>CM053582.1:312165912-312245655 GCA_028627135.1 Pseudochirops cupreus
TCAGTCATTGTAAGGCAAATCCATGGCAAGAATTGTCAGCTTAACATCATTGTAAGGCTCCAACATGTGTGTGTATAACATATATGCATGCATAAATTTGTGTGTGTGTGTGTGTGTGTGTGTGTGTGTGTGTGGGTGGGTGGGTGGGTGGGTGTATAGATAGATAGATAGATAGATAATGTATATATGTATGTATAGTAATGTTTAATCAGTATTTTCAACCAACATGAAATAATTTCTTTTGAATAATTTTTATAGGAGCTGCATTGAATGTCATTTATCTCCTGACGACCGGTCCAAAGGAGAATGTGTTGACAAATGTAAACTAGTTGATGCGACCATCAGTGATGAAGGTTTCAATTTTCCTTAAATTCATTGCATAGATTTCAAATGTTCTTAAGGAACAAAAATGATGTAGGTTATAGGTATTAGCTAAAGCTATGTAAGGAGGGAGTATATCATATAGTGGTGAAATCACCAGACTTGCAGTCAGGGGATCTGAATGGGAATCCTGATTCTGTTTCAACTTGAGCATGTAACCTCTCTAGGCCTGTTTCTTCATCTATAAAATGAGAGGACTGGCCTGCTTAGCTCGCTAAGTTCTCTTTGAGCTCTAAAGCCTAGAAAACGGCACTAGGGCCTACATTTTAGGCTCTAGTGCTATTTTCAATGACAATCTAATTCATGCCAAGACATCAGTACATTTACTTGGGTTTTTAAATTGAAAGGAAATATGTGTCTAACCCCAGTATTCTGGTATGTCTGATGGACTCATGGCTAGGATAGTTCCAGTTGGCATCAGTTTTGTTGGCAAATGCTAAACTGCTTTTAATGGGAAATAGCAAATACAGATGGGTAGCAGGATATGGTCTGAATTTTAGCCCAAAGTTCAGAGAACTTCCTCCTTTCTCTGCTGACCTTGATTCAAGGTTGCACAAAGGCAGGCCAACAGCAATGAACACAAAGAAAACTGGATTAGTTCCCATGATCCTAGGCCATGAGACACAGCTTCCAGACTTGGCAAGCCATTACTATGTATACTCATACACCCTGTCTGTCAGCCTCCCTTCTCATACTCTTTGCCCTAATGAAGGGTGCAAAAAAAAAAAGTGCATGTGACCAACCATAAACCAAGAGTCAAGGGTTTAACAGACCTGTTATGTAGTGTGATTCTAAAAGATTTATAATTTGAAATTTAAAGACGTTAAAAAGAAAAGATTTTTTTCAAGCAGCATTTTACTAAACATTTGAAGGGTCTTTGTGTTAGCTTGAAAGTCATTATAAGATCTTTTTTTTATCTTTGTTTTGTGAATTCTCATGAATTACACAAGATGAGAAGACCCAAATGGGTTCTAATCTGTATCACTGGAGGGAATACCCCCTGTTGAGATCATAGATCCATTTCAATATTTGAGTATTTTTTTCCATGGATGGGGGAAAAAATGTAAGGTGACTGATTTTTCCTAACTGGAAAACTTGGGAGGATCTTATTTTTAATTATAACAAATCATATGTGCTAGCATATTATTCAGTCTGAGTAGCTGCTATACTATAAAATGTTACAGACAGATGGGACCTGAGATTTATCTCATGCTAAAAAGCAATCATTGAACCAATAATTTATGATAATCCAGGAGTTATAGTTTGAATAGCTGGATTCAGAAGACAAGTATCCACTGCTTGAGGGATGGACGAACTAAGTAACATAAAAATTCTTTTGAAAATTATTTCCAAAGTTTCTAAATGAACATTCTTAGTACAAAAAAAAAAGTCACCTAATCTTGGATGGTGGAAAAAAAAAAGGAAATCCCTTTTCGGATTAGTTATAATGTAGGGTAAAACTACAGAAAAAAACTCTTTCCTGTACTTTGTTGGTGACTTAAGGGCAATGGGAGAGGATAAATGAGGAAGGATACTGTGGGTCTTACTTTAATATCAATGACAAAACACATGGCCAGCCTGAATAATGCAGCTGTCATAACTTTCTAGTGGTAACTTGTAAGGGAATATCTGTCCTTCAAGTTTCATTTCACAACAACTGGAATAACATTTCTAAAAAATGAATGAAAATTTCAGGAAATGCACTACAAATTGCTCTAATTCAAGGCATTAGCAGTATAAGAAATGTAAAGGGTTGAGGGGAAAAGGTAGACGTGTTGCAAAAAAAAAATGTAAATTATGGTAATCAAGCTAGTTATTTCACTATGTTTAATATATCACAGTCCTTCATTTTGAGAGCAGTATCTTTCTAAATTGTCTGAGAAGGAAACTGTAAATTCAGTTCAATGCAACAAACACATTATTAAGCTCCTAAGGGAGCTTATATAAGCCCTCTTGGAGTGTAGTTTTCATTACAAGGAGTGAATAATCTTCAAAAGAATTCTTTTTGCTAATGTTCGTTTCTATCGCCTAAAGGAGAAACAATAACTGGATTTTAAAGTACTTCAAAAACGTGTATGAATTCAAGACAGATCTATTTATTAACCTATGAATTAAGTGCTTGCTTTTTAACAAGTTCGTCCTCTAAATATTTTTTCAAGTTACAGATACAATTATCTAAGTAGTTACTCTGAGTCAGTGAAATACCACAGAAAGAGAGCTGAATTTGTAGTCAAATGAACTAGATTCGAATCCTGCATCAGTCACTTAGTTGTTATGTAACCATGACTATGTCAGTGAACCATGCTGAACCTTTGTTTTTAGTTCAGTCATTTGTCTGTCATGTCTGACTCTTCATGACCGTATTTGGGGTTCTCTTGGCAAAGATACTAGTTTGCCATTTCCTTCTCCAGCTCATTTTACAGATGAGGAAACTGAGGCAAACAAGATTAAGTGACTTGGCCAGGGTCACACAGCTAGTAAGTGTCTGAAGCCATATTTGAACTCAAGAAGATGAGTCTTCCTGACTCCAGGCCTAGTGCTCTATCCACTGTGCCATCTAACCGCCTCTTTGCACATATGTAAAATGAAGGGGTTGAATTAGTTGGCCTTTGAGGTCCATTCCAGCTCTAAATATGCCAGGATCCACTTTGAAAATAAGTAGAGGATATTTGAAAGCCCAGAGGGTATTTTAACAACCCAGTTTCCTACCTTTTTACAGATAATAAAGTAAATTAAATCATCCTTCTTAATAACTAGGCTAGCATATGCTGTCATTCAGCCACTGAACAAGTGTCTTTTTGCTATAGGTTGTTATAGTTTCAACCGCAGTTAAGTGTGGATAATTGTGGTTTAGAAGTGTTTATTTATGCTTTACCAAAAGTTAAGTTCAAATTCAGTCCCTCTACCATAGTACTCAAAACCCTTGTAGAAATTTCTGATTTTAAAGGAGGGTCATAGTAATCCAGAAAAGCAGGACTTTTATAGTCTTTCATCTACTCCCCTCCTGCCCCCCCAATACCTGCCCCCTTACCTATCTTCCATAGGCCTTTTTTTCCCCCTACTTCTCATTGCCTGAAATTTTGTTTACACAGTAACATTCAAAAGGATTGTAGGCCATAGAGCTGCAAAAGAAAACAGTTGCTAATTATGCAAATCCACAGCCTAGGCTAGAATCCTGAGTATCACATTCAATTACACCCATTTCAATAACCAAACACTTAAAAAAAAAGTCTAAAACTGGAAGAGTAACTTTAATGAAAAAGAGTCCTGGAATAATTAAAGCATTATCGGGAATGAGGACTCACAGGTCATATTACCATTCCATTAAAACTAAATGATCTTGACAAAGTAATTTAAGCCTCCCCTTGCTTCAGATTTTTCCATTTTAAAAACCTCCAACAAAAAACAGGATTAATATCATTCAAATGAGGGGAACTGTGATACCCAGTCTATGAGGCAATTCCCTATTTTCAGATGAAATATACCAAGAGAAATGTAATAGTGAAATAGAAGAAAGACCAGTTCCATGATAAGTGACAGGGACTAACTCATTGGAAGAACTCATATTCCAAGAAAATGTCATTGCTTCTGAATAACTGCAGATGTCTATTTAAAATTAGTGAAAAATCTGAATTATGGAATACATACTTTAACAATCTACCATTTTGTCAGCATTAGTTACCCCACTGCCAGTCAAGATGGTAACCTTTCTAACATTTAGTAGAAAATCTTTTAAGACCTGTGATGGTGTAGCAGCAAGCACCCTAACATACCCAGGATGGCTGCTAGCACAGGTTCTTAGATCTGCTTTTCTAAAGGGAAGCAACTCAAAATGGGTTAACAATCTTACTTTGATCAGTCAAACATATATCATTTACCTAGTTCAAGGGGAAAAGTCAGTAACCTGAACTTCAGAGAATAGAAACAGAAGTTACAATAGAAAACAACACAATTTAGCAGACAGGGCTTCCAGCTGTCTGATCATTACATTCATACCTAGTTAGTTACCAGAGAGGGAAGCACCAGCATCTGGGTTTTCAAGGCCGGGGAACTCAACAGCTGCCCAGAGTCTCATCTGGCCAAATCACACAACTCTTCCCAAAGTGAGCCCCAAAGCAAAACCTCACTTCAGGGTATATATATAGCCTTCTCCTGGGTCAGAGAATGTCACAACCCTCTTGACCCGCTGCCCAATCACAAAGTAACAGGTGTGGGCATTCCTAAAAAATAAGCCTCCCACCACAGGCTCTATGTAACCATATTCAGCCTATTAGGGGGCAGAGTATATTTTCAAATCAGGGAAGGTTCTCAGATTCACTTAAGCCTATCAAGGGGCCAATGGGCATGGAAGATCTTCAGATTCCCATTACAGGTGGTCAAAAAATTTAACACTCTTCAATCAGTCTGGTGATAAGCCTCTCCTATTTTAGCTGGGTTGGTCCTAGGATAATTCCCTCACTAAACCCATCTTTGATAGTTTGGTGCCATTTTCCAGAGCTCATACTCCATTGGTAGAACCTTTGAAAATCAAGCTGGGACTCCATTGGTAGAACCTTTGAGAATCCAGGTTCAGCTCCACACCACACTGAGGCATCCATACATGAGAGAAGCAATAGTCTATACTTAATTCAATACTGTGACTTTCCAGTGCAGGCAATAGCTCCAACTAAGTTAACGAGGTATTAGCTAGAAAAGCCAGTCAACAAGCATTTATTAAACATTTATAATGTGTCAGGTACTTTGCTCCATGTTGCAGGTACAAAGAAACGTAAAAGGTTCTTAGATTCTGTTTTAAAGACAATGTAAGAAGTTTATAAATAATATATTAATTATCCACAAGTAAAGAATTGTTTCTAACATTTTCAAAAGCAGTTTATAATCTTAGTTGAAGTAACTCCTCTGGAATCTTATTTTTACTTTGAATTTGCTTGCCAAGTTTCCTACTCTACCATGCTGGAGGCAGTGGGATATGGTAGAAATAGTACTGAGTTTGGAGGATTGGGGTTCCGATTGCCTCTGATGTTTACTACCTGTGTGACATGTTTAAGCTTCAAGTTCCTCATCTGTAAAATGAAGGAGTTAGACTAGATAGATGGCTTCTGAGGTCCCATCATGTTCTATATGTAAGATCTTATCAAGCCCTTTGGGGGGTAAATAATGTCTTATATGCCCTAAACCTTGATAGAATGAACTTTTATATTTTTAAAAATGCAGTAAGAAAAAAAATCTATTCTAAGCAATCTGGGAAGTTACAAACAAAATAAGCATCCAAAGTTAGCCAAAATTTATCCATCTTTGGTATCAGAGAAAAATCACATAGAAGGCTTGAGTGAAAACTTTATTGACAAATCAATAAATGAGGCAGATTAGAAGTTGCCTAAAAGGCATATTTGGTAACAGAAACATTGAAAATAGCCTTGTGGCTTATAAAGGGTAGTCTTATGGAAATAACTATATGACGCAATGTTTCTAGGAAAAAAATTCCTATATAGAAGTCATTGGTCTGGAAGTTGTGACTAGAAAGAGATATAGCCTGGATCTCAGATTATATTCCTGCACTAGATTTTTGTACCTTCCTCCTGAATAAGCCCAGCCTGAAAGACTCACTAGTTGGGAGAAGTTTGAGAAAAGCAGGATTGAATTCTCTCACAGAAATGAATCAAGTGGTGGTCCAACTAAAAAGGAGGGCGAACTCTTGGTTCAGGTTACTCCTTTATTTACTGGCCCTTGAACCATATGCTTCCATAATCCCCCGGGTTCTGTTATTAATTTATGTTTACTGTTGTGACAATGCATGCCACACTGGTCTTCTAGAGCTGCATTGTGGGAAGAATAAATGGATACCCCTTTTCAGAGTATCAGTATCAGTTTAATATGTGAATTATCTCCTCTGAAATGTAATCCCAAAGAATCACATTCTTCTAGAAGCTCCCAGCCGAAGAGAACATGCTGCTCACTCTTTGCTATAATCAGGACTATTCTATTCCCCAGGCAGCTGGTGGCACCTGCTTTGGAAGTATTTTCAATGCATTGAGATTCAGAATATAGCAGACTGATATAGGGGTATTTGATGGTCAGTACTGATGGGGGACACCTGGAACCATTTCCTGAAACATGAGGAAAACTTTAAAATTCACTTGGAGAGAAAATGGGAAGTTTAAAAGTAGCATTAAAACTCTCCTATTCCTGGGATTTTTCTATTCCCACCCTGCAACTGCTAAAATCTCTCTTTTGTGCGTTAATCTAATACTCATCTATGCCATGAGTTGTTCTTCATCAGTGTTTAAATTGCTTTTGACCTGGTGGATGTATCCTTTCCCTGCAGATTTCTCAAAGGAAAATTCTGTTTCCTGCTCTTTGCAAGGGGAAAATGACTGCCTTATTACATTCCTGATGACCACAGATAAAGAAGGAAGAACAGTCCTTCACAGCATAAACCAGAAAGGTAAATGTCATGAAATATGTTGTCAATGGCCCGAGGTATAATTTACAAAAGAAAAAAAGGACTTTATATACATTTTTGGATCACTTTCAAGGAGAAGCATTTCCAAATTTCTGGTGTAATACTGTATTGAATGTGTGCCTTCCAAAGAATGGATAGACACTTATGCAAAGGTTTGAATATGTTTCAAATGATCTCCTAATGAGAAAGGTTAACAAGATTAGGTTTTCATGACAAGGTTGCTGTTTATCTAAGAGGACCATGACATCAGGAAGGTAATACAAAAACATGCTGGTGAAATGGATTTGAGGGAGGGAGGGCTGTGCAAAATCACCAGCCTCATTTTCTCCTCTGTAGTCATCTGGGTCCAGTGGCCAGATATGGATCAGGAAAAATGGAGATGGCCCTGGATGCAGTGGGGGGACCTTGGCCTTTTCAAGCTAAGGTCTTTAAACTGGTCTCAGTTTGACTGAGGCGGCCCCCATTCAACTGATTAAGGATTAATGTAAAAGAAAAAAATGAGGCAAAGAATGGCCTCTTTAAAAAAAAAATAGATCTGGGAGGGGAAGACCCTCAGGGTTTCTGGCCAAAACAGAAGCGATTATTATTTACATTCATTCTGAGCCAATCAGGCCACAACAGTGACCAAGTAGGCCTTGGTCTGGACCAGAGTGATTTGGGTTTAAGGCTGATCTTTAAAAGAAAAAACTAAAACAAAAAAATTTACAAGATTAAAATTTACATTCTCTTTTGGCAGAGCATCCACAGGTAAGGGTGTGATGGCCAGTGTGGAGAGAGGAAGGAAGAGAGAAAGACAGAGAGAGAAAGAGAGAGAGACAGAGAGAGAGAGAGAGAGAGAGAGAGAGAGAGAGAGAGAGAGGAAAGAAAGAAGGAAGGAAGAAAAGAAGGAAGGAAGGAAGGAAGGGAGGAAGGAAGGAAAGAAGGAAGGAAGGAAGAAAAGAAGGAAGGAAGGAAGGAAGGAATCTCATGACCAGGTGTACCACACTAAATGTTCACTATAGGAATGTAGGTTGGAGTATTGGTTAATAAGAATGTAACCAGGAGGTGCCCTGGGGAAAGGATTGGTTATAACCAACAGCTTAGCCAATGATACAGAAGATAGGTAAATTGGCATGTAAATTCAAATCAGATATTCTAAGAAATCTAATTCCACAGATAACTGCTATACCAGTAATTGAGTTGTTTTACATTCATTCAGTTTTATTCAATAAGTACCTACTATGTGCCAGACATTAGGAGTCAATGAATGAATTTAATGTTAATGAATGAACAGTTAATGAATGAACAAATGAAAAAACACTTATTAAGCATTTGCTGTCTGATGAACACTATGCTAAGGGCTTGGAATACAAATAGAAAAGCAAAACAATGCCTGCTCTGGAGGAGCTCGTTTTCTAATATGGCAAGACAATATGTAAATAAAGGTTCATTTGCAGAATGGATGGAAAGGCCTGGGCACCCATCAGGTTTTAGCAGCAGAGTAATGGCAAGGCCCAAGAATCCTTAAGAGTTCATCAGTAGACCCCATGATAATGCCTAGGGCTCTGGATAGTGCAGCAGCAACAAAAATAGTGAGACCAGATGGACAAAAGAATGTGGCAGGATAGATAATAAGACTCAATGGCCCATACAGCACAGTGGCAAGATCTTCTATCTTACAGGAGGGATTATACCTGCTCATTTTAGCTGGGTGAATAGCCACCACCTTCCCACAATAGAACCATAGGACCCTTAAAGAAAGTAAGACAGAAGGTCAGAGTAGTTTGGGGGCCCTGAAATCCTTCCTATGAGATATGTGTGTCAGGATCCAGCCAGGAGGAGAAAAAGAGAAAGAAAGATTGAGGGAAAGAACTTTCTACAGCATCTCTTCCATTGGGCTTACTCCGTCTACTGGAATGTGGATGATGGATGAACTGAGGTAGGAGACAGGGGTAGTGCTGGGCACTGGACATACGGAAAAAGTGAAACAGTGTCAGCCCTCAAGGAGCTTATAGTCTTATAGGGAGGGGAGGGGAGGGAAACCTGGGCATAAGTTAATCCAAACGTATATAAATAAATATAAATTTTATACAAAGTGGTTGGGTGGGGGGAGCTCTAACCATTGGGAAAGATCAGAGAAGGGACTGAGTCAAGTACTGGAGGGTAACAGGGATTCCAAGGGGAATGAGAGCACTTCAGGAAGTGTAATGGAGGGGAAAGAATGTTGGGTTTGGACTCAGAAGATGTGAATGTGAATCCTGGTTCAGTTACCTTACCTATGTGGCCGTGGGAGAGCCATTTAGTATCTATCTCTGGGTGTCCATTTCCTCATCTGAAGAATGACAGGGTTGGAAGAGATGACCCTCAAGGTCTGCTCTGGTGGTCTACAACTCTATCATTCAAAGCAGAGAAAGGAAATAATATTTATATAGCCATGCTAGACACTGTGCTTAGTGCTTTATAATTATTTTTATACAAAACCTGAAATATTTTACTTTTTAAAATTTTGATCTAAGTTTACCTAGATTCCATGGACTTGATAAAAAAAAAAAAGCCATTTGATAAGACTCAGTAGGTGAAATATAGTTATAGCTACAATAAACTTTGTTAGAAATGTACATGTTGCAAAGAAAAATTAATGAACTTGATTCGTGGATTGGATTAATATAAATTCTGAACAAGAACAGTGTCAAAGGAAGCTTTAAAAACACCTTTCTGTTGAAGTCCAGGGCCACATTAGACTAACTCTTCTATCTACCTAGTCTTCCTAGTCCATGTCCCACTCGAACAGGATGTGGGTTAGTTAATAAGGCCTGTAACTGTTTTCTCATGGACATGTCATCCAAGTAATGGTCGCATAAACAAAACTCATAAGGAATATACAATGGGCGGCTAGGTGACGCAGTGAATAGAGCACCGCCCTGGAGTCAGGGGGACCTGAGTTCAAATGTGGCCTCACACACTTAACACAAAAACTAGCCGTGTGACCTTGGGCGAGTCATTTAACCCCAAAGAAAAGAAAAATAAATGTACAAATATAAAAAGCTACAAACAATAAATTATATCATCACAAAACACAGAAACACTTTACAAAGTGCTGGTAAAACAGCTTATGCATGCGCACACACGTTCGCGTCACACAAGAATGAAAACGTAGAGCTGGTATTAAAGCATTAAAGAGTCGTCTTCAAATGTGTCATACTTCTGTTTGTACTGTCTGATTCTGTATAAGACCACACCAACATGACTTGTTTTTCAGGCAAAACCTCGTATAAACGCTCATGAAGTATTCTACAGAAAGGGATTTCTCAAAGTTATTTTAAAAATCTGTTTACAAGCTGTGTTCTATGGAAAATATGCCTTGGGAAGACATCTAAAGTTAGGATGGGATTGCCTGAGATACAAATTCAACCCACCCCCCTCAGTGTTTCTGTGCAGACAAACTACTTAATGGAAGATAAAGTGCTTTATAATTATTATGTCATTTGATCCTCCCCACAATTCTGGGAAGTAAGTTTATTAATACCCTTTTACAGATGAGGAAATTGAGGCAAACAGAAGTAAAATTACTTGCCCAGAGTCACACAGCTAGTAAATTCTAAGGCTGGATTTGAACTCAGATCATCCTGACTCTAAGCCCAGTGCTCTTTCTACTGCACCACCCAGCTGTCAGCTCTGCCCCTGGGTTACCTGTGCGGTGATAGGAAATTTAGTCTTCTGTACAATGGCATAGTTCAACTGGATATTCCTCGAGGATCATCCAATCTTAAAAATCTATAATTTTATAGTCCAGATGAGGAAAGTAAGCCCCAGAGAATACCTCGAAAGTCTTACAAGTAGTAGGTTAAAGATCCAGGACTACAGGGGTGGCTAGGTGGCGCAGTGAATAGAGCACACTGGCCCTCGAGTCAGGAGAATCTGAGTTCAAATGCAAACTCAGACACTTAACACAAAAAAACTAGCTGTGTGACCTTGGGCAAGTCACTTAATCCCAATTGCCCTATCTTCCCCCCTCCAAAAAGTAAAACAAACAAAAAACAAAGAGCCAGGGATAGAGCCCAGGTCTGCTAGTTCATTGCTCTTTTCCCTACATTATTGCTGCCTAAATCTTAATTTCTGAAAAACAAAAGGAAACACAAAGGATAGCAATGAATGTTGTACAGGTGCATTCTCTCTCTGTCTTTACCTCTACATTTGTGAGAGAGAGAGAGAGAGTGTGTGTGTGTGTGTGTGTGTGTGGTTGTCTAATTCTGTCTTTGTGTGTCTGTGTTGGAGAGCTCCTCAAAAGCAGGAACTATTTGGAGGGGGGGTTTGGGGGGAAAGGCAGGGAATGTTCAGTTTGGTTTTTAACTTTCTTTGTATCCCAGTGCTCAGCACAATGGCTGGCACATAGCAGGTACTTAAATGCTTGTTGACTTATCTGTCTCTTTCCTTCAACCATGTTTAGACTAAAATATTGTCAAGATGTAGATGTAATTGTCTTTGACTTTAGGTATTTCAGACTACTAATTTCTGCGATCCCAGTCCATTTTCCTGTACTAAAGAGCTTTCCTAATTCATATTCTGACTGCAGGTGCTTAGGTACGATTCTTTCTGGGCTTTTAGTACTATAGGCAGTTGCTATGGTGTCTTCCTCCCCAGTCATTACTTAAATCAGGGATGTGGGGTTGGAGCTGGATGCACACATGTTCTCAATGGCACACAGACCTGCTGCTTGCTTCAATGTGGTGTCACTAACCCATTAAATACAGCCCTATTTCATTATTTTTGCTGGAATGCAATCTTCAGATCTTCAATACATACCCAAACCTTTTCATTAGGTCCCTTACTTAATTCTTTATAATCCCCTTACAAGGCATTTACTGGCAACATGAATCTTCTGGCTGGAGAACAAAAGCCTACAGACCAGGCATCATGCTGTTAGGGGGTCATTAGGCCCACCCAGATTCAGAACTGCTATGGATCCTTTTTCATACAAGCAGCATGGCCTATTCCTCTTATATGTATAGCACTACTCATTAAATTCCCACATTACAGCCAAACTAAACTCTTTTCTGGCTCCATTCTCATCTTCCACGTGCTGTCTCTATGTCTTTGCTTGTGTCATATCCTACAGATGGAGTGGACTCTCCACCCATCTCACAATATCTTTCTTTTGCCACCCTTCCCTTTGTTTAGAGTTCCCTCAAGGGCCACCTCCTCTATGGATTCTTCCCTCACACTCTCATGTGAACATTTTCTCTCTCTACTGAAATTTCCACTAGAATCATCCCTTTATACGTATCACACCTTCCTCGAATTGTAGTCATTGTGTACACATATCGCATTTTTTCCAAGTTATGCTATGAGCTCTGTGAGACCAGAAACTGTAGAAAATCTGTTTGTTTTTTTACTTCTAGTACCCCATTCCAACCTCCACGTGAGGTAACCCAGTGCCTCACTCCATCCCAAACTATTGTTTCGCTACTCTTTTCCTGATGTCATTAGCTGGGGATTGTCTATCTTGCTACTGATCCCCAAGGTTCAGTATTTTGCCTGCCAGACCCTAATACTTCCTGGCCTTTCCATCAATAATGAAGCTGAACCTTCTTTTATTTTTCTTTCATAAAAATCATTTGTTCTCTTTCCTTCCCAATAAACATACACACACACACACACACACACAGTGGAAAGAAAAAAGAAAAACAAAACCTTTGTAATACATATGTGTAGTCAAGTAAAACAAACTCCCAATTTAATCAATATGGCCATATCTAAAAATGTACGTCTCATTCTGCAATTTAGTCCAATTTAATCTATGTCTCTGCCAAAAGTGGGTAATGTTCTTTATCATACAGCCTCTGAAACCATGACTGATACTTGTACTGAGCAGAGGTCTGAGGGCTTTTCAGAATTGTTCATTTTTACAATAGCATAAATTGTTCTTCTGTTTGAAACATCCTATATGTCTTGGGCTATTAGAATGTGAGCTTCTTGAGGACATGGACACTCTCCCTTCTCTGTTTATATCTCTAAGACTTAGGACAGTGTTTGGCACATAGTAAAAACACTTAATAAATGGTTTTCCATTCCGTTCCATTAAGAAATGTTTGTTCAATTTAATTGTTCAAGAAGTTTGAATAAGCATGCCTGGTTTTTTCCCCCAGATATCTTGTTTGATCTCACTTTCTACAGAGTTCTGCAGGTCTTTTTTCATGATGATTTCTCACATCTTATTTTCATAACAGGAAGAGGAGTTTAATTACATTGTTTCATTAAGAAATGTATCACATCTCCAAGGCATACTGTAAGAATTATTGCTTATTCTGCCATCAATATTAGTTGAATAATAGAGGGAAATGGCTATTTGAATTTAAAATTACCCTTGGCATCATTAGCAGAGGCAGAGTAATATTTAGAGAGTATCTTCATACACATGGCACTCTGTAAAAGGGAAACAAAATAAAATTTGAAAGTCAGGATCTTCTCTTTGCTTTCCAAAGAAGTGATATAATGTGAAAAGCACTGGATTAAATAGCAGGATACTTGTGTTCTTATCCTTGCTAAATGTCTTTGAGAAATTCACTTCATCTGCCTGGACCCTTATTTCCTTCTCTGTAAAATGAGAGAATTAAGTAGATGGTTGCTCTAAGATACTAGTAGTTTCAGAATAAAACATTTAGAGGAATTGTCCTGTTTTAATTTTCGTCATAACCTTGAAATTAGTTGCAAAGTGAAGGGGTTGGACTAGAGGGCCTCCAGTTTCTTTCTAGCATTAAATCTGTGATCCTAGGTTTTCATATGGCAAAGGAAAACCAAGAATGAAAGAAAAATGAATATTTAGTTGTTTACTTGTCCATTTATCCTTAGGACTGTACATTTATATTTTAGCCTCTGAACCGTGTTTTACTTGTGATTAATTTTCTTTATGCATTGCCAGTAGGCATTGGAAACTCTTAAGTAATTGGAAACTCTTCAGTAAGTCAACCATCAAGGAAATGTTCAAATTGTTCAGCATATACAAATTCTTTCTTTTTCTCTGATTTAAGGATAAAATTTTGAACATGGAGGGCTATACTTCCCCAAATTAACTGCCCATTGAAAAATCTTTAAACTAAAACAGGACACAGCCTCATTATTTCCCCCTTTACTTTATGAAAAATATAACTGGAAACCTCAGTGGAAATACTTACCCTCTGTCAGGGGAAATGTATTTATGATCTACATTCTAAACATGACTTGCTTTGTTTCCACAGATTGTCCCGAGCCTCCCAACATTCCGATGATCATGTTGGGAGTATCTCTTGCCATTCTTCTTATTGGGGTGGTCCTGCTTTGCATATGGAAACTACTAGTATCATTTCATGACCGTAAAGAAGTTGCCAAATTTGAAGCTGAAAGGTCAAAAGCCAAATGGCAAACGGTAGGTGACTTGTCATAGAAGCTGCTGGCAGTTAATTGGGAACATGTTGACAATGGTCCTTTTTCTACATTGTCGGTAAAAGAAGTCCTATGGGAAATGGGAGCGGTGGGAAAAACCTCTCTATCCCAGAGCCCATTCAGGTTTGTTGTTGTTTTTTTTTTTAACTGTTGTAAGAAAGGCAGAGTTCCTTATCCCTTTCCAACCATCTGTCACTAATTGCACCTACAAAAGAAATTCCAATGGATATCTCTCTTAGCTGTTGCACTACTGTGTAAGGAACAGGAAATACCATCCCCTTGAGTGGCTAGCCTGTGGCTTGATGGCTCTTATGTTTTCTGCTTATTTTCTTTTATTTTATTAAATTTGTTTATCTACTTTTAGTTTACAACATTCAGTTCCACAATCCCTTGAGTTCCAAATTTTCTCTCCCTTCTCGCCCCCTCCCCCCCTGCCATGGTGGCATGCAATCCAATATAGGCTCTCCAATACCTTCACATTAAGCATTAGTCAGGTTGTAAAGAAGAATTATAACCAATGAAGAGAAAAATAAGAAAGAAGGAATGAAACACAACTAAATGCAAAAGAGAGAGCAAGTAGTTTGCTTCAATCAGCGTTCAAACTCCTTACTTCTTTTCTCTGGATGTAGATATCCTTTCCGTCATGCGTCTTTTGGAGTTGTCTTATAAGCTTGCATTGCTGAGAGGAGCCCAGTCTATCAAAGTTAGTCATCGCATATATGATGTGTCTGTAATTGTGTACAAAGTTCTCCTGGTTCTGCTCTCCTCACTCAGCATCAGTTTATATAAATCTCTTCAGGTTATTATGAAATCCCTCTGCTCTTCATTTTGTATAGCATAATAGTATTCCATTACATTCATATACCATAACTTGGTTAGCCATTCCCCAATTGATGGGCATTCCCTTGATTTCCAATTCTTTGCTACCACAAAAAAAGCAGCTATAAATATTTTTGTGCAAATGGGTCTTCCTCCCACTTGTATGATTTCTTTAGGATACAGCCCTAGAAGTGATATTGCTAGGTCAAAGAGTATGCAGTTATTTATAGCCCATTGAGCATAGTTCCAAATTGTTCTCCAGAATGGTTGGATCAGTTCACAACTCCACCAACAATGCATTAAAGGTCCAATTTTTCCACATCCTCTCCAACATTTATCATTTTCCTGTTTTGTCATCTTAGCCAATCTGACTGGTGAGATGTGGTACCTCAGAGTTTTTGATTTGCATGTCTCTAATCAATAGTGATTTAGAGCATTTTTTCTTATGCTTATAGATATCTTTCATTTCTTCCTCTGAAAACTGCCTGTTCATATCCTTTGACCATTTATTAATTGGGGAATGACTTGTATTCTTATAGATTTTGCTTAATTCCCTGTATATTTTAGAAATGAGGCCTTTATCAGAGACACTGGTTGTAAAAATTCTTTCCCAATTTTCCACTGCCCTCCTAATTTTGGTTACATTAACTTTATTTGTACCAAACTTTTCAATTTAATGTAATCAAAATCATCCATTTTGCATTTCGTAATGCTCTCTGTCTCTTGTTTGGTCATAAATTCCTCCCTTCCCCATAAATCTGATGGGTAAACTATTCCTTGCTCTCCCAAATTGCTTACAGTCTCAGCCTTTACATCTAGATCATGCACCCATTTAGATTTTATTTTGGTATATGGCATAAGGTATTGGTCTATGCCCAGTTTCTGCCATACTTCCAGTTTTCCCCCAAGTTTTTGTCAAATAGTGAAGCTAGGGTCTTTGGGTTTGTCAAACAGTAAATTACTGTAGTCATTGACTGCTGTGTCTCATGTTCCTAATCTATTCCACTGATCTACCACTCTATTCCTCAGCCAATACCAAGTAGTTTTGATGACTGCTGCTTTATAATACAGTTTAAAATCTGGTATGGCTAGGCCACCTTCCCTAGCATTTCTTTTTATTAATTCCCTTGATATTCTAACCTTTTGTTCTTCCAGATGAATTTTGTTACTATTTTTCCTAGCTCTATAAAACGATTTTCTAGTAGATTTATTGGTATGGCGCAAAATAGGTAAATTAATTTAGATAAAATTGTAATTTTTATTATATTAGCTCAATTCTGCTTATTTTCTTGGAGATGGAGACTTCTACCTTCTGGGAGTCTCAAGAAATCCTTAAGAAAATGGAGGCCTTGCTCCATGCAGGAATCTTCAAATCACCAAGGGGTTACTTCAGGACTCAGAGTTCTGTTTGATGTAGCACAGAAGACATTTCTAAATGTTTCCACAAAGGGGTTATATTATAGCAAGTGTAATCATGTGTAAATGGCATGACAGTTCATACCAGTCTCCATGGAAATGCCTTCCTTCTTCTCAAAATATGCAACAATGAAATGTTTTTTTAAAAAAATCTCTTAGATATCAACCAAATGGTTATCATGAATAACATATTGTAAACAACTACCTGAAAACCTATCAATTTTTTAAAAGTACATGTGACCTTTAAGTTGCTATACTTCCCAGCAGAAAAGCGCTTAATGGAACTCAATTTTGTCTTATTTCTCTTACACTTTCCTTATAATAGATAATTAGCTCTCTAGAGACCCATGGAAACAATTTCATGGCTTTAATTTCCTATTCCTACCATGCACACTACATCCATCTATCTAACAGCAATTAATTTATTATAAGTGCAATAACATTATTGGTAGAAATATCAAAGTGTACAGTTTACTCCACTCCAATTGGTTTGTTAACACAACAAATCCCTTATACTACATATTTCTTTCTCACTTAATTCTACTTCCTGATACTTTTTGGTCCCTTATAATGTCATTAATTGTAGGGCAGTGGCTAGAGTGTTGGGCCTAGAGTCAGGAAAACTCCTCTTCCTGAGTTCAAGTCTATTCTCAGACACTTACAGCTATGTGGCCCTGGGCAAGTCACTTAATCCTGTTTTCCTCAATTTCTTCATCTGTGAAATAAGCTAGAGAAGAAAATATCAAACCACTTCAGTTATTTTGCCAAAAAAACACAACAAACCCAAATGCAGTCACAGAGTTGGGTATGACTGAAAAATTACTGAACAGTGACAACAACAAAATGTCTTTAATACCTTAAGGGAATGGGATTTCCTTTGTTAGATAGAGAGAGAGAAAGTATATTTTTATGGCAAGAGTATTTTAAGTAATCGTTTCAAACCAACTTTATATGTAATACAGGACAATATTATATGTAACACAGTATAATACGGGATGATGTAATCTATCCAGTATTTTATGCTTCAGGTAAAAATGCCCACAGTAGAAAATATGGATGTGGATTATGGCATGGAGATGGCAAATAGGTTTATTCTATTCATTTAGACGTCCAAATGTAACTATAATAGGGAATATTATTGGTTTGAATATCACGTTCATGAGGCCAAAACGGTTGATTTGGGCCAGTTAACATCACTTAACTTCATGACTAAATACCTGGTCCCAGTCTGAACTATCTGCCTCATAAGCACCTGGCCTTGGTCACATGATATCATGGAACATGAATCCATCCTTTATCTTTCCTAGAACAACAGAGCAAAGCACACTCACTTTCTCCATCTTTTTTTTTAACCAGTCCTGTGATTTAATTGACATAGAAAACTCACTCTACCAATACATATCACAAAGGACTCTGCAGTTTAAAGTATTTGCGTGTTACCTGGGGTCTTTGAGAGGTTGAATGTTTTTGCCCAAAGTCATGTAACCAGACATCAGATGTAGGCATTGGATCCAGGTTGTCTCAGTTCTGTGTTGGGCTTACATCTCACCTACTTATCTTTTGACACCAATAATAACACATTATCCCTAGTTATTTGCTATGTTTAAAAAACATTTGTAGTGTTGGGGTTTTTGTTTTTTTGATCCAGACCTGTGATTTCATCAGCATGGGGAATTTCCCATGAGGGAAGGGATTCTGTCTACCATTGCAAATTATAAATGTTCTGTCTTAGAGTTTCTTAACAGTCTTAGAGAGTTTCCCACAAATTCTCCTGGAAAAACAATTTTAAATGATAAAAGAAAAAGTCATTAAATTTCTTTTTGTTCAGATGCTTAATTTTTGCCATTAGTGTGGCCTGAATTGTATCTGGACCAGCATAAATCTGCTTGGGTTGGGATGGCAGGTAGCAACAACAACAAACTTTACTGACTTCATTATTTTCCTGATTATCTCTTTATAGGGAAATAGAGAGTGTGAGGGTAGTCCAAAAATCTTAATAGCAGAGATTCCTCATACCACTTGGGGGGGGGGGGAAAGGAGGGAAGGGATTGCAAATTTTTTGAACCTTCTTATTCCTTCTTATTTCAAGGAAGCCTTCCCCCATCCCTTCACTGTTTAACCATAGGATTGCAAAATTGTGGTATAGCCAAACACCATGGTGTAGTTCCTGGTAGTAGATCCTGGTAGTAAATCCTGGAGTCCCCAAACACCCCTCTTTTGTGGTTGGAGTGAAAGGAGAATAATAGATTTAGGATTTTAATTATTTCATTCTATAGATGAGGAAACTAATGACTATAGAGGCCAAGTGCCTTATTCAAGATCATGTAGCTAATTGGGATTTGATAGATTTGAATCTATATCTTCTTGATTCCAAGTCTAGCCCTCTATTCACTTAATCACAGTGCCTCATGTCAAGGAATGAGGTATAGAGGTCTTTGCTGCCACCATTTTAGGACTTTCTTTTTTTCTTTTAAACTATCACTCTGAAAAAAAAAGTAAAAAAAAAAAAATTAAAAAATAAACCATCACTTTGAGTATTAGTAACCTTTCTCCTCTGGGTTCCCTTCCATCTCTAGCTCTTTGATGTTATAATCCTCATCACCTATAATCTTCCTTATAATAACTTATCATTGAATTCAATTCAACATTTATTAAGCACCTACTGCATATAATGTACAAAGGAGTACTGCTGCTGCAGTGATAATTCTTTAGTGCAACTAAAATTATTATACTACAGTGATAACGATATGTACTTGAAGCATTTCATCAATGTAGGGAATTTTGACAAGGGAGGAAGGGGCAGTACATAGAAATTCTCTCCCCTTGCTTCTATGACTTAATTTATAAGGACTAGGAAGTTGCCTGAAGACCACGTTGGTTAGGAATTTTGCAAAAGGTCACACAGCTAATATATGTCTGAGTCAGGATTTGAGAGTGAAGATTTAAACCCAGGCCTTCCTGACTGCAGACGCAACACTCCACCTCCTCTGGTGTACCGCTTCCAGCAAAAATATATAAGAACATAAATTCCATACACTTGAGCAATTATATATAAGAATATATTATACAATCATATAACAATTATGTGTATATATGTATTATATATAAGAGTATATATTATACGTATATATGTATCTATGAATATAAACTCTATATACCTGGGCAAATACAGATAGATATAGATACAGAGACAGAGACAGAGATAGAGACAGAGAGAGATACAGATACCCTGTATCTACCAGGAAGTGGTGTATCTATGTATACAGATAGATACAGAGTACCGACTTGTCCAACTTAGAAGACTCTTCCCTCCATATGGATACTCTTAACCATCTCCCAAATCTAGTCTGATCTGGTTCCTTTTGTCTAGCTCTCTGAGTAAACTTTTCCTTCCCTTTTCTGGATATAGACTGAGTTTCACAATCTTTCCCCCAGAAATCTGTCCCAATCTTTTTAAAAGTAAAACCTTCTTTCCCTTGCTCTCTTCTAGTTTTCTCTAGTAATTTGAACTTCCTTTGACCCTACTGACCTTTAACACTACAAGTGTTTACTTCTTCCTAGGGAGAAAGAGAATGAAAGGAGTAAGGGGACTTTTATTTACCCCCAAACAAAAAATGTAAGGCTACAGTCTTGGATTATATACATATATGCAGAAGACATCAACATAATTACCAGAAGGAGCCTACACCACCGTGTCTCATGTAATGGGAGGAGATCCCAGGGGATTCATTACAGGCAGCCTGTGCTCAGACTTAGGGACTCTCAATACCGATGCTCCCATCGGGTGAATGTTTGAGGAAAAAGAGGCCCAACCCCTGCTGTGTATACTTCTGTGCACAGCCTTTGATTGGTTTCTCCATTAAATAATAAGCACGTGTACTGCAGACAGACACTTGGGCAATTATATGATGTATATCTACTAATCAGCATGTTTCATGTTTTCAGAAAAAAAGACACAAGTGCCAACAAAAGATTTATATCTTATAAATAATATTTTAATTAACAGTTAATTTTCTCCAAAACATGAATTGTTCTCACCCAGGATGTAAGACATGATTGAAATTCAAATGCTGAATTTTATGCTATTTCTTCATTCAGAATGGGATACTACACATTATGAAGCATAAATGAAATGAAAAATATTATTTCCTTGCCAAACTGAGTTTCTTTGAATAACAAATGTTTAATGTTCATGCTCTGACTAGATAATGATTACTCAACTCAGATGCAAAACAGATTTATTTCCCATAATTCAGCTCAAGTTTCACTAATACAGATGCTCCAATGGCACAAGTTTGTCTCCAGGTCCTCTATTTTGGGGTTCTCAATTCAATTCAAATTTTACTCAAGACCAGTTTCTTCTTCAAAACTTGAATTTGATCTAGTCTTAAAATGACATTCAGCAGCTCAAAGGAAGACAGTGATCAATCACTTTTCCTTGTCCAGAAGCTGCTATTATTATCCTCTAGCGCAGTGGGTTCTCAACCTGTGGATCGCGACCCCTTTGGGGGTTGAATGACCCTTTCACAGGAGTCACAGGGGTCGCCTAAGACCACCGGAAAACACATATTTCCGATGGTCTTGGGAACCAAGACATTGCTCCTCTATCTGTCTCCAGGCGGGTCCGCCCACATGCAGATATGCCCACATATGAGTATTAAAGGGTCAGGGCATTAGGAAGGTTGAGAACCACTGCTCTAGAGACAAGGGTGCTTGCCCCTCAAAACCTGTGAAAGTAAACTGAAGAAAAAAGGAATCTCCCAAAAGTCTATTTAACAGAATATAAGAAACAGGATTGAAATTTGCTATTTTGACATGACTATACTTTTTGTATGACCATGACTCATTTTTCACATTAAAAAAAAAATGAAGAGAAGGAGGTTAAATTTATCTTTGATTAGAATTTTTTTCAAGGTTGTCAAGTCATTAACCTGAGAGATGAAAAAATGTTCTGTTTGACATTTCTTCTAGTCATTAATTGATTTCTGCTTCACTAAGCAAATCAAGCCTGATTTTTGTAGTTTGGTAATCATTAAGAGATCAGTGGGTCATGACAAAGAGTTTTCCTATTTATCAGGTATTTTTCTCCATTTCTAAAAAACCTTTTAATTGCATTTTGCTAGACATGCAAGAGGCAGCTAGGTGGCTCAGGGGAGAGAAGCTGGGCCCAAAGTCAGAAATACCTGAGCTTAAATCTGGCCTCAGATACTTACTAGCTATATGACCCTGGGCAAGTCACTTAACCTCTGTTTGCCTTAATCCACTGGAGAAGGAAATGGTAAGCCACTTCAATATCTTTGCTAAGAAAACCTCAGGGACAGTATGGTCCATGGGGCTACAAAGAGTCAGAAACAATTGAATGACTGAAGAACACCAACAATAAGACATGCAAACTAAAGGATATATCTTTAATCATTTATAGCAGTTCTTTCAGCCCTGTCTGACTAAAAGAGATGAACTTAGAGCCATATCTTCAAGGTCTCTAGAATCTAACCTTATCTAAAGAAAGATAAAGCTACTGATTTTCCATAAAATGGGAAAATTCCAGGAAGTGGTATTCCAAATGGAAAGCTTATTTTGAGGGGGAAAGTAATTATTCATGAGGAACTGAAGAGGGCAGTATGCACATAGGAGCTTATAATAACTCATTTATATGAATCATTAAAGTTTGGGAGATATTTTCACCATAGCCCTAATGGGTAGGTAGTAGTATTCTTTCACAGATAGAGAGACTGAGATAAATAGTGTTTGAGTGACTAGGCGGCAACATGGTGCAGTAGAAATGCACTGAATTTGGAGATAGAGAGTTTAGTGCTGAATTTGCAGTCTGTGAGCCAAAGGACCTAAATTCTAGTCTCTGCTTTTCCACTTTCTACCTGTGTGCCTTTGGGCAAATCATTTAACTTTTCTAGATCAAATCTGTTCAGTCAGATGATTGCACTAGATGACCTCTATGGTCCCTTCTAACTCTAAGACTATGATTTTGTTACTTGCTTAGGGTTACATAGCAATTGGGCAGTACTGTCTCAGATCTCTTACTCTCTATTTCTCTCATTCTCATATATATATACATCTCTTTCCTAAATATGTGTTTACCCAAAATCTAATTTTTATTTATTTCATTGGTTGTGCCTCATTTAAACAACTAAATTTATTTGGGTAAATGTCATACTACCCTTTCACTGCCCCACCCAGGGGATAAAATTCATGGAACTGGGAAGAAACTAGTTGGAAAAGAGACTATGTTGTCTGTTTTCACACACACAGACACATATATGTAGATAGATAGATAAATAGATAGATAGATATAATGTGTGTGTGTGTGTATATGTCCCCAGTGCTTAGCATAGTGCTTTGCAAATTATAAACAATTAATGCTTTTTCATTCATTTCTTCAAAATCAGCATAGCTCACAAAAGGAGAACCAGCCACCTTCCCTCTACACCCACCCCATTAACAATTTGACCTAGATGTCCCAAGAAATATACACTTCCTCATTTTTCAATTCCAGACCCTCACCTCACTCACCTTCTTATTTACCACATTAAAAAGGAATATTTTCAGTTTAGAAACTTGTTTGTAGTCTCATTGCCTACTTCTCTTTCAATAATTATGATTCTTAGTAGAGGGCTGTACTGAAAGTAATATGGTAGAGAGGCTGATAGTTGGACTTATGAGTTTCAAATCCAGCTTCTCTTTTTTGTCATCTTTGTCACTTTGATCACAGGGCCCCTCAGCTCTCCTTCCTGTTCCAGAATAGTCTGGACCCACTTCATGACAAAGTTCAAAGCATCTTCTTCCTCTGGCTCTTAGACCCCATTCATCCCAGCAACTCTATTAAAAAGGCTGAAAAAAATCACTATTCAAAGGATAGAACTAGAATTTGGGTTGTTTTTTTTTTCCCCATGCAACATCATATACATCACCCCTCCCCTCCCCCCAAAAAGACCCTGGAATTCATCAAGATACCTGGCTTCTCCTATATCCACTACTAATTGTGTAATCTTAGGCAGTCATTTAAACCCTTACAGGTGGGGACCATCTCCAGTCATCCTGACCTATGTCTTATTACTGGATCCAGATAGCTCCAGAGGAGAAAATGAGGCTGGTGACTGCGCAGCCTTCCCTTACTTAAATCCAATTCACTTGCAAGTCATGGCCTCACCTTCCTGATGCCATGTTCCTCTTTAAGAATGAAGGACAAACAACAATGTGGCCCATGTTCTTCCTTTGGAAGTTGAGGGGATTAGACTCAACCATCTGTATGATTCATTCCTAATCTAAATGTCTGTGTCTTTTTAAATTTGATTTTGTACAATATGAGCTTATTCTATGCCAGACATTATACTAGTTAGGGAAATGTAAAAAATGAAATACTATATAGTAGCTGCCCTCAAGGATATTATAATCTAATGGGGCATAAGACTTATAAACAAGAAGTACAACACTAGACTGAATGTGATTCATATAAAGAAGATCTCCAAAGAATTATGAGAAATTTGAAGAAAGAGAGTTTGTTTTAAGTAGGGGATTGGGAAGAGAATCAGGAAAGGCTTCAGGGAGGAAATGTCCAATGAGATGAGTCTTGATGGAAAAGATTTCCATAGCCAAAGATGTAGAGGGAGCGGTTTGATGGCATGGAGGGTGGCCCATCTGAATTTATAGAGCTAGAAGGGGGCAGAATTATATCTGGAAACTGTTAAATAGTGTATAAGGAGTGTAGAAAAGGTATGTAAAGAGGAATACAATGAAATGAGGTTGGGATTAGATTGTGAAGAGTCTCAAGAAATAGGTGAAGACTTTGTGTTTTTCCCCCAAAGGTAATAGGGAGCCACTGAAATTTTTTGAGCAGGGGAGTGATATGATCAGAACTATGCATCAGGAAGATTATTTTGGCAATTATGTGGAGGATGTGTTGTAGAGGAAAGAGCCTGGAAGCAGGAAGACCAGTTAGGAGACTACTGTAATACTCCAGGGGAGAGGTAATGAGAGCCTGACCCAGTGTGTCAGCAGTGGGACTAGAGAGGAAAGATTTAAAAAGATACTTTTGGGATAGGTATGCAACTTGAAAATCTGTTCAAAGAAATATGATTTTTTTCAATATTCAATCTAAAATTCCATCTCTGAATGGGCCTGTGCTGGGCTATGGGGACAAATTGTTGGCTTGAAATGGGTAATCCCAATATAAAAAACACAGACGCACCAAGTGACATACATAGAATTAACAGAGAGGTAAGTTAGAAGATGCTGGTCTTGCCTATTTAAAAATTTTTTAAATTGTATTATTTTCACATTATTTTAACTTATTTAATTGTATTATTTATTTTATCAAGCTTTCATCTTTTTCACCCCCCCCCATTCACTAAAAAACAAATAAACAGAATGTCCTCAGTAACCCAAAATCAGAATCAGAGAATACATAGATCACACAGAAAGAAGGCAAATTGCCCATGTATCTCTCCTAGATTAGAAGTCAACATGCATTTTTATAAGCACCTACTAAGTGCTAGACACTGTGCTAAGTGCTGGGGATACAATGCAAGCAAACAAACAAAACCAGTCCCTACTATCGAGGACCTCATACTCTAAAAAAGGATATAACGTGCAAACAGCTCTGCATAAACAGAATGAATATAGGATAAAATGGATAAAATCCTGAGAGAAGGCGCTAGTGTTTAGGGGGAGCCCGGCAAGGCTTCATGCAAACTTTAGCTGAGACAGATGGTGAAGATGAGGCAGGGGGTATCCCCTACATGTGGGGGCACAGCCAGGGAAAATGCTTGGAGTGGGGAGATGAAGTGTTTTGTGCACATGACAGTAAGGATGCTGCAGAGAAAGAACAATAACAACAAGGACGCCACAACAACAGCATCTATAACTGCTGCTTTAAGGTTTGCAAAGCACTTTACAAATGTTATCTCATGTTAGCCTTGTAGCAAACAACCCCAAGAAGGAGCTGCTATTATTATCCCCACTTTACAGATATGGAAACTGAGGCAGGCACAGGTTAAGTGACTTGCTCCAGGTCACGTACCTAGTTAATGTCTGAGGTCAGGTTTGAACTAAGAACTTCTTGACTCCAAGTCTAACAGTACATCCTTTGATTCTAGCATCATCTAGCTGCCTTATACATAGAGGGGGCGAAGAGGTAAGAGGGCATGCCAGGTGGTACAGCGGATTCAGGATGCCAGTCGTGAAGTCAGGAAGATTCATTTCCTGAGC
Source organism: Pseudochirops cupreus (assembly GCA_028627135.1). NCBI lineage: Eukaryota > Metazoa > Chordata > Mammalia > Diprotodontia > Pseudocheiridae > Pseudochirops > Pseudochirops cupreus. The sequence goes on from CM053582.1 coordinate 312,191,612, forward strand.
TCAAATCTGGCTTCAGATACTTACGAGCTGTATGGGGAAATCACTTAAGCCTGTTTGCCTCAGTTTCCTCATCTGTAAAAATGAGCTGGACAAGAAAATGGCAAACCACTCCAGCATCTTTGCCAAGAAAACCCCAAATGGGGTCACAAAGAGTCAGACAGGACTGAAAAATGACTGAACAACAACAAGAACAACAAGGTATAAAAAAGACTAGAAATAGAGGCATGGCCCAGGTTCTGAAGGACCTTAAAAACTAAACAGAAGATTTTATATTTGATCCTGAAGTGAATAGGGAGCCATTGAAATTTATTGAGTATGAAGGCTTAACATCCTCAGACTTCTGCCTTAGGAAGAACAATTTGTTAGTTGAGTGGAGGATAGATTAGACTGGGGACAGACAAGTCAGGGAAAACAACCAGCCGACCATTGCAGTAGTCCAAGCAAGAGATGATGAGGGCCTGGACAAGAGTGGCAGCAGTATTAGAGGAGAAAGAGGAGCATATATGAGGGCTGTGATATAGGTAGAATCGATAGAACTTTGCAAATTATTTAGATCTGGGTAGTGAGAGAGAGTAAACATGGCACTTGGATTGCTAGCCTGGATAACCTGGAGAAAGATGCCATGTTCTACAATATTGAGCTATAGTCTAGTAGATTAGACTAAATACTACTCATTTAGTATACTGCTTGGTATTCATAATCTTGAATGCTTCATCATCTCATCATGATGGGATAGCAAGCTATCCACAGCTCTCATTCCAAGGATTCTCATCTGTGATCTTTCATAAATCATCCTTTAAGGACCCATTCATGCTAGAAATTTTCTTTTAAGGCATTTCATATTTTGTGGATACCACTTGGACTTTCTGTTATCCCTCCTTTTTACTACATAACCCTTCTACCTCCTTTCTCTAGTCACACATCTCCTTGATGATGAGCTCTCAAGCTATTTTTTGCATTCAAGTCATGATTAGTAACATTATTTTCTACTTCCTTGTACTCTCCATGCATCTCTCCATTGTCCTTTGGGCCACCTGTCTTTTGGATTCTCTGAAGATTGTTGAGTTCTATGACACATACATAGTATCGCTAAGAAAATGCTGCTATAGTATGCAAAAGATGGATTTCTGGACAAGGACCAATTTAGCATCATTAAAGCACTTTTTAATTTATTCTATATTCTTTAAGTCCAATAATACTTCAAGGGTACAAGATGTTTTCTTACAATGAATTAATTCCAAAAAGTTAAGATTTCCTAAACTATCAAAATATTTCAGTATTTTTCTGTCTTATTTACAATAAAAGGTCTACATGAAAAATACATAAGTACAATGTAATGATCCAAATGAAGTTTCAAAATGACTTTTTTCCTGTCAAAACATTTCTAACTTAATAAAATTATTTCAAGTCACCAAACGAGAGTCCTAGCAAAATTTACGTACCTCTAATTGAAACTTTCTTGTTCTTGTTTCTATTTCTTCTTCAGGGAACCAACCCGCTGTACAGAGGCTCCACAAGTACATTTAAAAATGTAACATATAAACACCAGGAAAAACAAAAGATGGACATTACTGCAGATTCTCATTAGCAGTTCATGCACTGGAAAAGTCTGTTTCACTGATAGAAAATGTCAGCTGCACGATTTAATTTTTATTTCTTTGTTGCTATAAATTGAGGTTTGCTCAAGATAATAATAGGTCATTTTGAGATCAGCCTTACTTGTGGGAAGGTGAGCGACTGATGCCTGCCAGGTTCAAAATAATTAAGAAAAGGAGTATCAACAACAAAGACTAGACTTTGGGGATCATGTTAATGAATGCAAAACCTATTGCGTTTATGCCTGGGGAAAAAAAATCCTCCATGTATCTACGGATCAAATTTGCATGTGAAAAATATGAAGAATCAGAATTTAATTTGTTTTAGAAATATTGTCTTTGTCCCAGCAGAACCACAAAACCTTGCAAATATATGCTCATACAACACAGATACGTACATATTCCTAAACAGTGGCCCTCTTCCAAGAGGAAGACTAAAGTTACTTGTAAATGATGAAATTGGAATATTATTTCAGTTAAGAAGGAATTCTTCTCAAAATATCACCAGCTGTAAGACTGCAGAAGAACTGAACTAGAATAATTTGGTTTTACAATGGCTAGGGTTTCACATCACTCCAGTCCTCTTTTGGGTGAGTGCAAGAAGGAACTGGGAACAGCCTCAACAGGCAGAGACCATGAGTTTTATTCACCATTAAATCCTTGAGAGTTGGCATTCGAACCATATCCCCCCACATCAATGCGCAAGCAAGATTTTTTTATTTGTTTTATGCATGCGGAAGGGAAGTCAAATAATTTTGAAATTAGCAAGTCACCAGAAAAAGAGAGACTGAAGCAAAGGACAGAGAGAAAGAGATAGAGACAGAGGGAAAAATAAAGGGATCCTAGAGTTTAGCTAGTGTATTAAACTATTTAAGGCTATAAAATCCTCACTTTCCCCACAACTCAGGTTTTCTCCTGTATACTCTTAAATCTACTGGGGAATGTTTGGGGGGGAAGAGGAAGGAAAAATTGCTTATTTTAAGAGGGTCAGGTAACTTAACTGGCAGAGAGCTCTACTAATATAAAAAGGGGTATGAGTTATACAGGATAAAATCCAAAGTGTTTTTTTTAATCAAACATAGTCCTTCATGAATACCTTTTTCTTTATCAGTTGCCTTTGTCACATCTGTCTTAATTTATAAATTTGATATTGTAAATAATATCTATAAGCCAATCAAAACTATTTTTATTTTTACTTTTCATCTGTGAAATACATTTGGCTATATAGATATCTATGGATTATTCACAGATGTGAAGGTCTCTATAGTTTTCCTAAAACAATGATAGAAAGATTGCCTCAGTTGAGTGAAAGGTAGACCATATGAAAATGTACATGAGAATAGTGAAATAGCATTAGAACCAAATCCCACTGGAATTCAGGGAAGGTATTATAAGCTTCTCTTGTGCCATGTTAATTACCATGAGTTTAACCATTAAGTGAAGCAGTTTACTAGGTTAATAGTTTGTCCATTATCTAATAGAACAGGTTATTGAGACTTTGTGACCCTGGGTGAGTTATAACTTGTCTCAGTGTCCCCAGACAACTAAGGCAATAAATTACCAAATATGATTAGGGCCCACTCCACGATGGCAGCAGTGTCAGAAGAGAGAATTAGGCATATAGAAGAGAGATGTTAGGTAGGTAGAATTGACAAGATTTAGCAATTGATTGGATACAGGGAGGGGAATTGTGAGAGAGAATTAAGACAATACTTAGGTCTAAATGTGCATTGGTAGAGGAAGTTGCTCACCTGGAGTTATAAAAAAAAAAAATATATATATATATATATATATATAGTCATTGGAATATCAAGGGCTAAGTAGTTATGGGTTTCTTCATCTTTTGGTAGATCTTGCCATGTGACCTCTTTTATAGCGACCTCTTTTCCCTCCATTACTTCTGTAACCCAGGTAAATTAGAGATTTATTGAGCTATGTTACTAAGTCTATTGCAAAATTACTCAAGGCCTTACTAAACAGTAACCTTAGAAAATTGGTGTGCTTTAGCAAGTATACAGTAAGCACTTAATTAATGTCCATTCATTCATTCATTTATGTGTCTAGCTTCCTGACTTAAAGATTGACTTAGTAGTTGGGAAAAGCCTGTCTCACTCTGTGTGTGAGTTATATTACCAATCATACATCAATATCTACCTGGGATTTACTGTTTGAAAGATATTTTTGCCTTTGTTACTGGGAAAGTAGTTTAGAAAACTTTTGAGTGTATGTGTTTGTGCGTGGATGTGTGTTGATGTGTGCATGTATTTGTGTTGCGGAGGATAGAATAAAGTCTTTCTGCTATTTTCAAATATTGTTTTGTCCCAAGGCTGGTCCTTGAAAAAGCCAAAACATTAAAAGAAGTACTTCTGTTCACTGAAGAGTTAAGTTACATGAATGTAGATTTTTTTTTTTGTTAGCAATTTTGTTGTGTTTTTGTGTTGATTTAAATAAACATGGTAATTTAAACAACGAAACTTGGATGAATGACAATCCTTTCCATGTATGGCATAAAATGCCTCCTTTAGTGACTTATCTTCTTTGATCTCTTCACCATACCCTGAGGGTTAGGGAGCAGCGGTTGGTGGGTTGTTGTCCTTCATTCTCAAAAAGGACCAAAATGACATCATCATGCTAGAGTAAAGTTTCAGTGTGTCTGACTCAGCCACAGGTCAAGCACAAATAGTCTGTTGTGAACATTTGGGCTTGATTCTCGAAATATGCACATACTGAGTTTCCTTTGAGATGTTTAATTTCTGTTTTGCTCATAGAGCACAGCACCTTCTCTGATGTGGGCACACCGTGCTGAGTAGTCCTGTGCCAGTGTCTCCCATGTCACACAATCAATTCCAAAGTTCCTGAGAGACCTTGAGAGAGTCCTCGAATCACTTCTTCTGACCACCATGCGAATACTTGCCCTGTGTGAGTTCCCCAAAAATAGTCTTTTTGGCAAGTATACATTTTGTATTCGAATAACATGGCCAGCCCATCAGAGTTGTGCTCTTTAAGCAGAGTTTGAATGTTTGGCAGTTTAGTTCAAGTAAGGACCTCAGTGTCTGCTACTTTTCCTGCCAGGTGATCTTTAGAATCTTCCTAAGACAATTCAAATGGAATGGCTTCAGTTTCCTGGCATGGCACTAAATGGAAAATAAAGAAGTATAGGAAGACCAGGGAAATGAATGTAGGTGACCTATCAATAAGTACACTTTTTTGAAAAAGTAACTAGCTCTAATATTGTTGAATGATTATAATCCTCATGTTAGGATACCTAGAGGAAAGTATTATAATAAAATAATGGACATTAGAGTCATCAATCACTTCAATTTGCTTTCTGGAAATCCAAGGCATTTCTAAATGATAAATTAATTATTTCTCATGGTATCCCTGCTGTATGGTTCATTTTGGAAATTAGGAAAATTAAAGCAGTAAGGGATTGAGTGGTCACAAGAGGAATCGGTCACCATAAAAGTCCTTTGCTTAAGACTTCATGTAAACACAGACACAGCCAATTCAGCTGGGACAGGACAGTCAGGCCAAGTATAATCAGGCACTGTAAACACCTGCTGTTACAAATGTTTTTTAATAGACTAAAGGTCAGTGAACTGGGAATTCAGAAAGCTGGATTGAGTTCTCACTTACTGACACATTGCTGGCCAAGTTAGTCTGTCTCTGTGCTTTTAATTTTTCCTCTGCAAACCAGCGATAACACCCATCTCTCTCTCCCAGAGAGGGTTTCCACTGTATCAATAAAAACAAAAACAAATCTATGTACACATCTTCGGTGCAATGCTTTGGGTTCCTCTGGAAAAACAAAAATAAAAACCATCTTTGCCAGGTAGCTTTACTTATTAATGACTCATTTAAAGTAAATAGTTGTTTCTAAGTTGCTTATCCAGTTGCCTACACTTGGTTAGAAAACAATAGATGTTTCTCTTTAGCTATAGTATTTACAGCTACAGGTCCTTCCTGACTTGGGTGCTCAAGGTGCATTTGTGAAAGGTTAGTCTCTGGGTGAGAACAACTGACAGCCTAAACTGGGTTACTGTCTCCATTAAAATACCAAATTTCAACACAAGCAACAAAATGTGCCCTGTGATATTCACTTAAAAGTGCTCCAGGCGCCAAATGCAGAATCTGAATCCCACCAAAATAATCATCATAGCTTTTATCCTGTGATTCCTTCTTTCACTCTCTGGTCTCCCTGAAGTGCCATGAGGTTAGAGAAGCAATCCCTTTGAGGATGCATTTCTGTAACATCACAGAAGACATTTCGCCTTTTATTTTTAAAGGTTTATATAATGAATTCATTTTCATTTTGAGGAATCTAAATGCAACTGAAAAATTTCCCCTTTTTAGGGAACTATTTGGACCTTAATTGGAGGGGTAGGGAGATACATTGGGCTGACAGGTGTTGAATCAAATTATGATTAATGAAAAACCCTATTTTCATTCAACTATAATCTTCTGATACTGACTCAAAACATACACATACCTAAAGATCAGAAAAATTTACATATTGGGTTTTTATTTCACGTTGAGATTCTTAATGTTTGTCATTGAAAAGATCTATTTTGAAGCCTATTCAGTCTACTTTGTGGAGATCTGGAGTGACATATCAGAAGCCTTTAGTCAAATTACCAAACAACATGAACTGTTACACAATTCAGAGAGGAGAGTCAGTTGTCTTGTGCATCTGCTACACTGGGCACAAAATTTGGGTTCCCTGGACTTTGGGTAAAGGATGAGATCAAACACTCCAAACCTCTGAGAGCTACAAGCATCTTTAAGTCCCTCATGCTTGGGCACACTACAATTGTTCTTCAAACGTGGGCAGAGACTAAGAAGACTTAATCCATCAATCCACCAATAAGCATTTGTCAAATTTCACAAGGTGCCAGGTACTGTACTAAGTGCTGTACAAAGGTAACACAAATGAAACTAAAACATGGGTGCCTCTGCCCTCAAGGAACTCACATCTAATGAGGGACACAAGACAGCTATAACTATGCACATACAAGAAACATACGATGTGTTAGATGGTGGAGTAGAAGCACAAACTTGGTGTGGGCTCCCCTCCAATCACTTCCAATACATGTAAAAAAAAATGACTCTAAACAAACTTTAGAGCTACAGAACCCACAAAGAGACAAAAAGAAACAAAGCTCCCACTGGAGGAAGTCCAGAAGGCCGACAGGAAGGATCTATTGTACCAGGCTGGGAGCTGAGCACAGCCCCATGGAGCTGCATGGTTTCTGGCCCCAGGGTGGGCCCCAACCAGTGGCGCCCAGAGAGAATCACCAGCAGCTGTGGCAGTTTCCAGAGTTATAAACCCATAAATGCCAAAAAGAAAGTAAAAGGTCAGTGTGGAACTTTGTGGTGACAGGGGCACTGAGTACTGTCCAGCCCCTACCCCCAGGGTGAGAAGTGGTGGAGGCATGGTGACTGTGCAGTCACCATTGCCTGACTGTCTCAGGAGCTCCTGGCTTGCAGATTGCAGGGGGACCAAGTGCCCATTCAAAGGGTTATTGCTCTTGCTTTACTCTGTTTGGATCTGGATCACAGTCTTGGGTAGTAGTCCTGGGGTGTGTGACCAGTGAGCCAGAGCTTGTGGTGTCTGAAGAGAGGGTGCCCAACTACTAGCTCCAGCAGCTGTGAAAACCCCAGACATTTGGGACAAAGCTCTCTCAATTCTGGAAGCAGAGTTCTACTGTGGCAAAGAGCTCAAAACTCAGGTAATTGACTGGCAAAATGAACAAGCCCAGGAAATGTAATCAAACCATAGATTACTTTTTGGGGGACAAAAAGGATCAAGGCATGCAGTGGGAAGAGGACAATGAAGTCAAAACTCCTGCATCAAAAGAGTCCAAGAAAAATATAAACTGGTTACAGACCATGGAGGAGCTCAAGAAGGATTTTGAAATTCAAGTAAGAGAAGTGGAGGAAAAGTTGGGAAGAGAAATGAGAATGATGCAAGAAAATCATGAAAAGTGAGTCAATAGCCTGCTAAAGGAGACCCAAAAATACACTGAAGAAAATAACATCTTTAAAAATCAACTAACTTAAATGGCAAAAGAGGCTCAAATAGCCAGTGAGGAGAAGAATGCCTTAAAAAGTTGAATTTGCAAGATGGAAAAGGAATTTCAAAAACTCACTGAAGAGAATAACTCCTTTAAAAATAAGATTGGAGCAACTGGAAACAAATGACTTTATGAGAAATTAAGATACTATAAAACAGATCCAAACAAATGAAAAAATAGAAGGCAATGTGAAATATCTCATTGGAAAATCCACTGACCTGGAAAATAGATCCAGGAGAGAGAATTTTAAAATTACTGGTCTACCTGAAAGCCATGATCAAAAAAAGAGCCTATATACCATCTTGCGAGAAATTATCAAGCAAAATTGCCCTGATATTCTAGAACCAGAGGGCAAAATAGAAATTGAAAGAATTCACCAATCACCTCTTGAAAAAAATCCCAAAAAGAAAACTCCTAGGAATATTATAGCCAAATTCCAGAGTTCCCACGTCAAGAAGAAAATACTGCAAGCAGTCATAAAGAAACAATTTCAGTATTGTGGAAACACAATCAGGATAACACAAGACCTAGCAGCTTCTACGTTAAGGAATGGAAGGACTTAGAATATGATATTCTGGGGGTCAAAGGAGCTAGGACTAAAACCAAGAATCACCTACCCAGCAAAACTGAGTATGTTTCAGGGGAAAAAAAGTCATTCAATGAAATAAAGGATTTTCAAGCATTCTTGATGAAAAAATCAGAGCTGAACAGAAAATTTGAATTTCAAATACAAGAAGCAAGAGAAGCATGAGAAGGTAAACAGGAAAAAGAAATCATAAAGAACTTATTAAAGTTGAACTATTTACATTCCTACATGGAAAAATGATAATTGTAACTCATAAGACTTTTCTCAATATGAGGATAGTTGAAGGGAATATATGTGTGTGTGTGTATATATATATGTATACATACATATATATGTATACACAAGAGGGTGTATGTGTATATAAATATATATGTGAGTGTGCACATATGTATGTTCATGTATACATAGACAGAGGGAACAAGATGAGTTTAATATGAAGAGCTGATATCTAAAAAATAAAATTAAGAGGTGAGAGAGGAATTTATTGGGAGAAGAAGGAGATAGATTAGGGTAAATTACCTCACATAAAAAAGGCAAGAGAAAACTGTTACCATGGAGGGGAAGAACAGGAAGGTGAAAGGGAATGGAACAACCTTATTCTCATTGAATTTGGCTTAAGGAGAGAATAACATACACACTCAATTGGATATCTTACCCTACAGGAAAATAGTGGGGTAGGGAATAGGAGGGAGGTTGATAGAAGGGAGGGCAGATTGGGGGAGAGGGTAGTTAAAAGCAAACATTTTTGAAAAGGGATAGGGTCAAAGGAGAAAATGGAATAAGTGGGGGCAGTATAGGATGGAGGGAAATATAGTTGGTCTTTCACAATATGACAACTATGGAAATGATTTGGGTAATTGCACATGTACAACCTATATTGAATTGCTTGTCTTCTCAGTGGGGCCGAGTGAGAAGGGAGGAAGGGAAAAAAAGTTTTAAAAACACATGTTTAAGAAAAAAATTTTGTTTTTTACATGCAACTGGGAAATAAGATGTATTAGCACTGGGATATAGAGGTCCAACTTGCCCTGCTAGAAAATTAGGGGAGTGATGGGGGAGGAAATAGGGGAGAACAGACTGGGGAAAGGGGTATTCAGTGTGTTGCTATTTTGGGGTGGGGGTAGGAGAAAGACAGGGAGAAAAAATTGTAACTCAAAATCTTGTGGAAATGAATGTTGAGAACTAAAAATAAATAAATAAATTTTAAAAAAATTTTCAAAAGAAACATACAATGAGAATGCCAAGTAATATCACAGGGAAGGCACTGCAGCTGGGGAAGCAGAAGAGCCTCTTGCTGAAAATGAGTTTAGAGCTTAATAATAAAAATCAGCTATAGTTTAAGTTATATTTAGTTTAAGAAATGAAAGACCATCTTTGTCATTCTTGAACTACTTCAAGACTTAAAAAAAAAACACAGTGTAAGAAACCAGTTTGAACGCTCTGTGGAACCTTTACATTCCCACTTATTTGTATATTTCAAATTATTTGATTTTTCATTCCCAAATGCACTTAGATTAACTTTCCTTTTCATACCAACCAGTCTTCTTGTTTCTCTGCTGATTCTACCTTAGTATCACCCTTTTCTTCCTAAATAATTTACTCTGTGGGAAGTCACTGTATATTTTTCATTCAGTCAGCTTTGTGGCAATAGATTTGCACAAATTCATCCAGTGACTGAGTCTCTGTCTCCATCTCCTCTCCTTCTCCCTCTATTTCTGTCTCAGTTTCTTTGTATCTGTCTTTCTTTACACACACACACACACACACACACACACACACACACACACACACACACACACATCTTCAAAATGGCTAGTTAAAGTGAGCAATACAGACATTAGAGGATTTTAAGAGACAAATTCAGGGCACTTAGCATCAGGCACTAAACCTGATTTTAAGTTGAGTTAATCACAGTCATTCACTTGTTTACTAATCTCCCACTGGGCCAAATGAGAATCTGTATTCTACTATGGTTTCAACAGAAGGATATTGCTAGTCTACCATTTGACTTATGCACACTGCACAGTGGGGTATGAAATTAATTAGGCCAGCAGTGTGCGACTCAGGTTATTTTGCTTTTAACAAAACTGAATAAATATTTTTATTTGATTATGAGACATTTCTCATATTTTAAGTCTTCCAGTTAAAAAATTGGAGATGGAAAGGAGAAATTGGAAGAGAATGCTAAAGATATCAGACATAATAAAAGATGCCAAGTTGCCATTGATAGAGTGAGTTGAGAACTTTTTTTTACTTTCTCAATCATTGCTTGACTTAATTGAATATAATAAAAGCCAAAATGACAACTGGTAGTTGTTAATTTGAATTCCCAGAGATCAGAAGCATGACTTTCAAGGAAATTAGATGATCTATTTAAAAGCTTAAGCATCTTTTCAATTTCCAATAGACATAGGAAGTAGAAAGGGCATAACTTTATAACGTGCTACATTGTGTCCTCATAATACTATTCCGCAACAAACACAAGAAAAAACTTAATATTCTTTTCATAAGTTAAATAAAAATAGGATATAATTATTTACTGTCACCATAAATCAATATTTTGATATTTTGAGATAAATACAAGGTAGTACCATCTTTGAATTAACTAAGACACGATGGATCTCTTTATTCTTGTTTTAGTTCTATTTTCCAGTGTGTGTGTGTGTGTGTGTGTGTGTGTGTGTGTGTGTGTGTGTGTGTATGTTTAAATAAAGTATATGTAAGCTGATGGCCAAGGGGGCAGGGGCACGCGCTCTCACTAAAAGATCCTAGCTCTGTACTTAACACAAAATTAGTTCAGTACTATTTCACTTCTCAAAGAGTGGATCAGGCTTGACTTGTATTCTCTAGCTCTTTATACCCTCACCTGGAAGCCTCAAGAAAAATCTTTTAAATCTTAGGTTTGACTCATGTCTAGGGTCTCCCCAAAAGACATTTACAGGATCTCTTCTAGAAAAAGTACTTTGTACTCTATGTACAAAGTAGATCAGGTATAGGACAGCTATTTACTTCCTCTATCACAACAGAAATGCTTAAAGTACAAAAAGACTTACATGAATTGGCAAATACTTATATTATTATGCAATAACCTCTCAGTTAACTGGGAGATTGATACTTAAAACATAAACGCCATTCTCCACTCAGTGAACATCTACTTTATTTCTAATCATTTGCTATCACAAAAAAAAATGCTGCTATAAACACTGGTTACTTGTTTCTTATCAGTGTCTTCCTTGGGGTTTTAAATCTAGTAGCTCCATCAAAGGGTATAGATGTTATAGTCACTTTATTTACATAATGCATAACTTTGTGGTACTACTGAACAGATATTTTCCCTTTCACTTTAGACTGGTATGTTCCAAGCAACTCACTCAAGTTCCACAGGTCTGGAAAACCGGGGTATAGTTTGAGTGGTGGTCTTTCCTTCTTTCCTTCTTTCCTTTCTTCCTTTCTTTCTTTCCCTATTGGAGAGGGGAAGACAGGGCAATTGGGGTTAAATAACTTGCCCAAGGTCACACAGCCAGTAGGTGTTAAGTGTCTGAGGCTAGATTTGAACTCAGTTCCTCCAGACTCCAGGGTCGGTGCTCTATTCACCGTGCCACCTAGCCACCCCAGGTCTTATTCTTTTCTAAGAAGTTGCTTCTGAAGCTTCTGATTATGCACGTTCTTTGTCAAGGAGTCCACAGAAACAGCCAGAGCACATACACACTTTCATTCAAATCACCTCAGCCGAAGCAGATTGGGGCAAGAGGTGAGGAAGGTGTCCCTCTGGATTACTACCATTACCACCCGTGGACCTCCCACCTCTACAAAGGGGTTGCATGAGTCTTCTCATATCTCTTCTTTCAAGTCACGCTTGCTTTCCATAATTTTGCAACACTTGCCTTTGTTTCGTAGTTGTTCTTCATGCTTACATTGTTTCAGTCATTGTGTATTTTTTTTTGCTCTATTTACACCTCACTTCGCATCCAGATAATATAAATCTTTCTAAGTTTCTATGTATTCATCATTTCTCGTAGTACAATAATGTTCCAACTCATACGTGTACCACGATTTGTTACCCATTCTCCAGTCATTGGACACCTACTTTCTAATTCTTGGCTATCACAAAAAGTGCTGATATAAATATTTTAGTGTATATAGGGACTTTTTATCAATGGCCTCTTCGGGGTTTAAGCCTCGTATTTCAATCTCTGAGTCAAAAGGACATCACAGTAACTTTATTTAGATAATTACAAATTATTTTCCAAAATGATTATACGGATGAACAGCTCACTGATCGATGCAATAATGTGCCTGTTTTCCCACAACCCCTCCAACATTGACTCTTCTCATCTTTTGTTATCCTTGCCAGTTTTTGCAGAGTGTGACATAAAACCTCAGGATAGTTTTCATTTGCATTTCTCTCTTTATTCATTTGGAGCATTATTTCTCATCCTTCTTACTGGTTTTCAATTCTTTTTCTGTGAACTGTTCATATTTTTTGACCACTTATCCATTGGTATATGTGTGTGTGCATGTATACTGTGTGTACCATGTATATATACACATATATGCATATATGTACACTTAGATACCTATAACATATAAATACTACTTAAATATATGTATGTGTATGTGTTATCTATCTTGGATATCAAACCCTTAGAAAATTTTGATACAATTTTTTTTTTCATTCAATTGATTTCCTTCTTATTCTTAGTGCATTAATTTGGTTCATGCAGAGGCTTTTCAGTTTCACATAATCAAAGCTATTATATCTTTTGTAATTGACTCTTGTTTGGCAAAGAGTACATCTCCTACCTATAGTAGGAGTTTAAATCATGTACCCATTTTGACCTTATCTTCTTGCATGGGACTAGTTTCTCTTCTAACTTTTTATGTTACATAATATTAAGGTCACATATCCATTTAGAATCTGTTGTGGACTATGGTCTAAGCTCAGTCTCTGCCAGATTGCTTCCTAGTTCTCCCAGAAATTTTTAATTAAATAGGGAGTTCTTTCTTAAGTAATTTTTTCTGGTCTATTGAAAGTTAGGTTATTAAGTTCCACTGAGTCAGATTCTCCCTTGTCTAATCTAATTCTCTATCTTTTAAACATTACCAAATGTTTTTGATGACTGCTGTTTTATAGTAAGGTTTGAGGTCTGGAACTGCTGCTGTTCCTCCTTCATTCCTGCCTTTAAAATATTTTTATTTCCTTTTGTCTGGAGAGAGTGAAAACTTCTCAGGCAGTTTTGGAGTGTTAACTACCCTCCCTGCTCCATGACTGCTGTCAATCAGCAGCCAGCCCTTTCTGATTTCCCACCTCTCTGGGCCCCTCCTCCTGGCCAGTGGGAGTCAGGGACATCCCAGGCTCAATCCTCCTCCCTTGCTTTGGGACCCTCCCCCCTTTTCCTTTCTGTCAATCAGCATCCTTGTTCTTTGTAAACCTATTTCCCAGCCACTGAGAGATAGTGGCAGGCTTCCCTGTGACTTGCCATTGGGGAAGATTTTGGCGCCGAGACTTAAGTCCACCTCTCAGCCAATGGGAGAGGGGACATTCAGGAAAGGGGCTTGACTGTGTTAGGGTTTAAAACCCTGCTCCCTCCATATTGCCTTGCCTCTTCTCCATGATCCATCATGGGCAAGACCTCCCTCTTCTCCCGGAGAAGAGAATAGATTCCTGTTTTTATCTTCAGAGATCTCCGCATTTTCAATTAAATTTTTGGATGGGGTTTTTCATCCCAAACACCTTGATATTCTAGCTCTTTTGTTTCTACGAATGAATTTTGCTATCATTTAATTGAGTTCGAGAAAGTATCCCTTTGATGGATTGATTGGCATAGTATTTAAACCATAAATTGATTTTGGAATCATCATTTCAATGTATTGGCAAGGAGCAGCCATGAGCATTGAATATTCTTCTAAGGCCCTTATTGTTAAAAATGCATAAACGTGCCAAGCTATTTCCTACCCCAGGAAAGTTTCCCTAATCCCCCTTTAGGAGTTCTCCCTCCTAAAATTATCTCACATTTAGCTATCTTTAAATGTTGTATTGCACTCCCCTCTCTCTCCCCCCAGAATGTATGTTCCTTGAGGGCAGCGTCTGCCTTGGATTCCGTTTTTATATTTCCATTGCCTTAATAGTTCTTTGGATAGATTAGATGTTTAAAAGATTTAGGAAGGAAGGGAGGGATGGAGGAAGGAAGGAAGGAAGGAAGGAAGGAAGGAAGGAAGGAAGGAAGGAAGGAAGAAAGGAAGGAAGGAAGGAAGGGAAGGAAGGAAGGGAAGAAGGGAGGGAGGGATGGAGGAAGGAAGGAAGAAAGGAAGGAGGGAGGGAAGGAATGAAGGAAGGAAAGGAGAGAGGACATAGTGGTCAAAATGAATGATAACAAAAAGTAAGCTTGCAGTTTTACAATTGGTAGAGTTTGAATATTAAGCTCTCCACTCGCCCTGAATTTTTTCTTTATTCTCTCTATTTATATATTTCAGACAAATACTCCTTTATTAGACATTTGTCAATAAATTGTGTTGTTTCGTTTTCCAACAGGTGAATTGTAATAGAAGCAAGTATGTAGGAAGTTAGTAACCAAAGAGTATTCTTATAATGTAGAACTAGTACTTTGTTTTTATAGTTTATTGCCTATCTACACACCTCAAAGCCCTTAAAAAAAAGAAAAGAAAAAGAAAACTCACTGCCTAAAATCAGAACATTTTTTCCTGCAAGCCAAGAGAAGTCCTAATAATATAGATAGAAGAAGCTTTCTCAGTTCTCAGTACTTTATCTACTCTAATAACATGGTTGGATCAGGCCCGACTCTCTCAAGGCCAAATCTTTTACATTTCTCCTCGAATGACATGCAGGAGTAAGCTGGCACCAACTCATGCAGCTGACTGTTAAATTGTCATTGTAAGCACCTATACCTTGGTTATTAGCAAATACTATAAATGCTTGATTTATTATTTTGTTGATTGTTTAGATTTAAGAAAATGGTGGAGAAAAAAGCTGATTACCATTTAAACTGTGTCATTTGTACTTTTTTTTTTCTGAAGCAGTTATTAAACATTTCCCAGAACCCTGCCCCGCTCCATAGGATTTTCTAGTACTCAAGGGATTACAGACTTTCTCTGCCACTGGTTGGAGCCCCTACTAATTGTGTGGTTTTAGAAGTCTAGCAACTAGCACTCAGTTCTATTTAACCACTTAACATAAGATTAGACTTTACAATGAGCTATTTGCTTTAAAGATACAGCAAGAAAAAACACAGAAACATTTACTCCTAATTTCCCTGAAGTGTAACACCCACGCCCACCCCCCATTCATGACACTGATCTCTTGTTTGGGTAGGAGACTAGGGCCATTGTTTAACTCAGCTCCTACATAGCTGAGTTACATTACATTACATTACATAATGTAATGCTTAATCCCACTGAGTTCAAGTTAAAAGCCAGCAATGCCAGAGATGGCTTCTCCTGGGCTCATGCCCCAACCCTTACTCCTCAGGGATATGTTACCAGGGCTGGCAGCAACATTTGGCCTGGATTCTTGAACTGATGAATCCCTGTGGCTCAAGGATCTAGGTCAGAGATTCTACTCCTAGAACCCAAAATGAAAAAGAATGAGTGAAGGAAAAAGCCAAAGACCCAGACCTGTTTCTCAAGGTTACAAGGCATCTAAAAGGTGGGGGAGGAAGGAAGGAGGTCCTAGGGCCCTTTTACCTAACAACATGGCATAAAGTTGTGTGGGAAGTAAAGACCCTTACCAATAATTTGTGGAGACTCAGAAAATTGTAGTAAAAGCAGAGGAGTTTTTATTGTGCTTTCTCGAAAAAGGGCACTCCCAGAGCACCTAAAATGGCACCGATGGAGGAGTGCAAATTGCAGAAACTCACAGATTTCTTTTATCATAATGCTAACCCCACCTCCAACCTCTGTCCCACTTTACCATTAGTTGGTAAGGCAAGCTCACAATCTTCCTACTAATGCTAACTAATCAGCACAAAGCAATCTCAATCCATAATTATTACCAATAAGGATCTAATTTTTAAAAATAATTTACATAATACATGAGGTTCACTAAGCAAGTGCAGTAACAACCCCAGAATACTGAATTTAGTTACAAAGTATAAAGAAGAAATAAGAATCCAATAGGATGTTCAGAATGAGGAAACTTCACTTGCAAGTCATCTGTCACAAAGTCATTTACCCTCAAACAAGAATGCTGAAAAAATGCCTCAATGATGCTTAGGTGGCTTAAACCAGTCTCATAGAAGCAGGTCCCCCAGGATCTTCCAAATGAGTGAGCCATCTTACAAGATGTAGGTAAGTGTCAAACCCCCATCATCTATGTATGACCCAATTCTGAAACACACACACACACACACACACACACACACACACACACACACACACTCTTAACCTTTTTTTTTTTTTTACTTAAGAAGGATGGAGGCAGGCCATTGTCTGCAATTTTTTTCCCCCATTTTCAATCTCTCCCTGGTCTTACTTACATTATCTCCTCCTACTTTACCATTGGACATTTTGAAACTTTCAAAAACAAATCACAATTTCAATCAAGAATACCGAAGTTGGATGAGATCTCTGAGAATGTGTCATCCAACGCCCTCGTTTTACAGATGAAAAAATTGAGACCCAAAGAAATGAAATTATTTCTCTAAGTGGAGTTCTTGACCCAAAAATAGGTACAAGACCTATTTTTTTTTGGCTTTTTGGAGGGGGGAAGGCAGGGAAATTAGGGTTATGTGACTTGCCTAAGGTCACATGACTAGTTTTTATGTTAATTGTCTGAGGTCACATTTGAACTCAGGTCCTCCTGACTCCAGGGTCAGTGCTCTATTCACTGTGCCACCTAGCCACCCCTACTATTTTTTTTTCCAAGACCTATTTTTAAAAAGAATTTTGATAACTATTTCAATATAACTAGTTTCTTTTGTAATCATATAAATTTTATTTTGTGCATTTAAAAACATGATTTTAGGGACAGCCAGGTGGCTCAATGAATAGAGCACTTGCCCTGGAGTCATGAGGACCTGAATTCAAATCTGCCTCAGACATTTAACACTTACTAGCCGGGTGACCTTGGGCAAGTCACTTAACCCCAAGTACCCTGCATTCCCCCCCTGAAAAACAACAAAAACCAAAAAAAACCATGATTCTAAAGAATGGATCTACAGTCTTTACCAGATTGCCAAAATAGTCCATGACATAAAAAAAGTTAAGAATTCCTGGTTTAAGGTAACATAAGGTCATTTGTGGCTCAGTTTAGACTTGAACCCAGGCAGAGGTGTGCTAGAGCAAGATGTACCAGCTATACCAATAGTTTCAGAAAGTTGATTGTCAAATTTGTATGTAAGCATTTACACCTTGGAAATTGGCAAATGCTACAAATCAGGGTTTGATTTATTGTTTCATTGGTTGTCTAAATTTCAGACAGTAATAGGGAAAATGTAAGTAATGCAGAATAAACTTTAAAGTGTATTGTCTGTGCATTTTTTTCCTAGAGAGACAGTTGTTAAATATGTATTGGCATACCTCTGAACCCGGGTTTCCTGACTACAGTGCCCTTTCAACTACAGTTAGTTATATGTCTACAATCCAAAGGCACCTAAAATCAGTGTGAGCACCCCCGGCCCAGGGGTGGGGATCCTGTGATTTCAAGGCCACAAGTGGCCTACTAGATCCTCAAGTGCAGTCTTTTGACTAAGTCCAAGTTTTACAGAACAAATCCTTTTTTTAAGGTCACATGGCTTCAAGGCCACAGGTTCCCCTCCCCTAGTAGGTGACCTTTGAAGTGCCTTCCAGTTCTAAGACTCTATAACTGCTCTTAAATTTTATAATTCTGTTTTCAACAACTGGAGAATAAAGTTGTCAGTCCAACTTAAGGGAATTCTTGTTACTCTTACAAAGGAAAGCAAGAGTTAAATATTAATTTACAATGCCCTGTCCAAAAGGTTTTAAAAAATTGCCCCTTGTTTTAAATACATATTTTTACTCATGGGGCTAGATACTTCCCAAGTCTCTTCTTAAGTTTAGACTCTGGGGAGGTTCATTAGATTTTTCCAAGTCATTAAGATATCATTTGGCTATTGCTATTTATACAATATGGCTCCTACTACAGTGCTTGAGAGCAAACCCCTAGGTCATATTTTATATAGCTGAGGGCCTTTCATAGGCCTCTGCATACAGCAGGGTAATAAATGTTTATTGAACTGCATTTTTATTGCCTTGACCTGACAAAGTTAATGCTCCTTCCTAGACTCCTAACTTACTATCTGGGAGTGGCTTGTCTTTATTTTAAGGTCTAGTGATAACTCACAGATCCTCTCATTAAGGGGCAATTCAACTAAATTCACTTAGAAGCCATAGATTATAAAGTGAACAATGCCAAATTGCCCTGAACTATGTTCCTTCGTAGACCAGTCGACACAGAGCCCTCCTCTATCCTTCTTGCATGGCATTCAAGTCTGCATCATTCTTAGTCATCTCTGGAAGGACTTGCTTATACATGCCATGCTCCAAGAAGAGGCAGAGTTGCTAACAATTTTTATTGGGATCTGTTACTGTGATAGTCATATCATTTAACCTTTCTCCTATATGGTAATAAAAAATACATAAATTTAATTAAAGGAATTTATTTCTTGCTACCAAAAAGAAAAAAAACCAAACCCATAGGTGATAAGTGACTGACAATGCAAGGAACAGCTAATCGAGAAAAGGAATTAACAAGAAGAATAAGGGATAAGCCTCTAGTGGAGCCCAGAAAAGGACTGTGACAACAATGCAGTAACATTCCTACCCGCTTCCTGAAAATTGATGAGATAACTGGTAAAATGGGTCCATCACAATTGAAGCTAACATCCTGATATAGTCCCTTTATTTATCACTAATTAAGAATAACAATGATCAGCCATTTGCCAATGTCTTGTCAAAATCTGAATAGGCTAAATCAGCAGGCACCATCTTCCTGTGACAAGATGGAATATATTTTCTGGGTTCCTACACCAGCAACACCTACCACATTTCTATCCTTCCAGAATGGGAAATGATGCTATAAAACAATCTTCTTTCCCCAGACACAGATTTACCATCTCCTTTCTGGGGTCCAGAAAGTGACTCTGATACTACATACGTGACCTAGAATAAGTCATGTTACTTCTCAGAGTCTCATCTTCTCACCTATAAAACAGAAGGGAATTAGGCTAGTAAATCTCTAAGGTCACTTTCAGTACTAAATTCTATGACTTCCAATGATTCTTTTCATATAGTTCAGCATCTAGAATAAACTGAGGAAGGAAGGGTGGCATTTACTGAAAGCTTGCTGATTCATATTGTTTGGGACGAAAAATACCCTTCATCCTTAATTTAGTGAAAAAATAAACACAGAGCTCTCTTAGGATAAGAACAGGAGTTTATTCTCTTCCCCTGGAGAAGAGGGTGGTCTTCCCCATGACTCATCATGGAGAAGAGGCAAGTTACAAAAGATAGTGCCGGAATTTATAACTTAACTTAGTCAAGACCCCTCCCCGACTGTTTCCTCTCTCATTGGTGGAGAGGCATACTTCACCAAATTCTTCCCCAACTGAGACAGCAAGGAAAGAGGGGGGAGGGTCCCACTAAGGTGGGAAAACAGACAAAAGAACATAAAAGTGATTGACAGAAGCGATGGAGAAGGAGGAAGCAAAAGTTAACAAGCCCTAATTGAGAAGTTTTCACTTATCCCATACAATATTTAAGAAATACTTTTTACCCTACGAATTTTCAGATGTTATTTTGTGCCTTTTTCTTACGTAGCATCTTAATGAGCCTTAAAGTATAATACAAACATGAAATATTAAAAATATTCAGGTTTTTCCATTTGGCATTGATTAAAAAATACAAATCAATCAGTAAAATAGATTTGGTTCATGACATAGGGAAGAAAAAGAATGTAGTAACCTAGTCTTTGATAAACTCAAAGACCCCAGTAAATGGGAAAAGACTTATTAAACAAAATGCATGCCCATTAATTGGGAAGGGCAGAACAAATTATGATATATAAATATAATGGAACATTATTGTCCTATAAGAAATTATGAGAGGAATAGATTCAGAGAAACCTGGAAGAATTGCATAAACTGATGCAGAGTGAAATGAATAGGACCAGAAGAGCAATTTATACAATAACAACTTAGACAGTTTTGAAAGACATAAGGATTCTGATCACTGCAATGACCAAAGTGATTCTGTGAACTATGCTACCCACTGCTTTTTTTTTTGGAGGGGGGAAGACAGGGCAATTGGGGTTAAATGACTTGCCCAAGGTTACACAGTCAGTAAGTGTTAAGTGTCTGAGGCTGAATTTGAGCTCAGGTCCTTCTGATTCCAGGGCTAGTGCTCTATTCACTGCACCACCCAGACACCGCTATGCTACCCACTTCTTGATAGAGACGTGATGAATTCAGGATGCAGAATGACACATACATTTTTTGACTTTTTTTCTTGATTACTCATTTTTGTTGCAAGGGTTTTGTTTTTCTTTTTCTTTTTTCCTTTTCATTTGAGTGGATGGGAGACCAAATAAATGCTTCTTTAAAAAAAAAAGGAAACAAGAAAAATCCTCAGAGTTTTGGTGTTTTTTTTTTAAAGAATGAAAATAGACTTATCAAGTGATATTCTGTATTAGGCATCTTTCTTTCTTTTTTATTTATTTATTTTAATTGATTTTTTATTTTATTTTGGTTTACATCATTCATTTCCACAAAATTTTGAGTTACAAATTTTCTCCCCATCTTTCCCCTACCCACTGCCCCAAAACAGCCATCCCAGTGTATCCCCCCACCCCCAATCTATTCTCTCCTATGTCTTCCCCCATCACCCCTCTGACTTTTCAGTAGGGCAGGATGGATCTCCCAACCACAGAGGCATGTTTCTTTTTTTTATCTTTTATGGAATTTTATTTTTTTTTCAATTTAAAAGCATTTATTTTTCTTCTTTACACACATACACCTTCTTCCCCCTAGAGAGAGAGACAGAGACAGATGAAAGAGAGAGAGAGACACAGAGAAAGACAGGGAGACAGAGAGAGAGACAGAGAGAGACACAGAGAGACACAGAGAGAGACAGAGGGAGATAGAGAGAGAGAAAGAAAGAGAGAGAGAGAGAGAGAGAGAGAGAGAGAGAGAGAGAGAGAGAGAGAGAACAAAACTTTCTAACAAATATGCATAGCCAAACAAAACAAATACTCATATTGGCCACATCTAAACATGTATTTTGAATATATCACCTCCCCAGGAGGTAGATAGCATATCGTATCATCCTCCCTTCAGAGACTGAATTGATCAGATTTCTTAAGTCTTTCAAAGTTGTTTCTTTTAAGTATCTTTCACATTCTCAAAAATAGGTAGGTAGGTAGGGAGGTAGGTAGATAGATAGATGATACACAGATGGATGATTCACTTGGTTCTGCTCACTTCACTTTGCATCAGATCATATAAATCTTCCCAGGTTTCACTGAGTTGATCCTTTTCATCATTTCTTATAGGGCAGTAATATTCTACTAGATTCATTTACCATAATTTTCAGCCATTCACCAATTTATTTGGTATCCCCTTTGTTTCCAGTTCTTTGCCACTACAAAAAGAACTGATATATTTCTGTGCATAAGAGTTTAAGCATGTTTCTTCCAGCAATAAGAAATTTAAAAAAATTAGGACATAAATACTATACCAATAGTTTGCATTAATTTTAATAGCTTGCATTCATATACTGCTTAATTAAATTTAATTCAGCAAACATCTGTTAAGTATTCATTGAGTATTAGGTAATATGGGAGATATAAAATTTTTATAAAACATGATCACCAACTTGAGTTTCCTTGGGCAAGTCTAGTGTAAGGAATGAATTTGTTTCACAGGTAGATATAACTAGAATAAAATATAGAGGCAGCCTGGCGTACTAGACAGAGAGCTGGTCTTGGAGCCAGAAGACTTGGGTTCAAGTCCTATCTTTGCATATGCTGGCTTGGTAACCCTGGGGAATTCATTCAACCTATTAGTGCTCTAGGCAGCTCTCTACAACCATAGATTACAAAGCCAGTGCTAACTGGCACTAGTACAGGATGTTTTCCCATGTGAGAGGTTCCTTATACCAATGAAATCACAGGCCCAGTTCCATCCCTAAAAATAATATGTGATAAGATTATTAGATAAGTTCAAAGTGCTTTGTGAGTCCTGGTAGAGGAAATCTCAGCATGGTATCATGGAAAGGGCACTGGATTTGAAGACAAAAGACCTAGGGTCTAATGTCAGATACTTGCTATCTATGTGACCTTGGTCAAATTGCTTCCCTTCCCTAGGTCTCAGTTTCCTCTTCTGTAAAATGATTGAGTGGGAGGGCAGGAGGGAAGGGGGAGAAGATGATCTCTTGGGTTCCTTCCAACTCTAAATCTATGGTCCTAATAGTTGGGGGTCAGAAGAGGGGAGTAGAAACAGTCTAGAGATTAGTGATCAGAGTATAGGGAATTAGTGATCCCATGTATAGGGAATGCCATGAACAAAATCACGGAAGCCAGAAAGCAGGGCACACATATGGGAAACAATTTGTAGCACAGTTTGGCTGGAATATAGATCATGTGGGAAGGCAGTTTACAGTTAGGTATTTGGGAGACCAGGCAAAACTTTTCTCTATAGGCAAGAGGGAGCCATTGAAATGCTTTGAAAGGGGGCATGAGATTACCAGACAGTGGGAAGGAGGAGTCTTAGAGGAACCAGAGGGTAGAGGCAGAACAACCTAGTAGGCTGCTGTTGTAATGATCAGGATGAATGGTCATAAGAATCATAAGCTAGGATGGTAACAGCAAGAATAGAGAGAAAGGAACAAATGTGAGAGACTTTATAGAACTGGAATTGAAAGTACCTGGTAATTGATTAGGTATAAGAAGTGAGGGAGTCACAAAGATCATAGGTTGGAGTTGGAAGGGACCTTAGAGATCATCTGTTCAATCCTCTCATTTTAAAGATAAGGAAACTGAAGCTCAGCACCATTAAATGACTTGTTCGAAGTCTACTAGGTAGTAAGTGGCAAAACGGGGATTTGAAGGAAGAATCAAAGATAAAAAAATTACACATTTATGTTACTCTGTAAGGTTTTCTAAGCAGTTGACATACATTATCTCCTTTGATCTCGACTGGTAGATTGTAAGCTCTTTGAGGGCAAGAAGAGACTTGCCAGGATCACTAGGTGGCCCTGGAGTCAGGAGGACCTGAGTTCAAATGTGGCCTCAGACACCTAACACTTACTAGTCGTGTGACCTTGGGCAAGTCACTTAACCCCAATTGCCCTGACTTTCCCCCTCCAAAAATAAAAAAAGCAAAAAGAAGAAGATACTTGCCTCTTTTTGTATTCCCTAAGTGCTTAGCACAGTGCCTAGCACTTAATAGGTGCTTAACAAATGTCTGTTGATTGACTGATGATTCATCTTTGAAGTATGTGCTACTATCACCATTTTACAGATATAGAAAATGAGGCTTCAGAAGATGAATTGACTTGCCTAGGGTCACATAGTTGGTAACTGCAGGGTTGGATTTGAACCCAAACCTTCCCTATTCCAAGTCCAGCAGTCTATATGCTATATAAGACTGCTTCTATATTGCTGTTTGTCCTTTTCTGAAGAAGACCAATACCACGATGTCTTCACTTGCCCACGAATTGGACTGAAGTGAAGCAGAGTTGTACAAAGTCTTCAGCCCTCTCTCTTTTCCAGAGTCATTGAGGTCCAGTGGCAAGACAAAAGTCAGGATGACTGGTGATGCCCTGGGATGCAGGGGCTGACCTTGGCGCCTTTGATGTCTGACCAAGCTCTGCACAGCTACTGCTTCAGTCATCTTCATTATCCTTGGAACAAATTGTTTCCATCTGCCCCTTATACCAGAAGTCTTCATATGCTTGGGGTAGACATCCCCCTAACTCACTGACCCTGGCTGAGGTACTCATTATCCTCAGTCTAGTTTAACCTGTCTGAGGAGATGGTTTACCGGGGTGTGGCAGCTGCATATGTTACAGCTTCTTGGAGCCACAGGTGAGAGTTGGGTGAATCAGGAGGACACCAAAGGTGGATGAGTAGCCCTGAAAAGAGCTTAGCAGGCTCTTGCACCACAGCTGCTAATCCTCCCTTAACACCCCATACACCCCTCATCTATATTAACATAGTTTCAAATATAGGAGTCTGATTGAATCATACTGCATTTAATAACAGTTGTGAAGTCAGAAGAAGAAGAGTATTCTGACAAAATTTAAGGTGGCTTCCAGGTAGATGTGGGTTTGGAATTGAGAAGAGAGGTCAGGGTTAAAGGTAAAGCTTTAGCAGTAGTTTGTACAAAGGTACACGTCAGTGTATGAGACTGCCAAGAAAAAGGATGCAGAAAGAGAAAAGAAGATGAACCAACCTTGAGGTATAGGTATTGTAAGGTGATGAGAAGCCTGCAAAGAACCAAAGTTAGCATTTATTATATTCCAGGCACTGTGATAAGTGCTTTACAAATTCTATCTTATTAGACCCTCACAAAGAACCCTGAGAGCTAAATGTTATTATTATCCCTAGCTTACAGTTAAGGAAACTGAGATAGGTAAAGTTAAAGTGACTTGCCCAGGGTCACACAGATAGTAAGTGACTGAGGGTGGATTTGAACTCAGACTTCCTGACCCTAGATTCAATGGCAATGCAGCTGCCAAGGTAGGTGGTCATGCACAACAAGGGTACAATTTCAGGAAGCCAAAGAAGGGTGTATCAAGGAGGGGACTGATACATATGATCATATGTAAATATGTGCTCAATAAACACTCCCATTCATTCATTCAGTCTAACCCAGCCTTCAGTTTTCCGGAAGGGATACAGTGCAACACAAAAAGGGAATGATTTCAGGGCAACGGACTGTAGCTTCTCCACATGCTTCTTTTTAGCACACATGAAGACGTTACAAACCCAGCGAAGTTACTCAATAAATATTGGATATCTAATCGTAAAGCCTTATTCTCAAAGTGTGTGTGTGAGTGTGTGTGTGTATTTTTCCCTTTTAAAGAAGTACAAGGAGGCCGAATTCTGAAGTAGTACTCCGAAAGTCTCAATCAGGAGACATTCCCCTGTCCCGGGAGCCGGGGGGGAGGGGTTTTGAGTGGACTTGGGTTCAGAAAGGAGCTCAGTTTACCCTACTCACACCTCTAGCAAGGAAAGCTTGGAACTGAGAGAGGTAGGTAGGCTCTTGCGGAAAAGAAAAAATATGAAGTCGTGACTGTAATTTTATAGGGGAATCTTATGTCTGACCCACGTACGCCACCAACTCGATGTGTGAACTTAGGCAAGTCACGTGTCTGTGCCTCTATTTTTTTTTTTTTGTCATCTGTAAAATGAGGAGCCTAGATCACATTAGGGGAGGTAGGACTTGGGGAGGAGAGAGCACAGTGCTGCTCCTGTCTGTACCTCTACTCTCTTCTCCACCCCAAAAACCAAGAATTTCTGGGATGGGATAGGCAGCTGACCTACCTCCTCTTTCACCTCCCCTTCTACACTGGAGAGGGTAGGGCGGGGAAAAAAAGTTTATGACCTTCTAGTACCCTAGTACTGAGCTGGTGGGGGCGGAGAGACGTAGGTCTCCTCCTCCATCAATTTGCTCGAGGGTGTGGGTAAGAGGGGTGTCTGGACTGAAGGTTTAGGGAAGGGAAGACGAGGAGTGGGGGGGAGGGAGGGGAGGAGGCGAAGAGGGAGGAGAAATAGCAGAAGGGAGTTGTCTGCCCTTCTCCCACTGTTCCGTGCGGGGCTTGCCTCCCCGCTCTTCTGGAAGTGTTTTCCATTTGTGGCTCAGCTAGGATATAGCAAGGGGAGGGAGGAGGCGGTACGATGTGGGGGGAGCGGAGTTACCAGTGGTTAGCGTTGCCACCGCTGCTGCCCCTGCTGGTGCTGTTGCAGGGGCAAGGTTATAGCTGCCTCGACGACCCCTTATTAACGCTGACAGAGGAGCGGGTCAGCCAGTTGCTGGGTAAGTGCAGCCAAGTAGCTCAGGACGGTAATCGGACACCTCGCAGTGTCGCGGCGAGGGGTGGGAAGGGAGCGGAGAGGGGAGAAAGCTAGGTGGAGGGAGTATGGTAAGGAAGAAGTTTAGGAAGGGCCTTGACCACCTTGTTTTGGGAGAAAGAAAAAAAAACTTTTCCTTCTTGCTACTGGGTCTCAGATTGGGTGGAAGGATTTAGTAGATGTGCGCATTGATGCGCCCTCATCCTACTCCGCCCCGCCCCTTTTCCCCAAGCCACGAAGGGGGACACTTGGCTTTTTAAGGGAAACTTTTGCTTGGCAGTTTCTAAGCACTGGGGTTGATCTGGATCATTCCTAGATGAAATATGAGCTTCACTTTTGGATGTGAGTTTTGGGCGAAGCAACTGGGGAACAAACTGTGAGTTTGGGTTTGGAGAAAAAGGAACTTACATCCTCTTTTGCGGAAAAGAAAAAAAATGAAGTCGTGACTGTAATTTTATAGTGGAATCTTATGTCTGACCCACGTACGCCACCAACTCGATGTGTGAACTTAGGCAAGTCACGTGTCTGTGCCTCTATTTTTTTTGTCATCTGTAAAATGAGGAGCCTAGATCACATTATCTCTAAAGTCCCTTTACTGCTTTACAATCTGTGAAAGCTATGAAATCTAAGTGACTACAAAGATGTGGCAGTTCGTGATCGCTGGCATGTAGATATGAAGTAAGGCAATCTTGCGTTGATATTTCTTCGGAATCAAATTTTCACTTCATCTCTTGCTTCTCTCACCGCAAGAACTAGGCTTCGAACAAAATCCCTTGCGTAACTTTCAGATGCCCGATCTCTTACTAGATTAACTCCTGCATCTCATCTATTCCTCTCACTGATCCTACTCAAAAATCCTGGCCATTCCTACTAAGTGTAGCCATCCCAGTATATTCCCATATGTTTCTCGTCTTGGGCTTAGGTTAATAAGAGTCCCACAATTGCCTAAATCTGTTCCTTTTAGGTGCCTTTGATGAGATGAGGTTGGAATGTGGTGCGTTGCCTCTGAAGTCAGGGGACTCCAAAAATTGTGGCTTTGCCTCTTGCTAATTATGTAACTGAGCAAATGAATCCATAATCTACAAGCATTTCCTGAGTGCTTACCAAGAACCAAGCCCAGTGCTAAACTCTGGAGATACAATAAAATAGCAAAAATATTTTCTGCCCTCAAGGACCATACATTTAATAATAGCTAGCGTTTATATCTGTTTTAAGGTTTGCAAAGTACTTTACAAATCGTCTCATTTAATTCTTTTAAGAACTTGTGAGATGTGTTATTGTTATACTCCTTTTACCCCCAACCGGCTGAAAGAGATTAAGTAGTTTGCCCTAGATCTTACTTCTGAGGTGGCATTTGAATTCAGCTCTTTGTGACTACAACTCTGCTAATCTATGCACTGCACCACCTAATTGCCTTCTACTGGAGAAGATGTGTACGTAGACAGTCATGTATAAATTACATACAGGGTAGGTAGAAATAACCCTAAAAGGTTTGGCCAGTCACATTACCTGTCCTAGATTTAGTGCCTTAAATTGTAAAACTGAAGGTTCCTTCCAGCTCTAAACCTATGGTCCTTTGAATAAGCATAACCTGCCTAAATTCCTTAATGAGGTCTGAAAACAGAATGCTAAGCAAAATGTTGTTTGGGGAGGAAGGGAATTCTTTAGGAGCAATGTTACAGAGATCAGCGAAACCATTTTTTTTCTACACCAGACTTATGACTACATCAGTTTATGTCAACTCCAGGTAAAGAGGTAAGGACCCTCTTCTGCTAATGCAATTGGCATCTCTCCTGCAACTTATGCCATCCGAGTGTTGATGGGGACACTGATAGGTTAAGTGACTTGTAACCAGGTCTTTCTGACTCTAATGTCAGCCCTCCATTCATTATGTCATGATGAATCAAAGACAGGAAGGAAGGAAGACAGAGAAACAGAAAGAAAGAAAGAAAGAAAGAAAGAAAGAAAGAAAGAAAGAAAGAAAGAAAGAAAGAAAGGAAAAAGAAAGAAAGAGACAAAAAAGAAGGAAGGAAGAAAAAACGAAGGAAGGAAGGAAGGAAATGAAAAGAAGTAAGGAAGGAAAGGAAGGGAGGAAGGAAGAAAGAATGAATTTATTTAGTGATTACTATGTGCTAAGTACTAGTGATACCAACAGAAAAAGTGAGATCACCCCCAATACCCTGGGAGCTCACACTCTGATTGAGGGAGATAACACATAAATGAAAGTTTATCTTGGGGAGGATAGAAAACACTGCAGGTCCTAAGGGGGTTCAGCAGTTGAATGGATGGCAAAGCCCATGGTTCTTTTCCTTAGGTTACATGAGTAAGGATGATGATAGCACTAAGGGACTTCAGGGTATAGAAATAGGGCAAATAATATGGCCTGGAGGGGAGCTTAGAAGAAATAGCAAAGTAGATGGCAAGCCTAATGGTAGCAGATGGGTCTTGGGAGGTAGATAAAAGGTGATAGCAATGAGATAGACCTATTCAGAGGCCTTCTTACCCTGAACATTTGCCATACATAGGGTATCCCAAACCTCTTGGTAAAGTCTCTCTATTGGCATTCTAGCAGGTCTTCACTAATGCTTCCAAGGCCCGAGCAGCCATGTAAGTAGTGTTATATAATGTGTAATATACCGTCCTATATCATATTGGTCAATCCCATAAAAATGTGTTAAATGACCTTAAATCCATGATACTATGTAAAGGTTAACCCAGAATGGATGGCATACTCCTTTCTCACTAGGAGTTTAAAATGTGATACTCATTCCTTCTTTAGTAATTTTTTTAAAATGTGATGTTTGTTCAAAGTTTTCAGTAGCATAAATAGGATACACACAGAGCCAGCAGGATATGGGGTGAAAGGTTGGCAGTCAGGGTACATGAAACCGAAAATCTGTGGTTCTGCCATTTTAAACCTTTATTATTATCAACTAATTAATATCCCCTCCTTTTTTATTTCTGACTGAACCATCTGCTTTCAGTGGGAAACCTCTGCCAATACAAACACGCACCTACTTGACCACTTACAGTCTTACTTTCCTGAGAGGTTAAGTGGTTTATTCACATAGGGTCATGTGGGCAGTATGCGTCAGAGGTAAGACCTAAATCCCAGTCTTGCTGACTCTTAGGCCTGTTCTCTCTCCACCACCACAGAATCACAAAATTTGAGAGCTGATGAAGGCCTCAAAGGCCAACGGGCTCATAACCAAAAGGAATGTTCTCTATAACATATCCTGTAAGTGCTTGTCCAGCAGAAGCTAGAAGGCCTCCCAGGGGTGGATACCCTCCACTTTGCGAGAAAGCCCAGTCTACTCTAGGATAATTCTAATTTCAAAATGTTTTTTTCTCATGTCAAGCCTAAATTTGCCCCTTTGCAACTTCTACTTATTTCTTTTCCCCTCTGGGTCCAAATAAAATGAGTCTAATTATTACTATACATGACAGCCTTTCAGATATTTGAATATGTCTATCTCATTCCCCCTTAAATCTGATCTTCTCCAAGGTAAAATATCCTCAGTTCCTTTCATGGATTTTCCTATCACTTGGACTCAAGGTCCTTTGCCATACTGGTTGCCATTCTCTGGATACTCCCTAGTATATCAATTGCTTCTTAAACTGATGTCCAGAACTGAACACGCTACTTCAGATGAGGTCTGATGAAGGCGGAGTAGAGTGGGACGATCACCTCCTTGTTCCTGGATGTGCCCTGTTTTTCTAAATGTGGCCCAAGATTGCATTGGTCCTTTTTGGGGACCGCATCACAGTGCTGACTCATCTCAAACCTGTAGTCCACTAAAACCCACATCTTTTTTTAGACAAACTGCTAATTAATCATGCCTACCCCAAGTTGTAATTTTTTTTAATCCAATTGTAAAGCTTTACTATTCGGCATTCTATTATTTCCATTACTATATTGAATTTTATTTTATTGGAGTTAGCCCATTACTCAAGCTACTACTTCTGGTTTTGTATCATCTGCAAATAAATGAGCATGCCATCTCTTCCCTTACCCATAACATTGTTAACGTGGTAAAAGAACTCAAGGCCAAACACAGACCCTTAGTTTATTCCACTGGAGATCTCCTGCCATGTTGAGTCATGTTTGAGTCACCTGGGGCTGTATTAGAGCTAACTGTAAGGGAGTAAGTTGGGGGTATAGGGTAGGGGAAAGAGGCAGGGTAGAGCCTTGTTAAATTTCCAGTGTGAGTATTTACACCTTGGAAATTGGCAATCCCCACAAATCAGGGCTTGATTTATTGTTTTGTTGATTCTCTAGTCTTGAGAAAATATTGATAATGTAAGTTAAATTTAAAAGTGTGTCATGTGTATTTTTTTGTGGAAGAGATAATTATTAAATATTTACCAACACACCCCTGAATTATCCAGCCGGCTCAACCTCTATCCCACTATATTGTCACCTGGTGTACTTTATCTTCTCCACAAGAGTAGTATGATATTTTTTATCAGAAGCTTTGTTAGATCTAGGTAAACTAGATCTTTATCTTTCCCCTGGTTAGCAACCCTGTCTAAAATGGAAATAAGATGAGTCAAGTACAGTATGTTCCAGATGGAATTATGCTGGCTTTTTGTTATCAGTACTTCATTGATCTGTTCTACAATGCTCTGAGGAATCAGAGTTGAGATTGTTGGCCCAGAGTTTACAGACTATGTTTACTTTAAAAAAAAAATCAAGACAGCATTTGACCTTCAAGATCGGGAAGGATTGGTAAACTATGGCCAAAGATAACAATTGATTTCATCATTAGAACATGTTTTTTCTCTTTAATACAAGGGGCAGTTTAAACCCTACTTCCACCTACACACACACACACACACACACACACACACACACACACAATTTATTATAATTTATTCCTATAGGCATGTTCATCCTATATTTATAGTCTCTTTGTTCAAAAAACTTCTATAGTGAACTGTGGTCTTACAGTGTCAAGTTTGCTATAACGCAATATGGTTTCCTTTGGTCCAGGAAGCTTAAAGTTGAAAACTTTGATTGTCCATTGGTGACTAATCCCTGGAATACTGATCCACATTACCCAAGTTTGCAAAATCTGGTTTGTAAATCAGAATTTCAGTTTGTTAAATTAAAATTTGACAGCTACCATACAATGGTATATAAGATGACATCAGGCATCTTATTTAATCTCTGTGGGTGCCTCTACTGCTACATATAAAATGAGAGGGTTCAACTAGATAATCTCTAAGGTGGCTTCCGGATCACAATCTATGATGCTGTGATCCAAAAGGCAGAATAGTATGCTACATGGTGGGAAAAGGAAGAAAATATAAGATAGGACTGATCCTTGTGCTGCTGCAGCTACATAAGATACAACCACAAATAACTGTATTTGGTGGTATCATACACTGAATACATTAGGTGCCAAAGTACTCTGTCTGGGAAGTCTGAAAAGAAAGATTGTTATCAACAGTGAATCAGTGAGGACTCCATTGAAAAGAGCTTTTGAGTTGAACTTTGGAGTTAGGTAGGAATTTAACAGAAGAAAGCAGGAAGTTTCAGTATAAGAAAAGTTATGGAGGCTAGAAAGAGCAATGTCCTTTGGAGGAACAAGGAGTAGTTCACTGTGGCAGGATCGTGTTGCTTATTAAGGAGGGCAATGAGTGATGCAACTGATAAAATGCCAGATTGTGGCTGACCTTGAATGGCTAACAAAGAAGTTTGAAATTTACTTGTTGGGCAATAGGGCCATACTGAAAAAGATTCTCAAGCACATTGGTGGCATGATTAGATCTCCATGCAAGAAAGTTTATTTTGAAACTGCGTATTTTTATCATGTGACATTTTCCTTTGTTTTTAAGTATATAATAAATTCAACATGTAACTTTCAAAGCTATCCTCTTTGCTTTATCTTCTTTAATCAGAGAATCTACCTCCTTTCCTCTTAAGTCTTTGTAATCTGTTTTCTGACCTCATCATTCAACTGGAACTGGCTCTCTTCAAAGTGACTAATGACCTCTTCATTGCCAAATCTAATGACCTCTCAGTCTTCATCCTTCTTGACCTTCTTCCAGCCTTTGACACTACTAGTCACCCCCTTCTCCTTGATACTCTCTTCCCGGCAGCTTTGCAGGACATTACTCTCTCCTGGTTCTCCTGATTACTCCTTCTCAGACTTTTACTGGCTCTTTATCCAGGTCTTGTACATTATCTATAGACATTCTCCAGTGATCCATCCTGGGCTTGCTTTCTCTTCTCTCTCTATACTGTTTCACTAGGTAATCTCATCGTTTCCCATAGTTTTAATTGTCTTCCATAGAGATGATTTTCATCTCTACTTATCTGTTGAACCTTCTCCTCTCTCCTGATCTCCATTCTTATGTCTCCCATTGCCTTTTAGTCTTCTCAAAGTATATGACCCACATACATTTCAAAGTCAACATGTCCAAAACTTAACTTCTCTCCCAACTCAGTCCTTCCTCCCAATCCTTCTTTCTCCCCTACCATCTTTCCCATGTTCATCCTATATCTATAGATAATCTCTTGCTGGCCCTAGTGTAGAGTGAAAAAAAAAAACTCTCAGGGAAACAGGGTTTGAATGTCAGCTTTGCTCCTTAATACTGGTATGACATTGGGCAAGTCATTTGATTTTCCTGTGACTTGGATTATTTCTGATCTCCCTTACAACTATAAATACTGTGGTCCAATAATTTTGGGAATTTGGAGACTGTTAATAACTATCGAGAGAGCAGTTTCACTTGAGAAATATTCATACTAATAATATTTAGTACCTACTGTGCGTTAGACACTGTTAAAACACTTTCTAAATATCTCATTTGAACCTCACAACAACCCTGGGTGATAGGTGATATTTTTATCTTCATTTTATAGTTGAAGAAACTGAAGCTGACAGAGGTTAAGTGACTTGCCCAAGGACACACAGCTGGTGAGGATCAGAGGCTGATTTGAAATCAGGTATCCCTGACTTTAGGCCCAGCACTCTGTCCTCTGTACCACCTAGCTTCCTCAATCAAGAAGCAAATAATTTTTTCAAAATTTTATTTTTAATTTATGGAATAAAACAAGCATTTCCATAGCATAGAACAATAAAAAGATGATTACACATTAAACTGCAAATGTACTATACACAGTCTTCTGTTCTTTTCAAATATACAACAAAATTACCGTGTAAATTTCTTTTTCTTAAGCACTATGCTAAGCTCTGAGAACTCAAAGATACTCTGGGAAATGCAGTAGCTTCTTTTGTTCTCTCTACCACCCTCTATCCCTACTGACTCTTAAACCAGTAGAAGTGAATATGTTGCTAATTCAGAAGGAAGTCCCAGTAATAATTATTATTGATAAACTATTTTTATGGAAATGATCTATGTATCTTCTGGAACACTACATATGCTGCTGTGGTGTTGTCATTCTTTATTGTTCAGTCATCTCCAGCTTTTCATGACCTCATTTTGGGGTTTTCTTGGCAAAGATACTGGAGTGGTTTGCCATTTTCTTCTCCAGCTTATTTTACAGATGAGGAAACTGAGGCAAACAGGGTTAAGTGACTTGCCCAGGGCCACACAGGTAGTAAGTGTCTGAGATCAGATTTGAATTTAGGAAGATAAGTCTAATTCCAAACCCAGTGATCTATCCATTGTGCAACCTAGCTGCCATACTTCTGTGTTACTTAGTCCTAATTAGTATGAATAATGAATCTCATTAAATGGTTGTATTATTTGAAGTTATAATTATATGTAATTATATATAAATTATTATAATTGGTTCTAGCCCAATGGAAATAAGAAATGAAAATTTTGAATAAAATTATCACTTTACGAGATTTATTATTTGCATTAATTGGGACCTAGCTTAGATTTCAAACTTGAGTAAAAATTGTGAACAGTCATATGCTATTAAATGACCTCCCTTTCATTATGACCCAAGAATCCATTTCGACATGCCTTTAAATGCTCCCTTCTTAACAACTTCCCAACTTCTCTTCTACTTTCTACTTTCTTTACCATAGTTCTCACAGTTGGTGCTTTGCCTCTCTGTTTTCAACAGCTTTTCTATTGCTCTTTTCTGGTAAATTCCATCTCTTTCTTTATCTTTGGTTGGTTTAGTAACTGTTGCCTGAATAATGGAAGCCCCAACCTAATGACTTGGAACACTAAAACTGGAGTGTTTGCTCTGGACTTTAGCATCCTGACTAATATCAGATTTTCTGAGAAGTTTCTTTTTGTTTGCATGTCAATATTGGGTCCATCTTCCTGTAAATATGCAGAAATAAAATAGTTGATAAGATGTATAAAGATTTTAAATTGTTTTTTAGATCAGTGTCTTTTGTTTTACATCAATAATTCCTGGATCTAGGCCTCCCACTATCAGAAATAAACTCTCTCTTGCAACAAAGACAACTTGTTGAGCAAAGACAACCTATATAGTGATCACATTTCATAGTATAGGCAACATCCTGTCCCCAAAATCTGCCCTTTTCTGTTAAGAATAGGGAGATAGGTTTCATTATCAATTTTCCAAAACCAAGATTGTTTATCATAGTTTTACAAATTTGGGCTTCTTTTTGGTGTTTTTTTTCACTTACATAATTGTAGGAATTTTATATATTCTTCTGCATATTTTACTCTGCATCAGTTCTTCCATATCTTCCCATGTTTCCCTGAATGCCTCCTATTGATAATTGCTGAAATCATGATGGCATCTAAATACGTTTATGCGCCATAGTTTGTTCAGCTATTAGGGTTAGGGTTAGCTAGGGTTTAATTTATGGAACCCACTTCATGCCAAGTTCTTTCTTAAAATTTAATATTTTATTTTTCCCCAGTTACATGTAAAAACAATTTTTTACATTCATTTAAAAATATTTTTGAGTTCCAAATTCTTTCCCTCTGTCCCTCTCCTCCTTTTCCCCTTATTGAGAATGCAAGAAATTTGATAAAAGTATTACATGCATAGTCATCCCAAACACATTTCCATGTTAGTCATGTTGTAAAAGAAAATGGAGATTGAAAAAAAAACACAAGAAAAATAAAATAAAAAGTATACTTCACTCTGCATTCAGACTCTATCGGTTCTTTCTCTTGAAATAGACAGTATGTTTCATCATAAGTCCTTCACAATTGTCTTGGATCAATGTGTTGCTAACAGTAGCTAAGTCATTCACAGTTGATCATCATATAATGTTGCTGTTACTGTATACAACGTTCTCCTGATTCTGCTCATTTCACTTTGCATCCATTCATGTCTTTCCAGTTTTTTTCTGAGAGCATCCTGTGTGTCATTTCTTAGAGCATAGTAGTATTCCATCACAATCAAATACAACAACTTGTTCAGCTATTCCCCAATTGATAGTCGTCCCCTCAATTTCCAATTCTTTGCCACCACACAAAGAGATGCTATAAATATTTCTGTCCATATAGGTCCTTTTCCTTTTTGTTTTTTATTTCTTTAGGATATAGATCTAATAGTGGTATTGCTTGGTCTGGCACACATGGTTTTATAGCCATTTGGGCATAATTCCAAATTTGTCTAAATAAAGTTGAATCAGTATACAATTTCACCAACAGTGCATTAGTGTCTCAATTTTCCCACATCCCCTCCAATATTTGTCATTTACCTTTTCTGTCATACTAGTCAATCTGTTAGTGGTAGCTCGGAGTTGTCTTAATTTGCATTTCTCTAATCAAGAGTGATTTTGACAATTTTTTTCATGTGACCATAGATAGCTCTGGTTACTTCATCTGAAAAATGCCTGTTCATATCTTTTAACCACTAATCTGCTGAGGAATGGGTTGTATTTCTTTACATTTGACTTAGTTCTCTGTATATTTGAGAAATGAAATTTTTGTCAGAGAAACTTGCTGTAAATTTCCTGCCACTGTTATCATTAGTATGTAGTTCCCTCCATCCTATTTCCCTTCCCCCTCCTGTTTATCTAACTTTTTCTCTCCTTTGACCCTGTCCATTCTCACAGGTGTTTTGCTTCTGACTTTTCTTCCCCCAAACTACACTCCTTTCTATCAGCCTTACCCCTTTCTTTTATCCCCTTCTCCTCATACTTTCCTGGAGGGTAAGATAAATGTCTGTACCCAACCGAGTGTGTATCTTATTCCCTGTTTAAACTAATTCCAATGAGAGTAATATTCACACACATACACCTCCACCTCTCCCATCTTCCCCTCCAACATAAAAGCTCTTTTGCACCTCTTTTATGTCAGATAATTTACACCATTATATTTCTTCCTTTCAGCTTCTCTCAGTGCATTCTACTTTTTCACCTTTTAATTTTATTTTTTTAGATAATTATTTCACCATATTCATCTCACACCCAATACCTTAGTCAATGTATACTCCCCCTAATTGCCCTAATAATGAGAAAGTTTTTAGGAGTTACAAGTATCATCTTCCCATGTAGGAATGTAAGCAGTTTAACTTTATTAATCCCTTACGATTTTCCTTTCCTGTTTGCCTTTTTATTTTTCTTTTGAGTCATATTTGAAATTCAGATTTTCTATTCAGCTCTGGTCTTTTCATCAGGAATACTTGACAGTCTTCTATTTCATTGAATGTCTTTTTTTTTTCCTGGAGGATTATACTTAGTTTTGCTAGGTGGGTGATTTTTTCTTTTTTTCTTTTTTTGGCTTTTTGGATTCCAGGGCTGGTGCTCTATTCACTGTGCCGCCTAGCCACCCTGAGGTAGGTGATTCTTGGTTGTAATCCTAGCTCCTTTGACCTCTGGAATATCATATTCCTCCAAACATTTAATGTAGAAACTTCTAAATCTTGTGTCATCCTGACTGTAGCTCCATGATACTGGAATTGTTTCTTTCTGGTTGCTTGCAATATTTTCTCCTGGACATGAGGGCTCTGAATTTGGCTATAATACTCTTTGGGGTTTTCATTTTGGGATCTCTTTCAGGAGTTGATTGGTGGTTTCTTTCAATTTCTATTTTACCTTCTGGTTCTAGAATATCAAGGTAGTTTTCCTTGATGATTTCTTGAAAGATGATATCTAGGCTCTTTTTTTAAAAATTGTAGCTCCCCGGTAGCCCAATAATTTTTAAATTAACTCTCCTGGATCTATTTTCTAAGTCTGTTGTTTTTTTTAACAAAATATTTCATATTGTCTTATTTTTTCTTTTTGGGGGTTTGTTATATTGTTTCTTGATGTCTCAAAAAGTCATTAGCTTCCATTTGCTTAGTTCTTATTTTTAGGGAATTATTTTTTTCACTGAGCTTTTGTACCTTCTTTTCCATTTGGCCAATTCTGCTCTTTAAGGAGTTATTCTCTTCAGTAAGTTTTTATATATCTTTTTTCCATTTGACCTATTCTGCTTTTCAAGGCATTCTTTTCCTCATTGGATTTTTGTACCTCTTTTACCATTTGGCCCATTATGTTTTTTAAGGTGTTATTTTATTCAACATTTTTTGTGCCTCCCTTACCAAGCCATGAACTCTTTTTTTGTGATTTTTTTTTCTATCACTCATTTCTTTCCTCAATTTTTCCTCTACTTCTCTTTTTCTTTGAGGCTTCAGATGTAACAGTTTTCGTTTTCTTCTTCTGAGTTTATGTTTGAAGGTTCCCTGTCACAATAGTAACTTTCTGCAGTCAGGATCTTTTTTCTGCTGTTTGCTCATTTTTCTAGCCTATTTCTTGAGTTTTAATTCTATGCTAAAATGGAACTCTGCTTCCTCATTGGAGGGAGAACAGTGCCAAGTTTCAGGTTTTTTATGAAACTGCTTTTAAAGATAATTCTGGGGAACCTGTAAGTTTTTGATTCTTCCAAGGTCGTATGATCTAAAGTGCGTTTACTACTCTCGTGGTCTGTGCTGTGGTCTCTGAGCACCCAGAAGCACTTGGAACTGTGACCAGGGTCCCAGCTCCCCTGCAGCTATTGTAAAGTTCTCATGTGCTAGGGTTCCTCCTTACCCTGGGACTGAGACCCAAGACTATGACCTGGATCTAGTATGGGCAATGTTACAGAGTCTTGCCCCCTATGCCAGTGGAAGGACCCCTGTAATCTCCTCCTAATCAATGTTCAAACCCTCTTACTGTCTGTGGCCTCATAAGTCCCAGATCTCCACTGACTCTACTGGTTCAGTCACCCCCAAGGCCTACTGCTGGTTTGCTGGGGTGTGGCCTGCACTGGACTGTTCTCCACTCTCTCCTTGGTGCAACAGACGTTTTCTGCTGGCCTTCTAAGTTGTCTTGGGCTGGAAAATTGTTTCTCCCTATCCTTTTGTGGGTTCTATCACTTTAGAATTTGTTTTGGGGTATTATTTAAGGTTGCTTGGAGGGGTTTGGGGGAGAGCTCAAGCAGGTCCCTGCCTTTTCTACATCATCTTGGCTCCCCAAGAACCACAAAAGTACTGCTATAAATACTTTGGTGTTTGTTAGTTCTTTCTGTAAGAAGACTTTTTTGATTGCCTCTCTGCATCTGTTCCCTATACACATGAAAATATAGAGAATAGATTGGAGGTTGGCCACAGTGATCAAAAACGTTATCGTTTCTAAAAGAGATAGGCATACTAATCAACCACTTTTCTAAAGCCATTTAGGAAAATAATTCATTAAACTGCCATGAAACCATAGGTATATGATTTCTGCAGCCATAAATTGGGACACAAAAGACAAAAAGAGGAGAAATCAAAGTGCTTAGATCACACTAAAAGAATGGGAAATGGAGCCAGCTTGTTGATGATCATATAAATTAGAGTTGGAAATGACTTTATAGATTATCTTAATCCAGGTCCTTCATTTTACAACTGTGATGCAGCCCAAGACAAAAAGGAGTGCCTGGATCTCTTCTTCATTACTTGTTTGTCTTATTTTATATCGGAGGCAGTCTGGGTTAAGTGACTTGCTCAGGGTCACATAGCTAATAAGTTTCTGATGTTAGATTTGAACTCAGGTCCTCCTGACTCCAGGGCCAGTGTTCTCTCTATCTGCTGTGCCACCAAGCTGCCCCAATCCATTCCTTTTTAGACTAGCCAACTAACTGAAAGTGGAGGAGAAAAGAGACCTTGACAGATTTCTAAATTAGAGAACATGGCCTTCTTCCTTTCTGGTAACACAATGGTGAAGCTACATATGTGTTTATGTAGGGTATGGAATATGTGTGCTTATGTGTACTTATATGGTACCAGAAAATGCTTTACATTTTTATAGGATTCTTATGTTTCTATTTTCTTCTGACATCTTAAGGGGGCAGGAATGAGTAGAGAAAAATATTTTATATGATGGAAGCTTACTTGTATTGTCCAAGAAATTATTATTTTCCTCCATTTATGCATAATATTTTTTGATTACTGTCTCAAACAGATTTTAATAGGATGCTTCAGTGTGGTTTTCCAGTAAGGTAGAAATAATTCAGAATACCAGCTATTAGAGAGTAATGACAGATTAAGCGGAAAAAAAATTATCTTTATGGAAGAGGAATAGGGAGAAATTTCCTAACGG
Organism: Pseudochirops cupreus; assembly: GCA_028627135.1. NCBI lineage: Eukaryota > Metazoa > Chordata > Mammalia > Diprotodontia > Pseudocheiridae > Pseudochirops > Pseudochirops cupreus. Next base: position 312,231,373 of record CM053582.1, read on the forward strand.
TATAAAGAAGCACAGGGGAAAGAGAAAGGATTTAATAAATAAAATAAAGTTGATGACAGCAAAACACAGAAAGAATTGCAAATATATATAATGTGGGTGTTAATTTATTTCCTATTCCTTCTTGGTTATTAAAATTCCTAAGACAAAAATAAAAAGTTTGTCATATGTTTTGTAGTAACCTCCCATTAAGAGTCAGCTAGGTGGCACAGGGGATAAGAGTGCTGGACTTGGAGTCAGGAAAACCCAAGTTCAAATCCTACCTCAAGACATTTACGAGCTGTGTGACCCTGGACAAGTCACTTAAACTTCAGTCTGCCTCAGTTTCCCCAACATTAAAATGCGGGGAATAATAGCATCTACTTCCCAGGGTTATTGTAGGTGTCAAAGGGTTATTGTAGGTGTCAAAGCACTTTGTACACTTCAAAGCATTATATATAAATGCTTGCTGTTACTATTATTAAATACAGTCTCCTGTTTGGCACCACCTCCAGTCTACCTTTCTAGTTTTGTTATTCATTACTTTCCTTCATACCACCTGTGGTCCAGCCAAACTACCGATCCTGCTGTTCCTCACACATGCATTCTGTCTTCTAACTTCATGGCTTTGTATGGGCCATACCCCGTCCCCTTCCCTCTTCTTTCCCCTTAGGACTCTCAATTTTCTGCAAAGCTTAGCTCAGTGTGTGAGGTCTTTCCTGGTCCCCCTTCCAATTATTAGAGCCTTCCCACCCTCCAGATACCTTATATTTATTTGTGTGTGTATACATGGGCATATGTACATATATATATATATATATGCATGTATATGTATTTCTCCACCACAAAATGTGAGCTCCTTTGAGAACAGGGTTTTCATATCCTCATCAGCTAGTAAAGTGCCTAGAACGAATGTAGTTAATAAATGCTTGTTTGTTTGATCAACTGCAGAAAAGTTAATTCTTGCTCCTGCTCTTCAAAACTCTGCATTAAGCCTTAGTCAGGAGTGGCTGAAAGGTATTGCCTAATTTTGTTTTCCTTAATAAAGGAAAAATAAACCCAGCAAATCTGCTCTAGGTAGGGCACGCATAGCATGCAACATCTCATAGGCACAAGATGTCATCACTTTCAGAGAATATTGTTGTTTGTCCTTCATTCTCAAAGAGGACCATGACATAATGGAGATGATGCCATGACACACAAGTGAATTGGATTTAAGTAAGGCAGGGCTGTGCAAAGTCACCAGCCTCACTTTTTCCTCCAGAGTCATTTGGGTCCAGGGGCAAGATATAGATCAAGATGATTGGGTGCAGACAATGTTAGAGCTGGAAGGGACCTTGGAAATCAGCCTTTCACTGTCTGGTTGAAGGAACTGAGGACTGGGGAAGGGAAGTGACTTACCCAAGGTTTCACAGCTAAGTTAGTGGCATGGCTGGGGCTAGAATCCAGATATTCTGATTTCTAGTTCATTGTTCTTTTCTGCTCTTCTGGTTAGAAGCATTCATAATCAAGGAACAAGTCTTTTAATCATAGTCTGTCTCTCCTCTTTCTTCTTTTCTTTCTTCTCTCTCCCATCTCTCATCTTTCTCTTCTCTCTTATTTCTTTCCCCCTCTTCTATTTCTTCTCTCTCTTTGCTCTTTCTCTCCCGCTCCCTCTCCATCTCCCTGTCCTTGTCCTCCTCCCTCCTTTTCTCCTTCCCTTCCTCCCTCCCGCCCTTTCTCCTTCCCTTCCTCTGTCCCTTCCTTCTTTCCTCTCCCTCCCTCGCTCTTATTTGGCAGATTTTTTTTGCCATATTTTTATTCTTCTTCCGAAGAGGAAGAAAGGGGAACTACATTAAAGCTGTCATCTAAAATACTTTGTGTTTTGATTAAAAAACCACCATATGCTTAACTAAATGTAATTAAAAATAAAATTAGTGTATACCCAAAGCAATGAAGATGGACAGTTTCTTTGGTTCAGCTTTTTAATTTTGCTTTGAAGAATGACCGAGAAATCATTTCCTGCATTTTGGGATGATCCAACTTTGGAATCATTTCCCCTTGGGCGGTAAAGTGGAAGGGCTTTGTGAGGGAATTTTAATAGGTTTCTGTATCTGTCAGCTGTGTCTTATTTTGCATTGTTGTAACTTGCTGCTGCTAATAAGATGCTCCAGAGAATGAGATGTTACATCTCAGTGTAGCCCTGGAGAAGAAAAACAAAGCAAGGGATTGTAAACAGCCTTTTTTCTCCCTCACACAAAGAGTAACCGCTAGTATTTTAGAGTTCAGTCTTTGCCAAGTGGTGAAGGGGAAGTGATTAAAGGCTAAGGAAATAAAAATGTTTTCATTTCAATTGTAAGTTAATCAGTGAGGCACAAAGGTACAGAAAGAACCTTCCTTGGAAAAGAGAGAGGAGCTTCTATTAATTACGGTACACATATGGGCCAGAAGTATGGCAGGGAAAGTTAGGGGGCTATAGATAATTAGTTCAAATAGGAAGTTGCAATACTTCCCCAGTAGCTTTACCCTGAGTGAGCCCCTTTCTAGAAGCCCAATATTAGAATCTTCTATTTCTCTTCTCCTAGAGGACTTTGTGAACTAAGATCCAAATCTCCTTTCCTTGATTGTATTTAGCTTTAAAAAATTATTCAGGTGCCACTTTTTCCATAAAGTCTTTCTCGATCTCCCCACCCCCCAGCCCCTATTCTCCTCTATTGCAAAACTACCTTGTATAAGGGGGAAAAGGATTTATTTTCTTTCTCTTTCCCCCACCAGTTCTTCCCCCAGGCCCCCCTTAAAAATGGGTACTGAGGTGCTGACAAGGTGTTAACATCCAATGAGTCCTCTACAAATATGAATACCTTTCTGTGATTTAAAGGGAGTGGACATGGGGCAATCCCATTGGTAGACATTTTAAAATTAAAATTTGTCCAAAATAAAACTCATCATTTTTCTCCCTAACCACACCCCTATATTGAGTCCTTCAGGCTCACAACCTAGGTATCATCCTTACTTCTTCGCTATCTCTATCTCCCCTCCTTCCCCCATATCCAATCTGTTGCCAACACCTGTGGATTTCACCTTGGCTACGTTTCTTGAATATACCCTCTTCCATCCTCTGATATTGCCACTACACTGTTACAGTCCCTCATCCCTTCACACTTTTGTGTGGGTCTGCTTCCCTCAAAGTCTCTTCCCACTCCAGTCTACCCTCCCTTCACTTCCAAAAATGATTTCTCTAAAGGACAGGTCTTTATCCTACTCCATAAACTCCAGTGCCTCCCTTTTGTCTCCAGGATCAAATACACAATCCTTTGTTTAACATTCAAAGCCTTTTATAACCTACCTTTCCAGTCTCCTTCCTTAATCTCCATCTGGTAGTGCATTGTCACTCTGGCCTCCTGGCTGTTCCTCCAACTAGGCACCACATCTCTCAGTTCCAGGCATTTTCTCAGGCTATCTGCCTACTTAGGATATTCCCCTTCCTCACCTCCTACTGGCTTCCTTTGGATTCTAACCAAAATCCCAGTTTCCACAGGAAGACTTTGAAAACTCTCTTATTTCTCGTGTTTTTCCTCTTTTAATTTCCTGTTTTTCCTGTATATAGCTTGTTTGTACTTTTTTTTTTTGGCCTCTTGTCTCCTCCGTTAGATTTTGAGCTCCTTGAGGGCAGGGACAGTCTTTTTCTGTTTTTGTACTCTGGGTACTTAATAAATGTTTATTGACTTACTGAAAATTGGTCACACAGGCATGCATTTTGTATGGAAAACCAGGCTTTTTGTATGAAAAACCAAAGCCCTTCAGGATTCAAATGGAGCTACTTGACTGCCAAATACACTGGCTCTTACTGATTGGTCAATAAGAGGTGCCAGTCCAAGTCTAACGTGCTCATCCTTTAGATTTTCCTGGCTGAGAGTGAGCGTAAATAGCAATTGTTTCTGTTCTGGGCAAAAACTCTAATGGTCTTGTCATCCCAGAGTGATTCTTTTGTGAAGGCAAACTGGGCCATTTTTTGGCCTCAATTTCTACCTAGCCTTTAACTAAAGAATGGGTGTTGCCTCAGACATACTGCCGCTTGGGAAAGACCTTGGCTTAGAAAGGACAAGGTCTCCCACTGCAACCAGATCCATTGCCAGTCATCTTGACTATCTGGCCACTGGACTCCGATAACTCTGGAAGAGAGTGAGGCTGATGACTTTGCACAGCCCTGCCTCACTTAAATCCAATTAAATCCCCAGTTGGGGGTTTTATGAAAAGTAAATTGGTAAGAAACCATAAACTTTACTTTTTAAAATTAAAGGAATTAGAACGCCTTGGTTCAAAAGACATATTCTAAACCAGAGGTATCAAACTTGCAATTCCCAGGTGGTCTGAACCAGATTAAAATGTCATTGGGAAATGGTTAGCCATTTTTTTTTTAATACAGTACAACATAATGACAGTACAACATAAATTGCAGGCACAATGCATAGAGAACCAAGCCTGGAGTCAGAAAGACCTGAGTTCAAAGCTGACCTCAGAGTGAGCTTGACCTTTTTTGCTTCAGTTTCCTCATCTGTAAAATGAATAGAAGAAGGAAGTGGCAAACCAGTCTAGTATCTTTGCCAAAAAAAAAACCAAAACCAACCGGAGTAATGAAGAGTCAGGCATGACTGAAGCTGCTGAATAACAACAACATTAACATAGATAATGTTAATTTTTCTCCAAGTTCTCCAAATCAGCATGTGTTCCACAGAGATCAGTTTCTGTTTGAGTTTGACACCATTGTCATAAACTATAGATGATCAGATTAAAATGCTAAAATTGAAGTAGCAAGTCCAGACAGTCTGGGTTAGTTTTAGTCATGCTTATCCTTTTTAAAAAGATGCAATAGTTATCTTAGTATTACATGTAGGGGATTGTAAAGCTAAGCATGAGCAACTTTCCCGAAGAATGCTGCTGTGCACAGCTTTCAAGGTTCTGATCACACAGTATAGTGAACACTATTTATTTAATAATAAATCAGAGCAAAAACATTCACAGAAAATCAAAATACAGCATTCACAATGTTACAACTTATCACTAAAAATGGCCACATAGTTTTCACCACAGTGGTGCCATAGTTTTGAACAAAGTACAATCATTTAGTAAATCACTTAGTAACTCAGTCATTCAATCAATTCAATCATTCAGTCATCCTTAAGGAGGTCAAAATACAAAGGTCTAAGTTCTCCACTCATGGGGCACACTAAGTTACAAATTAGTCACTATTCAATTATCATTCACTATTCAATCATCAGAAAATATACAGGCTATCCACCCCTTGGTCACAAGTAAATCACAATCTTCTCAGTCAGTACACAGTATCCAAGTAAAGTCTTCTTTCAGCTTGACTCAGGGTGGTCTCTCAGTTTCCCTGGATCTCTTCCATTGTCCCCACTCCTACCTGGATTCACCAAACTGTCACCTGGGTTCAAAGGCAGACAGATCCCAGTTCCTTGTCCAGCTCTCCATGCAGTTCCTGTTCCACGCTGAAGCTCACAGTGTCCAGTCCACCTTAAATCCTCCACAGTCTCTGTTCCCAGGAAATCAAGGCTTAGCAAAGCCACAATCAGACAAAATACCCACACCACAGTCATGCTTCCTCAGTCTTCTGCAGCTCCAGCTAGTCCTCAGAAATCCTCAGCGGCTCAGGCTGACCCTGGGACTCAGCAGCAGTTTCAGCTGGTTCCCAGAATCAAAATCACTTCATCCAGGTTCTCAAAATAAAAATCATTGTCTCCAGCCTGGGCCTCTCTTCCTCAGCCTCCAGAACCTGGCTCCAAGAAGATCTGAAATTCCAGCTAGGGCTTCTCCTCAAATACTTATTAGCTCCTTCCTGTCCTGCCCCTTCCTGTTATATCAGCAACTTCCTGTTACATCAGCAACAGGGGTTCATACCTTTTGTTCCCTAAGAGAGGCTTGATCTAACTAATTTCAAACTAGGTGCTAAGTACCTGTTTGCTTTGTCAATACAAAGGGATCAAATTACATTACTATTACAGGGACCAAACTAACGAGCTAGAGCTCGAAAACGGGTTCAAATCTTCCATCTTCCTCCCGATAACTTTGTGACCTTACAGAAGTTTATAATCTCTATTGGTTTGAATTTTCTCCCCTGTAAAATGAGAACCTTAAGATCATGAAATTGAACTGTGTGTCAGAATTGCTGACTTCCTTGGCCTTATTCTTCATCTTCTACTCATACCTCCTCTTTCTGGTTCCACTCCAATGACACTCTTGTGCATTAAACAGTACTAGCCTGGATGAGTTGGTGAGTGCCCTCTCCTAAAAAACAAACCAATAAAAGACTATATTCTCTTCACTGCCTACAATATCAGTTCTTTGTAATGTTTGGTCCACTAGTAAATCCTTTAGGACTCAAAAGTGCTAGGGTTTCAAAAGCCTTCTGTTAAATACTTCTAGGACCATTAAAACATTAAGCCTTATCAACTAACACCTTATCCACTGTGACTTCACTTGGGTAATTGCTAGTAGAGAAAGCCTCTTATAGAAAAGTACCTGGAGGTCTCCCCAACACCCAGAAAAGAAAAATGACTTTAAAAAAATAGAGACTCAAATACACATGTGGGTATTCCCTTCCACACGGAAAAGCACAAACCATCAGTATCTATCCATCTTATCTCTCTTGTCCATTTATTCCCATGAGGTTGATACAAAGGGCCAACTCAATTTGCTGGGAGTCTTCCTTGCTTTCTCTTGTTGTCAGAAATGTGCTGGTGAAGCATACAGGCTAGCCATCATTATCCTTTGCATATCTTCATTTTTGCTCATACTTCCTTGATAAGCTTTACTCCATTTCTTCTTAATACATCTTTATATATACATATATGGATATATCTATAGACATAGCATACAGATACATGTAGATATGTATGTAACAAGGCATATGTACATATCTATATGTACACAGAAATATTGATGTACACATACACATATAGATCTATATGTATAGATACATATAGATATATATCTATATGTATATAAATATATGCACATATATATATTCATGTTTCTATACATCTGTGTGTATGTGTGTATATATATCTGTGTATATATAGAGATCCATCTATCTATATGTGTGTGCATATGTGTATGTGTGTGTGCACATGCATATGTATGTATGTATATGACAGACACTGCAAATAGTCTTAGACAGTGATTTGGGCCCAGAATTGAACAGAAATAGGAAAGAAAAAGCAGGCTGGATTGCTTTGAGGAAACTAAAATTATTTTAATGGCCTTAAGTTTTTCCATGAAACAAAGGCTCTTCTTTTTAATGACAATATTCTACCAATGTTATTACATGGCTGTGGGTCAAGGAACATTGCAGTCTCTGAAGAATTAAAAATAAGTATCACCCACAGGACAATGATGAGACTCATGGTGAATGTGAGTAGGCAGCAAGTTATTATAAACAGTGAATCAAATGGCAGATTTTGAAATTTTCCCTAGGCTGACTTCTGATTAGGCAGTTAGAATAGAGTTGGGGGTAAAGCCTCTGGAATGTGGACCACATCTTCTTAAAGAGGCTAGCCAGTGGGTGGGCTCTAGAGGTGGCCCCCTGAAATGCAATAAGGATATTCCATGGGACTCAAATCAATAAAATAAATGCTTGTGAAGGGGGTGTTTTGGGTAAGCCACTGTGGGAATACAGTGGAATACAGATGGAACAACCTTCAGAGCAATCAATGTGCATTTATTAACTTCCTACTATATGGCAGGCACAGTGCTAGAATGGAGAGAAAAAGGACAGAAAAATCTCTTGAGAGGAGACAAAATAGATACAAGATAATTTGGGGGAGAAGGTACTGATAGTTGGGAGTACGAGCATAGACTTCCTGTGGAAGGTGGTGCTGAGGTGAAGGAGGAATGTCTTCCAAGCGTGGGGGACAGGTTGTGCTGGGGTGGTACTATGGAATTTTGTAAATGACAGGATGACATGAGGTTATTTACATAATCTTTTTCTTCTTATGCTAGTGATAAGGTAACCTTATGAATGGTGTGGCTAGGGTGAGCTGGGGGGCACAGTGGCTAGAGCACTGGGCTTGGAATCAGGAAGACTCATCTTCCTGATTTCAAATCCGGCCTCAGACACTCACTAGCTGTGAGCCCGTAGGCAAGTCACTTAGCCCTGTCTGCCATCTGTAAGATAAGGTAGAGAAGGAAACGGCAAACCACTCCTGAATCTTTGCCATGGGGCCACAAAGAGTCAGACACAGCTGAAAACAACTGAACAACAAGGCTTATGAATGAAGTGAAAGGGACACATGTACCTGTGGAAGTAGAAATAGAAAGATTTGTTGACTGAATATGTGGCATGAGATGAAGAGTGGTTATCAAGGATCCAATCAAGGTGGCTAACCTGGGCAGTGGAAAGGATGGTGCTGCCCTGGAGAGAAATGAGGCTGTCTGGAAAATTGGTGGATTTCTGTGAGTTTTGTTTGAATATGGGATCGAAAGATCATAAAGAGAGAGCCAGAGAGGATCTTAGAGGCCTCTATTAGAGGCCATTAAATCTAACCTTTTTCACTATGTAGTGAAAAAACTGAAATACAGAAAGGTTGTTACTTGCTTCATATCCCATAGTAAGTGTAGGAGGTGGAATTTTAGCCCAGGTCTTTCTGTTTCCAAGTCCAGTGCTTTATACATCACACTATGCTGCCTCAGACTTATTTTGAGTTTGAGATGCTTAGGGGGTGTTCAATTCTAAATGTCCAAGAGACAGCTCATGATGTGGGACTGAAAGAAGAGACTCGTGGTGCATACATAGATCTGAATTAGGCATTCAACTGAGAAAGAGAGGTGGGATGTAGGACAGTAGCTTGAGGGAATGGCAGGGTCTAGAGAGAACCTTTTTTTGTTTGTTTGTTTTTTTTGCTTTTTGGAGGGGGGAGAGCAGGACAGTTGGGGTTAAGTGACTTGCCCAAGGTCACACAGCTAGTAAGTGTTAAGTGTCTGAGACCGGATTTAAACTCAGGTCCTCCTGACTCCAGGGCCAGTGCTCTATTCACTGTACCACCTAGCCACCACTAGAGAGAACCTTTTAAAAGATGAGAAAGACTGGTGGGAGAATTGGGAGCAATGTTAAGAGAACTCAAAAGAAAGTGAGAAGGAGAAGGTAGTCAACAGTGTCAAAAGCCTCAGAGAAGTCAAAAAGGAAAAGGATTGAGAACATACCGTCAGATTTAGCAATTAAGAGATCATTGGGAACTTTGAAGAAAGCAGTAGCCGTTGAATAATGTCAGAAGCTAGACTGTGAAGAGTTGAGAAGAGGATGAAAGGACAGAAAATGAGGTAAATCAGAGTAAACCATTGTTAGGTGGTTGTTTTTTTCTTTCTAGGCACTCTACTGAGAAAGAGAGATGAGACGTAGGACAATAGCTCAAGGGAATGGCAGGGTCTAGAGAGAACCTTTTAAAAGATAAGAAAGACTTGTCTGTATGTGTAGACTGATGGGATGGAGTCAATAGATAAGACACTGGAGGTAGGCACCATTCAGGGGAGTGATAATAGATTCTACACAGAGTTGCATTGATATTAAATCTTTTATCATTCTGAATTTATCAACCTTTAGTTATTTTTCAGCCTCCTCACTAATAGTACTTAGATTAGAGGCAGCTGATGGTACTGTGGATAGAAAACTGGGCCTGGAGTCAGGAACACCTGAGCTAAAATCAGACCCTAGACGTTTACTAGTTATGTGACCTTGAGCAAGTCACTTAACCCTGTTTGCCTCAGTTTCCTCATCTATAAAATGACCTGGAAAAGGAAATGGCAAACTGCTCCAGTATCTTTGCTAAGAAAACCCCAAATGGGGTCAAAAAGAGTCTTTCTGACATGACTGAAAATGGCTCAATAAGAACAAAGGTGGCATGGTGCATTTAGTGCCAGGCCTGGAGTCAGGAAGATTCATCTTCTAGAATTTAAATCTAGTCTCAGACACCTACTAGCTGTATGACCTTGGGCAAGTCACTTAACCCCATTTGCCTCAGTTTCCTCATCTGTAAAATGAGCTGTAGAAGGAAATAGCAAACCACTCCAGTATCTTTGCCAAGAAAACCCCAAAAGGGGTCACAAAAGATTAGAGACAACAAAAAAATGACTGAACAACAACTAACGCACGTTTAGTTGGGGGCAGAGGAGCCCACTGGGGAAGACCCCCTGTGGTCAACTTATAGGAGGAGATGGACTAGAATTTCACAGAATCTGCAGGTATGAATGAGTTCTAGAGAGAGCATTTACATCAATGAGACCACAGATGCACTGTAGTATGTACTAGTCTGAGGCTGCTTGGACAAATTCCCATTTAGAAGGCCAGTTTTTGAGGGCTAGATTTCCAGTAGTTGTTCATGTGCCACTTGATAGCAATATAAAAGGGTCTGTATTTAAGTTCACCTGAGAAAGGATGATGACTTTTTTTCCTTCCTCCTTTGTAAAAATGAAGATGATTCCTATAGGCCAAGGTCAGAGTCATTCTTGGGCAGTCCAATATTTCATTCAGCAATTCTGCATCTACTTGTTAGATTTTAGAGAGAAATCTAAACATCAGATCATTTCTTACAAGTAACTGTTAGTTCATAGTGCCGTACACTTAGAGGTAGACAATATCTCAGAAATCATCAAGTTCAGTCTCCTCATTCTAAAGACAAGCCAGGCCAGCTAATGTGAAAGGAGGTATGTGCCCAAGGTCACACAGATAGTTGGTGACAGGCCAGGGATTTGAATGTGGCTCCTCTGACTTTAAATCCAGTGCTCTTTCTACTCAATTACTTTGAGTAAATCAATCCCTTTTCCTCTCTAGAACTTGTAATTATGAAGGGAAGTATAATAACATTTTCCTGGAAAGAGCTTTAGTTATTCTGGCAGCACTGCATTAATCAGTTAATCAGTGTTCAAGCAGAACTGATGTCCTCGACGTATATAATCAATCTTGATTCCTTCCCCATTTGATTTTGATCGCTTTTGAAATTTGACAGCTACAGATATCAAGGAATAGCAGTTTATTTTCACATCTTCTCTTGTTACAGCTAACACACATGGGCACGTATAATACAATAGGGCTGTTGATACATGTATTGGATCTCCTTGCAGTCTTTTTGAAGATAATTATAGTGTCTCCTCAGTGAATTTATGGAGATTAATGGTGTTCAAACCAGAGCCTATTATAACTAGATGGGGGAAAGGAGACTGTTGCTTTTTACCTTTTGTAATGGAATAGAAAGAATTCTTTCCTCAAGGTGGCATGTTTATTGGTACCGATAAATGCTGAAACTTCTTGCCTAGGATTAATTTTGAGGGCTTTTGGAAAGGTGAATGTGAGGCTACATGTGGCAACTTCCTATTAAGCAAAATGGGATTTAACCAGGACAGCTCACTCCCTGCCTAGGCTTGATACATGCTGATGGTGTGAATGTACAGTTACAAGCTTTTGGTTTTTTGAAATGCCATGATGATGGCCACTTTACTGCTCCAGTGAATCCATCCCACTGAAAGAAATTTGGAAATCTTCCGTATCGTGGTGGAAAGAGCACTGGATTTGTCAGTTTTACTGCTTTATAGACCGTACGACTTTAGTCAAGTCTCTGTCTCTGGCCTCCATTCCCTCATCTGTAAAATGGGGAGGCTGGACCAAATCACCTCTTATGGCTCTTCTACCTCTGAATCTTAGAAGCATCTGGGTCCTTGGGTGTTACAGATATTGCCCATCACAGCTGTGGCCACATCACATTTCAAATCAAACAGCTCAGAACTGAGTTGAGTATCTTCTACTGTAGGATGGTATCTGAATGACCACAGATCTGATTATAGAAGTTGTCATTCTGTTACTTTTGTTTTCTAGCAAAGACAGATGGGAGGTTTTAAAAAATTAATTCATCTACTTCAGATTTCAGTAGCTTTGTCATTTGTACTTAACCTACCTCTTGATTAGGCAGCTAGGTGGCAAAGAGGATAGAGCACTGGGCCTGGAGTCAGGAAGACCCGAGGTAAAATTTAGACTCAGGCACTTACTAGCTGTGTGACCCTGGGCAAGTCACTTTATCCTGTTTACTTAAGTTTTCTCATCTGTAAAATGAGCTGGAGAAGGAAATGGCAAACCTTGCCAGTATCTTTGCCAGCCTCCCCACCCAAAACAAATGGGATCATGAAGAATCAGACATGAATGAAATGTTTTAACCACGACAAACTCTTCCCTATCCACACCTTTCTTTTAAAAACTGTAGGATTGTTTTCTCATATGTGAGACTGCTGGTCATACAGAAAGTCTCTTGCTAGTAAATTATTTTTTTTGTTTTAAATTTTCTTTTTTTTTAATCACTTTTGTTATTTTGTCATTACAAACTTGGCAAACATCAACAAACACAAACATTTCCTATATAAGGAAGAACAGAATAAGAAGACTGCATTTGACTCTACCATGTACATAGCGTGGGCTCCTTGTGTATTTCAAATGTATCGAAATTAGCATCAACACTGCCCTGTCTGTCTCTTTCGCCTTCTAAACTTCCTTCTGCTCTCTTCTGTTGCTGTTCATGATTCACTGATGTTCTTGTCTTTTTATGTTTAGTATCACTGTCTCTCTTCCATCCTCCCTAATTTTTGCATATCCCCAAAAAACAAAAACCCTCTTTAATAGTAAATAAGGATAGTTTTACAAAACAAGTTAATCACAATTGGCAGTCTGAAAAAATGTGTCTCATTTTTTATCTCTGGTCTAGTGGTTCTCAAATGTTTTAGTCTCAGGACTCCTTTAAACTCTTAAAAATTATTGAGGACTCCAAAAAGTCTTTGCTTATGTGGGTTATATCTATATCTATCTATCTATCTAGTTATAGATATATATAGGCTATATTGATATTTACTGTTTTAGAAAGCAAAACTGATAAAATGTTAAAAATATAATAGTATTTATTACTTCATCATAAGTAGTAATAGTAAATCTATTACATGTTAACATATGATTATGAAAAATATATTTTCCAAAAGCTATCATTTTTGTGAGAAATTTTATACCTTTTCGCAGATCTCTTTAATGCCTGGCCAAGTAGAAGACAGAAGGACTCTCATATCTGCTTCATCATTCAGTTTATTGTGATATGCTGTGTTGAAGTATATAAAGATAATCTGGTCTCACATGTATGCATTTGAAAAAGGATGGAGTCTTTTAAATAGGCAAATAAAATCTTAGTATTATGAAAATAGTTTGACCTTAAAGACCTTCTGAAAAAGGTTTCAATATCTCCATGGATCTGAGAACTGTACTTTGCCCATCAGCCCTCTGCCAAGAAATATTGGAAGCCTTTTTCTTTATCAGTCTTCTGGAGTCCTGATTGGTCACTTTATTCATCAGGATTCTTAAGTTTTTCAAAGCTGTTTTCTTTTTTAGTGTTGTAGACGTATAAATTCTTCCCCTGATTTTTCTCTCTTCACTTTGCATCATTTCACACAGCTCCCATACTTCTCGAATTTCTTGTTCTCATTATTTCTTATAATGCAATAATATTCCATTGCATTGATGTGCTATAAATTGTTCAGGAATTTCTCATATAATAAACTTTTTTAACAAAAAAAGAACAAGAACAAAAAAAAAAAACAAAAAAAGAGTCATTTTGTTTGTCTTGCTTTGTTTTTGGTGCCGAAGGTGGTAGATTAGTACCTTGGTCATTTTTGAAGCCTGAAGTCATACTATAGAGGGAAATTTAGTAGGATTTAGCAAAGTAAGAGACCTTCAAGATAATTTCATTCACATTTTCCACTTTATAGAGGAGGAAAGTACTGATGAGCCAGAAATGCACAAAAAAAATCTCTAAGGAGCACCCCCATCAAGGGAAAGTGGTCTTCATGTTCTGAATAAAATCTTCACTAACACCATTCATTCTCCTTTCCCCTTTTGATTTTATTTCTGATGCCATGCTGATAGCAGTAGCTTTCAGATAACTAATTTAGGATATTGTATCAGCAAGCACCCCAGCATACCCAGGGTGGCTGCTAGCACAGGTTCTTAGATCTGCTTTTCTAAAGGAAAGCAACTCAGAATGGGTTAACAATCTTACTTTAATTGATCAAATATCATTTATCTAGTTCAGGGGGAAAAGTCAGCACCCCGAACTTCAGTGAATACAAACAGAAGTTACAAACAAACAGAAAAACAGATCAGCAGACAGCTTCCAGCATCTGACCATTACATGTTACCTATTCAGTTACCAGAGAGGGAAGCACCAACATCTGGGTTTTTCACAGCCGGGGGGCTCAATGGCTGCCCAGAGTCTCGTCTGGCCAAATCACACC
>CM053582.1:312245755-312269678 GCA_028627135.1 Pseudochirops cupreus
GCCACAGGCTCCACGTGACCACATTCAGCCTATTAGGGAACAGAGTATACTTTCAAATATCCAAGGGTCCTCAGGGTCACGTAGCCACTTTAGCAAAGGGCCTAGGGGCAGGGAAGATCTTCAGATTCCCATAACAGATATTAAAGTATATTGCCAGGAAAGTATGTCTGGAATGCATTAATAATGAATTATAAGTCATATTTATGTAGTATCCTGCAGTTTTAAAAACATTTTGGGTGGGTTTTTTTGGTTGAGTTTTTTTGCCCCATCTCTTCCATTTCCCTTCCTCTCTCAAGTTCCCAAACCCTCCTCTGGGAGGGGGAAAAAAAAGGAAAACAAGGTAAAAATCTTTGTCACAAATAAGTATGGTCCCACAAAACAAATTCCCATATTGACTACATCCAAAAATGTGTGTCCTTATGCATATTAGTCCATTATCTCTCTATCAGGGAGTGGGTAGGATATGTCATTGTTCCTCTAGAATTATAGTTGATTATCATGTTGACCAAAATTCTTAACTCTTTTACAATTGTTCATTTTTACAATGTTGATATTGTAATATAAACAATTTATACTACAGTATTTGCTCACTTCTCTCTGCATCAGTCCATATAAGTCTTCCTAAGGTTCTCTGAAATCTTTACTTTAATAATTTCTTACGGCACAATATTATTTCATTTCATTTATTTCCCATAATTTGTTCAGGCATTCTTCAATGATTGGCACCCCCTTAGCTTTCAGTTCTAAAAAGTGTATTTCTTACAACAACCCTGTAAGGCAAATATTACTACAGATGTTACATTTTACACCAAGCAGAGCAGCTAATGAAAAATGAAGCGTTTAGCTAGAAAGTTCTTAGCTGTTTATAAAAAGGAAGGCTTTGGGAGGAGTCTATTACTCTACCCTCCAGATGCAGGCAAAAGGGAAGGAGGAGGGGTGGGGTAGCAGGGAACAGGTAAGTGTTAGAGATCTCAGCATCCAGGGAGTCAGCTTTAGGCAGGTCTAGAAGGAGAGAATAGACAGTGATCCAAGGAGGCAGGGAACCACCGTCACAGAGCTCTGGCCTCTTATGGCAGAGATTCCACTACTAGGGCCTAGAATTCAGAGGCAGAATTCTGTTACCAGTCACTGGTAGTGTGGACAAGAGCATGGCAGATCCCCAATCTTGGAGCAAAGGATATCGGGCTCATGGGCATAGGGATCAAGACAAGTGCCTCAGTGTGCGCTTAACAAATGCTAACTGACAATGAAGGAATGAGACATGATAGTTATAAGGTACAATGTAATAATTTTACCTCTCGTACCAACGTAAAGCAGCTAGTTGGCACAGTCAACAGAGTGCTGGGCCTTGAGTGAGGTAGATTTATCTTCATGGGTTCAAATTCGGCCTCGGACACTCACTAGCTGTGTGACCCTGGGTGAGTCACTTAACCCGGTTTGCCTCAGTTTTCTCATCTGTAAAATGAGCTAGAAAAGGAAATGGCAAACCACTTCAATATCTTTGCTAAGAAAATCACAAATGAGATTACAAAGAGTTGGACATGTCTGAAATGACATAGAAAGTACAAAGTCAGAGGGGGATCAGCATCAAGGCTAACCTGATGTTTGAGCTAATCCAGAGGTCCTTGTATGTCCCATGTTTGTTCACATTGGATGAGGAATTCCTCCCTCCAGCCCCTTAGACCAAAATTAAGTTGTCACTGTGAGGACTGGAAAGCTATGGATCAGGAAGTTAAGCAGTCATTAAAAAAGAGAAAGAAGTATGTATTTCCAGTTTGTTACATGTGAAATGTCTGACACTAGATATTCGTTTTCTTTCAGGCAAAGGAATATTCATTATACAAAATGAAGACCTTAAGACATGCATCCAAGCAAGTAAATTTGGACTGGCTCTGGAGAATTGCAAGCAACCAACTACATCTATGTTATGGAAATGGGTTTCCAAACGCCACCTGTATAACATAGGCACCAGCACATGCCTAGGATTGAATCTCAGTGCCCCAGAGCAGCCATTGGGCCTGTTTGAATGTGATTCTACTCACTTTTCCATGTGGTGGCATTGTTACAGAAAGGTGGTCATCGGCCCTTACCAGTATAGGCTGGAGGTAAAGGACAGGAACCTGGTGGTGGCCACAAGACAGTCTTCCCAGAAGTGGATGCAGTACATGTCAGGGGGTGATGATATCTGTGAGCACCCTTTTCAAGGTAAAAAGAGGAACTTTTTTATCTTGTATGAGCACTATTATAAAACTGCTTTGCGTGTTATATTTTTCTGAGTATTTTATAAAATGATACCCATTTTGATAAATTCTTATAAATACTGGAGAACTTACTTTCTTTCTTAAAATTCAATTTTAGGGGAGGCTAGGTGGTGCAGTAAATAGAGCACAGATCTTGGAGTCAGTAGTACCTGAGTTCAAATCCAGCCTCAGACACTTAACGCTTACTAGCCATGTGACCTTGGGCAAGTCACTTAACCCCAATTACCCTTCCTTCCCCCTCCAAAAAAAAAAAGAAGTAGATTATGAAATCATTTTTTTTTGGTCTTTTGATCATTGAAATGGAAAAGCCCTCATCAGCACATATTGCAGCCCATACTTTCCTTTCCAGACTATTCTGAATCTTATCTTTGTCTTCCCATAGTTCATCCACAGAGAATGTACCCAATAGACCACAGACCAAAGGCCTTCCTCTAGGGCTAATTTAACATTTACACTACAATTTTCAAGTACTGTGGGGGGAAGAAATCTTGTCTATCAAAAGAAGTAAACAGTAAAGAAAGAAGGAAAAGGAAAAAAATCCTCTTTGACAAAAGTGACTTGTCCCAGTTTTGGGACCCTGGGTAGGGTTCTCATTTTTTTTCCAAGCCTGATATTGAAGCTGCCTCTTGGGGTTGGTGGCATATCCACAGACCAACTTGCTCCAAGCCTGGCTATAAAGCCCACTTGATATCCAGGTTACAAAAACACAGATAAATTCTGCATCTTCGTACTTGCCATCGAACGTCCATTGTGTGTCAGTATCATGTGACTTCTCCAATAAATGTTCCTCTGCTTTGACAACTTGATGTTTAGTCCTAGAGAGAGATGTCAGGGAGTTATGAATGACTGGGGCCTGGGATAATATCCAAAACCAGTCTCTCACCTCCACAAGCAAACCCTGAGGGAGAGTTGTGACCAGTGAATATCAGCAGGTGCTCAATGATACTACCTAGATGTGTACAGTTGGTGCTCTGTAGGTGGCAGAGTCCTCTACCCTCCCAACAGGACACTGAGGCTTTTATGTGGTACCTTCCCACCTTCATACCCCTCATTCATTCACCTATACCCCGAATACATCCACAGAAGGGATCTCTGTGGGATTTTACTTCCTGACTCTGAATAAAAAATGGATTGAAACAAACAACTGTGTCCCTAAGGAACCACAGCATAGCTAGACTATTAGGGCATGGTTTCTATCCCTTGGGGCACAGAAAGCCTGTCAGAAGGTATGAGGAATATTTGGTAAATAATTACATTTTCTGCTGAAATAATCCAAAAGTAGTCATGCTAGAGAAAAAAATGTGAATTGCAATGAGAATGATGAGGGGGTGGGCTGCAGGGTGAAGAGAGAGGGAGTTGTATAGTTCATCTGAAAATTTTGAAAGAATAATTTCTCTTGACCAAAACAAAATGAATGAGATTTGGTTACAAACCTCTTTTCAAACTGAACTAGAAAATATCAATGACCATAATTCAGTGAAAGACATGCTAAAATTAATTTCTTCATTCAATTTCTTATGCGTACATGCATAGCAAACTCTAGAATTTATTTTCTTTCATATTGAATGGAGTTACAGGAAGATTTACTTAAATCCAAAGGATATAGAGACCAAACAAAGTAGAGAACTTATACTTTAGAGGAAGGGGAAGTCCCAGACCAAATTTATGTATTATACCATGTGTGCAATATGTACATATACATATGTGTTTGCACATATATGTATATATATGCATATATTATATATAACATGTATCTTGTAAGTACACAATTACTTGCATGTTATCTCCTCTATTACAACGTGAGGTCCTTGGGAGTAGAAACTGTGTTTTACCTTCTGATTACTTACTGACTGACTGACTTTGTACCCTCAGCATTCAGCTTATTGCAGTTCTTGGCAGATATTAAATACTTAATAAATTATTGACGACTGACTGACTGAACTCTTAGTGCTATGCCCACATTTAAAAGCTCCAGCTGATTGCATGAAGCCTCTAGAGGCAGACAAAGACTTTCCTCCAGGCCATACTCATGACAAGAGGAGGGAATTGAGTACTTCCAGAAAGCAACAAGTTTCCCTTTTAGACCCCCACATGTTTCAGTGAAGTGCCAGTGTAGCCTGTTTGGTTTAGGATGTTAGCTGATCCTTTGACACATCTTTAGATGCTTCCTAGGATTGCATGTGTATTTTTAATGCAATTGTATTTTTTTTCATTTTGTAAGCATTTATTTTCTCATCTTCCCTGAAAAAAGAACACACACACACACACACACACACACAGACACCCTAAAACACAAAACCCTTGTAACACATATACATAGTCAAACAAAACTAATTCCTACTCTGGTCTTGTCCATTGCCCCTGGCCCCCACCTTGCCCCATGAGGAGGTCGATAGAATACTTCATCACTAGTCCTCAGGTATCACTATTGGTCATTGCACTGATCTGAGTTCTTACATCTTTCTTTCAAAGATGTTCACTTTTACATTATTATAGTTTGAATTACTCCTTGGTTCTATTCATTTCACTTAACTCAGTTCATACAAGTCTTCCCAGGGTTCTTGAAACTATTCCCTTTGTTATTTCTTAGGGCACAACAGTATTCCATTATATTCATATGCCATCATTTGTTGAGAGCCATTTCCCAGTTTTTGGATTGGATACGTATTTTAATAGCATGGGGTAGTGGAAAGAGCATAGGACTTGGGAGTCTGGACATAGGAATTTCAGTCTTGCTGGATGACCTTGGACAAGTCACTTGTCCTTTCTCAGCCTCCATTTTCTCACCTATAAAATGAGGGAGGTGGATTTAAAGGTTTCCAAAGTCCCTTCCAAGCTCTAAATCTATGATCCTACGATACTATGACCTCTCTGAGTTTGTTTCTTCTTCTAAAAAATGATGATAATAGTACTTGAATTAATGATTTCACAGGGTTACTATTATCATCAAGTGAGACAGTGAGTCTGAGAGCAATTAGCCAAATGCAAAATGCCAGATAAAAATTAGCTGCTACAACATGAGTAATGTGGAAATACCTATATCGAATTGCATGCCATCTTGGGGAGGGAGGAATATTTAGAACTCAAAATATTATAAAAGTGAATGTTGGAAACTAATAATAACTAAATAAAATGAAAAAAAATAGTTGCTATTAGGGACCAGGAAATATGTGTAACTAGAAAAATAGGCAACTTTTTTTTTCAAAAAAGGAAATTTAGGGGATGCTTCCTTGACTATTTCTCACTTCTGTAATTTATTTTTTTCTGTCGTAGAATTATACACAGTGAAAGGGAATTCCCATGGAATGCCATGTGTGTTTCCTTTCCAGTATAATGACCAATGGCATTATGAATGTACCCGAGAAGGCAGAGAAGATAGGCAGCTGTGGTGTGCCACAACAAGCCGATATGAAAAAGAGGAAAAATGGGGATTCTGCCCAGATCCTGGTAAGTACAATGATTTACTGTTCTTTCTATATTAGGAATGGTAGATACGGACAAATGTAAAGTTATTTGTATCTTGAGAAAAGCTAAGGGAGTTTATATTTTACAGCCTGCACAATCACTTCTATTAATGCAGAATTGGATATTGTCATTACCTTGCCATATTTCTCCACAAATATTCTGTAGTAGGGTTGCTATGATGTAAGACTTTGGGATTTAGAGACCCAGAAAATTTAATAGCATATGTCGCCCTCCTCCTTCTCCTTCATCTGGTCACTCAGGAAAAGCATCCCCTTCAAGGATAGTTCTGTTTTTAGAGTCCTGTTTTTCTTTGCTTGAGAAGATGTTAATTAAGCATTCTAACTAAGATGCTTTTGCTAGTAAGTCTTATTCTACATTAAATTATAGTACTCAGTGCTTTCATTAATAACAGCTTCCTTTAATGAGACATCAAAACAAACCTGAAACATACATTTATCCCTTCAATATACTCTTTCTTTCATGGACTTCTTTAATCTCGCCAAATCCAGACTTTTTCTCGTCCCCACTTGGATCACCTTGGCTACCCACTTCTAAGAAGGTTTTGGTGTTTGACTGGATCGGTCACACCATCAAAATCAGCTACATAATGTCCCTTTGAGTCAACTCCCCAAATGGCACGTCCCTCTCCAATTAGCCTGGAGACTCTATGTCAGTTATCCCAGACTCATTTTTTTTTTTTGCTAAGCTTTTCTTAGTATCTAGCTAGAATGACTGCATCTGATTCATATTGACCAGGATCATCATCAAAACCTGTTTACCTTCCGAAGAATGGACTTCAAGTTTAAGCTTATGCTGCTACAGCCTAGGTCAGGAGATTAAGGTCTTGCCTCTTTCAGCATTTCAACAATTTTTTTTTTCAGATAACTTTATTACTCACCCATTAGAGACTATCTGATGATTTTTAGCCATGGTGGTATGGAAATGTAGGCATAGTAGTTAAAGCACTCCACCTGGAGTCAGGAAGACCTCAGTTTGAATCCTCATTCACTTGACTGTGTTGACCCTGGATAAACCAGTCCATCAGCCAATAAATATTTATTAAATGCCTACTATGTGCAAGGTTCTTACTAAGTGCTGGGTGTAAAGAAAATGAGGAGGGGCATAACTGAGGAGATTTGTTTCAGGGTTAATAAAATCTTGCAGAATGATGAGATTCCAGAGAACATGATGAAATGCATATGAGAAAGGATGATAGAGGGGCGGCTAGGTGGCACAGTGAATTGAGCACTGGCCCTGGAGTCGGGAACCTGAGTTCAAATGTGACCTCAGACACTTAACACATATTAGCTGTGTGACCTTGGGCAAGTCACTTAACCCCAACTGCCCTACTTTCCCCCTCTAAAAAAAAGAGCAAAAAAGAAATGATGAGAGGACTGCCTTGGGTACCCTTCTTAAATAGAGGGTCTAAGAAGAGCTTTCCACTGTCTACCCTCTACTCTCTAAGCAAAGGAAGGGGAGAGACCCAGGAGTCTCTGGAGGGACCTGAGAAAAGAGGTCCTGAGAAAGTATGAGTTTCTGGATTAATTAGCTGTGTAACCCTGAGTAAGTCATTTACCTCCTCAGCCTCAGTTTCTTCATTTGTAAAGCAGGGAAAATAATAACTAGCACCTTTCTGACTAGGTTGTGGTCAAGCTCAGATTGGACTAGATAACACACAGAAAGCATCTTAAAGATCTTAAAATGCTATAGAAACTAATAAGGCAAATCTGGTTAATCAGTTCTCAATTATCTGCCTTTATTCATGCTCACTGAAATAATATTTTTCCATGGATAGAATTATCGGTGGAAAACTTTACTCCCAAGACAGGCTTATCCACTCAACACGTTTCTGAACCACCTTCCTGTGTCATCAGTCCATCCATCAGAAAGTGAATCTAATATGCACAGACGTAGAATTTGTTAGGAAAAGTAGGTGTCTATATATGTATGTATGTATATGTGTATGTATATATCTCTATATAAATATATCTGCACTTAATTGTAGCCTTCTGGAGGGGAGGGAGGAAGGAGGGAAAAAGAACAAAGTAAAAAGCGCACATCAGAGAATAAAAGAAAACTTACAAGAAAGCAAAGACAGACAGCTCTCAGCACAATGTGTACTATTTATCATACAGGATTTCTTGAAATGAAAATTTATTGCTATGTATTTTGAATCCTTTCTTATGTTCTACTGGGCACATAACACTTTTCTTATTTGGTGTTTAAGCTTCAATATTTAAGTTTATAAAATGTTTCTTTTACTTTATTCTGTATTTGAGTTCTGTTGTTTAATTCTAAAATTAAAAAAAAATTAATCCACCATTATTCCTTAAGTGCACAATATGTACAATGCACTGTGCTAGGTGGTCTAGGGGATTCCAGATGATACAAAACACCATCTCACTGTTAAAGGAGTTTATAATCTAGGTCAAAAAACAGAATTGTAGTAGGGTTAGTGTATACCCAGGGAATGCAAATTCAATTTAATATTGTCCCAAGAAATACGTGATTTGGGAGAGTAAATCAGCTATGAAAAATATGTCATTCATTCCTAAACCAAGGATTAATTATATTTGCACTAATGACTTTTTGTGTTATTCATCCCACTGTTTCCCTCCATCAGGGTGGATAAATGCCTGGATTAATGATTTTAAAATGAGGCGCACACACAGCTTTACTAAGCTGAAAAGTAGACACCATACCAGTGCATTAAAACTGTTGCATTCTCCTGATATCAGGAAGTGGCCTTGTACCTGAACTCTGCCACTTGAAGCCAATTAATATCTCCTGCATGGAGACTGTGGCTTTGCGGTGCCTAGGGCTTTTGCCTCCTCAGATTTGCTGTTTGCTTAACATCCTTCAGCTAAGGAACTTCCTGTGTTTGACAGCCTTATGGAGCCCAGCTCCCTTGACCTTTCTCTTTCAGAGGTCAGTAAGCCAGGTTTATTTCTACAGTGTTAAATTACAGTTACAATTTTCTCCCCTTCTTGTTGCTTTCTGTTCCTAGTGGCCAATAAAAGTAAGAATTCAGTACCTGAAACCCGACTCTGAAACTTACTGTCTTTATAGAGGCAAACAATGAGAGGATGGTTAAAGAAGTCAGCTTGCATCCTTTAAATATTTAATTCAGTCATTCACAGTGATGTGGGTACTCCCTGCACTCATGTAGATGGCAGACCGTTCATACTCTCACATTTTGTGTAGTTCTTGCCCCTCCCTTTTTATAAGTTCCTTGTAGATTATCTCCCTATCATACTAAAGACCTTCCTCTGCTTCCTTTAATACTTGAGGGCAGCAGCATAGACCTTGGGTTGTCTCTCTTTTATCTCTTTTGTTCTCACTTCATATCAAACCAGCTCCCTTTCCAAACATATCCTCCATGATGTGTTTTAGGTGATGTCTTACACATTAATGATATGTTTTTGTCTACTTGCACCCACTAGACATCATTCTGTTGACCTTTGGGTCAAATGCTATTTTGATTCTTCAGAAATAGTAATGTTCCATGATTTTCACCCTTGTAGCATCACTAGGAGATCATTAGTGAAAAAAAATCGGCTTCTATGACTTCTATGACTGCTCATTAAAGTATTTTTTAAATAGTCCATGCATATCTTTTGTCTCCTTCTATATAGGTATTTCAAAGAAGCCCAGAATGTATAATGGTATTTCTTTGTTTTTAAGATTTGCCTGATTAAGCAAAAGTTAAACACTGAACTTTTTTGTAACCTTGTTGCTAAGTACTAGCCCATGATTTGTTTTCTTGCTTGCTGTGAGAGAGGCCAAATATCTCTTTAGATCTTGAAGAATAAGTATTTGTAGATCTCTCAGGAATTTTTTGTTAGAATAAGTAGATAGGTGGATTTAGTGGATGCACAATTGAGTGGAACATCAGTCAACAATTAGGAATTATTTTTGGCACATTAACTTAAAGAATTGTAACACTTGCCATCTTCTACTAGGACCGCATGACTGTACTTTCTTCAGTAACTTAAATGATGAGAACTAGAGTGAGAGTCAGTAAGTTTTCAGATTGGGATGCCATAGCAAATGGGATAAGATCAGAGTTCAGACTGATCTCTGCCAGCTAAATAATTGGTCAGAAACAGCCCAACTAGGACAAGAGCCAAGTGGTACACTTAGGGTGGAAAGACAAACTATGGAATTTCAAATTGAGGAATGACTGGCTAAGGGAAGATCCAGGAGAAGAGGCTCTCTAGTGTATAGTAGATAAAGTGGCACTGCTGTTAAGAGGGTAAGTATGATATGGAATGCACAGCCAGAAATAGAGTGTGCAAAGACACAAGTTGCTACAATTGTCTATTTTTGTCATGACTTATTTCAGTCAGTTTAAATTGCTATTATATGAAGCATAAAAAGCTCAGAATTAAAATATTTAAATTTTGGAAAATTTATGGAAAATCACATGAAAAATGTGATAGGATCTGAGATTATTCTAAAAAATACCAAAAAGTTTAACCTTTTAGAAATTTCATTTATTTTCACTAGAATGCACTTTATGTCCTTACATCGAGATTAGATAAGGGGTTGATATGGATTACCAATGGAGGTTATGGAATCCAGCCTTAAAAAGTTTAGACTTTTACTGTATTTACTTATCAGTGTGCATATTATACCCAACCTACTTACCCCCAGAATGTAACACATTTAAGAACAGCTACTATTTGGGTTTTAATTTTCTTTGTGGGGTCTCCCACTATACTTTGCAGATGGTATGTAGTGTATGCCAAATTACATCATTATGGGAGTGGTTATTATTATAATTGGAGAGGTTTATATATGTTTCTCCTTTGTTTTTACCACTACCCTGCAAAGGTAGGTGCTATTTTAATCACCATTTCACAAAAAGAAACTAAAGCTTAAAGAGATTAAGGGGTGTGTCCAGAGTCACATAGCTAGTAAGTGTCTGAGGCAGGATTCAAACCCAAGTCTTCACCCTCCAAGTCCAATACTCTATCCACTCTGCCACCTAGCTTTGTATTAGGTAAGAGGTTGTAGGTTGGATTAGACATCAAAAACAGCAAGCTCTGGGGCAGCTAGGTGGTGCAGTGAATAGGGCACTGGCCCAGGAGTCAGGAGGACCTGAGTTCAAATCTGACCTCAGACACTTAACACTTACCAGCTGTGTGACCTTGGGCAAGTCACTTAACCCCAATTGCCCTGCCCTCCCCTCTCCAAAAAGCAAAAACAAAAAAAAAAACCCCAGCAAGCTCCCTCCTACCTTGTGTTTCTCTAATCCTGTGACTACTCTAGGTCCTTTTAACCCAGCAATTTTTGTAAGAATAGGACAAGGTGATTTCCCTCAGTTCTTTCTTTTTTCCTTCAAATTATGAGAGATTTCGTTTATAGTTTGGATTCAGCACAGCTGACTTAACCTAATCTTGACACCCTAGTGTGACACATACTAAAAGCATGAATGTTGTGAACTTTGTTTGGAAACACATTGAAAAAATCCCCGAATCTTTGAGGAAGCAAAACAACCCAAAATATTATGATTATTCCAATTCTCTGCCTCTGAGAGTTTTTTGACATTCAGGGGACTCATAGAGCCGTTATTACTGACACCTTCATCCTTCTTCCAGGAAAGGCCTATGGTCTTTTACATTTACGTGCTACTTTCATAGGGAAAGGGGAAAGCAAATCAATCCAACAGACATGTATTAAGTACCTACCATGTACAGGGTCCTATTCTGCTGCTTCACTATGGTGTGGAGGTGACTTGGGAGTCTCCCTGTCAAGGAATCTTGATCCTTACTATATAATGGATCCACTTCAGAGTGAATGTTTCTCTTTTGGCCAGCAACCCTGAGCGTCTTCCCCTCCTGGTTTGGTTGTTTTTTGTTTTTTGTTTTTGTTTTTAATTAAAAGGACCCTTCTTAAGGAGGTCTATTCACTGAATGGGAGTTGCCTCACTCAAAGTGAGAACTTGTAAAGACCTTAGCTTAAAAAGGCCAAAGTCTCCCACTGCATCCCGGGCCATCTCCAGTTGCCATGATCAATATCTGGCCATTGAACCCAGATGGCTCTGGAGCAGAAAGTGAGACTAGTGACCTTGCACAGCCCTCCCTCACTCAAATCAAAGTCAACTAGCCGGCCTCAGACAATTGCCCCCCAAAAGAAAAATCAAAGTCAGGTGCAATTCATGTCATCATCCCCCTGATTTCATTATCCTCTTCAAGAACAAAGGACAACCCACAACCACAAAGTCATGGATCCATTGGGAAGTCTGGTGAAACCTATGGACCCATTGTCAGAAGAATGTAAGTGCATAAAATAGGATTAGAAGGAAACCAATCATATTGAAATACAGTCTGTAGACAGGAAGACTTCAGTCACATGTGACCTAACAGCAAATCTAACAGCTATAGTCATTTCAAAACTGCAATGAGCATAGATGATATTTTGAGATATCTGTAGCAACTGTAATGGGATTGGAAAAAATCTGTGACTTTTATTGTTAACAAAGTCCCAGGTGCTGCTAATACTGTTTTGGTTTATTGCCTTCATTCATGATAGAAGGAAATGATCAATTTCAGCTAGAAGATACAGAAAATAATTTTTTTTCCCATTCAAGTTCACAAGACCCCCCTGAAATCTATCCAAGGCTCCATGGAATTCGGGTTAGCCCTTTCCCAAGATTATGCCAGCATGATACAAACTTTGGCATGTCCTACATAATAAGAAACATTCAATGATACGAATCAATTGGAAGGTTTCTTGGACAAGCTTAATGATAGATTGTCTGTCTGGAAGTCTCAGTCTCCTCAGATCAGAAGAGGAGCCAGACATTCCTTTGCACCCTCATTTCCTGCTAGGTGCAGTCTGTCACCTGGGGCAAAATGGCAAGGGACTGGATATTTTCTGTCTGCCCCAAAGCAGTGATTTCTATCTGTGCTAGGACAATTGTGGTAACAACCACATCTCCTAACCCGGATGTGGAGAATTTCCAGTGCACAGAGGAGAAGCATTTCTTCTGACCTCAGGCATTCTATTTCCTGATGCATCTGGCTCTTGAAAGAAGAAGAAAGGTGATGGAGAGCTAGATTTTTTCATTCTGTGCAGATTCGACTTCTATCTCATGCTGTATGTCCCCTTTCCTGCCTGATTGCTACCTTTTGGAAGCAAGAGACCTATTGAAGTGGGACCTCTATTCTGATGGTCTAACCATGTGCCTCTCATCTCATATTGCACTTGTTTCCAGCCCAATTTCCAGCATCCTTTGGGAAGTGAAGCAACACCCTCCACTTAATGATGAACATTTTCACACCTCGTCATGCCTTTCATCTCCCAGTAATTCTGAATACCTGTAAGTCACCACCCAAACCTCATTCCTTAGCCTCTGCCTCTCAATTCCTTAGTCCCATCCTCCTTAATTCTCTCACTCCAAAGTTTGAACCAAACACTACCTAGCCCTTTCACTGTGCCCTGTGGAATGTCTGTTCCATAAGTGAATGTTAGCCCATATCAGGTTAGGAAATTTCTTTCCTTGGTAGAATAAAGTTCAGTTATCTCCAGTAGCATTGACATGTCTTTTTTTTTTTTTTTGCTTCCTTGGGGGGTAAGGCAGGGCAATTTGGGGTTAAGTGACTTGCCCAAGGTCACACAGTTGGTAAATGGTGTCACAGGTCAAATTTGAACTCAGGTCCTCCTGACTCCAGGACCGGTGCTCTACTCACTGTGCCACCCAGCTTCCTCTAAGTCTTCTTATTTATACCTTATTCTTACCATGTGTTATTTAATCCGATGACACTGGCCTTCTTACTGTTTCACGAACAAGACACTCCATCTCTGAACTGAGGGCATTTTCTCAAGCTGTCTTTGATGCCTGGAATGCTCTTCCTCCCGATCTGCCTCCTGGTTTCTCTGACTTCCTTTAAGTCCCAACTAAAATCCCATCTTCTACAGGAAACCTTCCCCCACTCCCCTTTTAATTCTACTGCTTTCCCTCGGTTCATTCTTTCTTATCTATGCTATGTATAGTTTGTACAAGGCAGCTAGGTGGTGCAGTGGCTAGAGTATGGGGCCTGGAATCAGGAGGACTCATCTTCGTACATCCAGATCTGGCCTCGGATGCTTACTGGCTGTGAGCCTGGCCAAGTCACCAAACCCTGCTTGCCTCATTTTTCTTATCTGAAATGACTGAAAAACGACTGAACAACAACAATAATGTATACATATATGTGTATTTATAATATGTGCATATTTACACATACATAGTTTATGCATGTAATTATTTTTATTTATTTATCTCTTTCCCCAGCACATTGTGATCTTGCAGGCAGTGTCTGTCTTTTGCTTTCTATGTATCCCCAGTACTTGGTCCAGTGCTTGGCACGTCGTTGGTATTTAATAAATGCTCACTGATTGGTTATAGTATGAGGACAAGTGAAGCTAGGTAGAAGAAAGCTCCAGCAGAAGGGTGGCTACTAAGTAAATTTTTTTTCCCTTCACTATATTAACTCATGAAACTTACTGCTAATTCCCAGGGGGGTTGAATTGAACTGAATTGAATGAAACTTTCTGCTAAGTCATAGAAGGGCTATAATCTATAGCAATGGAAGAAGTTCCTACATCAGAATCCTAGAGTTTGAACAGAGCAAAAGGTGCTAGATAATGGCATTATAAGCATAAAAGATGACATAGTTCTTGCCTTCTAGGAATCTGCATTCTATTTGGGGGGTGGGATAAGACTTGAACCCCAAAACTATAATTACCGAAGATGTGATTAAATACACAGATGAAGTCAAGCAGAGTGATCTAAGAATTTCAAGGAAGGATAGATTACATCTGATTAGAGAGAAAGAAGAAAGACTTCATGGAGGAGGTGGTACCGTAAGGGAGAGAAGGCTGATATAAATAAAGTGGTTTGTTGTTGACGACAGCTCTTCCCCATGGAAAAGGCAGGATTTGGTGGCCCCTAAATCACTCTGATTTGACAAAATCTAGGCATCTGAGAGGGGCTTGTTGCTCACTTCTCCCTTACCCTGCCTTCTAAAATGGTGAACTTAGCAGAGAAGTTGATGAGCAGAGGGAGAGAAAGTTCAGTCACACTGGGCAGTTATCCCAAGTTTGATGAGGCTCCCCCAGAACATCTGACACTCAGCTTTACCTCCTAGTGACCGGGTGAAGGTCAATGGGCCACTTTGTGGCCGCCTCTAGGAAATGTGCCTTTCCCAGCAACCCATCATCTCAGGGGAAAGTAAGACCTTGTGAGGGGATTCAATTCAAAATCCATTGAGCACTTATTAGGCACCTCCTGTGTGCAAGACAGTGTACTAGGAACTGAAAATATGGAGATAAGATGAAAAATAGTCCCTGCCCTCAAGGAGCTTAAATTTACTGGAGAGACTAATTAATACAATATTGTTTGAGGGGAGAAAGAATACTAAAAGCTAGGTGAAAGGCTTTCCATAAGATGTGACATTTCAGATGAGTTTTGAAGGGAACCAAGAATTCTAAGACATGGAGAGGAGGAGGGAGTACATTCCAGGCATGTAGGAGGGCATACACAAAAGCACAGAGGAGAGAGATTTGAAGGTTGGGTTTGGCAGACAGCAGGTTTGCCCATTTAGCTGGCAAGCAAGGAGAATCAAATACCAACAAAACTGGCACATAGATTGTATGAAGGAGACCTAGGTGAACTAAGTCTGGAAAGGGAGGCTGGAGCCAGAATATAAGGAATTTTAAATGCCTGGTTGAGTTTCTATTTTTCCAGAGGCCACAGAGAGCCAATAAAGATTTTTCATTAAAGGAGTGCTATGATCAAACCTGTATCCTGGCCAGATTGTTTTAGTGGCTGTCAAGACCTTGGTTTGGGAGGGGAGAGACTGAAAGGAAGGTCTCTAACCAGGAGGCTGGAGCCATCTCCTAGGCCAAACTGACTCTGACTCCAACCCTTATCAGAGTCTGCCTGATCAAGGGTTTATGAGTGTAGAGTGTGGAAAATGTAGAAAGTGGAAGGAGGTGAGGGGCAAGGGTGGGTGAAGAGTGAGAACAACAGTTTTGTCATCCTCCTCTCCGCATTGCTAACACAGACTGACACAAAATTTCATCAGATGTCAATATCCTAAACTGGCAGATCCATTTTCTCCCTTGGAAATAGTAGGGTTTGATCACTTAAGGTGATGATAAAGGACTCAGTATAGATATTATATTACCTAACTTGCATTAGTAAGTGGTTAAATTTGGTTTTGATTGCCATGCCTTTTGCCCTGTATAGTCAAGGAGGTAGGGTGGTACAATGGAAAAACTAGCTGGAGTTGGAAGTAAAGAATTTATGGGGTTCATATCCTAGCTTACACCAATTAACTAAGTGTGTGACAGTGAACAAGGCACTTCATACCTTTTGGCTCAGTTTCCTCATCTACAAAATGAAAGCACTGGACTAGGTGACCTCTAAGGGACCCGTTGCCTTCTGGCTCTAACTCTGTGACCCCTAAGAATAAACTGGTGATTTTCCTAAGCACCTCTTTTGTGCTAAGTACCTGAAGAATTCTCCTGTCTCACAAATTCACCTGCCTTTTGCACAAAGTGGGCATTTATCTCCACCAATGAAGAGAGAGTTTTGTATCAATGGACTTTGGGACGGGGGGGGTTACATCTCTATGTGCAGAAGACTGCCCAAAGGCCAACCATAAAAGTAAAATTTTAATCTGTAATGCATAAAAACCTGGCTTGATTAGGGCATTTGAAAAATCATCACACACGATCAGTAAAAACAGGCTGTATGGAATTGAAAGAGCCCTAGCTTAGTAGCTGGTGGACTCAAGTTCATGTGTCGTCTCTGCTGCTTTTTACCTGTGTGACATTGGGAATGTCATTTAACAACCCTGGGCCGCAATTTCCTCATTGTAAAATGAGGGGCCTGGATTGGATGGCCTCAGAGAACCCTTCCAGGCCTGGATCAATATTTATTGAGATACAATATTCGAAGCACAACACTGGGTGCACTGTGCTAGGAATACTGAGACGTGTAAGATGTGATCCTGCTGGGGAAGGAGAGCGTGCATAGAGAAGATGATGAATTAAAGAACAAATCAGTATCTAAGCATGTTTTTAAAAATCAGCATATTTCAAAGGCTGGTCCAACCCAGCAGGGAGGCTTTAGCGTTGTTTTGGCAGGTGAACGATTTGGAAATTTGGAATAAATATCAAGAAGCATGAGAAGCAAGAGAAAATTTCCACCCAAACTGGAGTTGCTAGTAAGGGTATGGGCCCCAGGATACCACTTCCATAAAAAAAAAATAATAATTTTTATATTTAAAATTATTTAATTTTTGGTGTTTATTTATTTATTTTTAGTTTTCAACACTCATTTCCACAAGACTCTGAGTTCCAAATTTTCTCCCCATCTCTCCCCTACCCCCCACCCCAAGATGGCTTGCATTCTGATTACCCATTCCCAAGTCTGCCCTTTCTTTTATCCCCCCTACTCCCACCCTCTTACCCCTTTCCCTCTTACTTTCTTGTAGGGTAAGATGGATTTCTGTACTCCATTGCCTGTATATTTTATTTCCTGGTTGCATGTATAAACAATTTTTTAACTTTCGTTTTTTAAAACTTTGAATTCCATATTCTCTCCCTTCTTCCCTCCTCACCCACTCCCATTGAGAAGACAAGCAATTCAATACAGGTTACACATGTGTAGTTATGCAAAACATTTCCATTGTAGTAGTATTGAGAAAGACCAAGTATATTACCCTCCATCCTATGCCACCCCCCATTTATTCTGTTTTTTCTTTTGACCCTGTCCCTTTTTCAAAAGCTTCTGACTACCCCCTCCCTCAATATGCCCTCCCTTCTATCATCTCCCCCTCTTATCTCCTTACACCCTACTTTCCTGTAGGGTGAGATACCCAGTTGAGTGTGTGTATTCTTCCTTCCTTAAGCCAAATCCCATGAGAGTGAGGTTGACTTGTTCCCTTTCACTTCCCTGCTCTTCCCCTCCATTATAACAGTTTTCTCTTGCCTCTTTTATATGAGGTAATTTACCCTATTCTATCTCTCCCTTTCTCCTCCCAATATATTCCTCTCTCTCTCCTTAATTTTATTTTTTAGATATCATCCCTTCATATTCAACTCATCATATTTAATTTTTAAAAATTATTCCAAACTTGTTAATCATCAACAAGAATATTCAAATATTACAAAAGAGGATAGAAAATAATCAAAACTATAAATCCCATTATATTCCTCCAATAACATTATAATTTTGGTTAAAGTTTTTTATTTTGTTAAAATAAGCATATTTTATTGTTAATAACACAGCAACAAAGATGCCCTATTTACTTCCATATCCCTGTCTGAACTGTTTCTTTCTTTTTCTGGATTTTGTTGCTTTGAACATTATTATTATTATTATTTTACATTGTGATAGTCAATGTGTATGTTATTTTTCTGATTCTGTTACATTTATTCAACAGTTGCTCCATTTAAGTCTTCTTATATTTCTTAGCCTAGATGTTTGCTTTATTTAATTATTCTTTTTTCTGTACTTGTGTTTTCACTGCTGTAAGGTTAGAGAAAAAGAATTTTTACTGGTGAAAATAGGCAATTATTCGCAAATTATAGTCTTGGGCAGTTGCCTAGATTCACTGAAGAGTTAAATGACTTGCCTAGGGTGATGCAACCAGGAAATATCAAAGACAGGTAGGATTTGAACCCAAATTTTCCTCTGAGTCTGAACCTGCCTCTCTATTTACCGTGCCAGGCTGACTTTATTTTTCTTTGTTATTCTTCATATCTGTCATTTCTTGTGTAAAAATACTACATGGAACATAAAAGCATGGTATATTTTACCATGCTAAAGAGTTTCATAGCCCTTGTTGTCACTGTGGATAGAATTTTCTAACAGAGCTTCGTATGACAAAATATGCCCAATTACAGAAAAGCAAAGGGAGAAGATAGAGTCTATGCTGAAAAGCAGCATGGTATTAGGGATAGGGCCCTGGATCTGAAGTCAGGAAGACCTGAATTTAAATCCAGCCTCCGACACTGTGCAACCCTTGGTAAATCATCAAGTTCCCAGTGTTCTGGGCAATGTTTTAAGTTAGAGACTAATTGTAGATCTGCCTCTGTGGATAGAATTCCCCATGCTGATTATGTTTGGCCCAACCTAAAAACCCCAAACCATTCAGTAATTATAACCAAATGGATTTATTATCTTGTTTTTTAGTGATATAGGAGTGAAGGAAGCAAATGAACATTTATTATATGCCTGTTGTATGCTAGATACTGTGTTTAAGTGCTTTGTAAGTATCCCATTTAATCCTTTTAACAACCCTAAAAGATACTTTTATGATGTCCATCTTACGGTTGAGGAAACTGAAGCTGATCTAGATTGAGTGACTTGTCCAGGGTCACACAGCTATTACGCTATAAAGTGTCTGAGGCCATATCTGAATTTAAGCCTTCCTGATTCCAATATTAGTGCTCTATCCTCTACACCACCTAGCTGCCTCTACATATAACAATGCATCCATACCTGCCAATCCACAATGAGACTCCTGCCCTGTCCTCCCATAAATTCAGCATAGGGTGTCCTCTCAACACTCTTAATTTCTGTAAACAGCATGAGAATTCCAGTGTAACATATGGATCATTCGCCTATTATTCCTTGCTCTTGCGAAATGAGGGTAATAATAGCACCTGTCTCCCAAGGTTGTTGTGAAGATTAAATGAGATTGTCTTTATACAGTGCTTTGCAGGTCTCAAATTATTATATAAATACTAGCTCTTATTAATATTATTAGTAATCAGAATAAATATTTATTGAATTGAATCTATTCCAACCTATTCATTATACAGACGAGGAAACTGGTGCCTGGAGAGATTTAAGTGATTTGAAAAAAGTCATAGTCAGGATTCCAACCCAAGTCCCCTAACTCCAAATGTAGCATTTACAGATTTATAAATGTTTTATGAAAACAAATTTATCATGGCAACAAACTTCAAACAGAAGCTTTCAATGGCCTGTCCCCTTATTATAATTACTTCCCATATGCCATGCTACTTCCCCCAATGTGATTCAACCTTTCATCTCCACTGCCACTGCCACTGCCTTGGTCCAGACCATTATTACCTCATGCTTGGATTACATCAAAAGGTTTATCTTCCAACCTCCATTCTCTCTGCATAACAGTCAGTTGTGTATCTACTGCTAGATTTTTTCTAAACATCCCTTACATGCTATTAACTCCCCTACTCAAAAACCTTACTAGCTACCTTTATTTTTTTAAATAATATTTTTTCTCCAGTTACATATAAAGATAATTTTAACATTCAGTTTTTAAAAAAATTTGAGTTCCAGATTTTCGCCCTCCCTCCCTCACTTTATCCCTCCCTAACTCAATACGTATTACCATATTAGTCATGTTGTAAAAGAAGACATACCCAAATAAAAAAATGTGAAAAAAATACAGAAAGTAATAAATAACATGCTTTGATCTACATTCAGACTCTACTTCTTTTTCTGGAGATAGATAGCATTTTTCATCATGAGTCCTTTGGAATTGTCTTGGATCATTGCATTGCTTAGATTAGCTAAATTGTTCATAGTTGATCATCATACAATATTGCTATTAATGTGCACAGTGTTCTCTTGCTTCTGCTTATTTCACTTTGCATCAGTTCATATAAGTCTTTCCTAGATTCCTGTTTCTTACAGCATCAACTCCAGTTTTCTCTGTATTGTTAGTAAGACCCTACAAAACCTAAACCCAACTTATTGTCCCCTGTTTCCCAGTACTTATTCTCTTCTGTAGATGAGTTGTCCTCACTGTCCCACAAAGTCTATACAATTGTTATTCTCAGTTCTATAATTTTGCTTACATTACTCCCCCTGCCTGAAATACTCTCTCATTTCTTTTCCGTCTTTCCAAATCTCCTCATCCTTCAGAACAAAGCCTATATTGCACCTTCTTCAAGAAGCCTTCCATTACTACTCTAGCTCTCATTTGGATCTTTTTCCTCTGAATTTCCACTGCATTTATTTTATATACTTTCTAAGCATGGCACTGGATTATATACTGCCTTTCATCAATTGCATGCTTATTCTGGCTTGATCAGCATTTTTAGCACTCCAGAAGGCTTGTGGCCTTATTTCAGATGTGAGGTTTTTGTCACCATTTTTCCTTGTTCTCCTCAGTTCATGATTTTTTTAAAAAATCTAGTGTAAAAGTTATCACAATTTAATAAGAATTCTCTCATGTTTCATGGCAATGGTAAGTTCCAGGC
This sequence comes from Pseudochirops cupreus, assembly GCA_028627135.1. Classification (NCBI taxonomy): domain Eukaryota; kingdom Metazoa; phylum Chordata; class Mammalia; order Diprotodontia; family Pseudocheiridae; genus Pseudochirops; species Pseudochirops cupreus. The sequence goes on from CM053582.1 coordinate 312,266,737, forward strand.
CCCATTTTGTGTGGTTTATTGAGTTTATTTTTAATCATGTTGTGAAACTTTTGGCTAGCTCCTTGAAAGTGGATTCTTACATGTCTCCCCTTTGGCTGAAGAAGTTTCTTTTCCTAAACTGTTTGTCAGGATTCCAGTTTCAATGTTTGTTTGAAAACCTCAATTCATTTGGGATATACCATGCCATATAAAAATAGGCTTTAGTAATTGTAAAATAAACATGAAGTTATTTATTTGTATGGTCCCCCCATACTTCTTGGAAAAGGCCTTTCTAGACACCGTACAACCAAAGATGTTATTGCTAATTTTTTAAATTGCAAGCCAATTATGTCAAACGTGAACCTTTACATCACTTTGTATTGGAAGCAAAGATTCAAAGTGACAGCACTTTACACAAACCTTACTGTTGATATGAACACACATGTGACTTCTTTTGTATGAATAAATTGCTTCATGATTAAGACTTAAAGAAAGGATCATAACCTCATCACTAAAAATTTCATTTGCATTCTTAGCTGAGTTCATTTAATCCAGTGGAGTAATACAGGAGAGGACTTGGTCATAAAAAGCTAATTAGGGATAAAGACCATGAAGATTTACATATTTTGCCTTTTCAAGATTGTAATGCTGTAATCATTTTTACCCAGATATACTTTGAAAATCAATCAGGATATCTACCTAATTGATTAGTTGTTAAGTTTGTCATACGATATTTGTGGCATTACTGAACAGAGACACTAATGCAATAACATAGGAGTGGGAGTTTTTCTAATGGACTTTGTTTCTAGCCTCCACAGTGACAAGTTGCGAAGTTTTCTGGGAGAAGGATCCTAACACACATATCTGCTACCAATTCAATCTCCTTTCCATTCTGTCTTGGAGTGAGGCCCATTCTTCATGTAAGATGCAAGGAGGTGATTTACTAAGCATCATGGATGGGGTGGAAGAAAATTTTATAAGGCGTAAGTAGATAAATGGTTCGTATTTATGTTCACCCAGTTAAAATAACTGTTCTCAGTAATCAAGTCCATTTCATGCAAGACCATGCCCATAAGACTAGGGTAGAGAATGGAACGGTTTTTTTTGTTTTGTTTTTTATCGGAAGTGATCTCATACTAATTATTGTCCTTGGCGCTCTGGAAAACCACCTTCACTTTCCTCTCTGAATATCAAATTGTAAATAGAGTGACCAAGTGGCAGGAAAAGAACTCCTATATATGCCCTTGGGTAACCACAGTTGTCCATTCAGTAGAGTAAATTTCCGTTTATACAATAGAAATTTCCTGAGTACCTGCTGTCTTCAAAACCTGTGATAGGTTCTCCAGGGCCCACTAGACGAATGTCGTATGTGAGCCCTGCCGTCAAAGATGGCCAGATCTAAGATCTAGTTGGGGACAGATGTATATGAAAAGTATGTAACAATAACAAAATGAAATAATACACAGTGTCACAAAATAATGTCCAGTTATGGTCAGTGCTACGAGTTATAGTTATATTTATCCAGAACTGTGCAGTTCCTTTGAGGTGAGAGGTAAATCAAGCGAGTCTTCTTCTTTTAACCTTGGAATTGAAGCCGTATAACAAAAAAAATCAGGTTGTTATTTTTTGCTTATTATGTTTGGTTAGCTTAGTTTCCTCCCTCATGGGGTTTAAAGTTCATTGTCAGTCTGTCCCTTTTTTCTTCCTTCTCTCCCACTGTGACCCCAGCACCTGTCTAGTGTGACGTTGAAAGTAATACTAATTAAACAGTTGAAGAAGAACACAGTGCATTATTTGCATTACCATGTAATTAAGTAACTTGGCCCAGTACTTCCCTTGTATACTCTGTTTTGTTTTTATTTAGTGTGTCCAACGTTAGCCCATATCAGGTTAGAAAATGTCTCTCCTTGGTAGAATGGGACTCAGTTGTCTCCATTAACATTGACATATCTTTTGAAATAGTTCGATGAACATCATTCACCACTACGTCTCATAGCTAAGGCCTCATTCTGCCACCTCACTCAGTGGTAACATTTACCAGTGGTGTATTGCCTTTGGAGTTGTTTGTCCTTCATTCTTGAAGAGGACCATAACATCAGGGAGGTGATGCCATGACATGCAAGTGAATTGGATTGAAGTGAAGCAGGGCTATGCAAAGTCACCAGCCTTACTTTCTTCTCCAGAGCCATCTGGGTCCAGTGGTGAGATATAGATCAGGACAACTGGAGATGGCCCCAGATGCAGTGGGACACCTTGACCTTTTTAAGTTAAGGTCTTTAAGAGGTCTTAGTTTGAGGCAATGCCCATTTAGTGATTAAGGCTAGGTTTCAGATTAACCTTCATGTCAGAGCCATAATCATGGCAGGGGAAGGAGAAAGAAGAAACCTCAAAAGATCTGACCCCAAGGATGAGAATAAACCTGGGTTTCTGAGAATAAAAGCCTTCAGATTGAATTTAAACATTGTCAGAACAAGTTCTTCCCCAAAGGCCATGATCTAAGATCTTAAAATAGATTCTCCCTGTAGTTATCTCTCATTCTATGGATCAGTACCTTCTGCCTTGCCTTGATTTCTTAGACGTTGACCAACTCTTGCCCTTGATCCACAGCTAACCTACTCTTGGCTAATCCCTGTGCTACCAGCTTGGGCTGATATTTTCATTGCCTGATTTTATCACAACCTTTATCTGTCACCTAGTTTGTCATTCCAGAAACAAGTGCACTGATTTCCAATCTAACACTTATCCTCATTCCAAATGTTATGTTCATCCATCAAAAACTAAAGGAAATAGTCACATTTGAAAACTTTTGTTAATTGTCATTGTTTTCTTTTTTTTTAATAATAAATTTATTTTATTAAATTTTTTTTGAGTTACATATTTTCTCCCCGTCTTTCCCCCGCCCACCACCCCAAAACAGCCATCCCAGTGTTTCCCCCCTCCCCCAGTCTATTCTCTCCTATGTC
>CM053582.1:312270178-312295975 GCA_028627135.1 Pseudochirops cupreus
TGGGTTGGGAAGAGAGAGAGGGAAACAATCTGGAATTTAAAATGTAACCAAAAAAGTAAATGAAATTATGTTTTAAAATAATAAATAAAATAAATTAATATAAATAATAACAAATAAATTATAAATATGATAATAAATAATAAATAAAATTTTAAAATAAGAAATGTGTATCTTCTCAGAATTAATATTTTGTTATAAAGAATTGTATGCAGAAAAGTGTATTTTCAGGACTATCTAGTGAAAGATTCTAGTTTTTGATGGTCATGGGAACCCAACCCCCTTTTTCCCATAGGTTCAATGTATCAACATTAGCTTTTTTTACTTTTGGGCCATTTTCCAGGAACATTACCCCCATGAAAATCGAGGATGGACTGTACATGGACTACCTATTAAGGCTGTTATAAGGAAAACGCTTTGCAAACCTTAAAGCCTATATAAATAAAATCATAGATTAGAGTGGGAAGGGAGTTTTATTACCATAAAAGTGTTAAGTAACACATCTGGAATTTTTATTTTATCCAGGAGGGACGTTGGAAAGTTAAAAACTGTGAAGAAAACATTTCATACATTTGTAAAAAAACAGGACATGTCCTTTCTGACACTAAATCAGGCTGCCATGAGGTAAGTCTGTTTAACTTTATAAATTATGCATAAGGACCTTTTGACATAGTCATTTGAAATTATTATCCTTTTTTTACAAGAGGAACTAATTATATGAGTGTATGATTTTTAAAAAACAATATACAAATGAATCAGAAAATCATGAAAGATTTACAACTTTTTGAAGGCTGTCTTTATGGATCATTGCCTTGTCGACACTTGTGACCTAAATTTCCGTTTCTTTCTAGATCAGAAGTCTAAATGATTTTCTTTCCCCATCTGTACAAATAATAAGTGTTACGTGATGCCTGATCTCACACATGGTTTTCATAGTTCAAGTGCGATAGCAGAGGGAAAAGGAGGCATTCCTTTGATCAGGGGAGGGAGGCCTTATACCTACATTCCTTTCACTTACAGAAAACATAAATAGGGTAAGGGGACTCTCAATCAATGTGTTTGGATAGAATAAAGCAAGCAAAGGCCAGAAATTTTTCTAACATTTATAGTCTGTTGGTAAGTGGAAGAAAAAAATTATTTATATGGTTGTTTAAATGAAAATAATATAGAAAAGTTACTGCTATTATAATCATTGAAGTATGTTTTAGATACTGAATTAAAATATCAGGGACACTAGGCGTGATATAATGGCTGCAGGGAGGGGTGCCTTGGAGTCAGGAAGATCTGAGTTAAAGTGTGACCTCAAATCAATGCTAGCTATGACCAGAGCAAGCAAGTCACCTAATCTCTTAGTGTCCCAGACAGCTTTCTAAGACTCTAAGTTAGAGATAAGGTGTCAAGTGGCATTGGGGGTAGAGGAGAAAGAGGGGGAGTTTCCTCACTGAGTAATCCCGATATTGATGGGTTTGAATGATATACAATTATTGCCACATTTTCATCATTAATGAAAATCATATACTGATCACCTGCTGATGTGCTGCCATGCAAAGGGCACTAGCAGATCAAATCCACTTGCCTCTTCACCATCCCTGCATGGACACTGACTAACCCACGACAAAGAAACTTCCAACATCTATGTTTCCTTTCCTTTTTCTCAAATTGTCTCAGCTCTTAGGTATTGCTTTTATTCGAATTAAGAGATAGAGAGAATGCATGTCCATATGTATTTACACACAAATACATAAGCATAGATAAAGCCACACGTGTGATTCCATAAGCATGAGTTTCATTAGCACATAAAAACAAATTTCCAGTGAGGAAGAATTCCCCTACAAGTGCAAGTCAACTCCTTCTCTTCAATGTGTGGTCTTAGAGAGCATTGTATAATTATTATTACTACTGCTATTAGCACTTATATAGCACTTTCCAAATATCACCTCATCATCTTCACAACAACTCTAGGAGGTTGGTACTGTTATTATTCCCATTTTATAGATGAGGCAGTGGAGGCAGACAGAGGCTAAGTAACTTTACCGGGTTCAAGTTGAGCAGCCAGGAAGTATCTGAGGCTGAATTTGAGCTCAGGTCTTCCTGACTCAAGGTCTAGATTACCTAGCCCCTCTCCCCCTACTACATATACATATATACAATATATATGGAAAAATATGTGAATATAGATAGCTGTAGATGAAAATATAGATACAGATCATAGCTCTATCTATACACACACACACTCACACACACATACACACACACACACACACACACACACACACACACACACACACACACACACACACACACACACACACACACCCTCACAGAGAATTAAAGTTAGAAATGTTTCATAATTTGCCCATCTTCACTCATATCCTTTTGGTACATATTCTTTAACTTATGTAACAACACCTGATATAGATAGTTCTTCAGGAACGTAGATGTTTTGAGATTTGAGGTCAATGGTTAGAGCTGCCAAATCCAATTTCAAAAATCAGATTTTGGAATCTTATGGATACAGATTTCTTGACCTTTATTAAATGTTGTCAAAGTCAGGTTTTCTTCCTAATAGATACATTTGACCTATTTTGCCCCTTTTGTCAAGTCTAGCTGTAACTTCTTAGCTCATGGTACTAATGCAGTCAGGTTCAAGGGCTGGACACATCTACAAGTCAGTTTGTTTCTCTCTATTCCACGGCCACACATTATATCCCTGTAAGACAAATAACACTAACACACAGGATGGCTGCTAGACAGCTTCAAAGGGTTTAATAATCTTACTTTATTCTAGTCTAGTTTTCTCACAAGGGTTGCTGATAATGGAAGCACAATTCCTACAGCATTGCCTACTCACCCTTCTCGTAGGGGCTGGCGAGAAGTGGGGGGCAACTACCCCCAAGTCTAAATGGGGTCAGCTGAGACAGGCACAGCTTGTGCATCCCCCTAAATTCCTCAGTGGGGACCAGTTGAGGCAAGCACAGATTTCCACCCCTCAAAGCCCCCCAAGTACAAGCAGTCTAGCTTGTGCATTCAACCCTAAGGGTTCACTACTACTTGACCACTGCCCACCTACTTTATAGGGCAACAGATAAAGAAGGCATATTGCTAGTAATATCCTCCCAAGTTTATGTCACCTCATCCCTGTATCTCACTGCGCAGTCACGGTAGGTGTTTACAATTTAAGCACAAATGTTTATATTATTTATCATTATATAATGCTGTGTAAGTGCAGTGGAGAGGTTTTGAACCATAATCTTGAGAGTTCATATCTGATACCTGGGAACAAGAGATTATTATGGCTATGGATCCTAGGAAACTGAACTCTAAGAATTTGTAACAAAAATCCACTTTACACACACTAAAATCTACTTTACTTACACTAAAATCCACCCTACTTATATCCCCAAACCTGCTGAACCATTTTCCATTTTCATTTGTTCTCTCAGATTGCTGAAGGGGGGTGGGGTGTATACAAACTTAAAACAAATTCTCCTATAATTTCTACACATTTATGGTCTCTCCCAAGGGTAAAAAGTATGTTTATCATGTATGTTTCAGAACTGTTTATACCATTTTATTAAAAGGGATTATATATTTAGAACTAGAAGGGCCTTTAGAGATAAGGTATTCAAACCTCTCACTTTAGAGATGGTCTAGAGCAGCAGTTCTCAACCTGTGGGTCACAACCCCTTTGGGAGTCGAACAAGCCTTTCACAGGGGTCGCCTAAGACCATCAGAAAACACATATTTCCAATGGTCTAAGGAACTGAGACATGGCTCCTCTATCTGTCTCCAGGCAGGTGTGCCCACATGCAGATACACCCACATACGAGTATTAAAGGGTTGCGGCATTAGGAAGGTTGAGAACCACTGGTCTAGAGAGATGCTAAGTAACTTTCCCAAAGTCATACGTCATAAATAATGAATAGAAGTTGTTGTTCTGGTTGTTCTGCTGCCTCCCTTGTAATCTCCCTGTAAACATTCACACCTGTGAGCTTTGCTTAGCTTCTACTTTAAAATCTGCCTTTTCTCCTCCCATACATATACACGTGCTCACAGACACACACACACACACACACACACACACACACATACGCATATGTATCATGCTTATGTGTGCATATTTGAAGTCAGAATTTTTGAGCTATCTGACATTTAAAAAGGTTCAAGAGACATAGTTTCTGAGTAATTTAACCATTTTATTAATAAAAAGATGGTCATTTGGCAGTCTCTTTCAGACCAAAGACAATCATGGTAGGCAGGACTCACAGATTATATTCCCTTCAAAACAGTAGTCCACCAAACAGCAATCACATCTAATTGGAACTAGTTAATGTGATTTGAGATGGTCTATATTGAAAAACAGGGCTAAGTATCTTTTGGATGGGGAAAATATCTCTATACCAGACCACTCATAGCTTTAGGTTATCAGTTCAAAGAATGTATACCCCACCTAAGCCTGAGCAGAGGCAATAGCTTCCACTAGGGTGGGACCTTAAACCAAAAAGTGAGTCCCGTCTCATCATCAATAATGTCCTTAAGAACTGAACTTAAAAGTCAGGACTTTGTCGGGGGATGAGAGGGTGGGGAGTGAGAGGTAGGGGTTGGAAAGCTATGAATCTCCCCAGATATTGGTTATTAATAATAATTTCTCACAGCTAGAGATTATTTTTTTTGTTGTTCAGTTGTTCCAATCATGTCCAACTCTTTGTGACCCCATTTAGGGTTTTCTTGGCAAAGATACTGGAGTGGTTTGTCATTTCCTTCTCCAGCTCATTATACTGCCGAGGAGACTGAGGCAAACAGAGGTTAAGTGACTTGCCGAGGGTCACACAGCTAGTAAGTGTCTGAGGTCACATTTGAACTCAAGTCTAACTGACTTCAGACCCAGCCCTCTATCTACTTGGCCACCTAGCTGTCCCAGAGATTATCTCGTTTTACTCATTCTGTAGATAAGGACACTGAATCTCAGAAAGACAAAATAACACCATATATTTCTGAATCAAAATCACAAATCTAAAAGCAAATATGTTTATAAAAGCAAGTGCGTTTATGTTTGTTTAATTCTGTTTCTTTCCACTCTGTACTCAGTGGACTAGGAGAAAGGTTTATATTATTTTGCAGCTGTGGATGAGCAAGCACTAACAAATATCTCACTGAAGAAAACACTTGAGATATTTGAAAACATCTGGGTGTTTGACCTTGTACAGGCACATCCTAAAAATTAACATAGGGTGAATCTCCCTGTAAAAAGGAGCTTATATATGCATATGTACACAGGTAGCTGCACCAGCAGCTGGTCCATACAGATCTTCAGGAATGTGGTCATTGCAGGATTCAGATCTTTGGGTTGTTGGAAAATTTCTTCCTCCTCCAGACTGCTCAGAAACTCAAACCAGGCATTGTGTCTTTTTTTTTTTAATTCTAACCCAGTTGTTTACATTCTAGTCCTAACAGACAATACAGATTTCTCCCTTTTGTGCACTAATTATTGTTTCAGAGAATGATCTGGGTTTTTTTTTTCATGCTCTAGCTGTAGGATGCCTACATTTTATCTGACATTAATCTAATTGTATACAGCTGTTGGGCTGATTAGCACTAAGCACTTAAGCAACCCAGTCACAGTCTACCGAGGAATAATGTACTTCCCCACATTTTTTAGTTTAGTTTTTTTCCCCATTCTGAAAGGAGAGTGCCTATCTACCACAGTAGAATTAGAATTTGCCTGACTACTGTTGGTGCTTGATAATTTGGCTCCCCTTCTTCTTTCCCCTCATACCAGCTTTGTCAGTGTTTGTAGGTTCAGTGCTTTAATGTCCTAATATATTTGTAGCTCACCAATATACTTTTTTATTATGAACAGAATTTGAATATTTTCCATCTTTGTAGCCATTTGTTTGAATGTAATCCCAGAGACTTTACTGAGTCAATTCAGAAAATCACTCTGATGATTCAGGTTAAAAAATTAATTTTTCCTCTATACTAGTTTTGGTGACAAGAATGGCAAGGATAATTGTTTGCACATTTTTTGTCATTATTAAAAAGCATTTAGTAATCACTTACCTATATGGTACAATGCAAAGAATGCTAGCAGAGATGATTGCAGTGCAGCAGTCATTATGGTGCATTTTTTCACTAAGTTGGATATTTCTCTACCTTCCTGAAATAATTTTTAGGGTTTTTTTTGTACTAGAAAATGCAGGCAGTGTTTTCACTAAAATAAATGTACAGCGATTTGAAATACAGTAAATGAAGGCAATGCATGGCCTTCCAATAAAGATATTTGAACACCAAAAAAAATTTTTTTGAATAAATAAAAAACTGCCCCTTCACGTTTCCATGGTAAACACCAACCCCCAGCCAATAGGCTTTCATCATTTTTATTTCTTTTCCTTTTCCCTTTTATCAAATTGACTCAGCTCTTGAGTTTTGTTTTTATTTAGCTAAGCATTCTATCAGTTCTCCTCATCTAGAAAAGGCTAATGAAGAGGGAACACTTGGTGGAAAAGGTCAAATTGTCCAAATTCCTTGGCCTGCCCATCTAAAGCCAAATGAGATCTAGCTTCCCTTCCTCTGTTGTGTGAGAGATTTGGGCTGTGATGGGAAGGGGTGGTGCTGGGGGACGAAGTCGGGGGAGTCAGGAGCAGGAAATGGAGAGACATGAAAAGAGTAAGTAGTTGGATGACTCACTTAATGATAATGTTCCAAACTGAAATAGCTTATTTCCGGAGTTGGGTTTTCTCTAATTTTCTACAAGACAAAGACACTTTCCATGAATTGCACTACAAATTGTGTTAGATATGATCTGAGAAAAAGCAGTAAGTGATGGCAGAGTACAAAGAGAAGGGGAGTTAAAGGGTGGCAAGCATAGAGCATTCCTACATCGATAAGAGAATTTATTCAATTGAAGAAAATTCCCCAAACCTCAGCTGAAAAAGAAAAGAGCAATGAGGGTATTTTACCTACACTGGAGGGTTGAAGAGGAGGGTCACATTTCAGAGTTTGTGTCATGTCAATTTGGGGCCATCAGTTTTGATTGGGGGGAGGACAAAGTTCACCTTTCTTCTACAAAAGGGACAGCTATTTTAATTCTCCCCTCAACCTTTTTGCATTCAGTCGACAGCCTAGGGCATAAGATTACAACTGGTTTCTAGTCCCTGCTCTGCCATGAACTAGTTTGGCAGATTTCTTCTACCACTTGGGCTTTAGTTTCTCCACCTGTAATATGGGAAATAATCCTTTCCATCTCACATATTTATTGGGAGTGGGGGGGAATAGCAAGAGATCATAGAATAGAAGAGAAAAGTGAAAAATAAAGAGCATCTGCCCCTTCCCCCTCTGTTACCTTACATGTATGTAGCTGAAAGTCTCCGTGGGAATCATTTGTAGACTGTTCTTCAGGTCTGAAGAAAAGATGTAAAAAGACGTTATTTCAGTCCCTTGGGCAGAGATGGGGGGGATAGTAACGGGAGGAGAAGTAAATGAATGTGACCACTTACTCCTGAAATTATGTGGAAATAAGGGCTGCCATGCTGTCTCCTTAAACTTTTCCAAGGTAGCAAACCTTGGAAAAAAGCAACCCAAGGGTCAGGTTTGATCTGATTTCCATTTTTGTGGTATTTTATTTGTCGTTGGGGGTTTGGGGAGGCGGAAGGAGGGATGAGTTCCTCCATTTTCATTTGCTTGAGGTGAGTTTCCAGATAATGCCTCAAATAACTATAATGTTAATGACTGTGAATTGACAGAGGAAGAACTAACAGATATTATATTGTTCTGGATACAGACATAAAAGCTGGGAGACAAATTGCAGATGGGTGTGTATGTATAGAAAAGGAAGTCCTAAGAGGTCGTCAGTGACCTGAGTTTAGAAGGGACATTGCTCGATAACCAAATCAGTGTTGTTTCCCTGATTTTATATTTCCTTTTTCAAGGGATGGGAAAGACATGGTGGATTTTGTTACAAAATTGACACAGTCCGTCGAAGTTTTGAACATGCTTCCAGTGGCTATTACTGTCCTCCTTCACTTGTAACAGTTACCAACAGGTAGAATAATACTTTTTTTTTTAACAGAAACACAACTGCGACACCAAGCCAAAAGAGAGAGACAGAGACAGAGACAGAGAGAGAGACAGAGAGAGACAGAGAGAGAGAGAGAGAGAGAGAGAGAGGGAGAGAGAGACAGAGAGAGAGACACACAGACACACAGACACACAGACACACACACAGATACACACACACAGACACACACACACACACACACACACACACACACAGCGCCTTTGCTACTGCAAGAGATCAGCTCCAGCTGTTCCAGCTGCTCCAGCTGCTTTATGATCCACTCTTGATGAAAAACAAATGCTTGTTTTGCACCACAGTATCAATTTCTTTGGCTGAGATTAGCTAAAATCATAAAAAAGCTATTCCCAAATTGATTTTATAGTAACAGATGCTAATGCAAATATTTTAATATTTCAGTCTCTTAACATTCCATAAAGATTTGTTAGGTATTTTACAGAGTCTTAATATTATTCTTTCCAACTCTGCTAATAAATTCAACTGAATTTTGGATTTCATTACCTAATTACTTGCTTATGTAAAACAAATATGCAATTTAAAAATTATTCTCCATTAAGTATAACACTTTCCTTGATTCTAATCATATTTTTTTTTAATTGTTGGAATAGCAAAAGGAAATCATGACTAATACGGAAATGTTCAAATGCCTCCCAATCACCTCTTAAGTTTCTACTGTAACTTACTTCTACTCTTTCCCGGGGAAAATCATCTTCCTGACGTTGAAGGAGAAGGGGTGCCCTTTATGCTTCCTGTATAAGTGTGTAACTCCTAACAAATGAGAACATTTAAATTTATGACAAATAGTATTAAGAGCATGATAACTATAGACATGGTTGTCCCTTTCCAAAATGCTAAGGGGAGCAATGATTAGGGTAAAGGGGAAGGGCTTGAAAGATTGAACACTAAAAGCTTTGACAGGGAGCACCACTAGAATGGGGCCAATGCAAAATCATGGCATCATTCCAACCTTTTACATCAGGCAACATAGCAACCCAGGCTAATTATGTCCCACAGATTCTACTTGCTTATATATCTCTGTTGCATAAGCTCTGGGAAGACTTCCTATGCTCCACAACTCCCAATATATTTTTTTAAAATTAATTTTTTCAATTAAGATAAATTGATTTTCTTTTCTCCTACATCCTCTTTTCCCACCCCACGCCCATTGAAAAAGAAAAAAGATAAACAAAATCCTAGTAACAGATATGCACAGGCAAGCAAAACAAATCGGCCAAGTCCAAAAAATATACATATTTCATTTTTCCACATACATTTGAACCAGTCAAGGAACCCGACCTACCAAGTTACTCTTTGAGTGATTACACTTTGATTCTCTTCTCCTAGAAGTGAAGAATGAATCCTATTTTTTTAAAAAAAAAGCTGTTTTCTTTGACCAAAAAGAAGGTAACATTAACACTTAAACAGTCATAAAGCATCCTCTATAAGTATCAAGCATGATGGGAGATAGAAAAAAAAAGTTAACAGACATATCTCAGGCTCTGGTAAGGCTTACTACCTCAGTGGTGTGACAAGACCTGTGATACAATGGCCACATGTTGTGTACCAAATGCAGCTCCGTCATATGGAGATAACTGAAGGACAGAGACTGGATCTGTGATTATATTTATAGAGAACTTCCAGGTGAGAAAGCTCCCTCTGCTAATGCTGGTCAGCACCTTCCCTAAAATTTCTAGTCGGGGAGTAGAGTTAGCTAACTGGCACAGTGGATAGAGCATTTTACCTGGAGTTGGAATAACCTGAGTTCAAATCTGGACTCAGAGACTGAAGATTGCCCCTAAAGTCAGTATTCTGATCATCCCTATCAGATAACTCTTAAGGACAGTAGTGGATTTTGGCAGCCAAGTGGTGAAGAGGATAGTGCATTGGGCCAGTAGTTTTAGGAAGACAGTTCAAATTTGACCTCAGACCCTTACTAGTTATAAGAACCTGGGCAAGTTACGTGATTTCTGTCAGCCTCAGTTCCTCATCTTGTAAATGTGGATAATGATAACACCTACCTAGGGCTGTTGTGCATTCTGGTGGAGCTAAAAGTCTTCATTCTCTAAAAACCAAGTAGGAGCACCATGAAGATGTCATAAAATGTCAGGACAAGGATAGGGATAAACTTGTGATTTTTTTGATCTAGAGAACTCTCAGGAGAAAACTCCTTCTATCAATGCAGGTTGACATCTTCCCTGTGACTTGTGTATAGTCTTAGAGAATTGCTTAACACAGTTAGGTGGCACCATAGTGCAAAGAATGCCAGGCCTGAAGTCAAGAAGACTCATCTTTCTGAATTCAAATCCAGCTTCAGACACTTATTAGCTATGTGACCCTGGGCAAGACACTTAACCGTGTTTGCCTCAGTTTTCTTCTCTGTAAAATGGGCTGGAGAAGGAAATGGCAAACCACACCAGTATCTTTGCTAAGAAAACCCCAATGGGGTCACAAAGATTCAAACAAGACCAAAAAATGACTGAAAAGTTAGGGCACTGAGAGGTTGAGTGATGGAACCACACAGCCTGTATGTGAGAGCCAGTATGAACACAGGTCTTCCTGGCCTCTGAGGCTAGCTCTTGAAGTGCTACACCAAGCTACCTTTCAAAGTGTCAGAATCGTTTTAGAATGTTGGTATCTTCAAAACTTGTCAAAGGAGTGTTATGTAAGTGTACCAAAATTTCTTAATTTTTTGTTCAGTTTTCTAGAGAGTTTGCTTTAAGGGCCAGCCAGCTCTAGGCCCAGTTTTGATTATCAAATCTATGCCTCTCATTTTACAGATGAGGAAATTGTGGCCCAGGGAGGTGAACTTTCTGAGGGTCACACAGTCAGTCAGTCAGAGGCGGTGACAGACTTAGAACCCAGGTTCTCTTGACTCCTAGTATATCTTCTTTTCATCATATCCAGCTGCCTCTTTGCCTAAAAAACAAGGACATGTAGCAGCAGAATTGAAATACCACTAGGTCTTTGAGTCTTACACTTTTTCTTTCTTTTAATATGCTTTTTAATTTTTTTTAATTTTTATTAATTTTTATTTTTGCAGGGGGAAGGTAGGGCAATTGGGGTTGAGTGACTTGCCCAAGATCATATGGCTAGTTAGTGTTAAGTGTCTGAGGCTGCATTTGAACTCAGATCCTTCTGACTCCAAGGCCGGTGCTCTATTCACTGTGCCACCCCAAGTCTTACATTTTTAATAGCAACTTTTTATTGAGAAAAGAGTGAGAAAATTAAGGCTCCACTCAGGGGTTCCACAGAACTAGACAACACTCTCCGTGACTGAGCAAATTCATCTCTTCAGGCCTCAGTTTCCTCCTCTGTAAAATGATAAGTTTTGTCTAGATGCCATTTAAGGTCTCTTGACACTGAAATCCTGTGATTCCAAGGAGTTGTCCACCAGTGCTTTTGACAATCATTTTTACCTATTACAGATTTCCTGAGTGAAATAGAGTCACTTCTGTCTCTCACTAGCATGTCCTGGCTCAGTTACTAATGGATTTTCCACCCTTCTGCACAAGTGAGTGGCAAGTTGGGTGGACACAATTAGAACCACCTGCTCCAAATTACTTAGTTCTTTTGTTATCTGGACAACTCTTAGTCCTGTTTTTTTTTTCTTTGACCCTATGTTCAAGAAAAGAAGGAAAGGAAGATGGAGTCCTAATCCTGAGCAACAGAATTACTCCTTTATACAAACTGGTGACAGACATCTTTCAGGCTTTGATGTTCTGCTTATAGAGAAGCCACAAAGGCAGGAGTACTCATGTGAGCTCCAAGGTTGCCATGGCTGATTATCAAATTGCATGTACAGCTATTTATTGAATCAGTCTGCCATGAAATACTGGGCAACCGAAAATCCACATGACGTTTGATTCTCTGCAGCTTTTTAGCAACAGATAGAAATGATCTTGTAACACATCAGTTAATCTTAGCTTTCTATGTGATTTCTTTGTCCAGTCATTTGTTTTCTTCCCCATACACCCATTTCAAGATATTTTCTCTAATGCATACTTTCCTTCTAATACCACATCAAACACAACAGCCACAGCTTCAGAGTTCCACTAGATTCAGAGGTTCAGTAGTCAGTAAACATGTATTCAATGCTAGGAATTTGTGCTAAATCTGGGAACACAGATATTTAATTCAATTCCATTGGAAAAACGCTTATTAAGTACCCACTATGTACAAGGCAGCATGTTTGGTTCTGGGGATATAAAAGTAAAAAATGCACAAAAATGTAAAAAATGGGGGCAGTCAGGTGGTGCAGTGACTAGAGCACTGGCTCTGGAGTCAGGAGGACCTGGGTTCAAATCTGGCCTCAGACACTTAACACAAAAACTAGCCATGTGACCTTGGACAAGTCACTTAACCACCACTGGCCTCCAAAAAGCAAAAAAAAAATTTTTTTTAATGTAAAAAATGTGGTCCTTCCGTTGAACAGCTAACACTTTACAAGGGAGAATCAAACATGTATAAGGATGGATAAATAGATGATGGATAAACAATGAATAGATAGCTAAATAAAAGCTATCTTTATACAGCACCTTAAAGTTTGTGGAACATTTTACAAATATCTCATTTTGTCATCTAAACAACGCTGGGAGGTAGGTGCTATTATTATTCCCATTTTACAGATGAAGAAACTGAAACACAGAAATGTTAAGTCACTTTCCAAGGGTCCTAGAGCTCATAAGTGTTTGAGGACAGATTTGAACTCAGTTCTTCCTGATTCCAAGTCCAGAGCCCTCTCTACTGCGCCACCTAGTACTCGTAACTGGGGTTGTCAGGAAGAGCTTTGTGAGATAAAACACAGACTCTGCTTTTGAGAAGTTTGCAGTTTATTGGGGGGAAGAGAGGACATAAACACAAATAATGAGGGATACAAGGAAGGATGGGATAAGCACCAAGGATTAGACCAAATTAAAGGAGAATTAGAAGTTGAGGTCTTTTTTTATCTAGAATAGTCAAGTAAAATGTCACAGAGGAGGTGGCACCTTAGTTGGAACTTGAAACCAAAAAGCTTAATGAAGGGAGATAGAGTAGGAAATTCTTCTCCATCTAGGCATGGGGAATAATACTGATGTACAGACATGGCAGGGGACAGAATAAGATTGGAGGAAGAGGATAGAAGTGCAGTTTGGTTGGAATGGAGAGGATGGAAAGAGGTGCAATATGAGATAAAGCTTGAAAGACAAGTTGAAACCAGATCATTGTGAGGTTTTTGAATGACAAATTCAGTAGACAAGGGGGAACTACTAAAGGCTCTTGAGTAAGGGGAGAAACAGAAGAACATTGTTGTTTTAGAAAGAGTATTGATAAGTGTTAGGAAGGATGGATTAGGATGTGGTTAGACCAGTTAGAGAGGAAAACCAGTTAGGAGACTGACAATAGTCCAGGTAAAAAGAAAGGAAACTGGAACTAGAGGGAATACATTAAATGTGAAGTGGTATGGTCAGAAGTGAGGGATACTGTGAAAGCATCAGCTAGCTGGTAAATTCCTTATGAAACTGTTCCAGCATCTCCTATAGAATTTTAGGCTCTGGGATTCTTCTTCTCTTTTCTCTGAACCCTTAGAAATCTACCCTTCTAAAACCTAGAGAGACATTCCGATTATGTTGGCTTTCCTCTACTCTCTTGAATCCCAAGATAGAGTGGCCACTTTATCATTTCCACTTAAATAGACGACTTCCTCTTTGTAGCTCAGCATCAGGTTCAAAATAGAAATTCCCCTTATCATTTCCTTCACCTTTTGAAAAAGAAAATTATTATTAGGGCAATTTAAAATTATATCTAGCAGCTCTAATTTTGTGCATGCGTATGTGTGTGTGTGAGAGACAGAGACAGAGAGAGAGAAATAGATGAAAGAGAAAGAAAGGAAGAAAAAGAAAGCAAATTCTGAATGGTTGTCATTTGTCACTTCCTAAGAAAGATCTTCATAGACAGGATAATTGAAGCTAGGGAAATAAAAGACAATAAAAGAAAGAGTAGAAAGAGAGAAGAGGGATAAGGATAAGATGATTGCAAGCTATCCAGATTTAATGGGTGGGAGAAGAGGATGAGGAGCCAAAAAAGATCAAAAAAGGGATAATAAGAGCAATAGGAGAATTATGTGTGTAGTGTTTCAGAAGCCAAGGTGGAAGACTATATTGAAAGGATAGTGATAGTGGCACATGCTACAGAAGTATGAGAACTGAAAGGCCACTGGATTGAAGGATAAGAAGGACATTAGAGATCTTGGAAAGAGTAGTTTCAGTGCTGTGGTAGGAATGGAAGACAAATTAAAAAGGCTTTGTGATTAACGGTGTGGTGAGGAAATGAAGCAGCAAGTATAGCTTACTCTTTTAGCAGTGAGAAAAAGATGACATACAATTGTGAGGTTTTCAAGATTAAGGTGAGGTTTTAAGGAGACTTAAACGTGTCTGTAGATTGAGGGGAAGGTATTCATTAGTGAAAAAGGGATGATTAACAGAAAAAGGTCATAAAGAAAACGAGATGTAGGAATCTATGATACAGGTTAAGGGTTAGCCTTGGTAAGCAGCAGGATCATGTGTTTCTCTAAAACTTAGACTAGAGTCTAAAGCTAGATGGAAGGAACAAAGGATGAATGAAAGAGTAGAGGAGACAAGTTGAGCAATTTAATGTTGCATAGTCTCAGTCCTCACAGAAATGTAAAGAAAAGAATGATTTTTGAGGGTCCAGGTGATAAGGAATGGAGTTGGAAGTTTGAGGAGAAGGAAGAGTATTTAGAAGAGCCAATGCGGGGAGTGTGATAGTTAATTAGAGACAAATAAGAGGATTGCTGATCAATAGTGTGAGTGCAGGGAAGGGTAAATGCACAAATTTCTGTTGAATCCAGGTGGCACCATTTTGTAATTTACCAAAGGTTGAGGATTAGCAGGGAAGGAACAGTGGGAGACAGAGGAGGCAAAGGATTCCAGGGCAGAGGAGAAGAAATTATTGAAATGATTGATCCAGGGTCACAATTTGGTAAAAATGGAAGCAAAGCAGAATAGTATTGATGGAGTGGGAGAATGTGAAGAAATTATTTGTTTGGGTCCCCTTGAAAATGAAAAAGAAAAGTAACCTCCATTGTTTGTCCAATAGAGAATAGAAAGGGGACAGGATTATTTTATGTAGTAATAAAGGAGCCTCAAAAATAGGTCCCAACCTGCTATTGGATTTGAAAGAAGTCCAAAAGAAGTCACTCAGCTCAGAGATTACATTCTACTGATTTTGAATCAGTTTTATCTTTCTGCATAAAGGACAACTTTTTAAAAGAAAAAAAAATAATAATGAAATAAATCAGTTCTCTGGCAGTGGCCTAGCCCAGTGCCTGGCACACTGCTATATATGTTATGTTTGATAATTGATTAATTGATTGGGGAGAGTTCCTTTAATATGTTTAACCTCTCCCTCTTGTCATAATAGTATCTTTTTAGCTCATAAAAGAAAAAATATTATTTCACTGCAAGGAAATTGAGCAATATTCATTTCATGGATCAGAAATACTTTGGTCTATTTTGGACACTGGACAGTTGATAATACAAGTAATAAAGTGTTTCTTTGCATGATGCTGGGCTTTAGAAATCACAGCATGTCCTTAAAGTTATTTTTAAAAATAGAATAACATGCAGGTCTTTTCAAGAGATATTGATGCCTTCAGACTTTTTTTTAATGAGAAGTTGAAAATAAGTCACTCTAGGCAACACCTTTAAATTTCAAAATGCTGACAACCCAAAGTGCATTTTCCTTGAATACTTTCCCTGCAAAGGAAACCTTCTCATTTTCTGACCTTAGAGTTGATTGGAGCAATGTATTCTTCTCTGATTGAGCCCCAGAATTCTTTCCCAAGAAAAATTGCCTTTGTAAATTTTCATCCCTTAGATTTTGTAGATAAAATGAAAAATCAAAAATTACTCATAGAGAAAAAAAGATGTAGTTCAAAATAATAGTATATATAACAACAAAGAAGGTATCAATGGTCATTTTTGATCTTTAAGGCTTGACAAAACATTTCAGATAGCACTTTGAATGAAGTAAAATAAAATGGCTAACTCTATCAAATCTCTGGGATATCCTCGTATGACTAATTATAGAACCTCAGAGTCTCTTTTAAGGTCATATCATTTGTTTCCTTAAGTCAAAGTTTTCATAACTTATTTGGTCATAATTCCATAGCAAGTATAGAGAGCAATATGATAAAATATTCATTCCTTTTTTACTTCATCAATTAGAATATCTAGAGCTAATTTTCTTCAATGATATATTTAGAAGAGACATGTTTACTATATTTTCTTTCATTAGTAAGGCTGTCTTTTTAAATAGGGACTAAGAAAGTTGGAGGTCTACTTTGATTTGAATGCTTTAAGATTTAATTTATGGTTTTATATCCAATTACTCCATTCTTTCCAGTATAAAATAGGTCATTGCTTATTCAAAAAGCCACAGACTTTTATGGAAGAAAAAATGCTGGACTTGGATCTAGGAAAACTGAGTTCCATATGAGACCTTAACTAGTTGGGTAGACTTGGTCAACATAAGGCAGTATGTGCAGGATTTGGACAAAGGTTTCAAAACCCAACTCTGCCACTTACTATCTGTGTGACCTTGTGTAAGTCACTTGATATCTCATTTTCTTCATCTGTAAAAAAAGAGGAGCTAGACAACCCCTAAAGTCTAT
Organism: Pseudochirops cupreus; assembly: GCA_028627135.1. Lineage (NCBI taxonomy): Eukaryota > Metazoa > Chordata > Mammalia > Diprotodontia > Pseudocheiridae > Pseudochirops > Pseudochirops cupreus. Next base: position 312,286,921 of record CM053582.1, read on the forward strand.
GATCTTAGGACAAGTCATTTATCTTTTTTGACCCTCCATTTCCTCATCTGTAGAATGGGAGTTAGACCAGATGATTTCTAATATCTCTTCTGCTAATATAATTCTACGTCTTTTCTGGAGAGCTGAAACAGACACAAGAGGACAAAAAGTAAAATGATATATATATTTTTTTAAATCATGAACACTATTGCCATAGCTGATGGATACTGTTATTACAGTAGCTTAAATAGTTCCCCAATAATTTGATTGGCAGCTAGGAAATGGAATTAGTAAAGGGTTAAGGACTAGTTCTGTGATTTCATTGGTATGAGGAACTCCTGGAAAAGGAAACTCCATCTATCCATGTGAGTTAGCAACTTCTCTGCAACTGATGTTCCTTTAGAATTGTCTTAGGCAGTGAGAGGTTAAGTGACTTGCCCAGGGCGTACAGGTTCACTCTGCTTTATCAAAGGCAAGGCTTGAACTCAAATTTTTAAGAACTTGAGGCTAGCTCTCTCTGTAAACACATTACCTCTGATCCATAAATAACACCAAAAATGATAGCCCTTTAGTTTGGGCATTGGGGAGGTAGCATGGTGCATTGGAAAGAATGTTGAATTTTCCCTCCAAACTTGAAATCAAGGGACCTGGGTTCAAATCCTAGCTCTGCCTTTTATTATCTGTACGGTATGAACTTGTGCAAGCTACTGCACTCTCTAGGCCTCAGTTTCTTCATCTGTAAAAAAGGGGGGGGAGGGGAAGGGCAGGCCTTGGACTAGATGAACTCTAGAGGCCTTCACATTCCAGAGGCATGAGTCTGTGAGCTCTGAGCCATGCCTTGGACTTGCTGTCCAGTCTTGGTTCACTCCCTAGTTCATTCTCTGAGTCGGGGACAGTCACGCTGATCTGTCTCAAAAGAGAAAAGTAGACATTGGACCTTCCCCTTTTGAAAGAAGAAACTGATGAAAATGAGGGGAAATCACAGTAAATCATAATACATTCAGTCATGTTTTACATTCTTGTGAAACAGCTTGTCTAATGTGCTACCATTAATACCTAAATAAATAATTTTCTCATATCAAAAATAATCTCTTATGACTCAGTAGCTAAAACAGCTGCAGACCACAGTCACCAAACTCAAATGAAAGTCAGTTTCCTCTGCAAGAGGAAGAACCACTGGAGCATAAGATCATGAAATGCTGTTAATTTGTTGGTATTACCAAAATATTCAGGGGAAAACCTAAGGAAATCACATTTTGCCCTGTTTCCTTCCCCCTCTCCCTGAGTTTGCCTTCATTTTGTGAGCAGTCACATTGCTTCTCTGGAACAGACAAGATTTAGAAAGCCACAAACCCAGATTTTTTTAAATAAAAGATAAAAAGCTTTGTTGAGTTGTATTGTCAGGTTTGCTGGGTAGTTCTACAAAACTTCAGCTTATCAGTGACTGTGAAGCTCTGGCCAGGGAGATCCCCATTGATCTAGAGTATATTTGCAAGTAAAACTGAGCTATAGGCTTCATAACTAAGTGCCCAAATTTGATAATGTTTCCTATTTAGTCACTTCTACCTATGGGAGACAACAATGATGTAGTGAATGGAGGGAAAGACTTAGTGTGAGGAAGACCTCCAGGTTCAACTCCTACTTCTGACATACAACAGCTATGTGACCATGAACAAGCCCCTTAACTTTCAGTGTTCCAAGTAACTCTCTCCAAGACAGTAAGTCACAACTGAGTTGTAAATCTGGAGCAGTGGAAGGAGTTTCCATACCAGGAGTTCCCTAAAATGATAAAATCACAGGTCTGGACTCAGAACGAACAGAAAATATAGTGAGTAGAACTCAATGAATTCTTGTCATTACAAACTACAGTAAAAATCTTCATATTCCAGTATGTAGGTTCACAAAATATATGTGGATTCAGGAAGATGCACACATACATACATATTAGATAAAGTTAACTCTCAATCTGTGTTAGGGACTGGAACACATCCAAAGCTATTTCAAAGCCCAAAACCATGTACTCAGCTAACTGGTGAATGTTTTGGTAGATAAACATGCTTGTTATCTATACTTTTGTATAAATGGCCATTGACTCTATATGCATTTTTTTCCAGAATTTATTTATTTATTTTTAGTTTTCAACATTCATTTCCACAAGATTCTGAGATCTAAATTTTCTCCCCATCCCTCTCCTACTCTCCATCCCAAGAAAGCAAGCATACCAATTACCCCTTCCCCTGTCTGCCCTCTCTTATATCCCCTCCATCCCTCCACTTTCCCCTTCCCCCTTACTTTCTTGTAGGGCAAGATAGATGCATTTTTTTTAAAGCAAAGAAAGTATACACACTACACTGTGCCCTACATGAGGAAAGTGGCTTAATGTCAACACACTGGAATTGCCAGCATATGTTTATTCAGGGGAGAATAATACCTCTCCTCTCTTCTCCCCACCCCACTTTCAACCCAGGCACTGTGGCTCTGTGTGTGGCCCAGGCTTGTGGAAAGACCACAATGCCTTAGGGATTCTGCCACTGGCACAGTAACCTTCACCACTGCCCCCACCTTCCCCCAAAAGGGGCTTGGCTAAAATCATCATAATAGCAGCAGGAATCATTGGAGCCCAATCAGTAAAGACCAGAATCTTTTTTCTCTAATGTATTTCTGGGAATCAGACCGACATTTTAGCATTTATTAGTCATGTTCAGGGTTTTCAGATTTTTTTTTCCTGTTCTATATTTTAAGTGTTTCACCAGAATTGCTTACTCTGGTACCATTCTGTGCACCTCATTATGTTTTAATGCCATTTTTTATTGCTGAGAAACTTAATATAATCATTTCCCATTTCCCCTATTAAGGTTTGAACAGGCTTTTATTACCAGTTTGATCAGTAGTGTGGTAAAAACGGAGGACAGTTATTTTTGGATAGCTCTTCAAGACCAAAATGTTACAGGCGAATACACTTGGAAAACAGCAGGGCAAAAGGATGAGCCAGTCCAATATACAAACTGGAACAAATACCAACCAAGTGAGTAAAATATACTGCAACTTAAACTTACATTCTTCACACTAACTCCCTACTTCTTTTGCTTTTTTAGTCCAGTTTCTCCCATGCATCAAGTCGCTCCCTTTGTCTCTTCCTTAAAACCTCTTTATGTCTCCATCGACTCATTAACCATCAGTCTTTGCCAAGGGACAGGTAGGTAGGCTGCCATCTTTACAGGGGTTTGGGGATCAATTCATTCATCTAATAACTATTTATTGAGAACTTCCCATGTGCAAGGTTCTCTACTAGACACTGGGAAAATGCAGAAATGAATCAAAACTATTCTCTTGTCTTCATGGAGCTCAGGCTAATACTATACCGACATGAATATGGTGAAGGGGAAATAAGATATGTACACATATTGCTGTCATAGAAGGCAATCTGGACCTAAGACTATGAGCTGTAAAAAGAAAGTAGCGTGAGAATTCAGAAGAGTGAAAAGCAGCTTCCTTTTTAAAAAATGTATAGTTTTCAGTATTCACTTCTATAAGATTTTGAGTTCTAAATTTTCTTCCCCTCTCTCCTCCCCAATATGGCATACAGTCTGATGTAGGCTATACATATACATTCATAGTAAACTTATTTTCACATCAGTCATGTTGTGAAGCAGAATTAAAACAAATGGGAGAAACCACAAGAAAGAAGTAACAAAACAAAAAAAGAGAGAGAGAATAAATAGTATACTTTGATCGGCATTCAGACTCAATTGTTCTTTCTCTGGGTGTGGATGGCATTTTCCATCATGAGTCTTTGGAATTGTCTTAGATCCTTGCATTGCTGAAAAAAGCCAAGTCTATCAAAATTATTCTTCGCATGCTGTGGCTGTTTCTGTGTACAATAATCTCATGCTTCTGCTCAATTCGCTCAGCATCAGTTCATGTAAGTCATTCCAGGGTCATAATAAGGATAGCTGGCTAGCACACTACTTTACATATAGGACCTCATTTGATTCTCAGAGCAATCTGGAGTGGTATTCACTTGTATTATCCCTGTTTCACGAAAGAGGAAACTCAGGTTAAGAGAGTTTAAGTGACTTGCCCAGAGTCACACAGGTATTAAATGTCTAAACCAGAATCTGAACTCACATCTTTCTGGCTCTAAGTCCAGTGCTCTATTTAGTGTGCTACCTAGCTGTCATCAGGAATCATTTCATAGAGGGGATGAGTTTGAAGTAGGCATAAAAAATTAGTTATTCTTTTGACTAGCAGAGATATGGAGGAGGTATTTTCAGGTCCAAGGAATGGGTGCAACGGTGGAGCTGGGGGATTCGTGAACTGTGTATAGGACACAATAATGAGACTTATTTAGCTAGAGAATAAAATATATGTAGGTGCATAGTGGGAATAGGGCAGGAAAAGTAAACTGAGGCCATATTGAGGAAGTTCCAAGCATTTGGGCTTGATGTGAAAACGAAAGATCAGCTGTTGAAGGGTTTTGACTGGAGAAATAACAAAGCAAGAAGGATGGTTTTTAGAAAGAGCAACATGCTGGTGGTGTGACAAGGAGAGATGGGATGAGCAGTTAAGGACAAATATCACTATGTGACCCAGACAAGCAGTGGGGATCTGAAGTAGGGTAACAGCAGTGAGAATGGAGGGAAGAATCAGCGGGATTTAGCAACTGGCCCAAAGTGGTTGAGATATTTACTGCTAACCCCAAACTCTACACCCCAATGCCTTCCACGTTCAAAGGTCAGAAACTCTTTTTCATCAGAATCACTATGTATTGAACTGGCCCTTGATGTTCAGAAACCCTGGTGGGTTGGCACAATTTGAAAACATTCTCTAATTCTAATCTATACTCCTAGAATGACTTCCTCAGTCTTTTAAGGTCTTATTAAAATGTGGAAAGGCCCCCCAGCATCTCAAGAAAAAGGAGGAACAAAGGAGGGAAAGATCAAAGACCATTCAATCAGCTGAGTGTACAATTAAAGAATTTCAACCCAGTTATTTTGTGAGGGAGTTGGCCTATGACGTTCTTTCTAGATTTAGGATTTGGTAGTTTTGGGAAAGATGATTTAGATTGCTATATATTGTCATTAGTCTAAGAAGACTGTGGAAATTGGTGGCTTTTTACCACACTAATGAAGAAGTACAGCAAATCACTGAAAAAAATGAGCCCTTTTTAATTAATATCTTTTTACATCTCAGTCCACTCACTAACCACTGGTCCTTTCCAAGGGATTGGGAGATAGGCTGAAATGTCAACAGATATTTTGGGGGTAGTTCATTCATTTTATAACTATTTTGACAAATCTATACATGTTATTGTTGCTTATTTTATACTGAAGAGAGGAACTGTACTGATGAAATAAGGGGGGAAACAAAGCAGCAATATTATTTAACTACAAAGAATGATATATTTGAAAGGGAACTTTTAAAATTCAGAATAAAAGTACTTTTACTCTGAACAAAAACTAAAAAACCAATTCTAATATACTTTGGAGCATTGTTATAAAGAACTACACTTGTCAAAATAAATTAACTGCATTCTGGGAAGTAAAATTCTTTGGCTTCTATGTCAGGGGGCCAGTGGGGGAGGGGGGAATAAGGAAGAGAAGAGAAGGAGGCATATTTGCATGTTTGTAAAACTTGGAATATATAACAGAACTCCCTGTCATTAGTAAGTTTCTGCTATAATTTATTTGACTGGCACTTCTTGTCTTCCCTTTTCCCTAAGCAAAAATGCTGTTGTGATGCTCAGTTTGGCTGCTGATGCTGATTGACAGTGAGCAAATTGTCTTTGAATAAGATGAAAATGTAAATCTTTTTGAAGAAAATGGCAATATAAAAGCCCTTGTGTTTTCTTTTTTCCCTTAAATTGCAGCTTGCAGAAACACCACCCTAAATCACATTTTCTTTTCTACCTGTCACAAAAGAATCCATTAGCCCAGTCTCTGTGTCAGAATCTTAATCCAGCCAAGACTGACTAATAAATTGACCACTGAACAGGAAGCCGACTGCTTTTCATAAACTCAGCCAAAGCAGTGACCTTGTGTGTCACCAACAAAATAATCACCCAGTGATGGCTTCACAGTTCTGCCATTTTCAATCAAAAAGCAAATTTGTGGTATGTACTCTTTTACTAGGAATAAAAATTTCAGGTCATTGACCAGGAGAAATATTTCAGATCCACACTAATTAATAGTATTGATTAAAACATGTGATTCCAACTAGGATCTTCCTTAGTTACAATGGGGTCAGTGATTAGAAGTTTAAATGCGCTGTGTACGTGATTTGGACCTTTAAAATGAAATTGTGTTTTGTCTCTGATGGTAAGGAACAGGTCAGGTAAGACAGTGCCAAAGAGCATTTTGTGAGCAAGATTGGAAGTTATCCATTGTCTAGATGGAGAAAAAAGAAAGATTTTAGAAATGCTAACTGTTTTCCATTCACCCCACAAGAGCTACATCCTTCTCATGTTTTGGGACTGTATATGCTGGGAGTCTCTGAAGAGCACTCCTCTTTGTCCTAGTGAGTATAACTCAAGTGCATATAAAGGTATGCACCCAATGGTGCCAAGAAATGGGAAATCATGTGCCAGTGAGAGATATAAGTGGATTCATTACAGCAACTGAAGCAGTTTAATAATAATAATAGATAATGTTTACATAGTACTTCATGGGTACTTTAGCTGAGGACACAACTTTTTTAAAAATCTTTTGATAATTATTTCAATATATTTGGTTTCTCTTGTAATCCTACATATTTGATTTTGTGCATTTGAAAACATTATTCTGTGAAGGCATTATCAGACTGCCAAAGAGGCCCATGACACCACAAAAAAAAAGATTAAGAACCTCTCCTATGATGCTTTAAGGTTTGTAAAGCTATAGAGATATATAGATATAGATATAGATATGGCTATATCATATATATGTAAAATTTCATTTGGTCTTCATAACAATTTTATGAAATAATTGCTATTATGACCCCCATCTTACAGATGAGAAAACTGAGACTGAGAGAGATTAAGTAACTTCCCTAGGGTCACACAACCAGTAAGTATCTGAAGCAGTATCTGACCTCAGTTCTTCCTGACTCCATGTACGGTGCCACTTAGCTGTCTGTCTATAAAGTCTCCCACATATAGTATTTAGTATCATCTCTTTATCTTTCTTCAGTTGCTAACAGAGTACTTTGAATGTAATGTCTGCTTAATAAATGGAAGGAAGAAAGAAAAGGAAGAGGGAAGTAAGGAAGGAGGAAGGAAGAGAGCGAAGAAGGAAAGGAAGAAAAGGAGAAATGTAAGAAGGAAGAAAAGGTGAGAGGAAGGAAGAAAAGGGGAAAGGGAGGAAGGAAAGAGGAAAAGGAGAGAGGAAGGAAAGGAGGGAGGGAAATAAGGAAGGAAGAAGAGAGAGGGAACAAGGAAGGGAGGGAGAAAGGAAGGAAGGGAGGGAGAGAAGAAGGAAGAAAGGATTTAAAGGTACTGAGCACGTTTAGACTGGAGAAAAGGGGGACTTAGATGAACATTGTAGTTGTTCCTGTACCTGAAGGGCTTTCCTGTGGAAGGGCAACTACACTTGTCTGGCCCTAGGAAGCTGAAATAGAAGCAATTACTTAAAAATTGCAAACAGATTTCTGTTCAATGTGAGGTAAAACTTGTAGGATTAGAATTCTCCTAAAGTACAGGGAGCTACCTCAGGAAGTAGTAGGTTCCGTGTTCCTGTAGGTTTTAAGTCAATGCCGAATGACTTCTTGGGGATATTGTCAGCCATGATTCCTGCCTTGGTGCAAATGGTGCCCCACCTGCCTTTCAGCTCTGAGATTCTGTGATTCGGCAAGGCACTGTGTTAGGAGCTGTAGAAACAAAGAGGAATAATTACATTGTCCTCGTCCTAATGGACTAACATTCCAATAGTGGAATGTGACAAAAGCTGTAATATAAATCAGAACGAGGCATGTTTTAAAACATTAAAATGTTTTTAAAAGAACAAGAAAATGAGAGAGTCGAAGCCAAGCACAAAGGCATGAGAAATTGGGAAGGGAATAATCTCCAGCTAGAAGGATCAGGACAGTTCCTAGCTCATTGGGCAAAGACAATTGATGAATTGGTCAGTGTTGGTCAGGAAGTAAGAGCTACAGGAACTCTTCTTCTCTGCTGTTTCTTTTCAACATTTTTAGCCTTGTCTTGGACAAAGACAAGTATAGTATGCTTGTCAAACTGTGGGTGACATGAACCTTGGAAGAAATCACTAAGTGGCAGAATAAGGTTTTTTTTTAAATTCAAGAAGCTGGAATGTCAGTCCATAACAAAATGAAATTTCATAGGTAAAAATTCAAAGTCCTATATTTGGGGTTCTCATAAAATCATTTGTACAGGTACAGGACAAGGGAGACTTCAGTTTCACATTTTTCCTGTGAAAAAATTCATTAGTTTGACTACACAGTCAATGAGTCCCCAGTGTAATGTACTGTCACAAAAAAAAACAAAACACTCCAATTCATCTTAGATCACATTAATAGGATTACAGCATCCTAGATTTAGAAGTGGAAGGGGCCTTAAAAACCATCTGATCCACCGCTGTCTTTTTTTTAATATAAATTAATTTATTTATTTTCTTGTTTACATCATTCATTTCCACAAGATTTTGAGTTACAAATTTTCTCCCCATCTTTCTCCTACCCAACGCCTAGCCATTCCACTGTATAACTCCTCCCCCAATCTGCTCTCTCCTGTGTCCTTCCCTTCACCTCTCTGACTTTCCGGTGGGGCAGGATGGATCTCCCTACCACAGTGCCTGTGTATCTTTATTCCCAGTTGGATGTAGTTAATAACAATAATAATAATTGTATATATATATATATATACATATATATTTTTAACATTTGGTTATAGAACTTTAAATTCTAGATTCTTTCCCTTCCTCCCTTGTCACCCACCTCCACTGGAAGGACAAGCAATTAAATACAGGCTGTACATGTGTAATTATGCAGAACCTCTCCACAGTGGGCATATTGTGAGAGACTGATTTTATGTCCCTCCTTCCTATCCGGCCTACACCCCCCTTATTCTATTCTCTACCCTGTCCCT
>CM053582.1:312296475-312332875 GCA_028627135.1 Pseudochirops cupreus
TGCATCATTCTCATTTCTCTTCCCAATTTTCCCTCCACTTCTCTCATTTGGTTTTCAAAATCCTTCTTAAGCTGATCTATGGCTTTTAGGCAGTCTTCATGTTTCTTGGAAGCTTTTGGTGCGGGAGTTCTGACTGTGTTGTCTTCCTCCCATTCCATGCTTTGATCCTTCTTGTTGCCAAAGAAGGAATCTAGAGTTTGGCTGCTGTTCTTACTTTGCTTCCTTTGCCTGCTCATGGTTGGCCAGTCAATGATTTTTTAGCTCTGTGGAACTCTGCTTCCAGAGGGGAAAGGTCTGTCCCAAATCGCTGGGGTTTTCCCAGCTGCTGGAGCTATTAGGGGGCTGTCATTTTTTTGCAGCCCTCACCAGCTTTGGCTCACTGAAAACACACCCCAGGACCACCACCCAAGACCACGATCCCAATCCAGGCCACTCAACACAAGAGCACTTGGCCTCTGAGCAAGAGCACTTGGCCTCTGAACGATCGCTTAGTCCCCCCTGCAGTCTGCAGGCAGGGAGCTCTGAAGCAGCCATGTGCAGGCAACTGCAGGGCCTCTGCTTCTGTGGCTTCCTTGCCCTGGAGGCAGTTTGGCCGGACCTGCTTTTCTCCCCCAATTTTAGCAGAGATCCACTGACCTTTCACTTAGTTCTTTTTTCTTATGGCTTGATAATTCTGGAAACTTCCACAGCTGCCACTGATCCACTCTCCTGAAGCTCCAGCTGTGGCTTGTCCTGGCTACCCCTGGGGGCCACACCATGGTTTCAGGCTGGGCTGCTTTTGGACTCCCAGAGCTGCAGTGATCTCCTCCTGCTGAGCTGTCTTCAGCAAGAGGTGTATTTGTGTGCATTTTAGAGCCCTAAAACTTGTTTAGAGTCATATTTTATGGGTATTTGAGGTGGTTAATTGGGAGCTGCGGTACCTTGCTGCTCCTACACCACCATCTTGGCTCCACCCCCACCACTGTCTTTTTATAGAAGAGGAAGTAGGAGCTAGGAATCAGGTTAAGTGTAGCAAGTAACACAGCTGGGATACAAACCTAAATCATTTGGCTCCAAATCCAGCATACCCTCAACTGCTGGAGAAGTGTTGAGGTTTGGGGGTCTAGGTGTTCTTGGGACCCCAAAATACCAATATGCTGCGTCCTGCCAAATAAATTCGACTCAAGCTTTCTCTCAGCCAAAGAAAAACCAAGTTTATTAAAGATTCGCCATAATGGGTAGACTCTTAAGGAGCTTAAGTGTTTGTGAGCTTGTGTTGACAAGCAGGCAGGAACAATCTGACACAGACTGAGTCTACTCTAGATTGAATTTCAGCACCTTCACAGAGACAAGATGGATCTTATATACAGAAAGACTGTGGGAGGGATCTAGGGATGGTCTAGAGAAGGGTTTGGGGAGGGTCTTAAGGAAGAGTCTAAGGAGGTTCTTGATGGTACTGAGGTCAGACTACAGTAATGGGAATAAGGGTGGGAAATAGCTGAAGACTACCTGGAGATGACAGACAGTGGAGGGCTAGGCGAGTTTAAGGGTAACAGATTTGAGTATAGATATTTTGATGGGATCAAGGCTGGGAATAGTTGGACAATGGAAGGCTAGGCTAGGTTAAGAGTAACAGAGATTTGAACGTAGCTATAGTGAAAGACTTATGGCCTCAGGTAAACACCTCCTCAGGTGGAAGATTCTAGGGGGTTTCCAGAGCCTATACTCCCATCAGAAGTAGAGTGTTCACAGCAAGAACAATAACTGCCATGCAGTATTCTGCACCAGTCAGATCACATTCAATTGACAGTCAGCATTTATTAAGTTCCTGCTATGTTCCAGGCAACTAGAGGGCACAGTGGATACAGTGCCAGGTCTGAATTTAGGAAGACTCATTTTTCCTAAGTTCAAATCTGACCTCAGACACTTACTAGCCATGTGACCTTGGGTAAGTCACTTAACTCTATTTGCCTCAGTTTCCTCATCTGTAAAAATGAGCTAGACAAGGAAATGGCAAACCACTCCAGTATCTTTGCCAAGAAAATCCCGAGTGGAGTCACAAAGAGTCAGACACAACTGAAGTGACTGAACAACAACTTCAACAGCAACAGCCTGCAGCAGACACTGTGTGAAGTACCGGAGATACAAAGGGCAAAAGTGTCACCTCCTGTCAAGGAGCATCAATTAAACACCTCCTGTGTACAAGGCCCTGTGCTAGTGCTCAGGATACAAAAAGACAATGAAAAACAATCCCTGCAGGGGTGGATGTTTATGAAGATTAGTGAATACAAGATAATTTGCGAAAGGGCAACCACTAAGAACTAGAAACATCTGAAAGCCACTTTAAGATGAATGTTGATAAACTGGAGTACACACAGAGAATGATGAGGTGCTCAAAACCTTGTCATATTAATAAATGACATTGTTGTTGTTTAGTTGTATCTGATTCTCTCTGACCCCCATTTGGGGTTTTCTTGGCAGAGATACCAAGTGGTTTGACATTTTCTTCTCCAGTTCATTTTGCAGATGAGGAAACTGAGGCAAACAGGGTTAAGTGACTTGCCCGTGGTCACAGAGCTAGTAAGTATCTGAGGTTGGATTTGAACTTATGAAGATGAGTTTTCCTCTATCAACTATGCCACCTAGTGATTTCTAGACTGGAGAATATAAAACCTGTGATCAATATCTTCAGATAAATCAGTGACTTTCATGTGGAAAAGATACTAGATTTAATCTCTAGTTTTTATAAGGCAAAACTGAGAGTAATGGATAGAGGCTATAGGGTAGCTATTTTCAGTGCAATGTATCAGAAAGCTTTTTTAATTCTTTTATATTAAAAGGTTTTTTAAAAAAAAATTTCTTTCTCCTTCCCTCTCCCTCAGAGAGTGGTGGAGAGAACAGAACAGAAAAACAAAACCTGTGTAGCAAATGTGCATTCTCAAGCCCAGACAACAAATCTTCACATTAGCTTTGTCCCAAAAGATCCCTTTCATTCTGCATATCAGACCATTAAGTTTCTTTCAGGAAGTGAGTAGCATTCTTCATCTACAGGTCTCTGAAATCTTAGTTAATCCTTATCTTGATCCAAGTTCTTACTCTGTCTAAATTTGTTTTTGGAAGAACTTTTTCACAATTAGCAATGTCCAACAAAGGAAGAAATTCCTCATGATCATGAATTTCCTTATCAGTGGAATTGCTTAAGGAGAGACTGGATGAGATCATTTCTTGGGAATGTTGTATAGAGGACTCTTACATCGGGAGGAAGAAAGTGGGAGGGACTTCTTAAAGTTCCCCCATCCTTTTAGCAACTCGAAAATTGATGTTTTTATAAAAAAAAACATTTTTCCAAAGTAAATTTCATTAAAGTTTCCTATTCTTTCCTATCCCTTCTTTAGCTACCTTTGGAAGCTATGAAAGAAAGCTCAATCTACATTAGATCCAATCCCATTCCAAAGAGTCATCCAACGAGTGTTTATTGCCCTGCTCCCTTCCTGTGGGGTAGAAATTTCGTGAGGAGATGGAAAGTAAGGTAGAAAGTGGAATAAAGGCCCAACATGTGATTTTTTTTTGTGGTTAAACTCATTGATTTTGAGGATGTCATGGTTTAAAACCTCCTTATTCTGAGGTATAAACATCATCTTGACAGCCACCTCAGACTGAATGTTGTCAAGGAAGCCACTAACATCGCCCTAAGAATACCTTGAAAGTGGTAAATGCAAATTTTCCCCATTTCATTCACTCATTCAACAAATTTTTACATGCAGTATTGTTAATTGGGTCTACAAAAGCACAGAGTTATGTAAAAACAATGTAAAGGAACAATTAGCCCAGGTTGTCACTGGCCATTTGATTGTCCAAATGATGTTATAACAGTATATTACCACATTTTGGTCAAATCTTGTTATATTGTTTTTAATGGAGTCCTGAGCTCATCTCTGCTACTTACTGCCTGTGTGCCCTTGGGCTATCTACATTTAATTGCAACCACAATTTTATCATTTGAAAAACAAAAGAATTGAACTAAATTGATCTTTAAGGTCCTTTCCACATCAAAAGCCTGTGAACCTATGAATATCATTGTGAAATCATCTTGGTTAGGATAACATAATGCAAGGCATCCCCATGTTAAGTGTCAAGTACATGTAAACCCCAGAGTGATATAAAGATAAATAAAACGTGGTTCCTGCCATCAAGAGAAGTTTGCAATGTTGTAGGTTCACTTGGATTCAATTAAATCAGTTGCTATCTTTATTCACCAGCAAAGGATGGAATTTCTTTCTGGAATCAGCGAAACAACTGTAACAGATAAATTGACTTTTTTAAAAATTCAATTGGACTTTGGAAGATATGGTGGGCAATCATGGATTCAGTAGTAAGGATGGACTTTCTCATGACCTAACATGGCAAAGAGTAGGTTCTGGGGCATCAGGGAAAGTTTCTTCCTTCAGTTGTTCTCAATCTAGAAATAGAGATTGATCCCAAAGGGAAAGTTCTGGCAGTCTCTGGAAAGAAGCCTAGAGAAGTAGATGGAGCATAAGATTGAAAGATAATAGATGAAGAGAGAAGCTAAAAGGTCTTTCTGCAGAATTGTCATTGTGTAAGGTACACAACTAAATAATGTGTACAGAATGAGAATCAATGAAAGGGCCTTCAAGGAGGTGCATTGTTGTGGAGAAACAATGAAGGCATCCAGGAAAATAAAAGCAGGAGGCAGGGGTTTTCAAAGAGTACCCAGGAGTTGTGATGGAAGCTAGAATTCAGAGAAGATGCAGCTTGGATTTCCCTAAGAAAATTTTTAATCTTGCAACCCTGGTAGCATTTACCAAGGTGGTCATCTGGATTATCCAAGAAAGATGATGAAGTTGTTGGCTTTGGAGAAAAGAGATGATTGATTCATCAGTAGAAATGCCCAAAAGGAATAGATCTTTATAGGTAGCATGACTGTTCAGAAAAGTTTGTGTTGATTAATGGAAAGTAATGAGACACACATAGGTTATATAGTCATGTTCATGCCTAGATTTCCTCCTCATTAGAGTCTTGTGTTCATTCAAGCATCATGGTTGGCCAAAGGATCATGTCCACTTTAGAAGGAAAGTCCATTGACATGCAACCTTCATTTTGACAGGTGACTTTGGTGAGGGACCCTGAGGATTCTCTGTGGTATTCATGGAAGATATTTATTAAGCTTTGTCTTCTGTGTAGGATTCTTTGGGTTTCCTATGTCATTTGCCTCCCATAGCTCAGCTGTTAAATAGCCTCCAATCTGATAAAAATCCAGATTGAACTAAACCCAATATAATCTTAGGCAGAACCCATGAAATGACCAAGGAGCACTGTGCAACTAGCTGGGTAGACTTGGGATGCATTTTGGAGGTTTTCCTTTCCTCCCTTCCAATTCAGCAGGATGCAATTTCAAGGCCACATTTCTAGTAAAAGGCAAAGTCAGGACTAGAATCTAGGCTGCTTGATTCTTGACCTACTGTTCTGTCCACTGGATTACACCGAAGTTCTTGTGTGTCACACCTAAGCAGCCATATAGTCTTCACACTGACTCAGCTTCCCAAAGCCCTGGCACTGTAGTGCCTGGCCCAGCCTAGCTATCCGTGAAAACTCCTTGGCTCCAGGATCTTCTTAACTACTTACCCTATCAAAACAACCTGCCTTATGTTTCAAATCCCCTGGGACTTACGAGGAGAGTTAAAAAACTGGATGTTATTTTGTTACTAGGTTAAAAAGTTGTCATTCCCAGAAACATATTTTATTTTTTAACAAGGACCTTCCATAAACTAACACAAAGAAATCACTTTAATGGCAGAAATTCAGGCACATGTGGCAGGATCAGGGGTAAGTAGACCTCCCAGAACCTTTCACATTACAGTATATGAGCAGTGGCCTAAGGGAAGGGGCAGACTTTCTGCTTTGTGGCTATGACATAGAAAAGGAAAATACAGTTTAGGTAATGGAGTAAGTGGTTCATCCAGCTTTACATTTTAACATTTCCAATTGACTAGAATTTGCTTCATTCCTCCCTATGTGATAGTCTGTCCCTCTCCTCTCCTCCTTGTTGAGTACCTAGAGAAGTATAGGGGGGAAAGGGGTAGGGAGAGAAGGAAAGTTGAATGACAATGATGGACACCATTCCTGCTCTAGCATTACAGACTGCAGTCCAAACTTCCCTGGATTTTCTTCTCTTCTTGAGGGAGTTATCAGACTTGAGAAATATCCCCTAAACTAAGAGGAGAAACTTTCCTGACTTTTTAATTTCCTATTTCCTATGCTTCTCATTTAGCTTTGCAAGCATCACCATGATAGAGGATTGTAAATTCAGTCTGTATCTCCCTTAGCCCAGCCTCCCTTTATTATACCACTTTACAGCTTCTTTGGGGGCTGAGTCTCTAAAATTCAGGTCAAATGTTCCATTAAGGTAACCACTTTAAAATACCAATAACACTCATACAGCACTTTTCATCTTCATAGTGGTTTACAAACATCTCCTTTCTTCACTAATGAAGATGAGTTGGATTTCTACAGTGTCTAAAACCAAAGCTATTTAATCACTGTCTTATAGAGAAAAGTAAGACAAAATGCAAGACTAACAAAAAAAAAAGTATATTACGTTTTAAATTTGCTGATTCCAATGCTCTGCAAAAACTCTGGGGTTTTTTTCCCCTTCCAACATGTAGACAGGATTTTTCTGCTGTAAAGTCCTACCATCCATAATGAAATTGAAGAAATATCTCCAGCAGCCCCGCATTTCCCATAAGACCTTCAGTCTGGCTAGGGAATGTATTTTAGCCAGTATACTCCAAGTGAAGAAACCTCAAATTATAAATGCCCTATATATAGAAATGACTGACTATATACTTACTGCCTCTCCTTTCTAACTGCCCACACTGAGGACATGACATCCGGGGAGAGAACAAGGTACAGTGGGTAAAATACAGGAGTAGGTGATTGAATACTTGAGTCCTGGCTCTTCTATTAACTCTGTGACATTGTATAAGTCACCTTTCTTCTCTGACTCCCATTTTCTTGTACGTAAAAACAGAGGTTTAGTTACCTAATCTATAGGATGATTTCCTGCTCTAAAAGTCTGTAAGTAAAGGGCAGCTAGGTGAGGTAGTGGATAGAACACTGGCCCTACAGTCAGGATGACCTGAGTTCAAATCTAACTTGAGACACTTGACACTTACTAGCTGTGTGACCATGGGCAAGTCACTTAACCCTGATTGCCTCACTAAAAAAAAAAAATCAGTAAATGTTGAGGTGAAATCCTCTGGTTGCCTGTGCTAACAATCAAAATGTCCTGAGTGGATATTAACATTGAATCGTGGGTGACAGTGAATTGTCTAACTCAGTGGTTCTCAACCTGTGGGTCATGACCCCTTTGGTGGTGGAACAACCCTTTCACAGGGGTCGCCTAAGATCGTCGGAAAACACATATTTCCAATGGTCTTGGGAATCGAGACACTGCTCCTGTATCCATCTCCAAGCAGGTCCGCCCACATGCACATACACCCACATATGAGTATTAAAGGGTCGCCACATTAGGAAGGTTGAGAACCACTGGTCTAACTCAACTTCTTTTTCTTACCGTCTCCTTTTGTGCCCTCTATGGGTATCATGTATGTTCCAAGGTCCTCCATTTCCACTGTTTCCTACAGTCCAGTTGACTCTACCTCCAACAATCTCTTTCCCCCATCTTCCTTGATTGTCTTCCTTCTGCCCTCTTTTCTTCTAATTCTTGCCTAGAAAAGCCTTTCTCCTTCTTCTCTCTTTCTGTCCTCCTTCCTCATTTTGCTTCCCTCTCTAATCTCTTTCTTTCCTTATTTCTCCCTCTCCTTATTCCATTGATGAATCTAATCATGTCTAAGTATGAATAGTATAGATAAAGAATCCTCATCAAGAAAAAGAAAAGTCATAAATTTTGAAGTGAGAATAGACATAATAAGGAAATACTGTGCTCCATGTCCAGCTTAGAGTTTCCTCCCTTCTCAAGTCTCTATCTCAGTCAATCTCATCAACACATAGTTATAAAACCCTTAGTATGTGTCCGCCACTGTGCTAGATGCTGGAAATACCAAGACAAAGTGAACGTATTAATGTCTTAAAAATTAAAATAATTAAACTTTCAGATGTTTTTTGATAAGTTTGTAAGCAATTATTCTAACTTATTAAAGCTTAAAAGTACAGTTAGAATTTTAATTTACTACTTAATTTGACAAACATTGCTTAAGTGTCTACTGTATCCAATGCACTGTTGCTAGGCATTATGGGGTACATAAAGATGTGTTAAATATAATCTACACCTTCACAGAGGACCCTAAGGTCCAATAAGATAAAACAAGTATGAAAATACTAAGTAGTGATACAAATAATAAAAGAATGTGATTGGTGCCTTTCAAGAGATTTATTTAGTTTTTGTTTTAAGTGTAATGGGGATTTAAGGAGTAGAAAGAATCTTTGTGGTTAGTAAATAAGGAATAGAACAAATAAAGGAATACTTCATGGAAAGCATGGGAGTTTAGTTGTGCTTTGAAAGATAGGTTGAAGTTCAACAAAGGAGACTCAATTCCAGGAAGAGTGGGGAGGAATGGACATAGGAAAATCGAATCTAGCTACCATTTATGACATTGCTTCTTTGGGAGAACGTATTCCTTATTGTGAACAGCCAATTTGCAAACGGACCCATGGAATAGAACACATTTGAAACTCGTGGAACATAACAATAGAGTGGATTTTGAGTTGTTCTATCCCCTCTGAACCTTTCACTTCCCCATATTGTACCCTAATTCTGCAGATACAGCATGTTGTGTGAGGTAGGGTTTAGGATAGGCACAGCCTCTGTCTTTGTAGAATTTTAATGAGTATATAAATTGCATAAATAACTGTCATACAAAAGAATTTCAGTCATGTACAAGTCTCCATGACCTCATTTAAAGTTTTCTTGGCAAAGATACTAGAGTGGTTTGCCATTTCCTTCTGTAGCTCGCTTTACAGATGAGGAAATTGAGGCAAACTGGGTGAAATGACTTGCCCAAGATCATGCAGCTAGTATCTGAGGCTAGATTTGAACTCAGAAAGATGAATATTCCTGACGCTGGGTGGGAGCTTTACCTGCTACACCACTTAGCTGTCCAATACAGAATACATTACATGTTTTAGTACTGTTTAATGTCCAAGGGGCAGAGGTTGTTGCCAACTTGTTGTCATCATTTCAGTTATGATTGACCCTTCTTCACCCATTTGGGGTTTTCTTGACAGTATTACCCACTGGGAGTTCATAAATTCTTGAGATGGCAAAGTATGGTAGAAAGAATGCTAGCTTTGGGGATGGCTGGGTGGCACACTGGCCCTGGAGTCAGGAGGACCTGAATTCAGACACTTAACACTTACTAAACATGTGACCTTGGGCAAGTCACTTAAGCCCAATTGCTCTGCCTTCCCCCCTCCAAAAAGAAAAAAAAAAGAATGCTGGCCTTGTAATCAAAAGATTTGGATTCAAATCCAATCTTGGTCAAGTCTCAGCTTCAGTTGCTACATTGATAAAACAGGAAAGCTGGAGTAGATGATCTATAAGATTTCTACCAGCTGAAATTCTATGATCCATCCTAAGAGTTATGGAGGATATTTGAGGTCATCTTATCCAAACATTTCATTTTACAAATGAAACTGAGTCCTACAGAGGTAACGTGACATACATAGCAACAGGGCTAGGATTCCAACTCTTGTTTTCTGACTCCACATTCTGATATTTTTTCTCTACTGCACCATGCTTCCTTGGCAAAGGCTTCCCGGAAGAGGGCCCTATGACCTTTCTTGCTCTTCTTAAATCAAGCCTTGGCAACCCTGAAAATATTTAGAATGGTTAAAAGATTCTGAAGGTTGGTCGTGGCCACGCAAGCTCAGTTAACCAATAAGCAGGTGTTGGAGACACAAAGACCAGAAGAGAACAGCTGTTACCTTCAGGGAGCTTACACTCTATCTGAAGAAACAACACGTATATGTAAAAATAAACTTAAGATGTATACAAAATAATTTCAAGGGGTCACTAACAGATCGAGATACAGGAGATGACACTTGACTTGAGCTTTGAAAGTTCAGTTTCTAAAAGGCAGATATTTGTGCTATTGCTAGAAACAATCTTCCTTTTCCCATGGCTGCTGTGTGTTTTTAGTGCAGTGTCTGTGTTTTCTGCTTAACAGAGACTAGGGGCCACATTCCTTCTTTTAGAATTTTCTGTCTTGATTTCTATTCACCAAAGAGGATTGGAAATGAGGCAATCACGCCAACAGAGCGCCTTTACTTTTCCATTTTTATTGTTATTGTCTCAGTGTTTTATTACGGGATGTCTGTTACTCATCATTTCTGAGATCTCACCTGAGCACCAAATGGTATTGGATGTTAAATCTGCTTGTTTTCTGATTTTTAGGCTATAGCGGAGGCTGTGTGGTTATTCGGGGAAGGAATCCCCCTGGTTCCTGGGAAGTCAAAGACTGCATGAGATTTAAAGCAATGTCCTTGTGCAAACAACCAGTGATAGCGAGGAAAGAGACGGAACATGAAGAGAGGTGGCCTTTTCATCCTTGCTTTTTGGGATGGGAATCAAAACCCAGTCTCACCAGTTGCTACAAGGTGAAAACAAAGACCTTGTTAGGATTATTAATTCAGTTCACATTTGAGCCCCTTCCATCTGTATTTCCTGAAGACCTAAGGAATTGTTACAAATTTGGAAGGAATTCATTTCCCTTCCTATAGTCTATTACAATCTGATGACATCATGCACATAAAATGCGTTGTAGATGTGAAGCGTCCCATAAATGTGAGCTGGTGGTATGGTGTGGGCTACAAAGTCAAATTCAGAATTTCCCCAAAGATTACAGGGCTCCTCAGGCTGCTAAAGTCCTTCAATGTAGAATTAAGCCCAAGGTCCCAATCAGCATTGCCTATGTTGATAAGATTCAAGGAAATATTAGAAGACCAGAGCAAAAAATACCTGGAAATGAGAATAAATTGATTTTGTGTCATTAGTAAGTAAGTTAATTAAAACCTTGTTATAGGGCAGTATGATTTTGCACTATTTAATCAATGAATCAATAAGCATTTATTAAACATGTACTATTCAGGAGGCACTGTGATAGGTACCTGGGATAGGAAGATAAAAAATGAAATAATTCCTGCTTCAACAGAGCTTACGTTCTATTAAGGGTAGCTTTTAAACTTTCCCAGAAACCCAAAGGCTCCACCCAATTTATGTTTATGTTTTTATATTTTTATATGTGTGTGTATGTATATGTGTATATATAATATGTGTATGTATATATATAATACACACACACATACATACAAAGGCAACTAGATGGCTCAGATGACTAAGACTGGAATCAGGAAGATCTGAGTTATATGTTTATGTTTTTATATTTTTATATGTGTGTGTATATATATATATACATACACACACATATATGTGTATATATAATACACACACACATACATGCAGAGGCAACTAGATGGCTCAGATGACTAAGACTGGAATCAGGAAGATCTGAGTTCAAATTTGGCCTTAGATACTTACTAGCTGTGTGACCCTGGGCAAGTCATTTAACCTCTGTTTGCCTTAATTCACTGGAAAAGGAAATGACAGACCATTCCAGTATCTTTGCCAAGAAAACCCCATGGACAGGAGGGTCACAAAGAGTTGGACATGACCAAACGACTGAACAACAAATGTATAAGCACAACACACACATAAACATGTTTCTACCCATTTTCAAGGAAGTGCTCCTCTACAAATGGTTTCAGAGCTTTGCCTGTCCTCCTATTAATTCCCATTATCTTATAGTTTTCAACAGGAACTTGTACACTGGAAGTGGTGTCTAAAGGCTATCATTAAGAATATATATGCTTTAAAATGGAGGTGGACCAGCTATGTCCATAACAGAAGGACAATCTGATGCTTCACTGGTACCCAAAGAATGTGAAAAGGCCTGGAAGAAGACCGTTAGTCAAATCAGCAAGTTAAGAAGCATTTAGGAAGCACCTGTCGTGTGTCAGGCTCTATGTATTTAGTAGATCCTCAAGGAAGGGTGTATGGGAGGAAACTGACAAGAACTGTACCCAATGAGAAGTTTTGAGCGCATTAGGATCTGCATTAAAGAAGCGAATGCTCATACTAGTGAGATCGCAGATCCAATGTGAAGAGCATCATCCATCACCAGTTTTACAGTCTCATATTAAAGAAAAATTATCCCTTTACCCATATTTAAAAATATTTTTTCAAAAGGGTGGCATTTTGGTGTTTGGTATTTTGTCTTTGTTCAGAACTTGGTATAGAAGAAAGAAATTTTGGGCAGGTGTGCCCTGATACCCAACTGGAGGGAAGAGATTTTTCTCTTTGGTTTGGTCATGACACTTAAGTTTATTTTCATAGAAATGGCTCCCTGTCCCCACCGACCGTATCGTCCCCCAGGAAGCTAACAACAGATATGCATGCAATCAGTTTATCGATGTACACTATAAAATAGGACACACAGAGTTCTTAGGATCTCAAAATAACTTTAGATAATATTTTTTCCAGATCCTTTTTTCATAATTAGTCTGTGAGCTCCTTGAGAGGAGAGACTGGTTTTGCCTTGTCTTTGTATCCTCAGTGCTTAGCCTAGTGCCTGACACACACAGTAGGCATTTAATAAATGCTTTTTGACTTGATTAAGGCCCAAAGTGATTAAGTGACTTGTACAAGTCTACACAGCTAGTTAGTTTCAGAGCTAGGATTTTAACTCAGGGCTTTTGATCTTGGATCTAATGCTTTCCCCTCTATATCACACAGACATACCATTGGGTATACTAAATTAGGGCCGGCCAATTCCTGCAGCAATTGGAATACAGTCTCTGTAAATTCAAGAAATTTTAAAATGAGGAGAAGATTCTTTTCTCCTACCCATTTCAATTCCTTCTTTTGCCGGTCAGTGCCTCTCAAAATGAGTGATTAGGTATTAATGCTGCATCCACAGGAGGGAGGAGAAAAGGAAACCTACATACTGGTTTTGGGAGCAAAAGTTAAAAAAGGGGGGGGGGAAACACATACGATAATGCCAGTGACCCAGCAAGTAACAATCAGTCATTTAACAAGCATTTATTAAGTACATGCAATGTCCCAGGAGAATGGCCATGGGTTATTTCTTCAAGTAAGGAATCAAAAGCCTTATAGAGGTATTTATTTGTTTCTTCCAACTTGGGTGGGGTTCTACGTGTGAAATGCTAGCTCAGATTCCATAGAAGATGTGGCGATAAACCCCCATTATATAAAGAGTCTAACAAGGAAGAAAGAACTTACTTATTAATATAGCTTTGTATGAACATGTGTATGCATGTGTATATTCCATAGCAAGCAATATCGATTTGTTTATCTTTCTCAGAGGAAGAAATAGCACTTGCAATTACAAAATTTTAGAAACCAAATTATGTCCTTATATACATAAGAAGAAGAGGAATAGAACCATTATGGAAAGCATTGTAGCATTTCACATTTTGTTTATCCTACAAGTATATACAGCAGTTGTTGCTATGTGAAGGTAGGTATTTGTGAATTAGAATGAATCAGGAAGGAGACATACCTTGAGTTATAATTAAAAGATGAGAACATTAGAATGTGGTCCATAGAGGTTGGAATACAAGTTGTTTCAAGGTCAACAAAGGCAAAAAGTCTAGAGAGGGGTGGCAGGAAGACTTATTAGACTAGGGTGATATCAAAGACAGTCTTCCAACTTTTTTTTAAAATAGTATTTTTTTTCCCTAGTTAAATGTCAAGAAAATTTGTAGCATTCATTTTTACAAGATGTTGAGTTCCAATTTTTTCTTCCTCCTACCCTCCCCTTCCCTCTTCCAAAAATGGTAAGCAGTTTGATACAGTTTATACATATGCTATTATCATGTAAAAATATTTCCATATTAGTCACAGTTGTGAAAGAAGAAACAGATCAAAAGGGGAAAAAATCCATGAGAAAAAATAAAGTTAAATGAAAAAAAAATATGCTTCAATCTGCATTCAGAGTCCATCAGTTCTTTATTTGGATATGGGTAACATTTTCCTTCATGAGTCCTTTGTAATTGAAGAGACTCCCAACTTTAAATGGCCTTCAGAAGCCTATAGTTTGTAGTACTAGGATGTAAGTGCCTCAAGCGCATAAACCCCCTAACTTGTACAATAGAAGGCAATTTCAATTTATTCCTTATGATGAGAACAGCTGAATGATAATCTAGAGGATGTAGGCACAACTTTACCTGCTTGTCTAGCTAAGATTTAGCACCCATTTAAT
The DNA here is from genome assembly GCA_028627135.1 of Pseudochirops cupreus. Taxonomy (NCBI): domain Eukaryota; kingdom Metazoa; phylum Chordata; class Mammalia; order Diprotodontia; family Pseudocheiridae; genus Pseudochirops; species Pseudochirops cupreus. Next base: position 312,310,773 of record CM053582.1, read on the forward strand.
GCCTCAGTTTGAAAAATCAGTGTTTTCTCACCCCAACCCTGAATTTAAGTTTCTTAATTTCTGGGTCCTCCTTCCATCAGGTCTAACTAACCGTCATGGAAGATTTCTACAAAGTGAGCTCACAATTAGTTCCCCCTTACCTGGGTTAAATTTTTAATACATTCTTGACAAATAGGTTACCTGCTATTTCTATGCCTGGAATAATCAAATTTGCCTCATTTTAAAAAAAAAACAACAACACAGGTATTCCATAGTGAGAAAGTCCTGATGAAAAGAACATGGAGAGAGGCTGAAGCATTTTGTGAAGATTTTGGAGCACATCTTGCAAGCTTTTCTCATATCGAGGAAGAGAATTTTGTGAATGAGCTTTTATATACAAAATTTAATCGGTAAATACATATTATTTGATCTTGAGAGTTTCTCAGATGATTTTTCATTCTTTCAGTCATCCTACCTTCCACCAGGTATTCTAGGAATTTACATATGTATTCTTATAAGAATTCACATCTATATTCTTATAAATTGGAGGTCTGTTTTTGGGCTAGGCCCTTGGTGGTTTCTGTTGCATATTGGAAAAAATTACACACACATAGGTCATTCATTATTCAGTGGTTAATAAGAGATTTACTTAGCTATAGGAGAAGAAGGATATTCAACATGGAGAGTCACTGAGAACACCTTGAGTTGAGTCAGCTGAGTGAAGCTGCCTGTAAATTTTGTTCTACTAAGCATCAGAGACCTTGTTGTAGAGCTCCTTTGTACTAATGCAACTAGGAAGTGATGTCAAGAGTGTCAGCCCTTAGTGCCCTGAGCCAACCAAGTCTTTTTTTTCCCCCCAGAGGCAATCAGAGTTAAGTGACTTGCCCAGGGTCACATAGCTCATAAGTGTCTGAGGTTGTATTTGAACTTAGGTCTTCCTGACTCCAGGGCCAGTTTCTCTATCCATTGTACCACCTAGTTGCCCCTAGCCAACCAACTCTTGAGGATAGCCTTAATACCTTTTGAGGAAAAAACTAAGCTTACTTGCATGGAAGCGTTAGGATATGGCTCCTACTTCAAGGTCAGAAATAGACATTGACTCGAAAGACTGATGGCATCCTATAGAAGTACATGCCCACTAATTCACAAAGTCATCCTTCCATAAGAAAGAACAGAGAAGTTTCTAATTTTGTCTTTGGATTCTTTCCTTTCCTATCTGTTCAGAGTCTAGGGAGCTTTCATCCTCATTGTCTTAATGTTGAAAAACTAGAACCTGCATTGTTTTTATGTGCTCATAGAGCACCTCAAATTCTTCCAAGCATGAGTGTTGATCAACAAGCATTTGTTGACAGAGCACCCTCTGGGTGACCAGCGTCACATGAGGCACACAAAGGGGACAACTAAAGAAATAGAAAAGACAAAAATTGTGATCCTGCCTGTAAAGATCTGATTGTCATCCATTGGAAAGAAGACTAACATAGATTGAAAAGGGAAAAGATATGTGTGTGTGAATTTTTAAAAAAAATACAAAGTAAACAGCCATATGAATATCTGCATTTGCCAGATTTCTTCTGGTTAACTGCATTTTTGGACCGGAACTGTTATTTCATTGACTTAGGGAATTTCTGGTAAGGAAATATCTTCTACCAAATCAAATCAGCACCTGCCCCATCACTTAGAGTCTAGGACAGGGCTTCTTAAACTTTCCAGCATTTCAGTGGTATTAGTTGTTACATGGTCTGAGGGCATGCTCAGTGCAAAGTGCACATGCTTTGTGTTCTGAAGCAAGGCAGTGGTAAAGTTAGAGGAAAACGGGCAAGTACTGCCAGAAACACCTCCAATTCATCATGTTTGATTTTTTAAAATTAATTCTTGGTCATCGTGCATTCAGAAACCTTTTACTGTTGCCAAATTTTTCCTGACCCCCATATAAGGTTGAAATCCACAGTTTAAGAAGTGCTGGTCTAGGACAATAAAACACTAAGTCATTTGCTGAGAGCCACACAGTTAGAGGAGCTGTTTATACCAGGATAAATGAAGACTCCCCATCCATTGATTGGATTGCCTAGAAAACTGCTAATTTGGTTATAGAAGTGAGTTTAGGACCTGACATGTGATATTTGGGCAAATGTACTTGATTTGCCCCCAAAGAGGCTAACCTTCCCATCTTTCTCCAACCCTTATTCTAAAGTTGAACTGTAGGAATGATCATAGCAATACCAGAGGAAACTCTGGTTGAAGAACTTTCATCTGATTTTTACCATCCAGCCTGAATAACTCAAATATCTGGGAACAATAGCCTCAAGACAGTTTTATCCTTGGCACAAAAGAAAATAAAGCATCTGTCAGGATTTCAGAATCTTTTTAATATTTAATGCTGCAAAATTATTCTCTGAAAATTATCTTAGTGAGCTGCTTCATTGTATAAGTAGTCTTTATTGTTTGATTTATCGAGCCCTCTCTGACTTGCCGTATCTGTACCCTGCCTTGTGTGCAGGAACATAATTGGGTGTGGAATTTCTCATTGACCTGAAATTAGTGGTGAGTGCAGGAGGTAACCCACTGATTACCTTTTGAGGAAAAAACTAAGCTTACTTGCATGGAAGGGTTAGGATATGGCTCCTACTTCAAGATAGAAGGCTGCAACTAATGCATATTTCTGTGGAAATACTTATGTGTACGTTACCTTCAAAAAACCCTTTTTGGAAACTCCTATTAAATACTGGAATCTTTATTAATTGCCACAGAACATGGGAGTCTTTGGCAAGACAAAAAAGAGAAGTGTGAAATAGTAAATAATATTGCGTCTCTGAAAAGAGGAGACCTTCCAAGCCCAAATGGAAGTTACCTCTGCATTTAACCCTTTTGAAATAGTTAACAACTTTTACCAGAATACATAAGTATTCCAAGTCATGACCCTGCATCCTTAGAATGGGCTGATATTTCTTCCAGCTAATTCTACCTTACCAAAGGTAGTCCCCAAAGCAAAATACTAAAACCATGTCCAGTATTATCAGGCAAAATTCAAAGTATCAACTAGGTTTGAATTATATGTTTGCAATAGAGGATCACACATTGGTTTATTCCTTAATAAATATTGGTTGATTTGGTCTGATCTGTTATAGCACTAAAAGAATATTTTCTAGTCAATACAATTTCTAAGTATTTTTTTTTCTGATTTTCTTAACATAACAATTGAATTATAGTGACAAAAACCAGAGGATTTTTGTTTTCGTTTTCCACTCTAGGACAGAAGAAAGACAGTTCTGGATTGGATTTAATAAAAGAAACCCATTATCTGAAGGGTCATGGGAATGGTCTGATGGAACTCCAGTAAGTTTTTACAAATAGAATAGTGGAATTTGGATTGGAGCATTACTTTGAAGGGCAGCTGGGTGGCATAGTGAATAGAACGCTGTTCTTGGAATCAGGAAGCCTCATCTTCATGAGTTCAAATCTGGCCCCAGACACTTACTAACTGTGATCCTGGGCATCTAACTTTGTTTGCCTCAGTTCCTCTTCTGTAAAATGAGCTAAAGAAGGAAATGGCAAACCACTCAAGTATCTTTGCCGAGAAAACCCCAAAACGGGATCACAGAGAGTTGGACACAACTGAAAACAATGAACACTTACTTTGAAACAGATGGTGTTGGAATCTCCTCATTTGCTGACTGAACATTGGCATAACTGTGGCAGGTTGGGAATGTGGTGGTCCTAGCCAGGTCTCCCATGACCTATACCCTTTACGCTGTGGGTCGATTCAGGAAGCCCAAACCTGAACATGTAGGTTAGGATAAGAAAACAACAAAGAACCTAGTCAGCCCACAGTGTTTCCTCTTGGGATTTTCTCTAAGCCTGAGGCCAAACATATAAGCAAGCAAGACAATTGTGGGACCGTGCTTAGAAAATCTCAATGAGTCTTAGAAGCCTTGGAGAATACAAAGAACCATCTCACCTGATGGTCTAAACGTTGGAGCTCTCTACTAAATGATGGATACAACTCATTGGAGGGTTATTGAATGGAAGAGAAACACTATCCTTGCTCTGCTTTACTCCAGAGGGAAGAAGGGGGAGCAACAGATAGGAATTGTTAAGAGTAGGATTAAGGCTCTTTAAGGCTCTTAATCACTGATGCCATATTTGCAAATTCACCTATTCAACAAAAATTTATTTACAAACCCATAATCAGTACTCATGGCACTTTTGTGATCATTTGCAGACACATGCTGTGCAAAAGATTTGAGTTATCCAATGGGCAGGTTCCCAGCTGAGACTGAATAAAGCGACACTCTGCATTCTTATCTCAGCATTCATACTGTAAACAAGTATCCTTTTCATAGTCTATTTAGTGACCTGTTTTTCACATTTTTGTGCTTCTTGTTGGCAATATCACTGTTTAAAATGACCCTTAAGCGTAGTGCTGAAGTGCTAAGTTCCTAAGTATAAGAAGGCTGTGATGTGCCTTACAGAAAAAAGTATGTTTGTTAGATAAGCTTTGTTTAGGCGTGAATTATGGTACTGTCAACCATGATTTTATTGTTAATGAATCAATAATACATCCAAAAAAAAAAAAGGAAGAAGAGTAAAAATCCTCAATTTGTATGTGAGGCCACTCCAGAAAGTGATAAAAGTGAATGTTGCCATCAGAGGCCTGTAGAAACCTAACCCTGTATTTCCCCTAGGAGCAATGATTTATTTGATATTCACTAATTCATTGTTCATAGTGACTTAAATATATAGGTAAAATTCGTATGTTTAAAAAATTGTGAGTGTTTTGATTTCAGAAAACTAAGAGTTAATATCATCCTCAAAAGCTCAGCTCTTGAAAGGTATAAGATTTGTCTAAAAGAAGTTGTGTTTCAGGCTGGTCAGACACACTTAAGATAAAGAAAAGCACTTAAGGTAAAGACCCAGAGAGTTTGGTGTGAACTCTCTAATTAGGAAAATGAGTTAGATATACAGGAAGTCAGGAAATAACACAAAATTTCACTGGGAAGGGGACTCAGAGATTATATCATCCAAATAGTATCAGACAAGAATCCCCACCATGATATTCCCAACAAGGGATCATCCAGTCTTCACCTGAAGACCTCAAGCAAAGAACAACCCACCACTTGATAGGGCAACTCATTGCCCTTTTGGACAGATCTAATAGTTCAGAACTAGAGTTTATTTGTAGTAATGTTCCTTTAAGTCAAAAGTTGTTATATCATCACCAATATCCTATCAAGATTCTTCATCTGCCCTAGAATCATGAGAGAAGACCCAGCTAAAGCTTGGAGTGGTTGCAACAAAGCAGTATGTACATAAAAGAAAGGACATACAACATAATTAAATACTGAGTGCCAATAAAGAATTTGGAAAATTCTGCGTAAATGTAGTAGTGTGTAGTGACAGGCAGCACAGTATAGTGAAGAGAGTACTGAACACTATTGGAAGACTTGGGTTTATACTAATTCTTTTGCTTATTGTGGGCGTTTAACCCCTGTGAACCTCACTTTATAAATCTGCAGAATGGAGGTCATAAAATTTGAGCAAAAAGGTACCTAAAGGGCCAATTAATCATTTTTCACATGAGGAGCGGAGGCTTAAGAGGTTAAGTGACTTACCCAGGGTTACACAGGCAATCAACACTTGAAGCAAGATTTGAACTCAGATTCTCAGATACCAGAGCAAGAGGTTTTTTTCTTCTGTACAATGCTTCCATCTCTAACATTTTTTACACTGTCCACTATATGATATTGTTATGAGGACATTAAAACTTAATGTTGTTATTATATAGGTGATTAGCACTATTTTTTAAAATAAAATAAACATATTAAATAATTCAGGGAAAATTAAATAAAATAGTTTACCCAAAGTAAGTGAGATAAAAAGACATAGCTACTGATTCAAATCCCCCACTTCTCCCTGGGCACAATGAATTACAAAATGCATGTTCTCTAAACGTCTGTCAGTTTTAAATTGGTGAATTGTTTTATGTGTGGGAATGGAAAATATGTGAGCTTAGGGTTCTGTCCTAGTCATTTCTTACCTCGTTCAGCAAATGGCCTTTTGGCTAAAAACCATTTGTACTATCAACTATCAATAATTTTGTATGTCTTTTATCCAGGGACCATCCCCTATTTTGACAAGATAATGGAATCTTGTCATTTCATAGTTGTGTGGGGAAATTATTGAGGATTTTTTCTTCATTTCTAGGTTATGTGATCTCTCTTGGGAAAGTGTTATATATTTTCAAGATTAAAACTACCTAGATGTTAGAAAGCAGTTATTAGTGGCATAAAATCTTGGGCTTTTCCCCAAAGGGCTTTACATCAAAGGTATTACTCAAATCTGACAACACCTTGAGTTTCTTGCAGAAACTGCTAGAAATCCCAAGGCTACAACCAATTGTGTCTATGTAACATAATCCTAAAAGTTTTCATAAAATACGCGCCTACTCACAAAACTTGTTTTTATTTGCAACTTCAAGAAAAGGGAAAAACTCGGCCACTAAGTTCCTTTAGACAACCAAGGTCTCGTTTGCTAAGCAGCTTCTCAACCATGGGGGGCAGCAGACTTTAACTGAAACTTTACACCTACATTTCTGAATCTCTCTCCAAAAAAATTTTAATGACTATTTCTAGTGATGGTTCTTTAAGAAAAAAAACTGAAAATTTTTGTTTGAGATTGTTATTAAGGAGTAATGACCTTCCTCTGCTGCAGGTTGTTGCTTCATTTTTAGAAAATACTTATTTTGGAGAGGATGCAAGAAATTGTGCTGTTTACCAGGCAAACAAAACTTTGTTGCCCCTGCTGTGTGGTTCCAAACGAGAATGGATATGTAAACTACCAAGAGGTAAAAATATAAAGAACTTCAGTCTGTGTACATGTGATGCATTTTCTTATTCTTCCCTAAGGATAAAGGGATCTGGGACTAACATATATAAGCTTTGCATGCGCATCAGCCAGGAGGCAGTGGGAATTAGTGGATAAAGGTGATTCAACACCAGCCTTTTACACATACTGGACAAGTCACTTAACCTCTCAGTTCCCCAGACCACAAGCAATAAACCAATAGCTGATCTTCCCCACACCAATAAAATTACAACTCTGAACCAAAACAAACAAACAAAAAAACCCCAACAATATGTTGAACTTATTTTCACTAAATATATTTAATTAGTTGCACTGTATATCTTTACAGAAAAGAGGCATGATAGTTTTTTGAGAGTTAAAAGGAAATGAGAGGGGCAGCTAGGTGGTGTGGTGGTGTAGTGTAGAGCACCAGCCCTGGAGTCAGAAGGACCTGAGGTCAAATTTGGCCTCAGACACTTACTAGCTGTGACCTTGGCAAGTCACTTAACCCCAATTGATTAGCCAAAAAAAAAAAAGGAAATGAAAGATGGCACTAGTATTCAAGAATTCAGTCATTAACACAAGTTATCAAAATATTCTGATGTAATTGCAGAACTGTTGCCTTTGCAGATATGGTTAGGTCTCAATTAATGCAAATAATGAATTCCGTTAAGTGGTTGCATATGTTAAAATGAGTATTATTTATAATTATGTAAAATATGGTGATTGGTTTTCACCCAGTGGATTTATATGTAATGCAAATTCAAATAATGGGACCACTCCATAGGATAAATTATTCACACTAATTGGGACCTAGCTCTACAATTTGAAAAAAACGGCATGTTGGCATTTTTTTAAAAAAAGTTTTTTGTGTATAATATCATATCTACGTGGTTAATGGGTACCATCAGTAGCATCATCTGCAAATATGCAATATTTTGCATGTGTATATATTATATATGTGTAATATATACAAACATATGTATAGATATAGATATATATATACACACACACATATATTATATCAAGTAGCACAAATAGCTTCCATTAATTAATTGATTGTAAGAGCAGTTTTAAGCTGAAATGAAAATTATTTTTAAGTTTAAGCTGTTTTAGATGAAATACCTCTTGTGGGAAAATATTCAATTAAATAGCTTGCTTTTATTTATAAATCATCTTTTTTCTTTGCAGATGTAAAACCAAAGATCCCAGAATGGTACATGCATGGTAAGTCATTAGCTTGGCAGTTCTTTATCTTGTTATGAACTATTCCATTTCTGTCATCATCAGCACTTTCTTTTTACCATTCTAAAACTAAAATATTTTAAAGCTACTGTTGTAGTTAAATGTTCCTGGGAACTAATATTATAATTTATTTCAATTTTTATGAATTGTGATTTAAAAACAAGAAATGGTTTGTAAAATGAGCACTAAGTGGCTTGAAGTTACGAGACCTGGATTTGAGTCCTGGCTTGATGATGTCAGCAAGTGTTTTCACTACTCTAAGTTTCAGTTTCCATATCTTTAAAAATGGAATTTGCACTTCCTCTCAAAATTGTTATCAGAAAATCCTATTGAGATGCTATCATACTGCTTGTTGTTGCCTTTTAAAGACTAATTGTTGTTGTTGTGTATGTGTGGGTGTGTGTGGTGGTGGTGGTTATAATAGTAGTAGTAGTAGTAGTAGTAGTAGTAGTAGTGGTGGTGGTGGTGGTGGTGGTGGTGGTGGTGGTGGTGGTGGTGGTAGTGGTGGTGGTGGTGGTGTTAGTAAAAGAAGAAGATGATTAAGGAAAATGAGCAATTTGCAAAGGTATGTAGGGAATGGACACAGATATAAACGAACAAGAGCCATTCCCCAAAGTTAAGTGGTAAAAACTATAAACAATTTTCAAAAGGATCATAATCTATCAAGTTATTTTTCAGGCAAATACACACTAAAACATCTGTCATGTTTTACTTCATACCCAGAAAATTAGAAAAGATGACAAAAAATAGAAACCATCTATGTTGGAGAAGCTATAGGCAGACAGGCCCATGAATGCACTGTTAGTACGTCTGTGAATTGGTCCACCTGTTCTGTGAAACAGTTTGAAATTGTGCAAGATTAAATTGTATGTACTCTTTGACCCAGAAATACCACTAATGCACCTGTAACCAAGGAGATGTGAAACAGAAAGAAATGTCTAATATATCCACAAATATTCATAGCAGAACTAAAATGAAGAGATCAGATTAGATTATCTCTAAGGTTACATAATCCTGATCCAAAGACCTAGAGCCAAAGAAGGAGTCCAGTGATTGGGGAACAACTAAACAAGTTGTGGTACATCAAGGTAATGGAATATTATTGTGCAGCAAGACAAAAATATGAGGAATTCAAAGAAACATGGGATGATTTATGTGAACCACTGTAGAATGAAATAAGCAAAACCCGAAGAAACAATAGGCACAAATTATAGTCATTTAAATGAGAAAAATAAATGGAAGAGAAGCCCTCTCCTTTTGGCTCCAGAGAACAGATAGTGAAATACACCTCCCTGTTCTAGGTAAGGGATGGACAGCCACCAGAAAAGAATGTTACATACCTTTTGAGACGTAGTCACTGTTGGTTGTTTCTGGCCTAACTTTTTCATTATTAAAAGAGAGGATTCATTTCAGGGCAGCCGAGGGAAGGTAATCCAGAAATGACATAATGTAAAAATCTAAAATGTCAACAAATTTTCAAGAAAATGAGAGGTTTAGGCATTTAAGAAGAAAAATCTTTGACAATTTTAGAGTCAGCCTATGACTACACCATCTTTTAAGTGTACGGGACATCTTTTGACATAATTTTAAAAATTTATATTTTAGATGAACCATGGCTTTTCCATCAAGGGACCGAATACCTTTTTCATACTGATCCTTCTGAGTGGGCAAGTTTTGAGTTTGTCTGTGGTTGGCTCCGCAGTGATATCCTCACCATTCATTCTGCACTCGAGCAAGAATTTATCCACAGCAGAATAAAAATGGTAATCAGATACAATTTGTACACAATAACATTGAAGATTTTAAACATTAGCTCACTCCATATTCTTTGAGACACTTTCATGTTGATTTCAGACCTTTGTTGAAACTTTCTAGAAAACATGACCATATTTTTAATCTTCTATTAGAGAGATTGAAAAGGAAAGAAAATTGACCTTGGCATGTGGATGTCATTCACTTAATTTTGCTTCATTCTTGATTAGCAGGAATTTGCTTACTAAAGAAGCAAGGATTTTGCTTTTGCAAAGTTTATTATTTAATTAAAGTCACCTGTTTCCCTGGCTTTCAAGTTATACAGAGTTCACATGCAGCAGATGGTGACTAGTAATTCCCCTTTTCCACTAAGGACAGAAAGATAATGGGCTTAAAACATAGGATTAAGAAGTTGGGCTGGCTGAGGAGAAGCATGTGAGAGTTGTTGAACAGGAAAAAGGCTTACCAAAGGAGGTTGTGGCTTTTGTCTCTAGAAACCTTTGAAAATGAAATAAAGCCTCATCTTTCATCTATGGTTTATATGTATTTCTGCCTGAAGGCAGAGGGAGAAACTAGGTGGTCCTACAGGATCCTTTCCAGATTCAACACTTTCATATTATTTTATAATAATTGATCAAGGGATAATATGTTGTCCATATATGGTGACTGGCTCCAGTAATCCCTGCTACTGGTGGAGGCTGAGGCTTTGTGTTTGAGAGTTCTGTTAAGCTGCAGGAAGGTATCTTCACTGAATCTAGCATAAATATGGGGAGCCTACAGGAGGGGAGGTCTAGTAGGTGGCCTAATGAGGGGTGAACCAATCCAGATTAGAAAAACTGAGCAGTTAAAACTTCCATACTGATCAGCAATGAATTTGGTCCCTGAGTGACCCCTGTACTTCCATCCCAGGTGAGGTGGAGAGACTGGGCCTAAAAAGAGAAAGAGACAGAGAAAAATAGAGAAGAAAGGCATAATACCTTGAACTTTTAAGAGCAGCAGGATGTTATAATTATATTCTTGATCAAATACAAATATATTATGGTACAGGAGAAAAGACACAGATTTTGGCATCCTGCTCTGCCACTTAATCCCCATGTGACATTGAACAAGTCACTTAACTCTTCTGGGCTTTCCTCATCAATCCACCTTTACTAATAAAGAGGCCATCTTAATCTTTCTGACAAAGATTAAGCTTTCCTGTAAGACTTTCCACAGCCTCCCGGCAACCATTCCTTACTATTTCTCCTTATTCTATCCTAACATTCAACTTGGTACAGTGGAAAGAGCACTGAATTTGCCAGTACTGAATCTAGAGTCACAGGACCTGAGTTTGAATCCTGGGACTGTCACTTAATGCCTATGTGACCTTGCTCAAGTCACTTATCTTGGTTTCTGCCTCTTTAAAATAAAAAGGATTACCCTAGAAGAGCTCTAAGGCTCTTTTTGCCCTTTCAACTCAAAACCCATGATTGTATGATTTAATGAGCCTTTAAATTTCCTCTCCCACCCCTAATCTCACAATCAGTGGGGTTGGCCAAAATAAATGGAAAATCCAGTTGAATAGGGAAGTCCCAGAAACTTAACAGGAACTACTACTTTCTCAAGCTTTGACTGTCCCATCTGGATTCCAAACTGATCTTGCAGCGTCTGACGTATTAGGCTAAGTACCAACTGGCAGACTTAACCCTATTGGAGGAACTGTATAATATGTGAGATAGACCCCAAGAGGGGCCAGATGGCCTGATTTCAGTTTGGGAGTATCAGATCTGTACTTGGTATGCACATTCAATTTCCAACAGCATCTTTTTTCCTGTTAGTAATAGGGCTGGTTTTGGGTTTTTTTTTCTTCTTTTTTTAACTGTTTGACCACTTACATTGGTTATAAGGTCCAAAAATAAAGATTTCCCCATTTTACTAATCCCTGTTGGACTGGTGAAATAAGATGGAGCCACATTTTCCCTAGAGAAAGGACTAAAATACAGAGAACCCGTTCAGGATCCTCTCCTCTACCTTTAGCATCTTAGAAAGCAAAAGCAGGGTGAATATTTCATGGCATTGTTCTTTTTTACTTATCAACTGTGTGCTTCTCTCACTTAAATAGTTCTTAGAATTGTAACAATGCTAAGAAACACCAACAAAAGGTAGTTGTGTGACCAGACCCCACCATTATATAAATAAATGGGACAAAAGTGCTCCAAAAGACTAATGAAGGGAACAAGTGTAAATAAATGTTTTCTAATGTTATCCATAGACCTTTCATCCTGAAAAAAGAGCGAGTCAAAATGTCTCCCACTCTTTCAGCAACTGAAAAGACTGTATTGAAAAAGCACAACAGGGAGTAGATTGGTAAATACCAGCTTATCAACTGGTAAAAACCAGCTTAAAGATCCCCATCCAATGCTCCAGTCGTTTAAAAAAAAAAAGCTGTTGAAAGGAAGATGTTTGACATGAATCACCTGCTAATAAACGTGATAAGTTCCTGTTGTATTGTGTTTTGGGACGCTGCCTGTGCGTTGACTTTTTAAGGCATCGTGACTGATGTTCTTTCTAGTCATTCCCTAAAAGTCAAGTTATTGAGTGTGCAGGCTTTAGAATGTGGGGAAGGAGAGAGCTTCAACTTCCTGGGTTATCATTCTAGCACTGAAATTTTCTTTGAAATGAAGTGCATTTCTTTTTTATTTTAACCTCCAGTATGCTTAGATTTGTACATCTCCACCATTAAGAAATACTGATATAAAATCTGTGAAATACATGAGTCAGTTGACAAACCATTGGCAACTTTGTAATGAGGACATTTTGCATTCTCCTACCTCTATTTGGATGGAGAAGGTCATATTGGTCGTTATATTAATGATCTTTACGCCTTGAGTTGTTTTTTAATCTTTACCAATCAATATCCCTGGGAAAATGGAAACTTAAGTCAAAAGAGAAAGCAAGTTAATATTCCTTCTTTTATTTTGATTTTAAGACTTTTATTGGAGTTAGAAATTTTACTCTTGAATATGTGATCTTAATTTGTTGGTTAAAGGTTCTTTTGCAGGAGAGGAGAGCTATGATTTTTTATGTTTATCGGTTAGTATTTCCTTTTGTCATGAATAGGAGATATTTTTAAGGTAACGAAAGTTAAAATTTTCTTGAAGTGGTAGGTATAGCCTTTAAGATGAAGAACGAATAAACACTAATTTTGTTTTTCCTTTTTTTTGCCAGCTATCCAAGAATAATAAAAATTGGTGGATTGGGCTCCGTGAAGAAAGACCTAACGATGGATTTCAGTATGATTTGCATTTAATTATATTTAATTCTCATTGACAGACTTGATTTTCAGAATGATTAAACCAGTCTGTGTGATCAGTGCATAACATGTCTCTCAATCATAATTTATTGCTTATAGTTTCATCCTCCCTGGAAAAAAAGAGATTGTGTACCATCATGACTTAAAAGGAACAATCTGACCTTAATTCACTTCCCTACCCCAGATCCCAAGAATGATATTAAGAGATGAATATGCAGAACAAGAGAGAGATATGGGCTTTATTTATTTTTTTTATTTCCCTATAGTTGGAGAGATGGCTCACCATTAATATACCAGAACTGGGATGATGGAGGAGAAAGATCTGTGAACAATCAGAGTCAAAGATGTGGCTTCATTTCATCCAAAACAGGTCTTTTTGCTTGTCTTTTGGGGGACATTTCTTCATAAATTAATAATTTGCAAGGTTGCTTCAGAACTATTTTTTGTTATATCAGCAGCACTTTAGGGGTGTGGTAGTGGTAAGGTTGTTGTTGGGGTTTTTTCCAAATTAATTTGCTTCTGTGAGTCTACACACTGGTGGTGTTGTCTATATGATCATCATCATATAATTTGTTTACAATTTGGTAACTTTTCTTGTGGACTGGAATAACAGCAAAAATGAAACAGCCTACTGAGACTGATTTAAAGAAATTACCCATCATGGGGTTTGCTCTTTGAAGCAACAGACCCTTGGCATCCATTTTCACTCATTATTCTCTGTAGACAAAAATTAGTTGGCTAGAGGTTTAGCCTTTGTGAATTTACTTGAATGTTCACATTTAAGGGAAATTGGATTTGAGAAAATGTGTCCATTTCCTCTTGTTAAGGGCCTGTCATTAACTGTTATTTGTCCTGGTAGGGTGGCCATTTGCACCTTGTGTTTTAGTAATCTTTTATCTTAAGATGAATAATATATTTTATTTCCCAGGAGGTTTTGTTTTGGCTGTATAAGCTTCTTGTCAATTTGTTTTTATGATTACCCATAGCATTATTTTACATTCACACTTAATTAAAAATAGCTCATTCCCCAACTTAGCTGTGTTAACATCCACTGTTTATAAAAAGAAAGACAAAGCCAGTTTCTGTAATGACTATCAGGCTTACTCAGATGCCATGGCAAATTACATGACTCTTTCCTGCGATTGTTTGGAAACTGCATTGCTCTTACAGCAATCACTTCCTATTTTCTAATCAATAAATGGGAGCATTCCCATTGACCCTGAAAAGGGATTCGGCTTTATGCTAACCTTGTGACCAGATGTCAGGAGCAGCAGAAGAAAAGAAACCCATATGATGACAGAAGCCTGAATTTCCTCCCTGGATACATTTAGAAGAGGAAAGACCTTATGATTAGTCAGCTTGAGTTTACCAGCAGGTGTCACAATAGTCTACAGAAAGCCAGTTTGGGAATAAAGAGGCTAGTCTAAATAAGAAAAGAATGAGGTCTCCTCTTTCAAAATCATGAATTCCTTCTGGCTCACTTCGCTGACACTAAGGTGGTGAACTTGTCCTGTGCAATTGGCAGGCACTGCCAGCCCACGGGGGATTCGGCTTCAAAGCAGTCTGTGTTGTGTTAGGTCTAATCTTCTGCTTAGAAATCCTTCAAATCCATGAAAATACCCACTAGAAAATCTAATTTCTTACAAGTGACAAAGCGGTTGAATAGAAATATGAGGGGGGGGGGGAATGTGGGGATGTGGGGGTGTGTGTTACCCAGTAATCTTTGCTAAGAAGTTTGACTTTTTTTTTTTAGTTTCCACGTAGTAAGTAGTAATAAGTTTGAAATGTCACCATTATAAAGCTGAATGTTATATTCCACATAATCTATTCTTTTTGAAACTTTCTTACTACAAAATTCTTATGTTATTAAGCAATCTTCTCCTTATTTTGTTCTTTCCCTTTCTGTCAAAACTTAACATTTCTAAACAAAACTGTTAGTGTAACAAAATATGGTACAATTAGCCCTTCCACATCACAAGGTTAGGAGTGTGGCACTCCCATGATCTGGAAAATCCTCATAAAATGTCTTGGCCCTCCCTTTGTGCCAGAGAAGAAGTCTGAATTATTATGGTATTAAAATATAAAATATGTTGATATTTTACAATACTATACATGTTTTATGCATTTCTGAGTTTCCAAACTTTTTCTGTGTTGTCTTCTGACCTTCTGACCTGTCATCTGTGGTTTCACACAACTCCCCCAGAATTTCCATTTAATTCCTTATGCCAACCCACAATATATCAAACCACAATGGGGAAAGTCACAATGTGAAAGGGATAACTACTCTCTGTCCTTCATGAGCCAAATATACATGGTGTCAACCAGGTCTCTGTTTTTGGCAACCATTTTCTTTGCCTTTGCAAAATGCCTGTGTACATAAATTATTCTTAGAGTTAGTTCATAGTGTTGCTCAGTTAACCAATATTACTTGAAAAATATATGATGAGTCATTAATTATAATTCAGTTGCCAGAATGAAAAATAAATTTTAAGAATGAGTCAACTGTAGCTAGCCATAGCATTTGTCGAAGGGGTGGTTGAATCAACAATATTTTCAAGACCTTTCTCATTTTTTTTTAATTTTTCCCTTTCCAAGGACTGTGGAGCCATGAAGATTGCTCTGTTTCCATGTCTAGTGTTTGTAAGCGAAAAAAAATATGGGTTATAGAGAAAGAGAAAGATATACCAAAACAACATGGATTGTGTCCCAAAGGATGGTTGTACTTTGACTATAAGGTAAACCTGATTTCAAGTGGGGTTATTTTTCTGTGAAATAAGTTTCCATTTTGGAAGAGTGAAAATGAAATTAAAAGGACTTTTGAGATGAAAAGCTTTGAGTAGGAAATAGGAAATTAATTTGTGGCTTTCAGCCTCTTGATAATTTTTCAGTTTATGCTCCTACCTCCATGCAAACATTTAGGATGAGAATTCAGCATCTATTTACTCCTCTCATCCTGCGCTCCTCCTAGCTTTATATAATCTGTTAATATGACTGATATACTCATTTGTGCCCCTGTAAACTTGCTTTTCAGTTGTTTTATATGTGTGAGTTTTGCCTCAAGGCAAAACTAAACTCCTCCAGGACACAGCCTGTGTCTTCAATTTCTTCTGTGTCTCCTGTGTCTGGGCCCACTATCGTGTTGTGAACACATCAGGAACCAAGACATAATTGGTTTTGATTGTTCAGATCAGTCTCAAACCTCACACAGCATTGAATCTCCATGCGAACTAAAGCAAATGAAAGATTTACCAGTAGGGCTTATGTCTGTTACTTTAGTGCTGTGATGTCATAGATTATGCTGAATTAAGTTCTGAATGTTTCCTCTCTCTCCTCGGTCATACCTAGTTGTTATAAATCATTCTATGGGCCTTACATGGAAGCTGCTGCCATGAATGTCAAGAGTTATAATTACTTAACTATTTGTTATTTTGATAATTTAGAAACCCCAAATAAATCATTTCAGACTATTAACAGAATACATGCTGTTAATTGTACTAATTCACTCTGTTGAAATAGTATCTGGTTCTTTCCTTTGATTTTTCTTCTACTGTTAACTTGAAAAATCTAGCCGTTATTGTCATGGGTTCATACTTATGGTCCAACCAGCTCCATGCTAGAGTTCTGTTAGACAGCGTGGCTGATCTCATTGACCTCACCACATCATAGTAAACAATTACGTCCTGTCATTTGAAGCTGCAAATTCAATTTAATTATGGTATGAAGAATTTAGCATTTGACACTATCAAATGATAACCTGAAAGGTCTTAGGGTTTTAGTGTACTACAAGCTCAGTATGAGTCAGCATGCAATTTAGTACCAAAAAACAACAGCAACAACTATTGTAATATTGGGGTGGTTGTCGAGAGACGATGCTTCCAGGAACAGAGACGTGATTGTTCCATCATCCTCTGCCCTCATCAGACCTCATTGGAGTATTAGGCACGGTTCTAGACGCTACAGTTTAAGAAGGATGCTGATAAACTTCACAGTGTTCCGAGGGGGGGGGGGGGGCACAACCAGAATGGAATAATGAAGGGCCTTGAGGATCCATTGAAGGAGCGGGTCACGTTTACCTTGGAGAAGAAAAGAATTAGGAGGGGATGTGTTTTTTGTCTTCAAGTATTTAAAGGGCTAACATATGGAAGAGGGAATATGTTCATGGAGAGCATAACCAGGAATGATGTATGGAAATTTCAAAGAGGCAGATTTAGGTTTGATTTTAGAAAAAACTTCCTAACAATTAAAGCTGTGCAATCAACTGCCTAGTGAGGCAGCTGGTTCTCCCTATTTGTGTGTCTTCAAGAGTGGATGACTAGCCTTTTACTGAGCAAGATATAGAACGGATTCCTTTTGTGTATGGATTACATGGTTACTAAGGACCTCCCAACTCTCAAATTCTGTGATTCTAACATTCATTTTTTATCTTAGTGTGATATTAACCTATTT
This sequence comes from Pseudochirops cupreus, assembly GCA_028627135.1. Classification (NCBI taxonomy): domain Eukaryota; kingdom Metazoa; phylum Chordata; class Mammalia; order Diprotodontia; family Pseudocheiridae; genus Pseudochirops; species Pseudochirops cupreus. The sequence goes on from CM053582.1 coordinate 312,328,327, forward strand.
TTAGTCAGACCTAGGAAAACTGTAGCTTCTCAAACATACACATTTGGAACAATTGCACAAATTTGTAGAGAATCATAAGTGCAAATTAATATATCACGTGGTATGGTGGATAGAGTACTGGGCTTGGAAATTGTGAAGACTCATTTGGTGAATTCAAATCTGACCTCAGAAACCAGCTGTGTGACCCTGGGCAACTCACTTAACTTTCTTTTCCTCAGTTTCCTCATCTGTAAAATGAGCTGGAAAACAAAATGGCAAATCACTCTACCAAGTCTTTGCCAAGAAAGCCCCAAGCGGCATTACTAAGAGTAGGACACACTCAACTGAAATGACTGAACCATAACAACACCAGGGCAAACTGACAGTATCAGTCAGTCAATAGAGATTTATTAAACATTTAACCATGTTTCAGGCTCTGTGCTAAGCATTGAGCATACCAAAAAAAAAAAAAGTAAGACAATCCCTAATTTCAGGGAGCTTACAATATAATGATGGAAGGGAAAGGAAAGGTGACCAAAATTTATTAAACACCTACTATTTGCCGGGTACTATTCTTAGTGCTTTACAAATATGGTTTCATTTGATTCTTGCAATAACCCTGGGATGTAAGTGATATTATTATTCCCATTTTATAGTTGGGGAAATGGAAGTGGACTTGCTGGAAGAAGTTTTGTCCAGGGCCACACAGCTGGTAAGTGTCTGAGGTCAGATTTTAACTCGGGGCGTCTCATGACTCCAAGATCTGTGCTCTCCACTGTACAACCTAGCTGCCCGTGCAAACAGCTTCATTTAAAAAAAAATCTATGTGTAGGGTATCAGGCTGTAGATCATGGAAATCCAAGTATGACTTTATAGGAAGTGAAAAGAAACAAAGAAATTAAGGGTCACATATTTGGCAAACAAGCGTAGCCCAATAGTGCCAGTTCAAGCCATTTTCTAATATTCAGTTCGTACTTCATCCTTTTTCAAGTGCTTAAAATACTTTCAAATGGATCAGTGATCTCATCAATGTGGGTATACCCTATAGAGATATAGATTGGAGTCCATCCATACCCATCCTGTGAAACTCCTATCCACTTTCTTCTTGTTCCTCTGCGCTCTCTTCAAACCACTGGTATTAGTTTTGGAGGCATTATTCTTTTTTGTTGTTGTTATTCAAGTCATTTTAATTTTTTTCACTTTCAATATAATATTTTCTCCAATTACATGTAATGGATGTATAATTCTTAAATTAAAGCCATAGCAGTTGCCATATTTAACCAGTTTTCACTCAGTCCAAGCCAAGATATTTATCCTATGCTGTTACCTTCTGGAGTGAAATTTGGAAATGGCAGTGGTGAGACAGAGGGAGGTTTTAGCCTCCAGTTATTAATTTATTTGGAGCAAATCCAAACAAAAGTTCAATATAAGAACATACTGCATTTCTGAAACATCAGAGTCCAAACATACCCAAAAATACCCTTAAAAGGAGCTACTGATTTGGAGAGACCAATTTTCTTCTTTAGATCAACCTAACAAATAAATTATTTTCATGATTTTATCTCCTAATTATTTTAGGTAAAAATTTTACATCAATAATTCAAAACTGACTTTATGAGTAAGTGATTGATTGATTATGTGGTGTGATTACAGGAGCCCCTTCTCCAAGAAAAGTATCCCCTCTATATTGTATATCTGTCCAGTACTTTGGAATCATGTTTATCAATTTTTCTTCCAATGACTCCTGAGAGACTGATTGATTATTTGTCCTCTATAGATGTGATAACTGAGGCATAAGATGGTTAGACTTAGTGTTTTTCCCAGCATTTCAGAGAGCCTACAAAACTTCTTTTTAAAGGTACAAAACATTCTAATGGAAATCTTTTACAAAAGCAACTTGACCAGCATTCACTCAGAAGGAAAAGTGTTAAGGTACTTGGTCCTTGGATACTGGGCTTTATTTCAGAAACAAAGGCCCACATTTAGAGAGAAGGAGCCTTTGTGTGGGGAAGGAGGACACTGCACAGTTCTAACCATTCCTTTCTCAAGATAGATTTTATTCTTCCTTTGTTACTTCTTCATTTATGCTTCTCTCGGATTCATTGTTAATATGGACCACAGAGTTTGTAATCCAGCCATTAATTGGTTTCTTACCCTACGTATTTTTAAGCAATCTCTTCTGTTTAATAAAATATTTTGTTTGAAGGAGATATCTTAAAATAGAGGAAGATGTCTTCAATTCACAGTAACAACTACAAAGTGCATCGCAGATGTTCACACTATTCATCACAGCTTAGACACAGGGATATTGTACTTTGTTCTATGGCTTAATTTTCATTATAAATGAAAATACCTCATCACCTTTAGAAAATATGGTATAGCATAGATTTGGAGAAGCAATGTGAGACACCATTGCCATAGTCAGGTGACAAATCTTGGTCAAGATAGCTGTGGGGTATTTTTCCCAGAGAAATTTATGTGGCCGTATTAGTCAGGTTCACTGGCGTCAGACAGTGGAACATGAGGCAAAGTCAGCAATAAATGATATCTTTCTACTAGTTAGCATATGCCACCAATTTGAAATGGATAAATAGAAGCACAGAGAAAGGAAATTTTAAAAATATCCTATTCTGAAAAATAATAAAAACAAAAACAAACAAAGCCTTTAAACTGATTTAGTTGTTTCAGGTGCCTGGAAGTTTCAAGGAACCAGAAAGAACTGATTTCTCCTTTAGGTTAACAGCTCTAATTCAGGTGAGGTCAGCAGTCTCTGATGAAGAATAGTGGGTAACATTTCATGGTCCATGAGCATTTGGACTCCCTTTGGGGTGAAACTAAGTTGAGCTCCTTGGGAGGGCTCATCCATGGGGTGGATTTCTGGTGTAGTGGAAAAACCGCTAGGTTTAGAGTTGGAACACAATAGTCTTAAAAATATTTGCTACTTAGACCAAGTCATTTATTGTCATTGATCCTCAGTTGGCTCATCCGTAAACAATTGGAATAAGGTTACTTGTACCGCCTCCCTCAATCTCGCAGAGTTATTGTGAGGATGAAATGAGATGATATGGTGTACTGTGATGACAATAAAATCCTTGCTTTTCAGCTGTTATTCTTACCTGCAACAGTGACCTTTTCACTAAAAGGTTGTCCACCTGTGTGGGGCTGAAATTCTTAGTTGATACCAATATGAAGACTTTGTGAAATGACTAAGGAATGAGTAAAAGTAGGCAGGACGAGACAAATCCAACCATCAAGAACTTCTGCCTAAGTGATATGAAACAGCTGCATATATCACCCCAGCTACACATCTATGATACTTAATATCCTACTGATATGATACTTAATCTGTGGGAAATTATACCAAAAATTTGATTTTTATGGCACTCTTTCTCCATTTCTATGAAATTACTATGAAAATGAAATAATTTTGTTTCGATGTTTTTAAAAATCTCAGTTTTTACAATATTAAATCTGCCATGGTGGCTTTTGCTAGCAAATGGCCTCACTTAGAATTTGGTACCAATCTCAAAAATGTAGATCCTATGCTAGCATCTTTGTTTATTTTCCAGTAGTTGAGAGTCAGTGTTCCCAAACTCCTCTACCATTATTACCACAAGTCCTTTTGTGCTTCATGGTTATCAAGAGCACAAAGCCAGAGGCACTGTAAGAAGAGCTCACATTTACATAATGTTTTAAGGTTTGCAAAGCTCTTTGTACAAGAACCCACTACACTATGGAGTGCCATTATACTCATTTTAGAAATAAGAAAACTTGGGGGGCAGCTAAGTGGCACAGTGAATGGAGCACCAGCCTTGGAGTCAGGAGGACCTGAGTTCAAATCTGACCTCAGACACTTAACACAAAACTAGCCATGTGACCTTGGGTAAGTCATTTAACCCCAATTGCCCTACCTTCCCCCTCCAAAAAAAGCAAAAATAAAAAAATAAAATAGAAATAAGAAAATTGAGGCTCAGAGAGCTTGTGGCTCACCCACTCATAGAATTGTAGGAGCCAGGCCTTACACCTAGGTCTTCTGACGTAAGATCAGTGCTTATTCTGAGACATAAATGGTGCACTGATGGTATAGACTTTTGTTCTGACTTTCTTAGAGCACCAGAATAAGTAGAGAAAGTTTTTAAATTAATTTTTATTTTTATTCTGAAACTAATAAGAACCAAAGACAGTGGGTACTTGCATATACATGGTAGAGAAAAGGGATTGTCTATGAAAATGTGAGTCTCTGTTATCTATGATGTATTTTTTTTAAGTATGTCATGACGTCAACCTGTAGGTTTCAAAACTATCTTGCTTGTTTGACCTTCTTTTCAGCCTTTCTTCTGTTATTTCCTAATTTTAAAAGTTGGGACTATAACTGCCCAGGTAAATGAAGAAAATTTCTAAAGCTTCTCTACATAGAATATTTCAGGGTCTTTGAAATTTGTCAAATCCTAAAATAAATCAAAGTCATGAGTTTAGGAATAAAGTGACTTTAACTGAGATAACAGTTTTTATAGTTTTAGGAGGAGAGGGAGAGGAGAGAGCATGAGGTATCAAGGCCTGGTCATGACCT
>CM053582.1:312332975-312343590 GCA_028627135.1 Pseudochirops cupreus
GGAACCTCAGAGACCATCTAACCCAACCCATTTCACTTCTGAGGAGACAAGTTACTTGCCCAAGATCACACAGGTAATAAGTTTGTTAGGGGAGAGAGAAATAACATCTTAAAAATAAATTTTGTCCAAAGTGCTTCCTCGTGGAAATACCAAAGGATCCAAAGCACCAGAAGACCTGGAAGAGTGCTCAAAATTTCTGTGCTGAAGAGGATGCAACACTTGCCTCCATTCAAAACGAGGTAGAGCAAGGTATCGTATTGAAAGTTTAATTTTGCCAAATTAACTATTGTTAGACAAGTGTTTTTACATATTTAGGCATTTGATGTAATTGCTTCTCTGTGTACATGTTCCTCTTCCTCAAAAAATAAAAATAAAAGGAATTTAAACTCCTTGAGGGCTAGAGTTACTTTGGTTTTTGTGGCTACATGCCCAGTGCCTAGCAAACACTAAGTGTTTAATAAATACTCATTGAATAAGTGAATATTTGAATATCCTCCATCTTGTTCTAAAAATAAAAATCTCATTCAAGGTGCAGGTTGTAAGTGCATCACCAGGACTGTATAAATATTCATTGTTCTAAGTAACGATCATTCAGATGGAGTCTAAAAAGGCTAGGATAGTATATGCATAACAATAAGCTGCTGGTGTTGCATTCTTCTTGTCCCCTTGAGAGTACTGTGCAGAGTAAGGGGATATGTGTGATCAGTTTACTAAATGGCAAAGAATGTAATATACTGTTGGCACAATGAATTTTCCCTAGGCCATTTAAAGATTTCTCTTCCCAGGATGATTTGGGTTTTTGCCAGCTGTGCATTATAGTTTAAGTAGAGTAAAGGGATTATTATTTTTTTTTTCAGTAAAACAGTTATTACATGAACATGTTAGAATTGTTTTGTTAAATGTGTGATAAGACCCCAGGCCTGGCCAGCTAATGTCAGCGAACAATGACATGAAGTAGGAGAAAGAATGCATTACCTTAAACAAGGACGATGGAACAAACTCCTACTGCTGATTTGTAATTAAGTTTCCCCTTTATTTAAATGTGGTAATCATGGCCACAAAACAGGGATATGTGATTACCCAAATGGTTTCTATGATATTAATGTTAGTAATGTATTCTTGTTTTTGCAGCTTTCATTACAATGAATCTCTTTGGACAGAAGGCTGATGTTTGGATAGGTTTGCAGAGTGATGATTGTGAAAAATGGCTAAATGGAGAGCCTGTAATATATTCTAACTGGTCTCCAGTTGAGATAATAAATGTAAGTTGTGAGATACAGTTTTCAGAAATCATTTAACAAATGATCTTGTTAAAGAAGGAAATTTTAGTCAAAATTATCGGGTTTTCTGTGATACCCAAAGTAATCTGGAATAGTCTTTTATTAGTACTTTTATTTTTTTTTAGCAAATCAATTTAATGTTATTCCATGAATCTGTTGGTTTTAATTATCACTATTATTTTTTTATTTTGTGGTGAATTCAGTGATTATATGAAAAAATTGATTAATTGTGCATGAATTTTATGGTATTGAAATTTTGATCAGTTATAAGGTATGTTCTATACTGAATTTTCAAAGATCTACTTTAATTTTTTTTAATCACCAATAAACTTTTTTTTTTAAGAGTAAGAACCATAACTCTACAAATGTTCAAGAACAAGTTCCTCTCTGTGCTTTGTTATCTAGTAACCCTAATTTTCACTTTACTGGAAAATGGTATTTGGAAGATTGTAGGAAAAAAAGTTTTGGATTTGTCTGTGAAAAAACACAAGGTAAGGAACCTTTTTTATCATTTTCATTGGTAAATATCATGATCAATCTCCTTTTATATATTTAATATAGTCATGCCCTACGTGTCTTACTATGCAACTTCTTTTCAGTGAACTCCCAAGTACAGCAGAATTGATAATAAAGCCTGTAGACTTACTTAAATTGTATAAGAAGACTTCATTGCATGGCGTTGGACTAAGTTCTCTATTTAGGTGACAAGATACATATCCACAAGAAGGAAACAATGGCAGGTTGCATTGGCTCCCATATCCACCCCTCCAAATGGTCCCTGGGATTAAACCTGGCATAGAACCTGCTGCTTTTCACTCTAGGGGTCAACACTACCAAAGAACCTTATGGAGGTTCAGAGACATTTAGAGAAATTGGAACTTCGGGGCTGCAAAGATCTGTTTGCTACTCTAGCCTATTCATGTGGAGTATGGGAAGAAGTTTTTGTGTCTGTCTTCTGTCCAAGACCATGACATTGATGAAGGGAATGACAATGAGCTGTCAAGCTTGAACAGACTATCTTGCATACTAATTAGGAATCAAAATTATCTCCATTCTACATCAACTAATTTTTATAGTACTTTGCAGACTTGAAAGCACTAACATCATTATTATTATTATATTGTCACTTATTATTGCATTTAAGTGATATGTTGAGAGATAATGAACTACTAATGAAAACAATCTGGCAGGAAATCTTTTAGTCTTCATACTTATCATGTAATCATATTATAGATCAATGGAATTCTGAAACAGAATGTTAGCTCCATAAAAGTATAGCCAATTGAATCCTAGTATACAGAGCTGGAGGAGACTAAACAATCATCTCATAAAGCCCTCTCCTTTTCCAGATAAGGAAACTGAGACACATTGAGGTAAACTGGCTTGCTTGAGGTCATACAACTGTTGAGTAACAGAACTGAGATTTGACTCCAGTTCCTTTAAATCCAAATTCAGGATTCCTTCTAGTACACAACAATATCCCTCAAGGGAGTATTGGGGAAGGGACCCTAGAGGTTGTATAGGAGAATCCCTCAAGAATTTTAGAGCTATCTATTCCATGTCAAAAGTATGGTCATGTTGCATGCTTCTCTCTCTGAACATCATTCCTCTTCTGCCACATTTCAAACTAACTTAAGAGTTTTTTATTCAGTCATTTATTAATGGCACAAGGATTTATATTCAATTTTATCTTATTAGATTCAGCCCAACATCCTAGGCTAGTAATAACTTTGGGGCTTCTCACCCAGTCTTTCTCCTTACTAGCTGATACCTCTCAGTTTGGTGTCATCTGCAAATTTGATAATCATGTTATTTATGTTGCTCATCTAAATCATTAATAAAAATGTCCAGAGCATATTCTTATTATCAGCACAGAGCCAAGGACAGGTCCTTGGAACCCTTCATTAGAAATCTCCAAGTTGCTATCGAAACATCAGTGATTATTCTCAGGGTCCTGTTATACAAGCATTTAATCATATTTTTATTTGGCTTACTTCTCTCCATCTTTTATACTAGGAAAGCATAGTCTTTTAAAAATAGGATTATGTTCTAGATCTATGGTTTCATTGTTAATGGAGATCTTCTGGACGAGGAAACTACCTCAAACAAGGCAGGTCCACACATCTTCTGCAACGTATAAGTCTGAGAGATTTGCCCAGAGCACTGAGATGATAAGTGATTAACCCAGAGTCATACAATGGGTATGTGTCAGAGTCAGGACTCAGCTCTATATCTGCTCTCCCACAACGGCTTTGCTAAAATCAAGGTCAGCAATTTTCAAATGTTTTAATATCAGGATCTCTTCACATTTTTAAAAGTATTGAGGATCCCTCCCCAAAGAGCTTTAGTTTTTATGGGCTGTATATCTTAAACCATCTTAGGGTCATTGTAAAAATAGTTCTGACTTCACAAATTCCCTGAAAGGATCTTAGGGACCTTTAGGAACTCTCAGACCACACTTTGAGAAACACTGATGTAGGTAAACTATATCTGTAGTAAATCCTAGTAACCTATTAAAAGGAAAATTAAGATAATCAAGTATGTTCTTGTTAACAGAAGCTATGCTAACTTTATTTTCTCATAAATTTTTATTTTATTAAATATCTATTAAATATTTTCTACTTACATGAAAAAAAATTTAACATTCTTTTTTTAAATTTTTGAGTTCCATGTTCTCTAAATTTGATATCGTTTATACATGTGAAGTCATGCAAAACATATTTCCATATTGCTAAGCAGAAGACAGACAAAAAAAGAAAAAAAAGTCTTTAAAAGTATGCTTCGATCTGCATTCAAATTCCCTCAGTTCTTTCTCTGAAGGTGGAAAGAATTTTTCATCATGACTCCTTTGGAATTGTCTTGGATCATTGTCTTGATCAGAGTAACTAAGTCTTTCACAGCTGCTCATCCTTACAATATTGCTGTTAATGTATACAATGTTCTCCTAGTTCTGCTCACTTCACTTTTATCAGTTCATATAGTCTTCCCAGGTTTTTCTGAAACCATCTTATTCATCATTCCTTATAGTGCAATCCAATTCCACAACTTGTTCAACCATTTCCCAACTGATGGGCATAGCCTCAATTTCCAATTCTTCACCACCACAAAAAGAGTCGCTCTAAAAATTTGTACACATAGGTCCTTTTTCCCTTTTTTTTTTAATCTCTTTGGGATACAGACCCAGTTAGTGGTATTTATGATTAAAATGTTATGCTCATTTTATAGCCCATAGTTCCAAATGTTCTCCAGAATGGTTGGACTAATTCAGAACTCCACCAACAGTGCATTAGTGTCCCAATTTTTCCACATCCTTCCACGTACTGGCTCTTTATAATCAATTATTCTCTCTACATCACAGAATAATAGAATTTCAAAGCTGGAAGGAACTCTGTATATATGATTTATGATTTATCCTTCATTCTCAAAGAGGACTATGACATCAGGAAGATGATGACATGACTTGCAATTGACTTTGGTTTGAGTGATAGAGGGCTGTGCAGAGTCACAGATCTCACTTTCTCCTCCAGAGCCATCTGGGTCCAGTGGCCAGATTTTGATCAGGATTACTCAAGATGGCCCAGGATGCAATAGAAGACTGTGGTCCTTTTAAGCTAAAGTCTTTTCAGGTTCTTCACTTTGAGTGAGGCAACTCCCATAAGTGAATAGGCCTCTTTAAGAGGTGAGTCAAGGGATAGCCCCTTTAATCAAAAAAGAAAAAAAATCAGACTAGGAAGGGAAGACCTTCAGGGTTGCTGGCCAAAAGAGAAACAGTCTCATATACCTGAAAGTATTCTCTGCATCAGTTTATCAAGTTTTCCTATGTTTCTCTGAAATCAGGTTTTCAGTTTTTACAAAATAATAATATTCTATTGCATTCATATACCATAAAACAATTTATGCAACCATTTCTTATTTCTAGTTTTTTGCTACCACAGAAAATGTTATTAGTAGCCTCATTTTCAGTGAACCCAAAGAATTTACCATTTAACAATAATTGCTGAGAAAACTGGAAAGAATCTGGCAGAAATTAGATTTCGACCAACTCCTCTTACCACATACCAAAATAAGCTCTAAGTGGTTATATGACTTAGATATAAAAAGCCACATCATAAATAAATTAGGATAGTGTAGAACAAATTATTTCTCAGATCTGTGGGCAAGAGTTCATGATCATATAAGAACAGACAGTTTTCTAAGGGAGAAACCCAAGCTATCAAAAAGCATACAAAAAAAGTACCATTTGCTTATGATTAGAGAAATGCAAATTAAAGCCACTTTTGGCTCCACCTCACACCCATTAGATTTGCAAATGTTGAAGGGAAAAATAGACACACTAATGCAATGTCATTAAAGCTCTACCAAGTAGAGCCTCTCTGGAATCCCACATGGAGCATTTGCTACAGATATCAAACTATCCCGAGGTCTGGTAAGCTACAAAATAAAGAAAAGACATGTTTTCTCTTTAGTTACAGCCCAAAAAGCTTGAAGGAGGTATTGAACATGAGCCAGCATGGATTAATAGATAAAGAATGAACTTGCATTCCAGAAGATCTACTTTCAAATTCTGCCTCAGACACTTACTAGCTTGTTGACACTGATCTAGTCACCTAGTCTCTGAAGGCCTGTTTCTTCATCTGTTAAAAAAAAAAAAGTGGGGAAGGCTTTTGGTCTTAATGACTGCTAACGTCCCTTCTAAATCCACAATCATTTGATCCTGCTTTGTTAAGGCCTTGAATTATACCACAAGAACTCCAAATGATTTCTAAATTCCTTCATCCAAAATCATAGATTTAGAGTTGAGAGGGATTGTTGAAGCCATTCTACAGGTGAGGTCCAAAGGTTGAAAGGTTAAGGGCCTTTCTTGCCTAGGATTATACAGATTTAGTAAGTGTCTGAGATAGGATTTGAACTCAGGTCTTCCTGACTTCACGTCCAGCACCCTAAAAAAAGGCAAATTTACATTTTTTTTAAAGCATCATACAGTGAGAATTGTTTAAATAGGCTACCCACAATTCTACCAAGTAGTCATTTTGTTACTGGTTTTCAAAAACAGGAAATTTGCCAGAGAATTCCAGTATTTATCCCAAAGTTTGAATGGGCAGCTATTAAAGTTATGACACATGCCCCCACTACTTAGTTTCACCAGTTCCTGAGGCATGCTATAAATGAAATAGTGAATTCTAGTAGAATAAATTGGATTCTGGAATAAATGAATCAGAAGATTTGGTTTTTAGACCTTACTTTGCCACTAACTCATTTCTCCTCTTTGGGGACCTAATATGGTATTTTTGTTATTGTTACAGATACTTCAGGACATAATGTAAATGCATCCAATATGTCTCCAATACCAGAAACCTTAGAATATGGAAACGAAACTTATAAAATAATTAGTGCCAATATGACCTGGCATGCTGCTTTAAAAGCCTGTATGGAGAGTGGAGCAGAATTGGTCAGTATCACAGACCAGTTTCACCAATCCTTCCTCACTGTCATCATCAGCAGACTAGGATATGCCCACTGGATTGGACTCTTTACCTCAGACGTAGGTGCAATGTTTTTAAGATATATTTTTACATAAATAAGTGTTGAGTGGGGTGGCAAAATGGTCATGGGAAAAGAGCTAGACTTAGGAGACCTGGATTTGAATCCCAGCTCTGACACTGACTCTCAGTATGGCCATAAGTAAGCAAATCACTCAATTGCTCTGAGACTCAGAGAAATGTTTTTGTACTATCTGACTCACAGGGTTGTGAGGAAAGCGCTGATAAGACTAAAGTGCATTACCTCCTGACTAGGTGTGGCCAGTGAGAATTTACCATGTAATACTTTACTTAATCATGTTAGTAAATTAGCCCACCTATTTATTCAGTTTTCAAATATTCCATGAGGGTCCCTTTTGGTATCTAGAGGCCTAATTTGATTATTCTCTTTAGCACTTATCATGTCCTTAGCAGAGAGCCTAGCACATAGTAGGAAGTTACATGTTTATTGAGTAACTGACTAGCATAATTCCTTTTTAAAAAAATTTACTTATTTATTTATTTTTAGTTTTCATCATTCACTTTTATAAGATTTTGAGTTCTAAATTTTCTCTCTCCCTTCCCCACCCCATCCCCAAGATGGCATGCAATCTGATATAGGCAATACATGTATAATCATATTAAATATTTTCATATTAGTCATATTGCAGCACCATAATTTCAAGAACCTTTGAGATTTAACTTGCAGGTACTGTTTCTCTCACCTTGGTACTATGATTTGGAGACATTTTTGGTTGTTTATTGGAAAACTATGGATATTCCAGGATCTAGGAAGGGATATGTCTTCTTATTCTCAGGTCTTCATCCTGTCATTGGTTAATAAGAGGGGTGGAAGTAGAAATATGGTCTGGAATTGAACTGTGTGATATCCGGTTTAGAAGGGACCTTTACTTAGAGAGTCATTGTCATCCAAAGCAGGGATCTGCAGTATCGCAGCCAGGAATCTTTAATTCAGGAGTCCTTAACCTAGGATCTGGGAGCTTTTTTTTTTTTTAACATTTTGATAACCATAGTTTAATCTAATTAGTTATTTTAACCATATATACTTTTGTTATACATTTCACTAGATAGGCAAGGGGGTTCAGAACACACAAAAAATACTAAAATCACCTAATCTAAATAAATTTCCTTCTGTAGAATGGTCTTAATTTCGAGTGGTCAGATGGTACCAAGCCATACTTCACTTACTGGGAAGATGAAGAATCATCATCTGTGGGTGCATGTACATTTGTGGCTACTAATGGACTTTGGAGGCGTACAGACTGTGAAACATCTCTGCGAGGAGCCATGTGTCGTGTGCCCAAGGGTAGGATCCCAACTGGTCAAACTCATGTGGCAGAAAGTTTGCCATTTATTTTATTCAACTTATTCACTAATACTTAAAAGATAGTCTCGTACTGATCAGGTCTCATGAAGGGAGCTGTATGACATCTCCCATGTGTCAGCATATTTTGGCTTTACTGATTTCTAAATTCCTTCATTCAAAATCATAAATTTTGAGCTAGGAGGGACTTTAGAAGCCATTCTACATGTGAGAGCTAGATGTTGAATGGTCAAAGGCCTTCCTTACCTAGGATTATACGGATTTAGTAAGTGTCTGAGATAGGATTTGAACGCAGGTCTTCCTGACTTCACATCTAGCACTCTAAAAAAAAGGCAAATTTGCATATTTTTTTAAAAGTTCCATATAGTGGGAATTGTTTGACAGAACACTTAACTAAGAATTAGGATATGTGTGTTGTTATAGACCAGATTCTACCACTAGTAACTGTGCAGCCTTGGGCAAGTCTTGCTGGACCTCAGCCTTCATGTCTGGAAAATGAGGAGATTGGTCTAGATCAGGGATAGAGAACCTGCAACCTCAAGGCTACATGGACCTTCTAGGTCCTTGGGTGCTGCCTTTTGACTGAGTCCAAGTTTTATAGAACAAATCATTTTATTAAGTGGATTTGTTCTGTGAAGTTTGGATTTAGTCAAAGGGCTGCACTTGAGGACCTAGAAGGCCACATGTGGCCTCGAGGCTGCCACAGGTTCCCCACCCCTGGTCTAGATGATCTTTAAGATGTCTTCTGGGTGTAATGTTCTGTGTTCTGAGATTGATATCTATTGAGTATATGAGATGTGGGCTGGGAGTTGAAGCTAACAAATGCAAAGTATTCTTCCCAAGGTCCCATTACGCCAGTATTCCAACAGTCCTTACTTAAGACTAGTAGTTGTCAGCACTCAATTAATCTCAAGTAAAAGGGCTGCTAAAGTGAATGTAAAGATCTGATTTTCTTAGGGTTAGCCCTGTGTTAGCTTTAATATTCTTAGCTGATTATTTTATTTAAGTGCTCCCATAAGGAATTCTTAGTCTGTGAAAAAGGAATTGGAAAAAAAAATCTGTGGAAACAAGAATAAATATACGCATAGTTTATCCCTTTGTTAAAAGATAATGAAGACAACGGCTATTTAATAAGCAAATCATTAGTGTGAGAACAGAAGGGTAAGGGCAAATACAACCTACTAATTTGCAGATCATTAATGGCCCTTGGCCAGCTGATGGGCATTTACCACGAGAGACACACAAGGACTTTATGAAGTCTGTATGGACTTGTATAAAATGTGATAGCTTGGGTTACAGATATGATAGAAATAATCTGTCACTCAAAAAATCAAATTCATCAACATTGAGAACAAGTACATTACAAACTTTGGCATAGTCTTGTACTTTTTTCACATCATATGCTAAATGTAAAATGGCTACTCTAGACAAAGAACCTGAACCCTCTCCTGGGATTAGCAGAATTTAGCCCTCTTCGGCTCATTAGACTGTGTGGTCCTTTACGATAGAAATCGTGCTTATTTTCTTGCTAGTCCACATAACCTCTAGCACAATGAATATATTAACTGCTCAGAAGCATCACTCATTACCATGCCATTTACAGTTTCTATCAGACCTGCTGCATAAATTACTAAAGGTACTAGACTGGCAGTAGGGAAACCTGTGTTCTCATCCAACCTCTGACAGTGTCCCAACATGGTGGCATCTGAGCTACACCCTTTCACCTCTTTGAGGCTGTTTCCACATCTATACCCTAAAGGATTTGGGCTAAATGGTCTCTAAAATCCCTTTTAACTCCATAGGTGTATGTTCTAACCTAAGTTTTTAGTATTTAAAAATAAAGAAGTTTAAAATCATAATATAAACTTCATAAAACAATGTATGAATATAGGCATATAAACATATGCACATAACATACATATAAATATATAGGAGACAGTATGGTGCAGTGGAGAGAAAGCTGGCCTCCCAACGAAGAAGACTTCAAGTCCTTCCTCTGACCCGAGGCAAGTCACTTAATCTCTCATTGCTCTGGACAACATTCTGAGGATGTAGGTTGCAGAAAAGGTGCCAGCCTGCATTGGTTAAGGGAATTTCCCCATCTAGGGAATTCCCTAAAAGTCACAGGTAACAGTCCCTGTCCTGGTATTTCCTTACATTTATTATTTCTCCTTAAAGACAGGAGACATATCTGCTGTTTCTGTTTCCTTTATGACTCACTAGAATTGTGTTCTGTACACACAGTGGATGCCCAGTAAATATTGCCTGGCTTACTGGACATCCATTATTCTAGTGATGAAGGAAATAGAAATAACTGATGGGATCCCTGTCTGTCCTATATATGACCAAGATTTGGGCTCATGCTTTGAATGAGAGCCATTACTCCATCAGTAAAAACTTGCCCCTTTCTTAATTTTTAAGAAAAGTTTAGAAGAATCGATTTCTTAGGACACCAGAATACTGTGTACTTA
>CM053582.1:312344090-312365420 GCA_028627135.1 Pseudochirops cupreus
AGAATATCAAGGCAATTAATGAAAAGAAATGCTAGGGAAGGTGGCCTAGCCTTACCAGATTTTAATCTGTATTATAAAGCAGCAGTCATCAAAACCGCTTGGTACTGGCTAAGGAACAGAGTAATAGATCAATGGAATAGATTGAGTACAAAAGACTCAGTAGTCAATGATTATAGAAATATACTGTTTGATAAGCCCAAAAACCCCAGTTTCTGGGATAAGAACTCACTATTTGACAAAAACTGCTGGAAAAATTGGAAAATAGTATGGTAGAAACTGGGCATAGACCATCATCTAATGCCATACACCAAAGTCAAGTCTAAATGGGTGCACAATCTAGGTATAAAGGCTGATATTGTAAATAATCTGGGGAAGCAAGGAATAGTTTACCTGTCAGATTTATGGAGTAGGGAAGACTTTATGATCAAAAAGAGTTGGAGACCATTATAAAATGCAAAATAGATAACCT
Organism: Pseudochirops cupreus; assembly: GCA_028627135.1. Lineage (NCBI taxonomy): Eukaryota > Metazoa > Chordata > Mammalia > Diprotodontia > Pseudocheiridae > Pseudochirops > Pseudochirops cupreus. Next base: position 312,344,560 of record CM053582.1, read on the forward strand.
TGATTACATTAAATTGAAAAGTTTCTGTACCAACAAAGACAATGTGACCAAGATTAAGAGGGAAGTGGGAAATTGGGAAAGAATATTTACAACCAGTGTCTCTGATAAAGGCTTAATTTCTAAAATATACAGAGAATTAAGTAAAATTTATAAGAATACAAGGCATTCCCCAATCAATAAATTGTCAAAGGATATGAACAGGCAATTTTCAGAGGTAGAAATTAAAGATATCTTTAAGCATATGGAAAAATGCTCTAAATCACTATTGATTCAAGAAATTCAAATCAAAACAACTTTGAAGTACCACATCTCACCAGTCAGATTGGCTAAGATCACAAAACTGGAAAATGACAAGTGCTGGAGAGGATGTGGAAAAATTGGAACACTAATGCATTGTTGGTGGAGTTGTGAACTGATACAGCCATTCTGGAGAGCAATCTGGAACTATGCCCAATACATAATTGCGTACCCTTTGACCCAGTAATACTACTTTTGGGGTTGTATCCCAAAGAGATCATAGAAATGGGAAAAGGACCCATATGCACAAAAATATTTATTGCAGCTCTCTTTGTGGTAGCAAAAACCTGGAAATATAGGGGATGCCCAGCAATTGGGGAATGGCTGAACAAGTTGTGGTATATGAATGTAATGGAATACTATTGTGCTATAAGAAATGGGGAGGAGATGGACTTCATAATTACCTGGAGAGGCTTATACAAATTGACGCTAAGTGAGAAGAGCAGAAGCAGGAAAAATTTGTAGACAATCGCAGACACACTGTATGTGTGACGACCAACCTTGATAGACTGGACTCTTCTCAGCAACACACAGCTGTAAGACAACTCTACAAGTCTCAGGATGGAAGGAGATATCTACATTCAGAGAAAGATCTAGAAAGAACAGAGTTTAAATGGACACTGAAGCAATCTACATGCTATCGTCCTTTTTCGTGTTTGGTTTTGTTTCTTTTTTCCCGTGTTTGGTTTTGTTTCTTTTTTCCCATTGTTCACTCCATTGGTTACAACCCTTCTATACAACCAGACTAATGTCCAATGTGAAAGTATTTGCAGATCCTATACTTGATTGCATGCCACCATGGGGGGAGGGGGGGGAAGGGAGAGGAGAAAATTTGAAACTCAAGGGATTGTGGAACTGAATCTTGTAAACTAAAAGTAAATTAACAAGTCGATGGAAAAAAAAAAAGAATTGAAGGATAGGGGTGGCTGGGTGGCACAGTGAATAGAGCACCGGCCCTGAAGTTAGAAGCACCTGAGTTCAAATCAAGCCTGAGACACTTAACACAAAAACTAGCCATGTGACTTTGGTAAAGTCACTTAACCCCAGTTGCCCTGTCTTCCCCCTTCCAAAAAGCAAAAAATAAAATAAAAAAAATATAAGAATTGAAGAATATTTCCATGCCATGATGAGACATTGAGAGTAGGGCTTCAAAGGATTTATTTTAAATAACTGAAATAATTTTCTTCCAGGGAATACTTTAAGATCAAGTCCAAACAGTGGGGTTTTTTGTTTGAAGTGGTGTGTGTGTGTGTGTGTGTGTGTATGTATGTGTGTATGTGTTATCTTGAGCTCATTTATAGAAACTAACCTTAGATACTTGGATTATAATAACTAGATACTGAAAAATAAATATGTGTAGAGGAGGTTGTTGTTTGTGGACTTCTGTGAGTTTTAGTATATGATTTCACATTTCCTGTGGCATGAAATTAGACTATCTGAAACCTAATAAATACATTGTTACACTGGTGCTTATACAGAATCTAGGTATCTTGTCACCAGCATCCGTGGAGACTTTGACATTAGGAAGACAAAGAGGAAAGGAATAAGCATTTATATGTCACCTTGTTATATTCCAAGCACTTAAAAATATTATCTCATTTGATCTTCACAACAACCCCGGGAGGCGAATACTATGATTATCCCCACTTTGTGGATGGGGAACCTGAAGTAGGCTGAGGTTAATTGACTTGCCCAGGATCACACATTTAGTGTCTGATGCTGGATTTAAACTCCGGTCTTCCTGGTTCTAGGCCTTGTGCTGATAGAGCTGCACCACTGCACCACCTGCCTCATGAGTGTTTGAAGATTGTCTTAGAGGGAGTTCTGTATGAGAAAGATGAGCCAAAGAGAAAGAGTCATGATTAGGGGGACTGCTCCAAGATTGAGTGTGGTCCATATGAGTCACAAGGTTAAAATGTTGAGCCATCAGTTACACATGCATATTGATTCAGTGGCTATGGCATGCTAAAGATTTCCTAAATGAAGTACAATATTTTTAAATTCATGAAAGGTCTCTCTCCTCTCATAAAAGGCACTTCTATCCAACTATATGTTATTTATTTGTCCTGTGGCAGACATACTGTTGCAACTTTTTAGTGGAATAATTCTAGATAAGTGATTTAAAATTACAAAAAGTCTCTAAGGTGGGGGAGGGAGAAGGGAAGAAAAAAAAGAAATGTATGGGATAATTTTGTTGTATAACTTGAAATGAATACATAGCAAGTTGTGTATAGTAGGTTTGCAGTTTCATATGCAATCATCTTTTTTGTTGTGTTACATTATGGAAATGTTTGTTTTATTCCATAAATTAAAAATTAAATGTAAATTTTTTAAAATTACTTTCCAAACTTCTTTAAAATCTTTCTGAAAAAATGATGGCATATATAACAAATTCCTAAAAATGTACACATCATAATTTAGTCTTATCCATAGGTTTGGCAAACTATGACCTATTGGCCAAATGTAATCTGCTGCTTGTTTTTATATGGCCCCATGAGCAAAGAATGATTTTTATATTCTAAATAAAGTTTTATTATATTTTAAAATATAAAAATCACTCAGCTCACTGGTATACAAAAATAGGTGGAGGGTCTGATTTGACTCTTGGGTCATTGGGTCTAATACATTCTATCCTTGCTAGTTTTTTCCTTCATATCAAAGATATTTCATTACATTGTTCCCAATATAGGCTTATGGACAACAGGATAGAATTTTGGGACCAGTAGTTTCCCACACTATTGGTAGCACGTTTGATATACTAGGCAACATTAATAAAGTGCCAGATCCCCTAATGCCAGTACCCAACACAATATACCAACCTAGGAGCTTCTCTCAATGGGACTTTTGAAAAAGAATCCTCTTCTGCATAAGATCAGTTGAACTATGTCCACGTGGCTATATATTAATGGGACCACATTCTATTTATGTATAGGTGGTTACTTCTGTTGAAAATGCTATCTAAACTAGCTATAGTTTTATCATTACCTGCCCTGAAAGATATCTTTCACATATAATTACTAAGAATATTTCATTAGATTTCTGTTTTGTAACTCCTTTAAAAATCAAGGTCACTTACATATTTTTACATCAATAAATATATTCAATCACTACCCCCAAAATCTTACTTGTTTTTTATTCACAGAAACAAAACAATCAGAATACCCCAAGTTATGCAGAGAAACATCTATTCCCTGGATAAAATTTAAAAATAATTGCTACAGTTTTTCTACAGTCATAAACAGTACAAGTTTTGATGCTGCAAGGGAGTTTTGCAGAAAGGAAGGTAATTATTTAATGATGATAATAAGCTTTCTATGTTTTTGCATAGAATCCCAATGAACAATATAATGTCCTTGGTTTGTTTTGTTACTGTGTCTACAGGCAGCAAAATCCAATTGAAAAACTATAGTCCATTAAAGATATAATTTTAAAATGTAATTCATTTGTCATTTGGGGAATAATTCATGAAAATCATCTTTCAGCATGGAATTTTTAAATCTGAAATGGCTTGCAGTTTTAGAGGTCAAACTTTCCCTTTTTATGTGTTCAAACTAAAATCTTTCAAGTTACCTAAAATCAATATTCAAAGCTTTTGAAATGTATGGTATTACATTTTATACCTTTAAATAGATGATGTAGTTTAAATTCAGAAAATTTTTTTCAACTCCAAGTTGTTTAACAGTATGATTTTTCAGGAGCACTAGATTAAGGAACAAGAGAAAAACACTATTCAGTGCCTAGGATGGTCATTTAGCTAGCCTGTATTAAGCACCAACTGTGTGCCAAGGAGTATGGCAAACACTGAGCATATAGACAACGATAGGGATAGTCCTTTTGGAAAATGCCATTAGATGTGAACATGACGGATTGCTGTTTGGATGTTTGTGTTTCTTCTACAGGAGCTAATCTTTTAACAATTAAGGATGAGGCAGAAAATGCATATCTTCTAAAAGAGCTCTATGCATTTAGTTCTTCTATTCCAGTGGTCTGGTTGAATGCTCAATTTGATAATAATGGTAAGTGACTGGAAGAGAAAAGAAAAGAGGTTAAATGTTAATACACCACCATTAGTCTAAGGATAATGGCTACTGGGAACTAGAAACTCTTATCTGGGCCACTCTCTTTCCTTATAGAGAGGCTTTTCTAACTCTTCTCCATGACCTCTGACCTTTTTCAATGACCCAGTCAGAATAAGAAGGTTTAGACAAGTTCATGGTATTACTTTTGAGTAGAAGGACATTTTGGTTGAACATTTTCAGGTTATGTTTGCACCTCTGACCTATGAGATCCCTTCCAGACTCTCTGACTCTATTTAAAATACTTTCCTGTTATAGTATAGGGGCGACCACAAGAGTACTTCATACATACAATTTAATGTTGTTATAATACTATGTAAAATCAAGGGAGCAATCCTATAAAACCAAATGCAACTTAATATTTTCCATTCTAAATTCAGCTTGCTAAAGACTAACATAATTTATTTTGCTTAATGTTCATTGAATATTAGTTAATTATCCAGTATTTTCCCATAGGTAGCACCATCACTTGGTTTGATGGTAGTCCCATTGAGCATTCAAACTGGGGCATAAGGGAACCAGAATCCAATCTTCTCAAGGCTGACCTGTGTTTTGCATTGAGGACCACAGATGGCATGTGGCAGCTATTTCCTTGTGGAGAAAAAAATGGATTTATATGTAAGATGGCGACAGGTAGGTGTACCTATAACCATGAAGTCCAAGGTGGTTTCTTATGCTTTCCTGTTTGACTCTATTTCATCCTGTGTATGTCAGGTTTGTTTACAGTTGTTTGTATATTATCTCTATCATTAGACTCAGAGCTCCTGGAGATTAGGGACTGTTTTTGACATTATTTGTCGTCCCAGCTCTTAACACAGTACTGGGCATGTAGTATGTGCTCAATCAGTTCTTGTTTACATACTGACTGAGGACCTTAGGTTCACTCTACCTTTTAGCTCAGCCTCCTCTTGAGTCTGCGGAGTTTTTAAATCCAAGCATTTCAGGGGTAATCAATCTACTGGCTGACCTTTTAAATAGTAGCATAAGATACTGAGGTCTCATTCACTACTAAATAAGTCAGAAAGCATTTTAACTGATGTGAGAAATCCTGTCCACCAACAATCCTGTCCTCTCCTCACTGAAAATCCTTACATATGGAAGAGAGAGGCATGACAGTGCATCCCTCATTGTTGTATAGGCAGTGGGCTTAGAGCATTATCAGCTGATCTTCAAGAAACCGATTTTCAAGTTGGGGACTTGAGGTTTAGAAGATAAAGCCTTTTTAAATTAAAAATTATAATTTTAATTAATTAATAATTATAATAATATATTATAGTTATTTTAATTAATTAATAGTTTAATTATCTTTTTAATAAATAGAAATCTGTTTTCTTTTCCTACCATCCCCACGCCATTGGGAAAAAAAAAAAGAGAAACAAATTCCTTATAAAAAATATGCATAGACAGGTGAAACAAATTCACTCATTGGCTGTGTTCAAAAATGTGCATGTTATTCTGCATCCTGAATCCAACACTTCTCTGTCAGGAGACGGATAGCAAACTTCATCACTGGTCCACTGGCGTCATGAGTGGCTATTGTGTTCATCAGAGTTCTTCCAGCTTTCAAAGGTGTTTGCCTTTAAAATCTGTTTTGTTGTTTTTTTTTATTGTGTAGGTTGTTTGCCTGTCCTGCTTATTTCATATTTCATCAATTTATAAAAGTGTTCCAAACTATTCATTTTTATAATATTGATACTATAGTATACATGGTTCTTCTCGTTCTGCTCACTTCATTCTGGATCAGTCTTTGTCCTTATTTCTTAAAGCGCAATAGTATTCCATCACACGTATATATCATAATTTGTTTAACCATTCCCCAGTGATGGGCACACCCACAGTTTGCAGGGTTTTTGCAAAAAAAAAAGTGCTATGATATATGTGTGTGTATGTATGTATGTGTATGTATAGATAATTGATATTATCATAAGTTTTTCTAACTCTTCTCCGTGACCTATGACCCAATGTTTAGACAAATTCATAGTATTACTTTTGAGTAGAAGGACATTTTGATTGAACATTTTGAGATTATGTTTGCATCTCTGATCTATGAGATCCCTTCTGTATTCTGTGACTCAATTTAAAACGCTTTTCCGTTATAGTATAGCAGTGACCACAAGAGTACTTCATATATATGTGTATACACACACACATACATACACACATACATACACATACATATTCTTGTATATATAGAACTTTTCCTCTTTGAAAAAAATGTCATGGTATTTTCTAGATAGCAGTCATGTATCAATATTTTAAATGATTTGATGTTTTAAAATTTTTAATCAACAACAACAAAAAAAGCTTGTTTTCTTTCCCTCCCACTTCCACCTTTTCCCATGGGGAAAAAAAGGTGAAAAATATGTATAGTCCAGCACAACCTGAATTTCTTAAGAATAATTTCTGCCTCTCTGTATTTGATTTCAGATATTAATAATATGAAGCCTGGAGAAGGTAAGTATGTAACACCATTAAATATTTTTAGTTTTCAGGGAAGATAATCAGATAACATATACATACAGTAAATAATAATCATCAGATCATAAAAATAAGAAATTAGAGTTTGCTAAAAGCTTCATACTGGTTTTATAGTATATCTTTGTCTTTCAGTGTTCCTAAAAGTATCCTTTTCACCCATTTTCTTTTAGCCCCCAACCACAGCCTTATCCCCCTTACCGTGGTAGTGATGCTACTTGCCCTGCTGGGCATTTCCACATTTTTCTACTGCCTCTACAAGCAGAATGGCGGTTTCTTCAGAAGACTCATCACTTGGGGTGGTGTTCCTTACACATCAACAAACTTGAGAAGGTTACCTGTAGAAGAAAGCATCCTTATTTCAGATCTGGAGAGAAATGATCAATAAGAATATTGGAACCATAGGATCACAATGACTGTATTCAGCTTTTAAAAGAAATGGATATTAAGAAACTCTATATTATATTTCATTTTATAACCTTGATGTCATAGTAATACAAATTGCGTTAAAAAAAAAAAAACTAATCAACCCCTGACTAATGACTATTTGAATTACAACCAGCCTGGTTTTATTTTACCTTTTTTGCCAAAACACATTTCTTTTTCTTTTTTAAAGAAAAGGGTATGTTTGCGGGGGGACAGGGGAAAGGTGCACTTTGAGATTAAATAATCATTGTTATTCAGAACAGTTAGAAATAACTACAAGGATGTCCACTAAGTAGAGAAACCTGTTGTTTGAGAAAGGCTTAAAATCTCCAATTTTCAAAATTCATAAAAGTTCACTTCCAGGCTCACAAAGTAATGTTATTTGTAATGCAATACATTTATTTTCATTGAGATATAGTCATTGGATTTGAGATTTTTAAATCAGCTCATGACTACATGTGCTTTCATCTACCCCCAGCGCACCCCACCCCAAACTAAACAAACCCATTAGGAGGAAGAAGAAGACACCTCTTAGTTTATAAAGTGAATTTACATGGCGTATTTATTTATTTATTTGTGACTTAGCTCTAGCATTTTCTAGAAAGTAGAAACAGGTACTTGAGATAGAATAGCATATGAGAGAACAGGGTGGTGCAGTGGAAACACAGATTAACGTGGAAGTCAGAAGACCTGAGTTTGAATCCTGGCTTAGCCACTTACTCCCTGTGTGGCTGTGAGCAATTCACTTTAGGTCTCTGGGCCTTATTAGGGGGTTGGACTGGATGAACACTAAGATCCTTTCCAAGTCTAAATTTAGACCTCTGTGGCCTAGATCCTAATACTGCTCATCAATCAGACTTTTTTTTACAAGCCAGCCTTTTTAAAGAGGTGCAATGTGACCTGAGACTAAAAGATTGCATTTCTACTCCGTAAACTGAATTAAAAATTTCCCTGACTCCAAAGCTTTCCACATACCACAATAAGCCTTCATCTTCAAAATATAAGGATAGGTGACCATTACCTGTTTGTAATGTGTAAGGATAATTGGCTTAAACTAACCAGATGGTAAATAAAGACCATTTAATAAAATGTCATGTGAAATTAAAGTTCTGTATTTCTAAGTGGTCTTAGTGAAAACTGCTAATGAATTAGTCTTCCAGTCAAGGGATATTGAAATAGAACTGTCACATATAATGACACTACTGATTAAATATGTCATTAGTGAAACATTTTTTGTAGGAAGATGAATTCACCAATTTCCCAACGCTCTGTAATTAGACATAGAGGGCTACATTTCTAAGTGTCTAGGCATATGGACAGTTAATGCAATCCTTCCTGCTGCCAGAATTTCTGAAATGAGCAAATTTATGAAATAAACAAGATACTGAAATTCTATGCTTTATATAGATGCATATATTTTCACTATGTGGACATATCCACATTTAAGTCTTATCTGAAATAAACTTTGTAGTTTCATGAGTTATCAAATACAGCATGGAAAAACTTATTGAACAAACTTAATAAGAAACCATGGCTCCGTTAGTGACTGAAGTATCTTGTTAGGATCTTGATCTTCCTCAGCCTCAACTCTAGAGCTCTATAGAGTAATGGATAGAATGTTAGGTTTGCTTCAGGAAGACCTGTGCTTGAATTCAGCCTCCGATGAACCTTGGGCAATCACCCACTTAACTTAAATGGGCCTTAGGCAACTCTCTAGGATTTAAGGAGGATGCCATCTGCATTGGTTGACAGAATTCCCATACTTGGAATTGATAAACCAAAAATTAAGACTTTAGAGAATTATGAAAGAAGTAGATGATTTAAAGAGTCAGGCTATGCATTCGGAAATGTTAAGTTGTTGAACATTACAGAGACAGTAGCATTTAGTTTTTATGTCCTATCTCACATAGATAAAAATGCTAGATAACCAGGTTGAAAACTTTTTTACATGAGAAGGTGAATTTGATAAAACACTAATGTACTATTGCTAAAGTTGATTCAGCCATTCTGAAACTATGCCCAAAGGGCTATAAAACCATTTGACCAAGCAATATCACTACTGGTGTATACCCTAAAGAAATTTTTAAAAAGGAAAAGAAAAAGGACCCGTGTGTACAAAATTATTTATAGCAGTACTTTAAGTGGTGACAAAGAATTGGAAATTGAGGGTATGTCCATCAATTGGAGAATGGCTGAACAAGTTATATATGATTGTGATGGAATACTATTGTGCTTTAAAAAATGATGAACAGGATGCTCTCAGAAAAACATGGAAAGACTTATATGAACTGATGCAAAGTGAAATGAGCAGAACCAGGAGTACATTGTACACAATAACAGCACTGTTATATGATGATATACTATGAATTACTTAGCTATTCTCAGCACTACAATGATCCAAGACAATTCTGTAGGACTTCTAATGAAGGGTGCTGTCCATATCCAAAGATGGAACTGTGGTAGACCCTGATTGCCAATCAAAGATACTTTTTCTTTATTTTTCTTGGGGGTTTTTTGTCTGTGTTTTCTTTCACAGAATGACTTACATGGAAATGTGTTTTGCACAACTACACATGTATAACCTATGTCAAATTGCTTACCTTCTCAATGGGGGAAGGGAGGGAGGGAATTTGGAACTCAAAATTTGAAGAAAAAAAAAAGAATGTTAAAATTGTTTTTATGTATCATTGGAAAAAATAAAATATTAAATAAGAGAAGGTGAATTTGACATTTTCAATCTCAGGTCAGCAGTGTGGATACTATTTCCCCTTAAACCTTGAACCCTCTGGCGTAAGGTGTTACTTAAACAACTAGAGAAGTTTTGTTACCACTGCTTTGGATAAACCCATTTCATATCAGTGTTATTTATAATGCGTTCATAGTATTCTCCTGAGTGAATTGGAAAATGCAAGTAACAGATATTGCTGTTGAACCACAGGATGACATACTAAGCATTTTTTAAGCTTTTTTTTCCAGGAATTTGATGTTAAAATATTATTTGTGACATGGATTGGGTGGGCAGCATGTTGCACAGGGGACCATATGTCTCTCTTCTTATTCCTAGGTACTAATGCAGAAGGGATATAGCAGTTAGAATTCATATCAGAAATTAAAAAGTGGTTCTTTTTTATTTGATCAAGTGAGTTTGGTTTCTCTAAAGTGTAAAGAAAATGAGAAATTTAGATGATCCAGAACACCCAAGATTACTGTACATGATGTCCATATCTTTAATTGATGATTTGGTAGAACCACTTAAAATACCAGGTTCATTCAGGAAATAGTATTAAAGTAAAATAGTTTTGTGTGATGTCTCAAGGTTCTTTGAGTTCAGCTAACAAGCACAAACTTAGGGAGAAGGCAGATATTTTAAGACTAATCTATTCTTTGTTGCATCATTGTCATTATTTCTTGTTGCATGAGGATTTTAAGAGAAAAATCCAGTAAATGTTATATGTAACTACATCAGTTATATGAATGATATATGAATATTGTGTATTCTCTGAATGTGACTATGCATATAATTTGCTCATATACAGCAAAGGCCTAATGAATCCTAATTGGGAGAAAGAATTGAAACTAAAAAAAGCCCTCTTTAAGCCAGTGACCTTCTTTACTAAAAGCTAATTAACACAAGTACTAGCTGCTTGCAGAGCACTTCTGCTGCAATTTAGATCAAATTAAGGAGAAAAAAATCATTTGAGTGGTGTTTTCTTCACACTTTGAAGTGGCTATGATGGACTGCAGTTAACTCATTTAAGCATCATCATCCATTTCTTGTAATTGCATGTAACAGCAACCTTGAACTTATTCTTTGTTTAAAAAAAATAGCCTACCTATGAAATGATGTTATCTTTTATTTGTTTGCCTGTGCTATTTGGAAATGAAAGCAGAAAGTTTTATTTAAAAGACAGAAAAGACCCTAAGATGCTGGTTTTCTTTCTCGCCTATTAAGGAAAAAATAATCTCTCTTTTCTCAACTATATAGAGGCAACATGAGGTATTGGATAAAATGCCCGGTTTGCTTTAGGCTCTAAAGTTTAGGAAGATCCAGATTTCAGCTTCTGCTTCTTGCATTTGCTGGCCAGGTAATCCTGGGCAAGTCAGACAGCTTCCTAGGATTTAGTTACATAGACAGGTTGCCATTTGTGTTGGTGGAGGTGTTGTGAGTTGGGATCCTGGTGTAACTGTGGAAACCTGAATTAAACCACCCCACCCCATACTCCTATAATACCAGCTAGGACCATAGCAAGCAAGGAAGTTATGGTGCAGACCTGGGGCAGTTTAGGTTAGCTTTGCTCCCACGTAGATTGATTTGGAGCCTAACTGTGGGCCCTTTGGACGAGAAATGTGAAGAAACAGCTTGGGGGGCATTAGTGAAATGTACCTGAAATCCCCCTGGGAGCTTCCTTAAATGCTTCTTTCTATCGCCTTGCCCCCAGCTTATATCTGTTTTTTTTTTTTTTTAATCTTCCTGAACTGCTTTTAACTGTCTTGGGAACTGTTTTTTATCTGAATGACACATTGCATCAGATGCTGGAACCACTACAAAGGGGCACAGAAGGGAATTCCCAAACCTAGAGTTCCCATGCCAATAAATCAGTTCTTTCCCATGATCACATTTTATTTTTCAGTAAACAAAAAAATAATCTTCTTTATTTAATTTCACCCCCTCCCTGTGTCTGCTCCTCCCTGTCTCTACCCTAGTCCCTAAAATAGGCACAACATGAAATTGAAAAGAAGTACCTTAACCCAAACTGTGTGGGGACCCTAGTTTTTTGGGATGGTTTTGTTTTTGGTTTTGTTTTTGTTTTTTTGCTTTAGTGTTCTGTGAAAATAAAATAAAACAAAATATTTGGGGAGGTGACTTTCTGGGGGGTATGTATATAGATGATTGGGGCTTTTTTTCCTTTTTAATATAATTCCTTATATGACAGAAAGCAACAAGAAGGTGACAATGACTCTCTGAAATAGTGCCAGTTCCATAAGGTCTGTTGGCTCATTCTGTCCTTTTTGGCTCTCTGGGAGACAGGGAGGCAATGCAGGGAATTTGGGGGCACACAGATTTTAGCTTTACGTGTTTTCCAACAAATGTAGTGAATCAACTATGGAATTCTATTAAAGGATTGATGTTTTTCATTATTATTCTTTGGCACACATACACACACACACACACACACACTCCATACAATTCCTTCCTCTGAGTTCAATCTCTTGCTGTTCTCTTCACATTGTATGTGAGGTAGATTGAGTTTCTTGAGATTTAAGTAAGAGATTTCACAGAACATTATTTTACACATTGGACTAACTAGTCAATCAACCATTCTGGACTTTCTGACCCTTTTATTCATGCCACTTAAGTCTGTTATGGGAACATGCTGTTACCTATTCAGTAGGCTCTTGCAACACTTCTGGAAAACGTTCCCCTCCTTTCATCATCTTTCATATTATCTCTCTTGCCCTATGGAATATATTATTTTTCTTACCCTATGGAACTTGTTTTCACATCCTCCCACCAATCCTTCATAGAGGATCTACTCAACACACTGGACGCCTTTTTCTAGGTCATTTAAAATGTTGTGAGACCCACCCAGTACAGTACTAGGACTATTCCATCTGTTCTCCCAACCTCTAGCTACCTCATTGGGCCACCTCCTTTTCCAGTCATATATGACAAAATTCAAGGCAGAAATGTGGCACGGAGACAGTGATACCACTCTATTCTCTTCCAGCTCAGCCCAATGCATTGCAACACACACACACACACACACACACACACACACACACACACACACACACACACACACTTGAGATGGAGAGCTCAACTCATTTCCCTTCTTTTTCAAGTCATCTTTTGACTATTTCTCATTGCCTTTCATTCCATCATTTATTCATTCATTCAGCAAGCATTTATTAAATACCTACTCTATGCAAAGCATTTCCCCAATTGGATTTTGGAAACCATACAGAGCATTTAATGACCCCAAACTTTTCTCTGAATCAAAAACCCATCCAGTTCTGTACAGCTATCAGTTGTGGAGCACCACAGTTGCCAAGGAATTGGAAATGAGTATCATATCACAAAGGGCAATGGAAAGATATATGGAGTGTGTGAGCAGATGGCAACACATTGCAAATGAGGAGTTATGACAGAGAACCAGAATAGAAGATGTCCTTAAAGAAATGTATGAGCAAAAGATGAAGATGAGTTGATCCTGTGATGAGTGAAGGTTAACTAATGTATAAACATTTTTCTTCACCAGTATCCTTATGATGTTAGAAAAAAGTGGGGTAAGTCTCAGCATATTGGTGGACTTCCTGTGATCAACTTATAGAAGGACATAGATAAGAGCTACACAGGATGGATGATGGCTTGCATCCACACCATTGGAAAGATTGTTCATGTTAATAAGATTATTTTTGTGTGTGTGTGTGTGTGTGTGTGTGTGCATTTGAATGTTCTGAATATTGAGTCTTCTGGTAATGGTAACATCTATATGGCGAAGAGCCACAATCACCAAAGAGTCAAAATTATGGGCGACTTGAAGGACAGTGGAAAGCAGTATGTTGAGTATAAATGGGTTGTTGCACAATTCCACAAGGAATTAAACTTAAGAACCATCCAAAACACATCATCAAAGAATGGTATGGCCAATAAAGAACTGGTCCAATCAATAGAAAGAGCAAGAAATAACAAACAGTCTAAGTGTGACATTGACAACCATAAAGTCAGAAGACCTAGAGGAGGGCCCCCAGAATTTTGAGTAGGCTCCCCTGTGAAGAATTCATGATAGGAGAGAGGAAGCTGAACTAGGTGGCATTAGGGCACCCAGGATCCTTCCTGAAGAGATCCTATGGGTCTTCTACAAGGCCATGGCACTCTTTGGAGTCACCATATGCCCTAAACTATGATGAAGTCCATCTTCCTTAAATGGTTGGTTGGGTTGCTATATGAGTACATTATGCCCAAGCTGGAGAGCTTCTGCAGGAAGGGTGAACAGCAGACCTTCACCTTTGTTCCAGATGGGCATCTTTTATATTATCATGCCCCACCAAGTTATTTCAGTGATGGCTGCACAGAAGAGGGGCTGCAGTGCAGATGCTCATCTTCTTGGAGATCTGGAGAGATTTGATAGCTCACAATTTCATGATCATCACCCTTGCTGTACTACAGTTATTTATCTATGATACTGTCAAGATGTACCTCGAGATGCTCCAGATCACCATTAGTGCAATGCCCAAAGCTCTGCAGACCAAGCTAGAACCAAGAGGACTACTTTGCTCATGGGGAAATTCTCTTCTTCATCATAGTGTGGTTGATGGCCCTCCCCACTCTCCAAAGAAGTATTCTGATTGGAATAAAGTAGCAAGTAAAATATGAAGAGACTAGCAATGGAAGTTTTTTAAATATGTAAAGCTTTATTTTTGGTGGCTTTTTTCTTTTTGTGGAGGGGTGGGTGGGTGTCTGTGTCATCTTTCACACCATGACTAATATGGGAATATGTTTTTTATGCTTGCACATGTATAACCTATATCAAACTGTTTACCATGGAGTAGGGGTAAGGGAGAAGTAGGGAGAGAATTTGGAACCAAAATATTTTTAAATGATATTAAAAATTGTCTTTCTACAACATTATCTTGGTTCTACTCATTTCACTCTTCATTATTTAATGCAAATCTGCCCATGTTTTTTCTGTGATCATTGAGCTCATCATTTCTTATAGCACAGTAGTATTCTATCACAATCATAAACCACAACTTGTTCAGCTTTTCCCCAATTGATAGGCATCCCCACAATTTCCAGTTCTTTGCAACCCCAAAGAAAGCTACTATAAGTATTTCAGAATGGTTCAGAAGGTGCTTTTTCCTTTTTCCCTAATTTATCTTTGGAAATGGGTCTAATAGTGGTATTGCCATGTCAAAACGCATATAGTAAAAGCAGTATTGTTTTAAGAACAATTTTAATTGACTAAGTCATTTTGAATATCATAAATCCCCAGGTTAACTACAAAGGACCTATGAAGGAAGACTGTTTGCATCCAGAGACAGAACTGATAAATAGAAGTATTTATGGAATGATTTTACATATATATGTACATACACACACAAATGAGTAGAGGAAGGAAGAAAAAAGTTACATGATAATGTTATTATATATTTAAAAGGAATAGCAAGTAGGAGATAACAGATTTGCAGTTTCATGGGCAATCATCTTTTTTTATTCTACCATGTTACAGAAATGCTTGTTTTATTTCATAAATTTTAAAATGTAAGCAATATAAAAATTAAAAATATTAATAAAATGTATTTAAATTTTGAAAAACTGTCAAAAAATTGTCTCTACATGAAATTGGGAAAAAATAAAATATTGTTTTTTAAAAATGTGAAGGAAAAACCTCTGTTCTCCAAATGTTTTCTTTGACTCACCTTTCAGCAAGTGTGAGCCTCTCAGTATGACCCCAAAAACATTGGTCCTGTTGGATACAAAAGCTTATCTTTATTAATTCCCTGGAGAAAAACATATTTTCTGATCAGTTATTTTGATAATGTTTGCAATTTTTTTACATTTGTGAAACTTAGTTGATAGTTTAATGCAATTCTCAGTTCAATATATCTCTCAATCTTTCAAGATATCTCAAAAACTACTGGGATTTTGCAAACTAAGGAAGTTTATCAAGCATAAAAAAGAAATAATCTAACCTGCTGTTTGACTTACAAAATTATCCCATTATAATTTCAAAGGTGCATTTTATTAAATATATGTTAATAACACTGTTATATCAATTTTTACCTAGAATGTTAATGAAACCAAAATGGTTATAATGTTGGTACAGGACTTTACATAATCACGTTTGGAATATTTTTGAAACTGTATGCTACTAAATTAGCATCATTAGTATTTAGTAGTGTGCTACTAAATTGGTTTATTTAAATTTTAAATACTTAAAATAAAGATATTGGCAAACTTTTTTTAAAAAGTGTGAGAGGATATAGGTAGGAGTCAGCGTGGATGGGTTTCTGCCAGTGCTGCTCAAGAGAATATGCCCACGAAATGTGATCCTAGATTCCTCAAAGTTTCGACCTTTGGGGCCAGCTAGGTGGTGCATCAGCCCTGGATTCAGCAGGAACTAGTTCATATCTAACATTACTAGCTGTGTGATCCTGGGCAAGTCATTTAACCCAGATTGCCTCCAGACGGGGAATAAAAAGTTCCAGCCCTTGCAATGCTTTGTGTTAGGTGATGGGGCTTTATATGAATAAGTAGACCTATCTAACAAGTCCTAAATAATGCCGTTGTCTACACAAACTTCTTGGAAGGTAACGTTTCACAGGATCTTATGGCAAGTCTGATTTATATCAGACTCATGTCATGGATGTATGGAACAGGAATTCCATTCCTACTGCTCTATGCTGGCGAGGGCATTAGGATAGGGACTGAAAATGAGACTCCACAGACTTTGCAAATTACATTAGTTTTTTCTCGTAGTTGCTGCTAAGAATGTATAAAAGACAGCAGTTGTCATGTTTTTTGATGACTTTCAGTTTTATTAATGTCTTTTTACATTAGTTTGCAAAAGTCCTCAAAAGTGTTCATTTTTATAACATATATGTTATAGTATAAGTTCTTCTGGTTCTGTTCCCTTGACTTTGCATCAGATTAGGGGCAAATCTGAATGAGCTAGTGCTGTCTCCAAATCTAGACTATTGGGAAAAGCAGGGGCAAGAAAGATACAAAGACAGAGAAATCAGAAGGAAGTGTATCCATCAATAGATAACCAATTATTTTAGGGCCTTGTGGCAAAATTTAGCACTAATTCACTGATGATATTCGTAGTATCAATCAACAAACATTTAAAAAGCACCTGCTATGATCTGGTCACTGTACCAGTTAGCAGTGCAGCTACACCACTGTACTAGGCAATGGTTTGCAAAGGCAAAAATGAAATAAGTAGTCCCTACTCTCATGAAGCTTCCCTTCTAATATGGGAAGTAACATGGAAATATAAATAAACTCAAAATAAATGAAGAGTAAACGAGGTAATTTGGAAGGGGTGAGATACAAGCAGCTAAAGGGATCAGAAAGGGCTTCACATAGAAGACAGCACTTGAATTTACCTTCGAAGGAATCCAGGGATTCTAATCCAAAGATGACGAGGGAAGTGCATTCTAGGCATGGAAATTGGAGATATAAATCCTTCAGACACTGGAATTTCAATCAGATTGTCTGGATCAGGATGCACGAAGGGTCTCACCAGGCTGTACTGCTGAGTTTCCAGAATTCTGCTATGATGCCTTAGAAATCTCTTCACCCCCCTGAAAGTACTCTTTGTCCCTATAGTCTCTTCTTCTGCTTGGCTGGTTCCATTTTAAGGGGCATGCCCAGTCCAGTCATGTCTTAATACAATGTCTGGTATATAACAGCTACATGATAAAATTCATATTAAGTAATCAATTGATTAATACTTATCTTTGTGAGTAGGAGTTTCTATTTATAGAATCTATTCAGTTTTATTCATTTTAACAAAAGCTTTCTTCTCTGATACTGTGAATGGCATGTTTATAAGTGAGGAATATTGAGCTCTCAATACATTGAGGGATATGTATACATTTGCTAAGATTCTTTAGGTGGACACTAGGAACTAAAGGAATGAGAAAATTCCCCAAGTGTATTTTGACCCTCTGTGATATAAAAGAGACAAAAGAATTGTATAGGCATGATCCCATGGACTGAGATTAAAATAGAAGGCAGTTCTAAGTGAAAGAAAGACTCTGAAAAATTCAGTTATAACATTATAGCAGCTGACCTTAGTGAGGAAGAAAAGGGGAAGGTATTGAGAGAAAGTGATGTGACCACACAGAGAGCTCTCCAGGGATCACAGTTCTAAAAGTAAGATAAAGCACGATAACAAGATCAAATACGGAAGAGTAGCCCAGACCCATAATATGGTTAGGAAAACTGAAGTCGGATGTGATGCTTAGAGAAAAAATGTGAGGGACAACCAAAAAGGGTTTTGTTTTGTTTTTTAGGTACATGCAGAATAACAAGGAAAGGATGAGAACACATTTGCAACATATGTTTCCATGTGAATAATATGAAAGAAAATGGAACTAATCCATTTTTACTTTGCTTCTTTCTCTTCTCAGTCAAGGAAAATTATTATCATCCCAGGAAAGTTAAAAACAATCATGGTGAATTAGAAATTGAACCCCAAGATAGATGAGGAGATTTTTATCAATTATAAATGAGGAGAGGTAAAATGAGGAAGGGGGTTGCAGGGTTATTCTAAAAGGAGAACCCTGAAAGAACTGAGTAGAATATTTGACAAATAACAAGTTCCTTATTAAAGTAACAAGTAAACTTGGTCACAGTGTTTGAACTAGGGAGGAATATGGTGGGGAGGGGGATTTGCTGAATATTATTCCTAGGCATATGACCATAATGAAAACTACTAAGACTACTATAGTTGTTACCAAGAACTGGGTTTTAGTAACTAGTGGGAGGTAGTGTCTCAGACAAAACCTTTTATTCTTATATAGTCAAATTTTGAAAATATACAGGCTTTATAAAATTACTTATCTTCTGGGGAAGATGGGGAGCTGGAAGGAGTCCAGCAATGAAAAGCAAGAAACTGGAAACAAAATGACCTCCAGTTTAGAATCTAATTGATTAAAATATTCAGGCAGAGGGGAAGGCACTTTCTACATGCAAAGTGCTTTTTACCACTAACTTTATTCATCATTCCTCCCAACAACCATAGGATGCTAAAAGAGTGTCTACCATGTTGCAGCTATTAGATTATCTCACTCCTTGGCAGTTCTAATTCTCCAGCTTTCAGTTTCATTTTGGAATAAGGCTTTTCCAAGGTGATGGCATAAGATTCTCATTAAGTCCGTGTTTAGTCTACTCTAGCCCTTAAAAGCAAGCAACAGAAATCATTCCTGAGCAAGCTGTTTCCAGGCAAAAATCAGAGGTGGACACCATCAAAAAAACACAACACACAAGATGATAGCCAACATATTAAATTGTGCTTTCATTGCTGAACTCAACTGTAACCCTCATTATTATTCTGAATTACACTATAAAATGCAATCCTTTATAGGTTTTTCCAAACATGACATTACTAAGTTATCAAGCGTCCTTAATAAAGCTTTAGAATTTTATTTATAATGCACTACGCAGTTTATCCTTGAGAAAGCTTCACTAAGTAAAGTATCCATGGTTTTAAAGGCAGGCAGATAAAAACTGACCTCCTCTCTCTCTCTCTCTCTCTCTCTCTCTCTCTCTCCCTCTGTCTTTCTGTCTCTGTCTTTCTCTGTCTCTCTCTCTCTCTCTCTTTTTCTCCCTCCATCCCTCCCTGTCTCCCTCTCCCTCTCCCCTGCCCTGGCTTCTCTTTTTCTCTCCCCTTTTCCCCCTCCCTCTCTGTCTCTTTGCCTATCTCCATCTATCTCTGTTCCTCTCTCTCTCTCTCTCTCTCTCTCTCTCTCTCTCTCTCTCTATCTATCTACTACCCCCCCTTCAAAAGCAAAGGCAACACAAAGGTTGCTATTTCAGCACTTTGTTGACACTGGTGTCAGCAGGACATTTAAAAAGCTTGACACTTTTTATGTTCCATCAAATACCAAACATTAATTCAAAGTAGAAAGATAAATTCACAGGGTCAGTCTTCCCACACCCATGTAGAGTTTTTTTTTTGGAAAAGGTTACATTCAATTCAGGTAATTATAGAGATAAAAGAGATGCAGATACCGCTCAGTGTCTCCTGTCAGTCACACTGCCACTCTGGGACATGCAATGGCAGATGAGTGCCCAAGCAATCTTTCCTTAACAAGCTGGGCAGCCATCCTCAGTAACAAAAGGCAAAGTTGGTGAATATCAACACTCTGTGAGGCCACGGGTCACATTGTGATCTTCATCTAGAAGAGGAACAACTAACCCAGGGGTGGGGAACCTGCAAGCAAGAGGCTAGATGTGGCCCTCTAGGTCCTCAAGTGCAGCCCTTTGACTGAATCCCAGAGGGCCACACGTGGCTTTGAGGCCACAGACTGCCCGCCCCTGAACTAACCCCTAGAGAAAATGAATTATATGCCCCAAATTTCAATACATCCTTGGTCAGTCAATCAATAACCGTTATTAAGCACCTATTATGTGCCTGGCATTGTGTTCAGCACTGAGGATACAAAGAAAGGTAAGACAACTCTAGTGGAAGACCCATCATGTAAACAATGAGGCATAAACATCAACATAGAGAAGGCATTAGTATGAAAGAGGGGCAGGAAAGATGAGTAGAAGATGAGATTTTAGTTGGAACTTGACAGAAGCCAGAGATGAGGGAGGAAAAGGCATAGAACACTAAACAGAATATTTCATATCTTATCCTTGAGGTGATAGGAAACCGCTGGAGTTTATTGAGTAGGGGGAGTGATATGATCAGACCTGTGGTTTAGGAGTCATTACAAAAGCTGAGAACATATTCTGAGCACCCCAGTTTAAATCAGTGCACCGTGTTACCTGCCTGGATATTCTAATATACTTGTGACTTCCTAGATGGTGATATTGATTCATAAAATGCAGATTAAATTATAGGGCAG
>CM053582.1:312365920-312397230 GCA_028627135.1 Pseudochirops cupreus
TATCTTCTCTATTTTATTCATCTGTGCATTCAGAGATATAAAACTTCCCCTAAGAACTGCTTTTGCTGCATCAGACAAGTTTTGATGTGTTGTCTCACTGTTATCAATCTCTTGAATGAAGTTATTAATAATTTTTATAATTTCTTGTTTGATCCACTCATTCTTGAGGATTAAATTATTTGGTTTCCAATTAGTTTTTATTCTGTCCTTCCATGGCCCTTTGTTACATATAATTTTTATTGCATCATGATCTGAGAAGGATGCATTTAATATTTCTGCCTTTCTGCACTGACTTGTGAGGTTTTTATGCCCTAGTATATGGTCAATTTTTGTGTATGTGCCATGTACCATTGAGGAGAAGGCATATTCCTTTTTATCCCCATTCAGTTTTCTCCAGTCGTCTACCATATCCACCATCTGTAAAATGCTATTCACCTCCTTCACTTCTTTCTTGTTTATTCTGAGGTTAGATTTATCAAGCTCAGAGAGGGGGAGATTGAGGTACCCCACTAGTATAGTTTTGCTATCTATTTCTTCTTCTAACTCTTTTAACTTCTCCTCTAGGAATTTTGGATGCTGTACCACTCGGTGCATATATGTTTAGTAATGATATTGTTTCATTTTCTATGGTGCCTTTTAGCAGGATATAGTTTCCTTCCTTATCTCTTTTAATTAGATCTATTTTTTGCTTTTGCTTTATCTGAGATAAGGATTGCTACACCTGCTTTTTTTTCTTTAGCTGAAGCATAATATATTTTACTCCAGTCTTTTAATTTTGGCCTGTGTGTGTCCCCCTGCTTCAAATGTGTTTCTTATAAATAGCATATTGTAGGATTATGGTTTTTAATCCATTCTGCTATCTGCCTCTCTTTTATGGGAGAGTTTATCCCATTCACATTCACAGTTATGATTGCTATCTGTGTCTTTCCCTCCTATTCTATCCTATTCCCTCCCCTGTTTATGCTTTTATTTCTCCCTTCTCTCTTCCTCTCCTTAAGAATTTTCCTTTTGACTGTTGCCTCCCTCAGTATTCCCTCCCTATCAACCCCCCTCTGTTTTCCTACTCTTTCCCCTTACTACTTCTTCCCTCCCTCCTCCTCCTTCCCTTTTCTTAACCCTTCCTCCTCCTGCTGCCTGTAGGGTATGATAGATTTTTATACTTAATGTAGTATGTTATTTCTTCCTTGAACCAAGATTGATAAGAATAAATCTCATACAATGCTCCTCTCCCACCTCTCTTTCCCTCAATTATGACAAGTTTTATGTCTCTTCATAATAGAGTCCTATATTTAAGTGATTATGTTAAATAAAAAACAAATGACGGCAAAGCTCTTATAATGTTCATCTCCCTCCCTTCTTTCCCTTTACTATAATATGTTTTTTTGCCTCTCTGTGTGGCATAATTTATCCTTTTCTGCTTCTTCCTTTCCTCTTCTCCCATTATGGTCGCTTTGTACCCCTTAATAAGGATTTTTATCATCATTTTAGTTAATTTATACTCACACCCTCTATTTATCTATATCCCTTTTAAATGTCACAATAAGTATACAATTCTCAATATTAACATGTATCAGCTTCCCATATAAGGATGTAAATAGTTTGCTCTTATTAAATAACAAGTTGTGTGTGCGTGTTTGTATGCGTGTGTGTTTTCCCTGTTTATCTTTCTATGTATCTCTTGAGCCTAGTATTTGGAGATTGAATTTTCCATTGAGCTCTGGCTTTTTCATCTAGAAGGTCTGGAAATCCCTTATTTCATTGACTGACCATTATGTTCAGTTTTACTGGATAGCTGATCCTTGGTTGTAGCCTGAGCTCCTTTGCCTTACAAAACATCATGTTCCAGTCCCTCTGACCTCTCAGTGTAGAAGCTGCTAGGTCCTGTTTGATTCTGACTATAGTTCCACGATATTTGGATTGTTTCTTTCTGGTTGCCTGCAGTATTTTCTCCTTTATCTGATAGTTCTGGAATTTGGCTACAACATTTCTTGGAGTTTTCAATTTGGGATCTCTTTCAGGAGGTATATGGTAGATTCTTTCAATAACTATTTTATCCTCTGATTCTAGGACCTCAGGGCAGTTTTTCTTGATAATTTCTTGGAGGATGTTGTCCAGGCTCTTTTTTTCATCATGACTTTCCAGTAGACCAGTAATTCTTAGATTGTCTCTCCTGGATATGTTCTCCAGGTCAGTTATTTCTCCATTGAGATATTTTACCTCTTTTTCTAATTTTTCTTTCTTGAGGTTTTGTGTGACTGATTCTTGATGTGTCATAGAGTCATTAGCTTTGATTTGGCAAATTCTCATTTTTAGCAAATTATTTTCCTCAGCTAATTTTTGGAGCTCCTTTTCCATATGTTCAGATTTCATTTTTAGGGATTTATTTTCTCCAGTTAGATTTTGAACATCTTTTTCCATTTCACATTTTACTTTTTAAGGAGCTACTTTCTTCACTGAACCATTTTTCTATTTTTGCAATTGTAATTTTAAAATAATTGGTCAGTTTATCTTCTATCTCTCTAATTTGGTTTTTAAAGTCCTTCCTGCACTCTTCCAAGAACACTTTCTGAGCTTGAGATCAATTCATATTCCCTTTTGAGGCTTCAGCTGTAGGTGTAGAGTCAATTCTGTCTCCTTCTGAATTTGGTTCTTCACACTTGCAATAATAGGATTCTAGAGTCTTTGTCTTGGCAACCTATTTTTTTCCCCATTCTGAGGCACAGCCTTAGCCACACCCTTCCTCTAGGACTCCCAAGATTTTAACTGGTTCCACTATTTTAGGATTTTACTCTGGGGCAATAATTTCTAGGTTTTCAGGGTCAGAGGGGAGGATTAGAGCAGCCAAGGTTCACACCGCCATCCTGGTCCCTGGAAGTTCAGATAGATGATTTCTAAATTTCCAGGCTGTGGGTTGATAGTCTCAGGAATAGCTGCTGTCCCTGCTGCAGGCACTGCATTTGTCTCTCACCCAGCTCCACAGATCTCCAGTCTTGTGGTGATAGGCCTGGAAATGGTCCCTGCAGTTAGTGGATCAGCTTTCCCCTGCGTCCACCCACCTCGTTGCCCATCATGCTTCTTTAAATGAAACCTAAGACTGAGGCAGCTAGGTGGAACAGTGGATAGAATGTTGGCCATGGAGTCAGGAGGACCTGAATCCAGCCTCAGACACTTAACAAGGGCAAGTTGGGCAAGTCACTTAACCATGTTTGCCTCAGTTACCTCATCTATAAAATGAGCTGAAGAAGGAAATGGCCAACCACTCCAGTATCTTTGTCAAGAAAACCACAAGTGGGATAACAGAGAGTCACACATGACTAAATATACTAAACAACAAGATCGAGTTAGCTTTTTTGGTGTATATGTCATATTGCTCATTTATATCATGTTTGTAGTCTACTAAAAATCTCAATTCTCTTCTTAGTGAATTGTTTCTTGACCTATTTCTCCTGTCCTACACTTAGGCATTTGATTTGGGAATATTAAGTGCTGGATTTTACATTTATTTCTTAATTCATTCTGCAAGCCTGTGAAGGTGGATCCTGGTTTGGTTGTCCACCATTTTAGTGATCACTCCCAGTTTCATGTCATCAACACATTTGATGAGCATGCCTTTTGTGAGTTCATTCAAATAAGTGATGATAGGTTGAAGAGAACAAGGCCAGGAAGAAAGGCCAGTGGCACTCCACTAGAATCCAGGATCACAGAGGTAGTAAATGACAGTTCCCTGACTCAAACCCAAACTCTCTGATTCTGAGATTCTTCTCACTTCCCCATGTTATTTTATCTTTGCCGTATTGAAGCATTCATTATACTATTCACAACCTGCACATCTACCTAAATCATCACATCCAGTAGAAAAGCTGACCAGGACTTTGATTGAGAGAACTAAATCTACCTCCCTACTGTTAGCATACGTTTGCCATGCTAATTGATCCCATAAAAGGATATTCCAAGTTTCATTTCAGAGGGCAGCTAGGAAGCACAGATTGATGTTACTTTGCTAATATAGCTATATTTTGTTAATGAAGGTCTGCCTTGATTTCCATAATAAATGCATTTCTTAAAAAGCTATTTGTTCATCAATTCAATTAAATTTAAAAGCTCTAGAGCAGAGGCTCTTAACCTCTTGGGATCCCATGGATAAATTTCCAGAAGGGTCCATGAACTGGGATAGAAAAAAAGTTAAATCTTTAATTTCATTAACTTCTAACTGAAATTTAGCATTTGCTTTGCTTATGAATGGAGGATTATGAATGGAATAGTGTTAGCTGTACCTGTGACTTTCTTACTAACAGAAAAAAAAACGAGATACTTTCCTATCACATTACAATCATTGCAGATATGTCAAAACATTGTTTATGTTCATTACTATTTTAAAATTATTGTAGTGTTATACCTACTGTTAGACATATTAGTAAATAGCAAATTTGTTTTTAGTGTTCTGATAATTATATTTCAATATAATTGGTTTCTTTTGTAGTGCTAGGTATTTTATTTTATACTTAAAAACATTATTCTGAATGAGCCTGTAGGCTTCTGCAGGCTGCCAAAGGGCTCCAGGACCTAAAAAGGTTAAGAACCCTTAGTATAGAGGTGTTTTCTATGTAAATTCCTCATGGCAGGAAGCTTAGCATGAAGTGGAAAAAGATTGTGTAACATTTACATCCTGCTACTCTGTACCTCCAATTGAATTTGCTTTAAATGTTTTTGTTGATGATTTGGGTTTTCTCAAGAGAGATTATATGGTCCCTTTAACTTTCAAAAACTGGTGGGTGGATCTCAGGCCCTCTATGGAACAGTTTTCTACTTCTTCAGAGCTCATTATGAGTGGAACGGAACATTTGTCTAAAGATACGTCCACTAGTGGGCAGAATTGCCCGAGAAGAATAGCCATAGTATTGTTTATGTTAATAATAGCTGTATCCAGTTCTCAGGAAAAAAAAAGATTAAAATCATATGATAAGAATATTTTACAACTATAAAAATATGAGACATCTAAAAGGTGTGATACTACATGAATATAACTATAAGCATTTGCAATTATAAAATTAGAATTTGCTTCTGCTGATCCCTTTCTCTAAAATGTTGAATTGTTTCAGTCATGACCAACTTTCTGTGACCCCCATTTGGGGTTTTCTTGGCAGAGATACTAGAGTGGTTGGCCATTTCCTTCTTTGGCTCATTTGACAGACGAAGAACTGAAGCAAACAGGGTTAAGTGATTTGCCCAGGGTCACACAGCTAGTAAGTGTTTGAGGTCGAATTTGAACTTAGATCCTCCTGGCTAACACTCTGTCTATGTGCCACCTTAGCTGCCCTTTGCCCAAACCTCCCTCTTTTTCTATACCTCTAAGGCAAGAAAGTTTAACCTTTTATTGTGCCATGGATTGCCTGTGGCAATCTGGTAAAACCTAGTACTCCTCAAAATGTTTCTAAGTGCATAAAATAGGATTGCAAAGGAAACAAATTATATTGAAAAAAGATGTCATTTTCCCATCCAAGTTTGCAGACCACTACCACCCCCCCAACATCTACCCACAGACTTCTCAAGGGTTCATGGACCTCAGGTTAAGAACCCCTACTCTAAGGCCTTTCTCAAGATCTATGGCTTCTGTGATGACTACCCAGTATCCTATATTACAACCAACTCTTCCCAATCCTCTCCAGCACTTTTGTTTGTCCTCGTTCAATTTGGTGTTTTTTCTATGCTACTTCCAGTTGTTCCCTTCTTGTTAAATGTGTATTAATCCTGGATTCTCCCAAGGATCCTTGAACTGAAGGATCATGTAATATAATTTTTTTATACCTTCCAAGCACCTAAAGCAGTTCTGAATATAGAGCAGGTACTCAGCAAACATTGCTAAAATGTGTCCCTCCAGTAAAAAAGAGAAAAATGAAAGTGATTGCTAGGTTTAGCTTAAGACCTCATGTATAAGGGGGAACTTGAGTTATGCCTGGAAGAAAAGAGTGGGAAAGCTATGTAAGAGAAATGGAAAAAAGGTCAGCCTGGCTTGGCCACCAGGTGAGTAGAATGGAAGAATGTGCAGTAAAGCTACAAAAGCAGGTTGGGACCTAACTGAACAGGACTTTAAATGCCAAACAGAGGAGTTCAGAATTTGGTCCTATTTGTACTAGAGAATAGGAGTTTATTGAATATGGGAGTGATGCTGTTAGACTTATACTTTAGGAAAACCAGTTTGTGTGGATGACAGATTGGAGAGGAGGGGAGACTTTAGGTGGGGAAACCAAGTTAAGTCAAGAAGCATTTATGAAGCACCTACTGTGTGCCAAGCAGTGTGTTAAGCACTAGGAATACGAAGAAAAGCAAAAGCAGTCTCTGCCTTCAAAAATTTCTCAATCTAACAGAGCAACAACATACAAATAATGACATACTCACAAGATAAATAGAAGGCAAAGTCATCTCAGAGGAAAAGCACTAGCATTAAGAGGAACTGGGAGCAGCTTCTTGCAGGAGGTGGGATTTAACTGACATGAAGAAAACCAGGGAAGCCAGGAGGTCAAGACGAGAGGAGACAAAATTTCTGGCATGGGGGACGGCCAGTGAAAAAGTACAAAGTTGGGAAGATGGATTGTCATGTGTGAGGAGCCAGAGTCACTGGAGGTTAATTGTAAAATGTAGGGTAAATTGGAGTAGGGTAAATTGTAAGAAGTCTAAAAAGGTAGGAAGGAGCCAGGAAATAAAGGATTTTAAAAGCCAAACAGAAGATTTTATATTTGACCAGTTTGGGGGCTCTTATAAGAATCCAGGAAAGAGGTGATAAGAGCCTGAAATATTATAGTGGCTGTATCAGTGGACATGAAAGAATGAATGCCAGACATTCAAGGGTCCACTCCTTCATCTGAGACCATCCCTCTGGGATGACAGGGGAGGGGGTCAGCTCCTCATTGGTTCTTGCCAGCTGTGGACTATTTAAGATAATTTCTGGAATACCATATATGGCATGCAATTAAAACAGCTCTAACCTATCTTGTTCAAATGAGCCTTCATATCCAAAATGAAAAATAAAGAAATAGAAACCACCAAAGACTATCAGCATTTCCTAAAGAATTTTAACCAGTGTTTTTTTTTTAAATGGCACAATGAGAAAGCCCGAAGGACCTAGAAACCACTTTATCCAGCAAACGTTCAATTTCTTTGCCTAGCAAAGAAATAATATATATCTAAGAATAACACTGGTGTAGAATATAAATATATTTCTGAAATTTTATGGAGGATATGGAAGACTATGAGCAATACTACCTTATAAGACAGTGAGAATCAATCAATAAGTATTTATTAAGTTTATTTACTATATGACAGGGACTGTGCACATAGCGCATGCTAGGGCTACAAAAGTGAAATCTTCCCTATCTTCAAGGAATTTCCATTCTACTGGGAGGCAATAGAGAAAAAGAAAAGCTTACAAAAAGCTTGGTGAGAGGCCAATCAGCTCATTTAGAGAGTATTTGAAGGATAAAACTGGAAAGAGGATAAGAAACTTGAAAAGGACCAGAAAATGAGTTGACCTGGTCATCTAGCAAGAATGAGGGGTCACAAAGGAAGGATAGCTGCCCATGGGCTCCATTAGTACCTATGTAATATCAAGTGATACAAAAGAAGGTCCCTAGAACAGTGAGGGGCTCTCCTGGGGAAGATTTATAGAAGAACATGGATAAGAGCTGCAAAGGATAAGAAGGTGTGTATTGTATGGGTTAAAATCTGTATATTTGGAAGGTTGGATGGTTTGAAATTTGTATAATTTCCATTAATGACATCACAAAACCATTGTATCATAGAAGTATATTTTTAACACAGATGACAATTTTCATCATTTCTGAATGTCAGGAACAATGTGTGAAAGCAAAAAGTGGGAAAATACAAAGTTCTTAAAGACAAGAATGACTTTTCTTTATATACTCAGCACCTTTCACAGTGCCTTGCATATAGTAGGTGCATAATAAATACTTTTTGGATTGGAAAGAAATGAGTTAACTCTAGTATGTGTGAGTAGTAGGATTTCTTGAAGACTTGGCATAGCAGATGGAGCACGAGGATCAGAGTCAGGAAGACTCATCTTCATGAGTTCAAATCCAGCCTTGGATACTTACTAGCTGTGTGACCCTGGGCAAGTCACTTAACCCTCTTCCTTCCTTCCTTCCTTCCTTCCTTTGTTTCTTCCTTCCTCCCCTCCTTCTTTCCTCTCTCCCTCCCTCTTCTCCCTCCCTCTCTTCCTTTCTTCCTCCATTTGCTTTTCTATAGACATTTGGGTCTGTCATCTATATGCCTTTACACTGACTGTGTCCCCTGCCTGGAATGCATTCCTTCCAGTAATGTTAATTGGATTTAAGATCTTCCCACTCATTAATAGGCCTTATGTGGAGTCCATTAAGGGAAGCTTGCTTAGAGGAGTCTTGTTTGTAGGAAGGCTTTCACACCTTTTGTTAATTTCTAATTAGGCACTGAGTCAGGAGGGTTGTGATGCCCTCTGGCTCTAAAAAGGGTATATATACTCTGAGGTTAGCATTGTGCTTTGGAGCTCACTCATTGGAAGAGTATTCTTGTGATTTGACCAGATAAGACTCTGGGTAGCTATTAAGGAGCTCTCTGGCTTTGAAAAACCCAAATATTGGTGCTTTTCTCTCTGGTAATTGTGCATGTATTGCCTTGGTCAGACAGTTGGATCTGTCTATTGATCTGTGCTAATTTCTCAGAAAGATTGGAATAGATGAATAGCATACTTCTTTCTACATTGGAGACAAGAGTAATTCTTGAGCTCTGAGAATTGGATTTCTGGAAATTAGCACCACACTTTTGATAGCAGTTCAGGTGATTATAGACTTCAGGTAATACACAAATGAAATTTAGGAGGAAATAATAGCAATTATTTAAATTTTTATTGCATTTTCTGTTTCTGTAACTTCATATATGTTGTAAGTATGCTCTGGCCTTACTCTGTGAGATTGAGGCCTGCTACAACTCCCCCTCAGAGTTCAGGAGTAACTTAAGAGATTTGGGGTGTGTCTTTTCCCTAATGCCATTGACCCATGATTTTACCCAACAGAGTTTCCCCTACTATTAGGTCTTAATGAGTGAATGACTAGTATTTAAGTTCCATTTAACCATGATTGAGGTGACATTAAATAGCTTTTACAAAGCAATATTTACCTAAATTATATAACAAGAAAAAAGTACAAACCTTTCCTTCCAGCAATTTAGTTTTCTCTATTCTACCTCAGAGAGTTAGCTTTTTTAGGTGACTACTTTGTGCAAAGAACTGTAATAGAAGCTGGAGATTTTTTTTAAAAGGCAAAATGAAAACTAGTCAGCAATGCATAGAACTCTGAAGTTGAGGTCAGGAAGACTTGAATTCAAATCCAACCTCAGACATTTATGTGCTGAGTGATCCTGGACAAGTCACTTAACCTCTGTGCCTCAGTTTCCTCATCTATAAGATAGGAAGAAAAATGCATCTTACCTCCCAAGGTTGTTGTGAGGATAAAATGAAATAATATTTGTAAAGTAATTTACATACCTTAAAGCATTATATAAATGCTACTTCTTATTATCCTCAAGGAACCTGCATTCTACCAAGGGTAAATAACTTGTAAATGGATGAGTATAGACATCAACATCTGAAGAGGGAGAGAATACTGACAATCAGGGAGATCATAAAAGGCACCAGATGGCACCTGAACTGAGCCTTTAAGGAAGTTAGTGATCCTAAGAGTCAGAAATGAGGAGGGTGTATGTTCCAGGCTTGAGGGTCAACATAAGCAAATGTTCAGAGAAGGGGAGAAGGGGGTAGGGAAGAACAAGTAGGCTAGTGTGGCTAGAGCACAGAGTGCATAAAGAGACCTAATAAGCAATAAACCTGGAAAAGTAGGCTGCTGCTACATTGGGAAGGGCATTAAATGTCATAAGGAGTTTCTATTTTATTCTAAAGGTAATAGAAAGTCATTGACTTAATGAAGTTGCAGAAGCATCTTCAGATATGAAGGATGGGTTAAAATATAGCAATCTACTGAGCAATGTATTCTGCTCTTCTAAAGATAAAAATAAGGTAAGAAAACAAAACTCCAAAATCCAGGCCTTCTTGGGGAGTACACTGTTGGGGTAAATCAAATATAAGAGCCTTAGCAATGTCTCCTTAACTTTTCATTAACTTGCTCCCAGGGTGGTGTCCGCCCACCTATGGTGCAAGAACCTATTATGGCTATTTATGGGGTAGCCAGTCTACACCTTTATTTATGGTGTTGTTCTGATTTTCATTTCTGAATTGTTAAACCTCTATCTTTCACTCTGTAAATTGCAGCAAACATTCTGGTAGGTGATATATCGATTAAATTATTGTGCTCTAACAAAATTAAAATGCTCAGAAAAATTCATTTACACTCAATAATTACTTCTCTTAACTCACACAAAGAAGTCAAGATTAAAATAGTTTCTCTGTCAAGCAGCCAAACGGTGTATGAAATCAAAAGTACTGAAAACTCAGAAGCAATTGGGGGGGGAAAGTGACTGTTTTATATAGATGAATAAATATCTTCTCCCCCCCAAAATTAGCCATGGTACTCTCACAAAGGAATATAGTAGTCTAAAGAATCTAAAATAAGAAAAAATTACAATGTCCTTTTCTAGGGCAGGAAAACACTGAGTAAATCCAATTTTCTGATTTTCACACTTAAGCTAGAGTCCTTTGTTATTTTGAATTGATGGGGATACTGTTATAAAGGGAAAAAAATGTTAATGGGGAAAAAAAAACCATTGGTGTGACCAGAAGTCCTTTCAGTAATGGGCACATGGCTCACCTGTGCTTTGGTTTCTTGCTAGAGTTGGGTTTGGAAAAGCTATTGCTCTATAGAGGGCAAACACACTATACCAAGAAAGACATTCCACTGTCCTGTCCACTACTCTAGTGTCCAGGTATTCCCAGATTACCCAAATAAGTCACACAGTTGGATACTATGAAGCAATCCACTTTACTCTCAAGATCCTCTTTGGTTTACCATATATGTGGTCTTCAGCCAGAGCAATAGACAAGTGATGGAGATAAGATCATTCTCCTCCACTCTCCTTGTTCCTGGTCTTATGAATATTTGTTGCAGGAAAAAAAAATCCCCAACTTAAGTGTCTAGAATGTGCCAGGTGGTTTGCTAAACACCGAGAATGCAAAAACAAACACTCCCTGTCCTCAAAGACTATGTGTTCTAATGAGGAAGACAGAAAGTGCCTATTTTAGTGTATGTGTAATGTATACAAAAGGAATGTCGAGGTCATCAGGGAAGAGTCATCTGGAAGCTAGGGAATTCAGAAACAGCTTTGGGTAGAAGTGCTTCATCTGAGTCTTAAAGTAAAAGTAGGATTCTAAGAGGGGAAAGTGTGGAAGTGTATAGGCAACCACACTGGCATATCCAGGATGACTGTTTGCACAAGTTCTTAGATCTGCTTTACTAGGAAAGATAGCTGTTTAAGGGGTCAACAATCTTTTTAATTACATTCACTAGTTCAGGAGAAAAGTCAGCACTGTGAACTTCAGAGAAAACACAGAGAAAATGCAAGGAGAGAAATAAAAATCAACAGACAGGGCTTCCAACTATCTGAGAAATTAGCACAGATCAACAGACAGATCCAACTGTCTGACTAAGGCAATATATACACAGTTACCAGAGAGAAAAGCACCAACATTTGGGTTTTTCAAAGCCAGAAGGCTCCTTAATAGCTACCCAGAGTCTAATCTGATCAAATCACAAGAATACTCTTCCAATGAGTGAGCCCCAAAGCAAAATGCTAACCTCAGAGTATATATACCCTTTTTAGAGCCAGAGAACATCACAACTCTCCTGATTCAGTGTCTATTTAGAAATTAACAAAAGGTATGAAAGCCTTCCTCAAAACAAGACTCCCCTAAGCAAGTTTCCCTTAATGGACTCCACATAAGGCCTATTAATGAGTGGGAAGATCTTAAATCCAATTAACATTACAGGAAGGAATGCATTCCAGGCAAGGGACACAGTCAGTGTAAAGACATACAGATGACAGACCCAAATGTCTATAGAAAAGCAAATAGAGGAAGGAATGAAGGGAGGGAGAGAAGGAAGGAAGGAAGGAAGGAAGGAAGGAAGGAAGGAAGGAAGGAAGGAAAGAAGAAAGGAAGGAAGGAAGGAAGAAAAGAAGGAAACCCTGGAAGTATCACCTAAAATAAAAAAGCCATCTGTTCAAATATTTTTGTAGCATAATTATTTGTAATTGCAAAAAATTGGAAGCAACCTTATTAACCAATACATAGGAAATGGCTATAAAGTATGTTCCATGATTACTAAAAGTTACAGAAACACTTAAATGGCACTTTAGGATTTGCAAAGCACTTTACACATATTATTTCATCTGATTTAATCTTCACAACAATTCTTATGGTAGGTGCTATTATTATCCCCATTTCACAGAAAAGGAAACTGAGAATGAGAGGTAGATGTAACTTAAGAGAAAGGGTCACAAATAGTAGGTGTCTGAGGCAATGTGACAAGAGCAATATTTCCTAGAACTCTTGCCTATAGACTGGGCTAACTTGTCCTAGGATCTTTCCCCATGCATCTTAGGTTAGTTCTTCTTGAAAGGTAATGAAACTCTTCTTGAGACTTAATTGGCCCAGGGAATTGACTCAGGATGTTGATGCAGCTTCCTGTTCACCTGAGTACAAAAGGCTGGGAGGAATTCCACCTCTTGCTGAGGCCTCTGACTGTGGATAAACAACACGACTAGGAACAGGAAATTCTGTGCCCAACTGAATGAGTGTGGCATCCTCCCTAAACAGTCCTGTTGAAGGTCCTTCCATTGCCATTTTTAAGCAAACTTCCTTTTGTAAACTATTGAATACTTACTAACTCATTTCAATATCAGACTTAGACTACCAAGAGAGGTGCCCAAGTTAACTCCAAGTCACTATGGACAGGATCTGAATACAGTTCTATCCAGTGCATCCTCTGACTGCCTCTGGAGACTCAGAGGAAATGACTGACAAGTTGTTATGAATACCATGTGTGTTACAATTAAAGCATAGTGCCCTTTAGGATTACCAAGGAAATATGGACACTAAAGATGGACATCTGCTGGTCAGGATGGAAATCTTCCAGCATTTTCCTCTTCAACTTCTCTGGGAATTAGCCCCGCTTTTAGATTGATACAGTCAGATAACTATTAACTTTTAGAGGGCTATATTGGGGTTAATCTTGTCCTGCAGGATAATAGCTCAGAGGTCAACTTAGACACTAGATGACCTGCCTACTCCCAAAGACATAGGCGCAGAAACTACTCCTGCAACAACAGCTAGTATGCCAGAGCAATTTTAATTGGTTATACTCGCATTCAACAATAAGCTTATAAGTCATCTTTTTTGTAAAGTAATAGTCAGGGCAGGTGAATCCCAAGACATATCCTGGCTGGTATGTAACACCACAGTCTCTCACCCCTGCCTACGCTGGCAGAGTAGAAGGTAAGAGGGCATCATAAACCTCCTCTGCCTCCTAGGGGAGCCCCTGCAGCTTTCAGAAAGGTGCAATTTCTGTAAGGTAGAGTGACCTAGTCAGATGACCTTCCTTGAAAAATGAGACATTAAACAGAACACTATGGTTTGAGTTATAGGAAGCCTCCAGGGGAATGAAATTCTATCAACAATTTGTTTTTGCCATCAACCCTCGTAGATTTTCTACCTTCCAGGCTAAAACAACTTAGGGAACTCACTGTGCTCTTGGCTTCCAGAATCATACAGTTACACTTTAAAAAAAAGAAGAAGAAGAAGAAGTTTATTTAAATAACAAGATTTTTGACTTGAAGAGAAAACTATCTAGGATCCATTTCTTTACAGTAATTTATCCATACTGAGAGACACAGATTGCCCTACATGTAACAGCTACATACAAAGAAGTTATAAAATCATTCTTAGTTTTACAATGATACAAGAAAAACATTGAAATTATCCAATCAAACAAAGTCTGCAAGGATTTTTTGTGGGTTTTTTTGTTATTGTTATTGCAGAACCATCAAAGCAAAATAACAGTGCAAGATAAAGATAAAAGCTAAATGAGCGTGCCACTAATGGAGAAAAGGGATATTTTCCAGAAGCAGTTTCTTTTTTCCCCTCCCCATCTTCATTTGATGTTGATCAAAACATACCACTGACCATTTAGTTAAAAAAAACAAAAACAAAACCAAACCAAACCACGACACATACACAGTTACAAAGGAATGGAGGAAGGGAATCAAAGCAGAGAGATGACTCTTCTGCAGCAGTCAGGATGTGGATTATCAAATCTTAGTTTTCTAATTGTGAATGTATTGTTTTCCATGGGAGCACAGCTCTGGAATAGAGATGCCGTTTCTCTTTTTAGTAAACATCTCCTATCTGCTGCTGCTGGAATACATCAATTTTATCTTCAGCCTCCATTTCCAACTGTGCAGGTGTGTCTGTTTCACTGATTAGTTGTCCATCAAATGGGAATCTGGTCCACTTCATTGACAAACTCTGTCATTCACAATAGGCTTTCATTAGTTTACTAAGTGGTGTGTGCCTCTTTATCTTAAATTGTACCACCAAAACATCTTGCCCTGCCACCTTCAAATTTATGTAGTAGTTGTTTTCAGTTTTGACTCCTTCTTTTGATTTACTGTGGGCCATGGCGAGTCTGGGGGTCTCCTCATGGCAAGACTTCACAAAAGAGGCATCAGAGTGATCTGTTTCAAGGGACAGCAGGAAGGGGGTGGTGGTGTAGAGAGCCAGCAGTGGAAGGAAGAAAAAGACAAGGAGGAGGATGGGGGTAATGGTAAGGAAGAAGAGGAGAAGGAAGAAGAGAAGGAGGAAGATGGTGATAATGGTGAGGAAGAGGAGAAAGAAGAGGAAGTTGAGGAATAAGATGGTGGTAATGGTGAGGAAGAAGGGGAAGAAGAGGAAGTTGAGGAAGAAGATGGCGGTAATGGTGAGGAAGAGGAGGAAAAAGAGGAGGTTGAGGAAAAAGAAGATGGTGGTAATGGTGAGGAAGGGGAGGAGAATGAGAAGGGGGCAGCCGCTGGAGGTAATTTGCACTCCTTCCCCCCCTTTACAAGGTACAGGTGTAACTTGTAAAGTTATAAAGCCTCAGGAGAGAACAGCCAGAGCTTCTGTGGCCTGGAAGGGCAGCAAGTTCCAGAACCTTTGGTTGGAGAACCTGCAGGGCAGCAAGTGACAGCATAATTATTGGAATCAAGAGCTGGAGGGTTTTGTTATGGGAGAGAGATAAGAATTCTCATTCTAGTTATACTTGGGGGAGGGGGTAAATGAGGGGGTCACATGTACACCACAGAGAAGCAGCAAGTAAAGAGTGCTGAGGAAGAGAAAAAGGGAAGGGAAGGGAAGGGGAGGAGCAGTAAAGGCTCAGCCCGGACCAAGATCCATGAAGAAAGCCATGTCCAGGTCAAATCCATTAGTCTAATAAAAGGCAACCAATAGACAGGGGCCTGCTCTAAGTGAATCCAGGAGCTAAAAGTCCAAACCTCAGAATCAGAATTTCCGAATGAGAACAGACCTCAGCACCCCTTGAGTTCAGCCTGTATCTGGGAAAATAAGTCCCACTACAACACACTTGAAAAATAGTCATCCAGCTTCTGTTTGAAAAGCTCCAATGTAGGAAGGTGGGGAAGATGGGGGCCTCCCAACCCACTTTCATTTTTAATCATTAGGAAGGTTTTCCTCACATCAAGCAGAATTTGCTTCTTTGACTTGTGCCAAATTCTCCGAGTTCCGCCTTCTGGGACCAAACATAACAAATGGAATCCCTCTTCCATCTGAGAGGTCTTCATATACTTGAATAAAGTTAGAAATGTTCACCCTGAGTCTTTCTTTTTCCATGCTCATCCCTAGTCCCTTCAGTTCATGTACTGAAATAAATTCAAGGTCCTCCATTATTTCTAGCTTAGCAATGTCCTTCCTAAACTTTGGTGCCCAGTACTGAACGCAGAACTCCGGATGTGGGCTGACCAGAGTGAAGGAAGTGAAACTCACTTACTTATTCCTGGAAGGGAGGCTTCTCTAAATGCAGCCCAGGACTGCTGTAGCATTCTTTATTGAATGCCATTATCACACCATTGATTCATACTGAGCTTGCAGTTCACTAAAACCTCCAGAATGTTTTCAGACAAATTGTTCTCTAAACCTTGGCTCCCTCATATTGTACTTAAGTTGATTTTTAGATAAGGTCTATACATTGAAAGTCACAAAACACTATATACAGGAGAAGTCTTTAAGCTTACAGAGACACCTTCTCTCATTCAAGGAACTACGTCAAGACAGAAAAGTTATAATTAGGATGAGGCAGTCAGAGCTTTTTCCCAGGGACCAGAAATTAAAGGGTACAAAATATAAAATAATCATTTTAGATAATTGTGCAATTTTTGAGCTTGTTACAATTTGATAACTATCACAATTTGACAACCTTCACAGAAGGTCTGGTAACTATACTTCAATAGTGTAAAAACAGCGGAGTTTAGCCCCTAGTTAACAAGAATAATTAGATAAATTAAGAAGTTACCAGAGAGAAGCTTTCTTCATTACTCTGATGACACCCGTTCCAGGCAAACTCCTCTTGGTGGCTCTACACTACCCAACATCAGACTCATGGTGTTCCAGGGTCTCTTCCCTTGGGGCTGGAGTCCCCAACCACTCAGTCAAAGAGAGCTTCCCTTGCTGAAGATGTAGGCTAATCACATTCCTTCCCCCATCCTTTGTATCCCTAAGTAAATCCTATTTAAGATTTACAAAAGCACTTTCTTCACAATCCTGTGACATAGGTCCAGGCATTTCTAAGGCTTACACTGTCTTTTGAAAAGTGATAAATGTTTCTTCTAAACAATATTAATACCTTACTTTTGTATAATAATAACTTAAATTTTTATGTAGCAATTTAGAGTTTACAAATCACTTTCTTCCATAAAAATATGGTGAATTAAGTGGTACAGGTATTATTATTTTTTATTTCTTTTCTTTATTGAAATCATAGGATATGGATTTGGAAGGAAATGGAAACAACCTTAGAAACAACCCAGTTCAAAATATTCTTATTCATAAATCCCTTCTATGAAATTTTTCTAAAGTGCTCGTCCATTCACTTACAGCCTTCTAGTGAGAAGGAAATTACTTACTCCTAGGGCAGTCTTTTTGATAAAACTATTTTGGGAAGATGTTTTTCATTTCTATTTTCCATATATGAAGCTAAAATATGTGATTTCCACCAATTGCATCTGCTAAGCTCTCTGGAGCCACACATTACAAGGCTACTCCCTCTTCCAAATTTTCATCCTGAGGAAGAAGTGGTTCTTTCTTCACTTGTGACTTTGGTAGCTATTCTATAGGTATTATCATTAACCCCATTTCACAAATGAGGAAACCAATACTCAAAGAGGTTAAACAACTTGTTCAGGGTAACATTTGATGGAGTCAAGATTTTCTCTAACTACATGACAAGTGTTTTTCTACCACTTCACCACCCTTGGGTTGGAACAATCAAAAACAACCTTGTCATTAAATTCTTTGAGGGCAGTGGTTCAAATTCCTATTTTGTTACTTCCCAACTCTGATCTTGGGCAAAAAAGTCTCAGTTAAATCATCTATAAAATTGGAATATCAATAACTTACACCATCTTCCTCACAGAGCTATTATGTGAAAGCTATTCTGCAGATGTTAAAGTACTATATAAATGTCAGTTGCTGCTATCAATCTTCAAATGTTAGAATGAGGAAACAGGTTATTCATTATCCCATGGTCTTCCATGAAACAAATCTCCAAGGTTACAAACAAAGTGCTTCCCTGTGTTCGTGATGACCCTACTGACTTTGTAGAAATGAGTCCTCCCTTTTATATGTTGGGAAAAACTACTGGAATTTAATAACAGTATCAGTGATAGAGACTGGGCCTGTGATTTCACTGGTACATGGGACTTATGGGAAAAGGAATTCCCTACGCCAATGCGAGTGGTTAAGTTTCCTTTTCAAAAAAAAGGATTGAAGAAGAAGGGAAATTTAACCACCATCTAGTTCAAATCCAGGCAACTAGGTGGTATGGTGGATGGAGCAGTGGATGGATTGCCAGGTCTGAAGTCAGCAAGACTTCTTGTGGAGTGGTGTAGCACCAATGTAAATATTGCCCACAATCACAATAAAGGCCATGACTATAAGTATCACATGATGTTCGATCACAAAATATACCAGATTCTCTGTGTAGAGGACAGAACTGAAACATTTATTTAGACATTGAAAACCAAATCCCAAAACCAGTAAGCCAATTCCATCATAGTACCAAAGATACTAAAAAGCCATAATAATGCTGAGAGCCACAGCATCCTTCAGCCTTGCCACAAACCAATACTAGATCAATATTTACTTACCAGCCTTTATGATTCCTTGCCTGAGGTCCTCCTCTCTCCCCCACCCATCTGGCTAAATCTGACCAGCTTCCTGTGGGCTCTGCTTCCCTTCAGCAAACTCCTCCCACGACAGGCTCCATGTGACTACATTCAGCTTATTAGGGGGCAGAGTTTACTTTCAAAGCAGGGGAGGTCTTCAAACTCCCCTCTAGATCTATTAAGGGGCAGGGAAGATCTTCAAATTCCCATTCTCATTACATTCAGCCCCAAGATCTTTCACGTCCCTTACATAGCAAAAGTACATTAACAATAAATGAGAGTGAAGGGATAACTGGTGGAAAAACTGGTATCAACAGAACTTTGCCACAATATAACAGGGATAATAGAAAAACTTTGCACATAAAACAATAGCTTAGGATGGGGGCTTGGGGACAGGAGTCCCATCCTTTCCCACTTGAACGAATGGGGCTCAAAATCATGGAGTAAGAGGAGAAGGTCTCTTCTCTAAAGCTGCTTCAAGATGAAATTGGACATAGAGCTGTCTCTGTCCCAAGAGAGCACATTCAAGAGTTCAGTCCTTTAGCTGTCATCCAGAGCTTGGTCAATGCCAGGTCCAGAAGGTCCCATTCAAAAGGTCCGTTCTTTAGCTGTCATCTGGAACTTGGTCAACACCAGGTCCAGAGGTGGCATATCCCAGTCATGGACAAGGAGTGACATACAGCTTAAGTGATCAGGCATCTGCAGGTGGAGGGTACCAATCCCATCGAAAACAAATCTTGCAAAGAAGTTTAACAGACAGAAAGTCAAAAAGAAACAAATATAGGGTCAGCCATGTCTCTAGAGTCCATGAACTCACTATCATGACCTCATTCACAGCAGAATATATGACACTCTCCTCCTCGCTCAATTCCAGTGGCTTGATACACTGCCGCAAGTTCAGCACATTGACCACTTCCACCTATCCCAGCACTTTCTTTAATCTAAGTCCCCCTGAAGGTGTGACAAACTTGGATACGATGGCTCAGGAGCATCTGTAGAGGCAGTTATCACTTCTCTATTCTCTTTAACATCAAGCCCATTTTCTTGATACATTTTGTATAGTTCATTAGTTGGAATACCATCAATTTTTATAAAATCAACCCCTGCTCTCAACAGAGAAGTAAACAATTCTTTTCTAGGCAATCTATTCTGACTTCGAATCCTCTTGCCATTTACTTTTCTCTCACTAGGAAATTTATCTTTTTCCCATTCTCCTAAGTCACTTAGCTGTGAAATCTTATCCAGCACCTCTGACAGAGGGTGTCCTATTTCACGAATTAATAGAGTCAGAAGTAGGTGCTTATAAGTAGGAGGAGCAGTCTTCATCATGATATTTCTATGAGGTACTGCTAAGGGGATGTCATGATATGTATCTGCATTTCCACCCACATTAGCAGTTTTCATTACTTCTTTCAACTTTCTTATGCAGTCTCTAAGCCAGTACCAGGGTCTGTCTCCACTAGGCCACACAGAATCAGCAGGATACATTCTATTGCATCCAGCAGCAGCTAAAGCTAATAGATTGGTTGTATTGTTATCTCCTGCCAAATGAAAGTCTCTTAAAAGCTTGCTGGACAAAAGGATTCTGGCAAATACTTACAAATTTCAAGCAGTCTACTTTATCTATCACTAGCCCAGTGGCTCCTTCATCACTGATTCTTACCATCCAAGACACTAAAGATTCTCCCATCCTTTGGATGAATCTGCTCAAAATATCAGTAATCTCCTGTTGAGTGAAATCCTCAAGTATCTCCTTGAATACTGCTTGCCCTCCCTGACTCTCCTGCTTTCTTCTCAGTATGCGGCAAGCATCTACCTTTGTAAAAGCTTCACCATGAGAAAATGTATCGTTCTGTATTGCATCACTTGCTCCCAATGCACTCTCTTGGAAGTCGTTGTCATAGCAAGTAGGCTGGGACTATACCAAAGCTGGATGAACTTTCCTCCTGTTACTTTTTTTCTTCTTTTTCCAAGCCAAATTTACAACAGCTCTCTCTGCTTCCAGACTGCCCAGTACTCTCTCCTTCCATAGCTTGCTCTTCTAAAGGAGGTCTCAAATTCTAGCACTTAGCCAACTCTTGTAACAGCTTGTCTCTGCTTTTACACACAATACAGTAACCTGTTAGCAAAACCCAACCTCTTCTACTGGCACAGTGAACAGAGCAAGGCTCTGGAGTCAAGAGGACCTGAGTTCAAATGCAGCCTCAGACACTTAATACTTACTAACCATGTGAACTTGGACAAGTCACTTAATCCCAATTGCCCTGCCTTCCTCCCTCCAAAAAGCAAAAAAAAAAAAAAAAAAAAAAAAGACTTCTTGATTTCCTGAGTTGAAATCTAGCCTGAGATACTACTAGCTATGTGACCTTAGGCAAGTCACTTAACCCTGTTTGCCTCAGTTTCCTAATCTGTAAAATGAGCAGGAGAAGAAAATGGCAAACCACTCCAGTACTTTACCAAGTAAACCCCAAGAGGAGTCATGAAGAGTCAGACACCATTGAAACAACTGAACAACCACAACTAGGAGAAATGGGTTACCCTCTTGCCAGATGGGCTCCTCTACACTGTCTCACTACCTTTATACTATAAGTTTGCCTTGGCCATATGAGAGGAGATTATGCCTCCATTGTGAGGCAATGGGATAATTACTCTAACTGTCCTTTGAGAGAAATAATTATCATTAATCAATGATTTGGGGAAATCTAGAGTTTCCCCCTTTTTCTTACAAACTAATTTTTTAAAAGTTTAGTCTCTTGAGGACATTGCTGATAAAGAGATTAGACTTTTTCATTCAGACTCTACCCAGGTGGAGTAGCTTTTGTGTTCTGCTCAGGCTTGGCTGGAGCACAAGGTCTTTGAATAGATTGCCCAAGGTTAGTGGGGGTCTGAGTAGAGAGATAGTCTCTCTGTCCAAGGGAGACATGATATTATTCTCAGTCCCTCATTGTAATAATCCATTCTCTCATTAATTATTAACCAATCAGGGTTGATTTTCACCCTGGGGAACACCTACTCTTCAAAGGGTATATAAACTGTGAGCTCTGGTCATGATTGTCTTTTGGTCTGACAGAGACGGCCAAAGGACCATTCTTTTATTCATAAAAATGCTGAGCTTATTAATAAAATGATTAAATTATCCAGAAACCATGTCTCTTGAACCTTTTTATTCTCCATAGCTTCTTATACCTCCTTAATAAATACCTTTTCTAAAAGTAAATGACCTGACTGAAAATCAGTAGGAAACCCAGCAGTCAGTGGCTCATGGAGGACAGGGCTAGAAAACCTCAGCAATCCTTAGGGTTATACCTAGTACCTAGAGAAATGATTAGCAGCTCTCCAGGGACCCATCCTGCCAATGCAAATGCAGATTGAGGCAAGTAATCCTAGAGTGAAGGGTACATATGTGGCACCCTTTAGGAGGTATCCAGCTCAGCCCCCAACTTCCATGAAGGGCGGCCTTCAAACAATGTCTATTCTTTTGGACTCTGTCAAAGAATCCATTGCCATAGCCTTGATACTCTTTTTTCCACTTAGATATTACTCTCATAGAGGTGTTCAATGAGCTCATCAGTGAAACAGTAAATAAACACATTTTTATCTTAAAATTTTTTATTTTTACTTCTTACAAAACTACAGAGACTACTGCTGGTGTGAAATACAGGAGATATTTCTGTGTCCAAGGTGTGCTTCCGATATTCTTTCTTCTGCCTTTGAGCCGAGGGCCTTTTTACAGATGCCTCTCACTATAAACTGCTGGCCTATTTTTTCTGGACTTCTCTCACCTAGTTATCCCTGAATAAAGGAACTCAGGTTTCTCATTTCTTCTCTGACCTGTTCTTTCTCAAATAGACACACGATGTTTACTTGGTTTTTCTGTTTGCTATTAAATAAAAGATTGTTATGAAGTTATGAGAAGATTTTAAAGCCTGTAGTCACCCTCTCCCCCTCAAAATCATTTCGGTCTTACTTGTATAGGTATTTTATCATCAAAATACCAAAATAAGATCCCAAAGGACATGGTCTACTTTTTTCTTCATTTTGGTCTTTTTATCTTCTTTGGTACTCAGTAGGATTCAATAAATGCTTGTTGACTTGAGTTGTTATCTCTGGTCTTTGCATAAAATATAATTAGAGGTAGGATCAGTATTCCTTGGTTTCCTCATTTCCTGACTATTTTTTTTTAACGGAAAAATTCTTCTCCTTTGGCTTTCCCCAAAACTTGGTTGGTACGTAGGGATAGGGGGACAGTGGCGACTATATAGGGATCATCACTTTAAGAAAGGAATTAAGGAATTTATAGGATCCAAGATTCAGAGCTGGACCTTCCATCAAATTCACCTCACTTGTTTTATAGATGAAGCACTACAGCATAGAGAAGCTAGTTTTGTTTTTTTTTTCCTCTCAATGTCAAAAAGGTAGTAGATATTGGAGAAGAGCCCAGGTCTTCTATGACTGTAAGTTCAGTATGTTCTCCACTGTGCCAACTACCTCCTCCACTTGTACATGTCAAAGAGAAATCAGTCTCCATGGCAGCATGCTTTATTACCTTCATGTGAGAAATTCATCTTTGCTGGTTTTTTTTTTAAAGATGCCAATGGTTTTATTTGAAAATATTTCCTATTATAAAGTTGATTGTC
Organism: Pseudochirops cupreus; assembly: GCA_028627135.1. NCBI lineage: Eukaryota > Metazoa > Chordata > Mammalia > Diprotodontia > Pseudocheiridae > Pseudochirops > Pseudochirops cupreus. The sequence continues at coordinate 312,388,984 of CM053582.1, forward strand.
AATTGTGTGATTGGTGAGATAAGAATAAAAAAAATAGATGAAGGGAGAAGCTTCTGACCCGGACTGTTGCTATGCAAGGGAATACTCTTTTATGCTATTGCACCTTTATTCAACTCAAAAATCCTTCAGACTCTCAGATTGCCACATATGACTCTACACCTCAGCAAAGGCACACCCTATTTCCCCACTCACTCAGTCCAACAACTGGGATAGATATGTTCTAGTGTTATGGGGTGGGTAGGAGTTTCCCACAACCTCCGCCTATGACCCAGAAATGACCCCTCACCAACAAAATTGTCATAATAATAATAAAAAAAACACGAGATTAAAAAGGGAAGTAGATGATCAAGAAATCATTAGAACAAAAAGCTACCTTGATTAGTGAAGAACTGAGGATCTCGGCCTAGTAGCAGAAATTGACAGCTTGGGGAGGGCACCATCCAGCGTGGAGGTTAGTATGTAAACCTCCTTGATCTGTTGTCCATGCAAGTGTTGGGAGGCAAGGGGCTATGGAGGGACAATAGGAGGACCTGAAATCAACTGCCCCAGTCTCCAGCTACTTCCCATTGTGGTAAATAAAGCCACATCCTAGAGTCTGACATTAATGGCAGTGCTCTGTGATGTCCACTACCACTGCCTTCTTCCAGCTGAAGAGAAAGTAACCTGTTCCAGCCCCTGCTGCCACTGCAATGCAGAGGTATCCATTGTAGGTCATAAAGATAAGCATAAGGAAGTAGCTGATGACCACTTGGATGATATGCAGCACTGTCTGCAGAAGGTGAGGGAAACTCAGCATCTGTTGCCCAACAGTTTTGTGTGTTTCCATAAGGATAGTTCCATTTGGCCCTGGGACTGGCATGGAGTTGTAGCGAATGCTGACCTGGGACTTATGCAGCAAGCTCTCCCATGCTATCTTGAGACCTTTGTAGAACATTGCTAACAAAAAGACAGCCACAAATGCCCCAGCCATTTCCCCAGGTGTATTGATCACTAATCCAGAAAACAGCAATTCCACGTTCTTATAGTCAAAATAGAAGGGCATGGGCATCATCATCATCATATCTCCTCCCCCATGAACATGAGAGGCTGTAGTGGTTGAATGATGGGGGGGGGGGGGGGAGCACGGTGCATAGTGCCATTATTGTCCATATGGCTCATCTCGTGATTGTGTCCGGAGTTCATCTTTCTAGGAAAGGCTGAAAATCAACAGCAGAATCCTCCATCCTACACCCAAACACTGCCACTAGCTCCTCTGAGCCCCTTCCTTTCAGCCTCGCAACTTTCCTCAACCACACTCAATTGCTGGCCCAGACCCAAGCCCTATGTGTCCACTCTTTGCTGGTTTTAATTATGTGCCGTTTAAGAGGTTAATCACACCCTACTTCTCAGAAGTCTCTCTGAAATAGTCTTGAGAAGAGTTTCCTCAATTTATCTACCCTTTCATTTCCCCCTTCTACATCTTTGTGGAAAGAACCCTGGTCTTGGAATCAAGAAAGATCTGGGTCAGTGGTTCTCAACCTTCCTAATGCTGTGACCCTTTAATACTTGTATGTGGGTGTATCTGCATGTGGGCAGACCCACCTGGAGACAGTGTCTCAGTTCCTAAGACCATCTGAAATATGTGTTTTCTGATCATCTTAGATGACCCCATTGGACCCCTAAAGGGATCACGACCCACAGGTTGAGAACCACTGATCTGGGCATAAATCCTGACCATGATATTTGATACTATATGATGGACTGCAAGTATCTGTCCTATAGCCTCTCTGATTTTCAGGTTCCTCATCTATAAAAATGAAAGTGATAACACTTGTCCTATCTATGTCACCGGATTGTTGTGAGATAAACAATTTATAAGACTTAAAATGCTATATAAATGTGAGCTGTTGTTATTATCTTCTTTAGGGGTAATTTACCACTCCCTGAAATTCTGATCTTTGCCCATTGCTTTTATATCTCAGTGACCTGATCTACTTTTTAAAATACCTGCCCAGCCTACATTCCAAGACTGATCTGAGAATAAGATTAAATGGAGGTGGCGTAAGAAAATGAAAGGAACCCCAGAGGGTCAGAGTCCAGGTAACAAGAGACCTGGATTCTTGTTCTGACACTGACCTAAGTTTGTTGTCTTGTCTTGTGTGAATCATTTAAGCTCCCTGGGCCTCAGTTTCCCCAAGTGTAGCATAAAAAACGAACCAATTATCTCTAAGGTTCCTTTCAGCTCTAAAATTTAACAAGTCTATATAGAAGCTGTTGGCAAAGGGCAGAAAATCACAGAAACCAGATCAACAAATGCTTTTCAAGCACCTAGAGTGCAAAACTCTGTGCTAATTTTTGTGGAAGAGAAATGGCATAGAAAGATGTGTAAATCATCCTCTTAACACTTATGACAGCTTACAATCCAGTAATAGGATTACGGCTTTATTCCATTTATTCTAATTTATTTTATTTATGCAAATTTATTTTATTTTTGCAAACAGCTTGTGACACTGAGGTATCCTTATTGTCTAACAACATCTTCCAAAGAATCATAAATCAACAAGAATGTATTCAACATACCATCTTCCAGACACTGTATGAGGCACAGGGGATCCAAATACAGAGGAAAAACACAAAGAAAAAAAAATCCCTTCTCTCAAGGAGCTCCTATTTTAATGGGAGAAACAACGAGTACATGCATTAGTCTACACAAAATAGATATAAAGGGAATAAATCCAAGGTAGTTAAATATAAGATAGTTTTTAAAAGATTATTTTTCACATGAAAATCAGCCTTCCAACTTTCCCACTGTGCCACCCACACGCTGCCACTGAGAAAGCAAGAAAAAAAGCAAGCCCCTGTTGTAAATGCACAGTCGGGCAAAGCAAATGGTCCACACGTTAAAAAAAAATTATGTCTCAATCTGCACTGTGATGTCATCACTTATCTATCAGAATACAGGTAGTATGTTTCATCCTAAGTCCCTTAGAACCTTAGTTGGTCATTGATCACATTGATCAGTTTTCACTGCACATCAGAGTTCATTAGTCTTTCAAAGTTGTCAGTCTTTTTATTATTGTTGTTTAAGTTCTTCTCCTGGTTCTAGTCACTCCACTGCGTATCAGTTCAAGCCAGTCTTCGTCATCTTTTCTGAAACCATCCATTTCATCACTTTGACAGAACAATAGTTATTCCATCACATTCAAATACATTTTGTTCAGCCATTCCCCAAGCGAGGAAGATTCCCCTCGGTTTTCAATTCTCTGCAACCACAAAAAGAGCTACTACAAATACTTTTGTACATATGGGTCTTTTTTTCTCTTCCTCTGATCTCTTGGGAGTATAGCTTGTAGGTCTAGTACTAGTATTACTCGGTCAAAGGATATGTGCGGTATAATTGTTTTGGAGGCATAAGTCCCAAACTACTTTCCAGAGTGGCCGGGACAGCTCACAGCTCCACCAACACGGCATTAATGTAATTGCTTTCTCACAGTCCTTCTAGTATTTCTGATTTTCCATTTTTTTTGTTAACTTTGCCAATCTGGGGGCCGCTAGGCAATGAATAGAGCACCGGCCCTGGAGTTAGGAGGACCTGAGTTCAAATCCAGCCTCAGACACTTAACACAAAAACTAGCCGTATGACCTTAGGTAAGTCACTTAACTCCAATTGTCCTTCAAAAAGCAAAAATAAAAAACCAACTTTGCCAATCTGATGAGTACAAGACAAAGACTCAGAGTTTTTTAAATTCGTATTTCTCTAATTATGATTTAGACAGTTTCTTTTTTTCCATATGGCAATATTATCTTGGGCTTTTTTCCTTTGAAAACTGTCTGTTCATATTCTTTGTTGTTATTTACTCATTCAGTCATGTCCTACTCTTTGTGACCCTGTGGGCACTACTGTCTACAGGGTTTTCTTGGCGAAGATATAGGAGTAGCTTGCCATTTACTTCTCCAGTGGATAAAGGCAAAAAAGGTAAGTGACTTACTCAGGGATGCACAGCTAGTAACTGTCAAAGACTTGATTTGAATCCCTTACATATCTTGTAAAGGAGATCATCACCCCCAAAAAAATGCTGCAAAGAGTTTTTTGTTGGTTTTTCCCCCTAATTACTGACTGCTTTTCTAATCTTAGCTGTACTGGTCTTATTTGTGCAAAAACTAATTTATGTAATCTTAATGTCCATCTTACCTCCCGTGATCCTCTCTATCTCTTGTTTGATCACAAACTCTTCCTTTATATCCATAGATCCAATAGGTAATTTCTGCCTTGCTGCTCTGATTTCTTTATGATGTCATCTTTTATGTGTATGTTAAATACCCATCTGAAGCTCATCATGGTATATGGTGTGAGATGCTGATATATGTCTAGTTTCTGACAGACTGCTTTTCAGTTTTCTCAACAGCTTCTGTTGAATAATGAGTGCTTGCCCAATAGCTGAGATATTTGGGTTTTATTAAATGGTAGGCTACTTGCTCTCTTATTCCTTTATGCTGTGTACCTAATCTGTTCCACTGATCAAACTTTCCATTTCTTAACTAGAGCCAAATTGTTTTGATGATTACTCTTTTGTAGCATAGGCTGAGATCTGGCACTTCTAGACCCTCTTTTCATTTTTTAAAAATTATTTTCCTCGTGATTCTTTGCTTTTTGTTCTTTCAGATAAATTTTATTACTTCTCACACTATAAAGCAATTCTTTGGTATGGAACTGAATAAGTAAATAAGTGGTTCTTAACATGTTTGTTCCATGAACCCCTTTCAATGACAACAAAATGTCTTGTCAATCCCAGAGTAATGTAATATATTGCTCGTAATATTCTTTTAGATTTACTCAGTGCTTACAATAATTACAATGATAACATTTTCTCTTGAAAGCTACAAATTAGAATATATGTTATAAAATTATAAAAATTTTACTCTACCTATAATTATGAAAAATCTAAATATAAAATCAAAAATTCTGATAATAAAATAATTAGAAATAATTTACAAGGCACATTCAATAGTAATTCAGATAAGTAATCCAGCAAGATCTCACAAGCTCATCTGTGAGACTTCAATATTAAATTTATTCCTCATGAAAAATTTGTTGAATATAAAAACATTTTTGATAAAATAAATTACAAATAGGAAGATGTTTAATATAATATGATAATCATATATAGACAGTTCTCTCTTTACATAAATTCACATTACACAAACTTGACTTTATGTAAAGAATTCTGAAAGAAATCCACATTCCAAAAAAAACACCTATGTTAACTTTAATGTATAGTACTATGTTCTCTCTCTCCACTGCTGTCCCTTTGTGCTCTGTGACCTCCCACCCCACCATCAAAAAAACCCAACTCTCCAAGTGAAAGCAAAAGAACAGATGTGTGGAGAAATTGCCACTGCCTGATAGGGGGCTTGGCTTGAGAACTCAGGCACTGAGAAAAGAGACCATTACCTAGCTCTACCCACCTGTCAGTATGTCCTGCCTGTCGTCTACCTATCTGCTTCCCATTCTCCATACCCTTCCCCCTATCCCACGTCCCAGTGTTGCCTTTCTGGTACCCATATCCCACTACTCCCCATTCTTCCTCTATGTTCAGCCAGGCCTCCAAGTGGCTAGCACAGCCTGTATGTTCCTACTCCTGCTCTCAGTTCTTTGTCCACAGCTCCCATGTGTCCTTGGCCCTATCTCTCCACTGTCTCTCAGCCCCCTTCATGCCTTTCTTCCTCCCTCCCTTCCTTCCTACAACCACAGGTGAATTCACATTACTTAAAAATTGCTTTACATAGAGATCTGTGGAACCATCCACTTATGTAAAGCAAAACACTCTCTATATAGGCATACCTCAGAGATATTGAAGGTTTGGTTCCTGACTACTACAATAAAGTAAATGTTGCAATAAGGCAAATCACGTGATTTCTTTGGTTTCTCAATGTATAAATGTATATCAAAGTTATGTGTATCCTCTATTGTAATATATTAAGCATTCAATAGTATTCTCTCTCTCTCTCTCATATCATGTCCCTGAGTCACAATTTTATAATTCTCACAATATATCAAACATTTTTATTATTATTGGATCTGTTGTAGTGATCTGTGATCTTTGATGCTACTATTTAATTGTTTATATGGCATATATATATATATATATATATATATATATATATATATATACACACACGCCTTCACTAAAAATGATAACCATCACCTGAGCCTTTAATAAGTCATAATCTTTTTGCCTCAAATGTTGATGCCTGCTAACTGATCCTGGGGGTAGTTGCTGACAATTGGGGTTGCTGTGGGATGGGTAGGGTGGCTTAAAAGAAGATAACAATGGAATTTGCCTAGTTAATTGATTCTTTTCACAGCAGACTTCTCTGTTGTGTGTAATGCTGCTTGATAGCATTTTACCATGGTAGAGCTTCTTTCTAAACTAGAGTCAATCCTCCCAAATCCTGCCTCTGCTTTATCAACTAAGTTTATGTAATATTCTTCAACATTGTCATGTCTCAGGAACTAGGCAAGCCAAGTAAAGGAAGAGAGACTGGGCAACAATCTGTTGGTGAAGCAATTAGAACACACAACATTTATTGATTAAGTTCCTTGTCTTGTATGGGCATGGTTCAAGGCATTCCAAAACAATCAAAGATCACAGATCACTATAACAGATATAATAATACTTTAAAAGTTTGAAATATTGTGAGAATTATAAAATTGTGGCACAGAGATACGATATGAGCACATCTGTTGGAAAAATGGCACCAATGGATTTGCTAGATTCTAGGTAGCCACAAACCTTCAATTTGTTTTTGTTTTTTCTAAAAAAAGCAAGATGGTGGCATAGGAGCAGCAAGGTACCACAGCTCCCACACATACCCATAAAACATGACTCTAAACAAATTTTAGTGCTCTAAAACTCACACAAATACACCTCCCACTGAAGGCAGCTCGGCTCAAAGGGATTATCTCAGCACTGGGAGCCAAAACCAGCCCAGCCTGAAACAGCAGCACAGCCCCGGGGGCAGCAGGACGAGCCGAGCCAAGCCACAGCTGGAGTTTCAGAAGAGTGGATCAGCACCAGCTGTGGCAGTTTCCAGAATTATCAAGCCATAAGAAACAAGGACTAAGTGAAAGGTCGGTGGAGCTCAGCCAAACTCTGGGAGAAAAGTGGGTCTGGCCAAACAGCCTCCAGGGCAAGGAAGCAGCAGAAGCAGAGGCTCTGCAGCTGCCTCTACATAGCTGGTTCAGAGCCCTCAGCCTGCAGACTGCAGGAGGGCCACGCCATCATTCAGAGGCCAAGTGCTCTAGCATTGAGCGGCCTGGATCTGGATTGTGGACTTGGGTGGTGGACCTGGGGTGCATTTTCAGTGAGCCAAAGCTGGTGGGGGCTGCAAAAAAACAACAACACCCTAATAGCTCTGGCAGCTGGGAAAATCTCAGAGATTTGGAACAGAGCTTTCCCCTCTGGAAGCAGAGTTCCACAGAGCTAAAAAAAATCATTGACTGGCCATCATGAGCAGGCAAAGGAAGCAAAGTAAGAATAGCGACCAAACTCTAGATTCCTTTTTGGGACAAGAAGGATCAAAGCATGCAATGGGAGGAAGACAACACAGTCAGAACTCCTACACCAAAAGCTTCCAAGAAACATAAAGACTTCCTAAAAGCCATAGATCAGCTTAAGAAGGATTTTGAAAACCAAATGAGAGAAGTGGAGGGAAAATTGGGAAGAGAAATAAAAATGATGCAAAAAAATCATGAAAAGGGAGTCAACAACATGACTGAAGAAAATAATACCTTAAAAAAGAGATTAACTCAAATGGCAAAAGAAGGCCAAAAAGCCAATGAGGGGAAGAATGTCTTAAAAAGTCAAATTTGCCAGATGAAAAAAAAATCTCAAAAGCTCACTGAAGAGAATAATTCCTTCAGAATTAGAGTGGAGCAAATGGAAGCAAATGACTTTATGAGAAATCAAGAGACTATTAAACAGATCCAAACAAATGAAAAAATGGAAGGCAATGTGAAATAGCTCCTTGAAAAAAACACTGACCTGGAAAACAGATCCAGGAGAGACAATTTAAAAATTATTGGACTACCTGAAAGCCATGATCAAATAAAGAACTTAGAAAGCATCCTTCAAGAAATTCTCAAGGAAAATTGCCCTGATATTTTAGAACCAGAGGGCAAAATAGGACTTGAAAGAATTCACTGATCACCTCTTGAAAAAGATCCCCAAAAGAAACCTCCTAGAAATGTTATAGCCAGGTTCTGGA
>CM053582.1:312397730-312418460 GCA_028627135.1 Pseudochirops cupreus
TATATAGGAGGGTTTACATATACATACAAACACATATCTGAATATGTGTATATATGAATACATAGAGAACACAAGATCAATTGAATAGGAAGGGACAATACTCTAAAAGGTGAAATTCTGAGGTGGGAGAGGATTAGAAAGAGAGGAGACAGGGAGAGACAGAATGGGGTTAATCATCTCATAGAAAAGGCAAAGGATAATTGTTACAATGGAGGGGAAGAACAGGAAGGCAGAATGGAAAGGATCAACCTTACTCTCATTGAACTTGGCTTAGGGAAGAAATGACATAAACTCTAAACTGGGCATCTTGACACACAGGAGAGTAGGGAGTATAGGGATGAGAGGTGGGATGACAGAGGGGAGGGGAGGGTGATGGGGAGGGTTGATAGAAGTACACACTTCTATAGAGGGACAGGGACAGGTAGGGTAGAGAATAGAACAGGGTGGAGGGGGTGGTATAGAAAGGAGGGACATATAATCAGTCTCTCACAATATGCCCACTGTGGAGAGGTTCTGCGTAATTACACATGTACAGCCTGTATTTTATTACTTGTCCTTCCAGTGGGGGTGGGTGATGAGGGAGAAAGGGAAAGAATCTAGAATTTAAAGTTCTATAATCAAATGTTAAAATATATATATACATATATATATACATATATATACAATTACTATTATTATTAACTACATCCAACTGGGAATTAAGATACACAGGCACTGTGATAGGGATATCCATCCTGCCCTACTGGAAAGTCAGAGGGGCGAAGGGGAGGACATAGGAGAGAGCAGATTGGGGGAGGGGTTGTACAGTGGGATGGCTTGTACAGTGGGATGGCTGTTTTGAGGTGTTGGGTAGAGGAAAGATGGAGAGAAAATTTGTAACTCAAAATCTCATGGAAATGAATAATGTAAACAACAAAATTAATTAATTTTTTAAAAAAGCAATATCTGCAAAGTGCAATAAAGAAAAGAGCATGACTGTATAAAAATTTTATGTTGGACTTTCTTATTTGAATAAATATTTATAATATCTGGTTCAACACCTGACAAAGTCTTAGATTTAGTCCTGTATAGTGTTTACTTTTGCATTTTGATTTAAAACAAGAATAAAGTGAAAATATTCACTCATAAAAACATGTGGTATAAAATGGTAGGAGGATTTTACAAACTTTCTTTCCTGAAAAGAAGATAGAAATTAGCTTTTCAAAATTTTTAATCACCTAAACAGTTTTTTAAAATGAATAGCTAGTTGCAATATAAAATATTTACTTTTCTACTAGCTAATGGCATATACTATGTTAATGCTAAATGTACTTGAAGTTTAGTTTATGTAGTCCCATTTTTAACAATGTTTTTATGTAAACTAACCTTTGTGAGAAAAGGTCTCTTCAGACATGGCTTTATTTTCTTCTACCACCAACATATCAGTTATACTCCCAAAGAAACTCTACTGAACTACTGAGCAATGTTGCCAACCAGTTCATTTTAAAATCTGCCAGATAGAAGAATAGTAACATAAGTGGAAGATAAATTTAAATTGCAAAACAGCCTTTCTATTGCAATGAGAGACAATATAAGGTTTGTTTCTAAAGAACATTTGTGATTATGTATGTTAGTTTCAAGATGACTTGTAATGAGTATGGCCAGTGATCATGGTTTTCAAATAGTCTGATATTTGCAATGTAAGCATGAAAACATTTATAGCATCTTGATCACATGACTACCCAGTTAATAAGGTATGATTACAGGGTAATGGGAATGAGGGAGCTACTGTGGTACAATGTATAGAATACAGATGAAGGTATACACATGCAACTGATCATTTGATTAGAATCAGGTTGCACTCAACTCTGCTGAACCCTTGTGGCAGTTTGGAAACAATTTGATGACAGATTGAGAAAATATAAGAATATATTCTTAGAAGCAATTATAGTCTAATATATTCACTGCACAAACATCAAAATCATTATGCATATGATCTCAACAGTTTCAAATCACTATAGAAACAAACTTATAATGCTTCAAATATTCATATGCTTGTTGTCACAGCAGAAACATATATTTAAATATAATTGGTCGATTATTTATCCAACTCATTGTGACTTATTGTTTTCATAAGTTTTTTAGTTGACTCTCAGACTCTCTGAGTAAACCATCATGCCATCTGCAAAACCCAACAATTTTATTTCCTCTTTGCCCATACATATTCCCTCAATTCCTATTTGTATTTATAGTTTTCTTAATATTGAACTAGCCCTAAATTTCTAGTGTAATTCCAACCTGGTTATAGCAGATAATTTTTGTGATATGCTGCTGAAATCTCTTTACTAATAATTTACTTAAAATTTTTATATCAATAGCCCTTAGGAATATTGATCTATGGCACCACTATTTTAATTCAATATGGTTTAGGTCTCAAGACAATATCTGTTTTAGAAAAGAATTTGGTAGGACCCTCTATTTTCCTATTTTTCAAACAGTTCATATATTAGAATTAATTTTTTTTTGGAGGGGGGAAGGCAGGACAATAGGGGTTATTATGACTTGCCCATGGTCATACGGCCAGTAAGTGTTAAGTGTCTGAGGCTGGATTTGAGCTCAGGTCCTCCTGACTCCAGGGCAAGTGCTCTAGCCACCCCTAGAACTAATTATTCTTTAAATGTTCAGTGATGTTTACTTTTAAATCCATCTGCTCCTGGATTTTTCCCCTTTGGAAGTTAAGGTGTGAGTTATAATTTTTCTTTTGAAATTGGGTTAGGTTCACTATTCCTTGTTCTGCTAATCTGGGCATTTTTTATTTGATAAAAATTCAACGATTTAATTTAGATTGTCAATTTTATTGGAATATTTTTGATCCTGATAAATTGATTTTATTGATTTTTGTTTTTTTAATAATAATTTCTATTTTTATTTGTTAATCCAATATGTGTTTGTTTGGGTTTTCGGTTTTGTTTATTTTTGTTTGTTTATTTTGCTTTCAGTTTTGTTAATGTCTTCTTTAAGTTTCAGGATTTCTATTTTGTTCTTAGATTAGGGAGTTTCAATATTTTTTGTTTTCTAAGGGTTTTTTTTTTAGTTCCATGCCCAATTGATTGATGTGGTTTTTCTCTCTTTGATTGTTGAAACTGTTTAAAGATATAAAATTTTTCCCTAAGAACTATTTTGGCTGTATCCTGTTAATTTTATATGTTGTCTCATTGTCATTATCTAATGAAATTATCAGTTGTTTCTATAATTTGTTTAGCTCAACTATTCTTTAGTTAATTGCCAACTGATTTTTAATCATATCTTTGGTAACTCATTATTCAATATAATTTCATTGAATTGTGAACCTTAAAAATGCATTCAATATTTTTGCTTTCTTGCATTTGTTTATGAGGTTCTTATACCCTAATACATGGTGTGCTTTTTAAGGTGCTATACAAAACTGGGAAATGCATACATATACATGTACATGAATATATATGTATATATATGTGTGTGTGTGTGTATGCACATATATATCTATATATACACACACACATACATATTTATTTCCACATACATACACATATTTCTTTTTATTTCCACTCAACAATCTACAACAATCTCTTCACTTCTTTTTTAATTTAATTTTTCTAGGTGTCTGTAATGAGAATGGGAATTTGAAGATCTTCCCTGCCCCTTAATAGACCTAGGGGGAGTTTGAAGACCTCCCCTGCTTTGAAAATAAACTCTGCTCTCTAATAAGGCTGAATGTAGTCACATGGAGCCTGTGGTGGAAGGAGTTTGCTGAAGGGAAGCAGAGCCCATAGGAGGCTGGTCAGAGCTAGCCAGATGGGTGGGGGAGAGAGGAGGACCTCAGGCAAGGAGTTATAAAGGCTGGTAAGTAAATATTGATCTTGTGTTGGTTTGTGGGAAGGCTGAAGGATGCTGTGGCTCCTCAGCATTATCATGGCTTCTTAATATCTTTGGTACTATGATGGAATTGGCTTACTGGTTTTGGGATTCAGTTTTCTGGTGTCTAAATAAATGTTTCATTTCTGTCCTCTACATAGAGAATCTGGTATATTTGGTGATCAAACATCATGTGATTCTTATACTCACGGTCTTTATCATGATAGTGGGCACTGTAAATATTGCATTGGTGCCATAGTGTGCAGGGGTGAATTGCAGTCCTCTACTCTTATAGTTTTACTGCCTGTTTCTCTCTGGAAGTTATTTAACTTTTCCTGTAAGTATTTAGATGCTATGTAATTTAGTGCATATGTGTCTAGTATTGATCTAATTAATTTTTATGCTACCTTTCAGCAAAGAGCAGTTTCCCTTTTTTTGCTACCATTTTGTCTGAGACCATGATTGCTTCTCCCCCTAATTTTGTGTGCCTCTTTCTTTTTTTAAAAATTTATTTATTTATTTATTTATTTTTAGTTTTCAACATTCATTTCCACAGGATTTTGAGTTACAAATTTTTCTCCCCATCTTTGCCCTACCCCAACCCCAAAATAGTGAGCCTATTAAATACTCCTTCCCCCAATCTATCCTCCCTTAAATCCTCCCTCATTATCCCCCATAACTTTCTAGTATGGCAATATGGATTTCTATACCCCAGTGCCTGTATATCTTATTTCCCAGTAGCATGTAAAAAAAAACAAAACAATTTTTTTTAACATTTGCTTTTAAAACTTTGAGTTCTAGATTTTTTCCCTTCTTCCCTCCTCACCCACCCCCACTGGGAAGATAAGCAATTCAATATAGGTTGTACATGTGGAGTTACACAAAACATTTCCATAGTAGTTATATAGTGAAAGACTAACTATATTTCCCTCCATCCTATCCTGCCCCCCCACTTTTTCTATTTTCTCCTTTGACCCTGTCCCTTTTCAAAAGTGTTTTCTTCTAACTAAACCTCTCCCTCAATCTGTCCTCCCTTCTATCATCCCCCCTCTTATATACTTTCCCACTACTCTCCTGTAAGGTAAGATATTCAATTGAATGTGTATGTTATTCTCTCCTTAAGTCAAATTCAATGAGAGTATGGTTGACCCATTCCCTTTCACCTTCTTGCTCTTTCCCTCCACTGTAACAGTTTTCTCTTACCTCTTTTATATGAAATAAGTTACCCTAATCTATCTCTCCCTTTCTCCTCCCAATATATTCCTCTCTCACCTCTTAATTTTATTTTTTCGATATCATCCCTTCATATTCAACTCATCCTGTGCCCTCTGTCTATGTATATATGTACACACATATACACACTCACATATGTATTTATGCACACATACACCCTCATATACATATAGTATGTATACACATATATATATATTCATATATATTCCCTTCAACTGTCTTCATACTGAGAAAAGTCTCGTGAGTTACAATTATCGTTTTTTCAAGAGGAATGTATATAGAACTTTAATAAGTCCCTTATGATTTCTTTTTCCTGTTTACCTTCTCATGCTTCTCATATTTGAAAGTCAAATTTTCTGTTCAGCTCTGGCTTTTTCATCAAGAATGCTTGAAAATCCTCTATTTCATTGAATGACCATATTTTCCTCTGAAACCATTCTTAAAAAGGGTTTTTTAAAAGGTAAAAGGCCAAAGTCTGGAAACTAGTGAGTCTGTCTTCTATCTCTTGCAAAATTCTAGAACACATATCACTGTATGCTTTGTGAACGGTTTGAAAAAGAATCATTATTTAAAGAGAAAATATCTTCATCACAAACAGGTAATAATCAGACTAAATTTTTTTTCTTTTTTTTTTTTTACCATGGGCTTATAGGTTAGAGTGATGCTGTAGATATAAGGTACTTAGATTTCAGCAAAATATTTTAATTTGCTTCAATTTAACAAACAGTAATTACATATCTACCATGTAGAAGGTCCTTATTCCTAGTATGAATTCTTTGATGTTGAGTAAGATTTGGTTTCTGGGTAACATTTTTGCCACAGTCACTACATTTATAAGATTTCTCTCCAGAATGAATTTTCTGTTATCTAGTAAGAATTGCTTGCTTGGGGAAAGCTTTACAACATTCATTACACTTAAAGGGCTTCTCTCCAGAATGAATTTTCTGATGTTGAGTAAGGCTCACTTGCTTGGTAAAGGCTTTCTCATATTCATTACATTTAAATGGTTTCTCTTCAATATGAGTAAGCTAATACTGAGTAAGGTGTGTCCTTTGTCTGAAAGCTTTCCCACATTCATCACATTTATAAGGCTACTCCCCAGAATGAATTCTCTGATGTCTAGTGAGGTTTGCTGACTTGGTGAAGGCTTTCCCACATTCATTACATTTATAGGATTTCTCTCCAGAATGAATTTTCTGATGTCTAGTAAGAATTGCCCATCTGGTAAAGGCTTTTCCATATTCATTACATTTGTAGGATTTCTCTCCAGAATGAATTATTTGATGAAGATTAAGTTGTAAAGTGGAACTACAGGTTTTCCCATGTTCATTACATTTAAATGGTCTCTCTCCAATATGAGTAAGCTGATGCTGAGTAAGGTGTGACCTTTGTATGAAAGCTTTCCCATATTCATCACATTTATAAGGCTTCCCTCCAGAATGAATTCTCTGATGTCAAGTAAGGTTTGCCCACTTGTTGTAGGCTTTCCCACATTCATTACATATACAAGATTTTTCTCCAGAATGATGGGTATAGTGAAGTAGTTTCAACTCTGAAATATGTCTGAAAGGCAAATTCACTATCTATCTATCTATCTATCTATCTATCTAGATAGATAGATATAGATATAGATATATCTATATATCTGTATCTATATATCTATATATCTATGTACATATCTATATATGTATATATCTATCTATCTATCTACATATATATATATATATATATATTCTGTCCTGTGTAGATTTTTGGGCATTTAGTTTGCTGTGAATCATCTTTGAACCATTTTCCATGCATATTATATTTATAGACACTATTTACTATGGGAACTTTCTGTTGTGTAATTAGGATTGATCTCAAATCAAAGTGTCCTTCAAACTCATTATTTTCAGAGATTTTTTCCTTACTTAGTGTTTCCTCATGTGTGATCATTACTTCCTTCAAATGATTCTCTTGTTGGTTCTGCTCTGTCACTAATGGATCTTGAAATTTAAAGACTTCTCCTAATCTGGAGTCCCAGAAGCTATGTCTTATAGGTCTTTCTATTATTCTCCTTTGAGATAGTTTTCCCACAGAAGTTTCTAACTTTGGAAGTGGCTCTTTTGCTTCAGACTCAACATCAGAATATGGACAGATGGTTCTTGGGGCTTCACTCTCCAGCATCCATGGCATTTCCCCATGTTCCAACTGGGAAATGACATCTAGTTTGGGAATTGAAAGTCCAATAAAAAGAAGATTCCTATAGTTCTCCAGAAGCACTTCCTTGTAGAGGTCTTGCTGAGTAGGAGACAGTTGAATCCATTCTTCCCAAGTGAAATCTGGATCCACATCTTTTATGTCACTGATTCCTGAAATGTGGCTAATGACAGCACAGTAAACTTTTCCTTCTCTGTTTCCCTCTTGGAGAAGAGTAGGATCTTGAGAACTCAGAGCTTCATTATCAAGCATTTGGGTCAAATCTTCCACCAAAGTGACCTCCTCCTCAATGTTTTCTGAATGCTGTGACTTTACCCAAATCCTGATCTCACTGGGCAAGATGGTGAGGAATTGTTCCAGCACCAGCAGCTCCAGGATCTGCTCCTTTGTGTGAATCTCTGTGAATCTCTATTTCATTAAAGATCCATTCAGAGTTCCCAGAGCTGGTTCACAGCCCACAGAGTCCAGCTTTCTCTGGTTATGGAAAACATCTCAAGCTCTGGTGAGAAGCCTCAGGTTGAATTTCTCTCTTCTTAGAATGGTGATCTGTCCCTTGGGGGGACCTTTTATTAAGTTGTCTTGTTCATGTATATCCAGAATATGGGACATCAGGGGGACATATGTCATCTTATTCAGAATTAATATCTCTACATCTGGTACCATAACACTGAGCTTCAGAGTTGTACTCCCAGAGGGAAGTCAATTGTCTTCAGATTCAGGCTGAACCTCTGCATGCATTCATAAGGAGTACTTTTTATGCTTCTATTAAGTCCTGAGTTTGAATATCAGATTTTCTACTCAGCTCTAGTCTTTCCATTAAGCATCCTTGAAAGTCTTTTATTTCACTAAATATCCATTTTTCCCATTAGGATCTAGTCTAAATCCTCCATTCCTTTATAGTGGTGGCTGCTAAATTCTGCGTGATCCTGACTGTGGAACTCAAGTTTTCTCTACCTCCACAGTTCTGTCCACTATTTTAAGATTCAGAAGTGACCCACTTTGTGTGCCTCCTTCTGTTTCAAGTGTGAACATAGTTGGATTAAGTTTGTTAATCCATTGGACTATACTCTTTTGTTTTATCCGTGAATTCATTCCATTAACAGTTATGAGCATTAAGTGTATATTTCCCTTCATCCTGTTCTCTTGCAATTTTCTTTGTCTTGCTTTCCCCCTCCTTCTTTATAAAGAAGAGGATGATGAGAGAGAAGGCATGAGTTCACTACCCATGCACTAGATTTGGTGTAATCTCCTTCTGCTTCCCTAACCTTCTTCTCCGTCTCTTGCCCAGACCCCAATACATTTCTTATCTTTTTGCTTTTCTTTTAAGCCTCTCTTCAATGTCTATACCCCTTAATCATAGTTCATTTTACTTAAAACTAATCTCTCCCTTATTCTACTCCTTTATCCCTCCTTTTTAATTTCATCTTTCCCCATGTTTCCCTATTGAGAAATTTATTTGTGTCCAACTGTGTATGTGTGTGCGCATACCTGTGTATCCTTCCCTCCTCTCACAATTTCAGATTAAAGTGAGGTTCAAGGGTCTCCCACTCCCCCTCTCCTCATTCATATAGATTGCACACCAATTTGGTAAGATAATTTCCTCCATATTTCCTATCCTTTCCTCCCTCCCCCCCAATGTATTACTCTTCCACTCCCATTCCATTCTTGATTTAAGATCAGTAAAATACAACAGAACCACTCCCAGGCCTTTCATATAATTATTTTCCTTCTTTGATAATAGACTGCTGAGGAAATACACATAACATTTGCCCACATTAGAATATAAACAGTTAGCACTTGTTTGGTCCCTTATGATTGCTCTTTCATGTTTACTTTTTATGTTTTTCTTGACTTTTTGTGTTTGTACTTCACAGTTTCTATTTGGCTTTGGTCTTTTTATCAGGAATACTTAGAAGTAGTCTATTTCATTAAAGATCCACATTTCCCCCTGTAGGATTATACTGTTTTGTTTGGTAAGTTATTTGGACTATAATGTTCCTGAGACTTTTCATTTAGGGTTTTCTTTCAGAGGTATTTGGTGGGTTCTATTTATTTCCACTTTGCTCTCTGCTTTCTGCTTTTAAGAGATTTGGGCAGTTGTCTTTCCCAAAAGACTTCTTGAAAGAAATTCTAGGATATTTTTTCCTTCCTCCTTTCTTTCTTTCTTTCTTTCTTTCTTTCTTTTTGTCATGACTTTCAGATAGTTCTTTAATTATCTGTTCTCCATCAGTTTTCCTAGTCAATTGTTTTTGCGAGGATATACCTCACTTTTTAAAAAAAAATGAATGTTAAAAATTGTCTTTACATGTAATTGGTAAAAATATATTTTTTAAAAAAACAGTTTTCACTGCTAACAAATTAATCTGATCTTGGACAAAGTCTTTTCTCTGACCTCCTGCTTCGAGCTCTTCAAATTCCAAATCAGGGTTTGGATCTAAGTAACACACCTGTGGGCTTGAAGCTGGTAGGAATTATGGACTGATGCTATAGCCAGATGGAAAGCTCTGCAACTTCAAAATGACAAAAATGCAGGCTTCCTGTTAGTATGAGATTCCTGCTCTGGTTATTGGGGGAAGGCCTCAGACTGAAATAAAGTAGCCTAAACAACTAGAGACCGAAGCTGAGATCGCATTCTGCTCTTAGGATCAGATCCACATAGCTAATGTTTGCTTCTCAATTGCTCCATGCTCAGCTCACACTCTAGGGTCTGCAATTTACCTGGAACACTGCTCCTAAGTGATGGTCCCTTCTTCTGTCTACCCTGGATCTATGACCCAGAAATAGGTAGTGAGCAATAGTTGTATAGGTTTGCACCTGTTCTTGCATCTTGCATGAGGTCAGGGTCCTTCTGGGACCTCTTCTTATTCTGGTCAACAACCTCAGACCTTTTTCAGATCTGCACACCAGAATGCTCTGCAGTGTGTGCTGAACAGATCCAGCATCCACAGATTTCTCTGTCCGCGTGTCTATGCTGAACTGGATTAGAAATATTTTACAACTCACTGTGACTTTTTTTCTTGAGCTCCCCAATCAGGACTCAGTCTGAAGAGCTCACCTGTATTTCTTCCTGTTTCTTCACTGTCCAGGATCTGCCTCCAATATAAGGTAGTTTAGAGGGAAGGCACTTGCAATGAGGGGGATCAAGAAAGCCTTCAAGTCAAAAGTGGTTCATCTTGAAAAAAGAAAGGTATCCTATAATGCAGAGGTGAAGACAGAGGGCATACTGTTGGAGGCACATAAAAAGTCATAGCATTGGAAAAACTCAGCTTCCCTCCTGCTTACCCTTATAATACTGAAGGAGTAAGAGGCTGCTATTCTCTGGGGATTTTGTTGTCCCAATGCAAGTAGGAGCTGAAGAAGTAGTCCAATCAAAGTGCTGCACATTATACCTTAACAGGTGTCTATTCCTCCTCACTCCCCTGATATTAAAAGTCACTGAACTGAACGTACTCAGTGATACAACTCTTGGATATACATCTCAGGGAGACCAAAGATAGAGGGAAATGTATATGTACAAAAACATTTATAGCTGCATATTCTGTAGTGTGAAGAAATGGAAACACAGTCATGGTCTACCAGTTGGGGGATGGCTGAACAAATTATGCTATATGAATATAATTGAATATTATTGTGCCATAAGAAGACTTGAATGAACTGGTACAGAGGATATTAAACAGAGCAAAGAAAACAATTTACACAAAAACCACAATAATGTAAGGGAAAACAACACTGAAAGACATAAAAACTCTAAGCCCTGCAATTTTCAGAGAATTTGCCCTGACACATGCCTTCCTCCTAATCTAGAAAGATGGTGATTGTAGGTGTGAAATGAGACATATTTCGTCAGATCTAGCCAATGTTTTGGCTTCTTATAATCACACAAATTATACTTCTTTGTTACAAGTGGAACAGTTCTATGGGGATAGCAAATGGCATTAGGAAGTAACATTTTAAAAACCATCAATAAAAGATTATTTAAAATAGAAAATAAAAATTATTAACTATCTGAATGCTGAGAATATATCTTATGTGTTGGCATTTTTGCCATAGTTTAATTTATAGGAAGGTCTTGTCCCATTGGGATCATATCAACATATCTACTTCTAGACTTCACACAGTTCCAATTGAAAGTGTTGGCAATTAAGAAATTCAATTCAATTAAGTTTCACTGGATATGTCTATTGGATTAATACCTATTCTGCACAGATAAACAATGCTGGATGCATACCAGGCAACTGGAGGATAAATGAGAAGTATAAAATAGAGTTTTTCAAGGAGTTTTAAGTATTATTGAGAGATACAGACATATGAAACTGTGAAAGAATACTAGAAAATGAATGATCAAATAACAAACATTGGATTAGAAAAAGTAGGGAAAGGGTGGTTTACAGTCCTTAATGTTTTGTTGCTGCTCTGTCATTTCAGTCAAGTCTGACTCTTCATGACACTATTTGGAGTTTTCTTGGCAAAGATGCTGAATTAGTTTGCCTTTAACTTTTCCAGTTCACTTTACAGATGAGGAATTGAGGCAAACGGGGTTAAATGACTTGCCCAGGGTCACACGGCTAGGAAGCATCTGAGGCCAGATTCAAACTCATGAAGATGAGTCTTCTCGACTCCAGGCCCAACACTGTATCCATCACACCACCTGGCTGCACAGTAAGAGTCCTTAGAGTATGATTCATGAAGAATGTGGTATTATTTGTTTGAATTGGTTCTTAAAAGAAGCATGGAAGTTGGAGCAGAGATGAAGAGGAATTCAATTCCAGACTGGGAAAGAAAATGCTGTTAGCAGTCACAGGCAGTCTACTAGACTGAGATAGTGCCCAAATTACTAGCATGGCTGGCACCCCAGACACTGAGTCAGCCACACACAACAACACATGAAAGCATAACAAACAAGCCTGTACAGGTATTACTGCTGAGGACTTTTTCAGCCCGGCAGTGGTTTCACCTATCCCAGTAGCAGCACAGACAAGGGTCAATACACAAAAACAAGCATGTAGGTCTACCCTTCTCTGGTTATCAACTTTTTGCATGTGTTTCAAGTACTTTGATTATAAAGTTAAATACCTGGGCAAATTTACAGTATTCCATTAATTGGTCAATTTGTTAGATTACACATAAAAGAGAAAGACTGGAGGGATGGCTAAAATATTAGACTAGAATTCAAGAAGGCCTTACTAGCTGGATGACCCAGGTGTGGAGAACCTGTGACTTCGAGGCTACATTGGCCATAGAGGGCTCAAGTGCAACCCTTTGAATCCAAAATTGACTGAATCCAATTTGATTCAGTCAAAGAACTGCCCTTGAGGACTTAGATGACCACATGTGGCCTTGAGGCTGCACATTCCCCACCCCTAGCTGTGACCCAAAGCAAGTGATCAAACCTGTATGATATTCAACTTCATCATTTGTAAAATAGGGATGATAAGATTGTGGTATCTTCTTTAGGGGTTGTTTTAAGTCTCAACTGAAATAATATATATAAAGTGATTTGCAGATATGAAAGCTTGATAGAAATACCAGTCATTGTTAATAGTAGTATTTCAAAATCAGTTTAATTTTTTCCCTAGTAGAGAATTGAATGAATGCAGCAGGTGATAGAGGTGTCCTACAACATTCACAGCAGCAGAACTTCCTGAAAATCCACACAAAGGACACTAGGTCTCATCCCCATCAATCTGATGGTGTGTACTATGGCTTGTTGGCTGGGGTTGCCCCATGCTCCACATCCACTAGACATTGTTATCGTTCTTCGAAGACCCACCCTTTCTTTATGGGCCACGAAGTCAAAGAGTAACAGAGAATCCTTGGATTTATATGTCTTTTGATAGTGGGCAGCTCCTGGAAGCCATTCAAACCTCAGACATCAAGGTCCAATGTAATCAAGTTATAAAGAATAAGTTTACTCAGCTAATACAGAGATAGATAATAAACACAGGGCAAGAATATGGTTGGCAATTGTATTTCAGTTCTGGCTTAGTTGAGTGTGAAGACCTTCGCTTGTTTTTCCTCTTCCCTACAGAGAGGATGTTTTAAAGTGGCAGCAAATGTGACCTTCCTGGAATGGAAAAGCCATCGCGTGAAAGAAGTTTAATTTTTTTTTTCTAATAGAAAACAGAACCCATGCAAAAGGTGACAGAAGTATCCAAATGCCAATTAGCCTCAGGTTTGGACTTTGATGCTGAGAATTATATAAGCCCTTATTCATATTTACTTTGCAATCAGGATAGACACAAATTCTAACAGATCAGTTAGTGCCATCCACTGGAACTAGTCACAGAGTGTTTAGGCTCTGAAATTATTCATGGGATAGGTGCCAATTTTCAAGAAATTTGTTCTAGACTATTCTGCAGAGGGTCCCCAACATCATTGCTAAAAGCATCAGTGCCACCCTATTGTTGATACTATTGTAGAAGCTGACCTTTCCAGCCCTCATGTATATCTTAGTCACTCTTTTGGCATCTGGATTTGAGTGATCCCTTTGTAGAAAAGAGAAATGCTCCTATTGCAGCCTTCTTTACATAGCCTCCATTTATAGAAGACTTTATACTGGCTTATAAGGAGTATTTTACTCCAGGTGACTTACCATAGTGGAAAAGAATTCCATGGTAAGAGACTAGGAGTTGCTAGCAGTCAAAGCTCATCCAAAAATAAGACATAATCCCATGGGGAGAGCACAGCACACCATGGTAAATCTTAAAGATCACCAAAAGTTGGTATATTTCAATGAGGCCTTGGTACTTTATAGATGACACAACTCATTGGATTCTCCTAGATGTAAATTTTTTTTCCTGAAAGTAGGTTATAGATCAGGTTCCACAAATATTTTAGTTAATATTTTATATCAGTTTGATGAGTCAAAGAAGCCAATGAGATGTTGGTAGCTACTGGCTGCCAACCCTGACATGTAGCTCACACTGAAGCCAAAGAGACATCCAAATGCGCACCAGTCACTATCACAATACTAGGAGGAGCTTCAGGGTGGTAACCAGCTGTATCTTTCCATCAACTTCACTCTAGTAAACCTTTCTGAGAATCAGCAGAAAGGGCAGTTGGCCTCTATGTGTTCGTAATTGTGATTCTGATTCTGGTTCAGTTGCATGCCAGGATCTTTCCTTGTTTCCCCTTTTCCCCACAGAAAGGTGTTTGGGTGATGGCAAAGGTGACTGTATGAAGTAAAGAATCCATCATGTCTGAAAGGACAGGAATTTGACTAAAGTGGATAAGAAATGCCCATCTGTCTCAATCAGGAGAATATTAGAGATCATATCACCACAGCAAAGTTCTCCATTATGCATAACACAAAGAAAACTCTCTTGTCTCTCTAAGTACATGACAGAGCCTATTGGTCAGCAACATCCTCTAAATGCCACATAGCTTGTAACCCTATCTGCTCCACACCCTGGGACTTCCCCCTTGAAATTCTATCAGTTCCCCAGGTACTGCTCCCTCTCTTGTAATGTGTATAGGCCTGACTGTTGTCTCCCATACGTTTATTAAGCCTGTATAATGCTAGCAAAAAAGTGACAGGGACTGAATTTGCTATGCATGCATAGCCCAAGTCCAACTTCTCTTCTAGATATAGAAGTTTATAATTCAGTAAGTTATAGGTCATTCTACGCCTTCTCCCATGGGACTTTTAAGTCTGGCTCCTTTTTTGCCTCTCCCCAAACATCATTTAACCTTCTGTCCTATATGTCCTGCTATATTGTTGTATACTCTCATGATAATATCATTGGCATCATTAACAACCTCAAGTATATGACTGTACAGCTCCAGCTGAATTATGGGCAAGGCAACAGTCTTATGGTGCTTAGTTACTGTTGGTTATCTTGATCAGAGATCTTCATTCCTGTAGTTTTCTTCTGGTTATGTCCTCTTCTTGTTAGTGTTTGGAAACTCCATTGTGTCACCCGAAACAGTAAATAATCCTTGTTCCCCTTCTCTTGTGTATCTGCTTGAGAGAATGTGCTTAGAATAATAATATATTCTTTAAATCCGACTGGAGGAATTATAGCAAATACCACTGAAGGATCTTCTCTTTTTAGTTTTGGTATCTTAAATAACTCTTTTACCATGACTTCACATCATTCCTTTATAGTTTTAACCTTTGGCTATCACAACAGTTGGTAAGGAATCAAATGAATCCCTGGACTACACTCTCTGAAACCTTGCTCTACCCAGGAAATTATAAGTAGGCTAGAGGAGTTTATTGTCTAAGAGTTCCTGAATTCATAGAGGCAACAGGGGTGCCTCACGCACCTAATGGACCAACCCATGGAGAGGAGATGAGAGCTAACAATGTGATACTCTGGAATTGATGGCAACCTTCTGTAAACAATGTCCCACCAAGTGTTGGCCTCAAGGTTCAAGGCAGTATTCTGTGGGTAGGGATGACATTCATCTTCATGGTCTTCCTGGTCTGTATGACTGAGGAGGAAGCATAGCTTATCCTGGCCACGAATAGCCAGTGGGTCTAATAAGCTGGAAGCAGAAAACAAACATACCTGATATAAAAGACCATAACTTTGGAGAGGCACATTGTTAACGTATAGTTTGCTGATGTTCTTGTATCCTGCACCTGATTCAGGACTGACTTCTAATCTTGAATCTCTGGATTCTGCCTCTGACTTACTGCTGATCTTGATTCCTTGGTACTACAGAGAAACCTTGGTTCTGAGTCAGCACATACTTTGCTTTATACTTCCACAAACCTTTATTTCAAACTCTTCACTTTTTTCCTTATGAGGGAAAAATTTCTATACTGTTCTGGTGATTGCCTTATAATTGTATCGTTCAAGGCAAAAGATATGACACAAGGAGGCAAATGTCAGTTTGCCAGGCTTTGGTTCCACTAAATTCCTCCTTTGAGAATCTAAGCCTTGGACACAAAATGTCCCTGGCATCTAAAGCTTCCAGATCCTTCTGGAAGGTACTTCAGCATGCAAGTACTTCTGTCATTAATTGCAATATATCTGCTCTTCTATATCTACTGTTTCTTTCTTATCCTTGATATTTTTCAGGTCACAATATTGCTTGCTCCCTGCAAGTTACAACTGCTAATTCATTCCTTACTTATCACTTTGATTATATGTGTATGTTTTACCCTTCTCTATCCGTATATATTCCTTCTCTTCTTGAATATTGTGAGAATTTATTTACACTAATGTCCTCTTTTAAAGTAATTAGATGATTTGCATAAACAAAGATTTATGTTTTTTCTGTTGAGCTAAAATTTCTCCAAGTTAATCAGTTTAAATTTTAATTATACAGACTTAATGAATGTATGCCCTTTAAAAAATTAAAAGGAACAAACTGCTCGTGTAGATTTGTAAGTTCAGCCTGTCAAGACGCATTACTGGAAAAGAAAAAAAAATACAACTTAAATTCACAATACTTTTATACCATGTGAAAGACAAACATGTGACCACAGGAGATAGCTCGGTATGAATGCCAGAAATGGAGACTTCTGAGTTAGTAGCTGTTAACTAAATCTGGCTTTCTTGCTCCACCTCCTCCAAATAAAATTAAAGAACAACAACAACAAAAAGAGGAGAATGGGAGGGGAAAAATCTTGGATAAAAGTAAAAACAATGCTGAAGAAATGAGCAAGCAAAAAAGAACCCTTAGGAGTGGCTAGGTGGCTCAGTGAATAGAGAACCGGCCCTGGAGTCAGGAGTACCTGAGTTCAAATCCGGCCTCAGACTTTTAACACAAAAAACTAGCCTTGTAACTTTGGATAAGTCATTTAATCCCAATTGCCCTACCTTCCCCGCTCCAAAAAGCAAAAAAAACAAAAACAGAAAGAAAAAAGAACCCTTAATACAATGAGTAAATACTATGGAATTTTCTCTTAAAAAGCTAAGAGAAATATTAGGAATGAAAAAACAAAATGACATAAACAAAATTACCTCTGAACATAGTAGAGAACTTCTCTACTGGTTTAGAATCACAATAAAAGATACAAAAGATTTGCCATCTATAAAACTAGAAATAAGGTCATCAAAAGACTTCAAGAAAATAAACATGATAACTGAAACACAGAAAACATGTTCCAGGAAAACGTACCAGAAAGATACCGAGAAGGATTAGAAATAGAGGTACTCTAAATTTAACTTGACCAGAAATTTAATTCCTAACTTCCAGAATCAAGGAGGGAATCTTACAAGTAAGTGTCTTACAACTTACAATCTTACAACTAGTGTCAATTCTTATTGTTCAAGACTACTCAACAAGGGCAATAAATACAAGGCTGGAGAGCAGATTACATGCAACAGCAAGGGAATTCAGCTTGTATTCCAAAATTGTTTGTCCTGAAAAACTGAGTTCATTTAATCATGAAAACATAGTATACTTCAGGGATATCAGAAAATTAAATTCTTTACTCATAAGAAACTTAGAACTAAGTAGAGCTTGCCTTTGATATGGAAGTTGACCAAGCAACTAAAATTTAAATAGATACCTAGAATTAAAGACAAGAAACAAGTGATAATAAAAATACATCCTACAAGTGAGTATAAAGTATATTGCAGCTTTTCAATCACACCTAATATGAGGGCTATTGAAAAAAGAGTCTATGAATTTGAGGGAAGAATCACTGTAAAAGGGAATAAAAGTCAATGGATCTTATGAAGTATTTATTGGAAAGTGGGAGAGTAAAATCTAAATAATATATTTTTTTAAAATAACATTGCAAGTGAAGGTTAAGCAAACAAGGAGGTAGGAAGTAAGGTAGAAGAAAAAGATGGCTTCTTAAGCCACCTCCTTGTATGGGCTATGTAGGGAAGTATAAACAATTTTTAAAAGATTTTGTCAGTAAAAGAGTCCCAGGATCTGTTTCAGTATGTGTATTGGGAAGGCAGAGGAGGAATTCAGAAAAGTTTAATCTACATTTGATGTGGGTGGAGGATAGCTATGATTAGTTTAGGAAGTAATATTGAATTGCTGCAAAAACCAAAGTAAGTAGTACAGAACTTAGAAGTGATTTTTAAAAATTGAAGAGGAGAATATGCCAAGATCTAATTGATGAATAAGCAAATGACAGTTATAACTTTGAATGCTAATGGGTTGAATTACCTAATAAAAAGCAGATAATTACAAAATAGCAAAGAAAAAATCCAACATTTTGTTACAAGAAACACACCTAAAGAATAAGGATTCACAAAAATTCAAAGTGAAGGGGTGGAATAAATTGAATGCTCAAAAAGAAGAGAAGGAACAAATTTAACATTACTTCAAAGTTTTGAAACTCAATGACTCGAGAATAGCACTACCATCATTAATGGAAATGAGGAAATTACAAAAGGTAAAAGGTTTGGGGAGGTGTTGATGAGTTAACTTTTGGACCTGCTAATTTTGAGTTAATGAGATATCCAAATAGAGTTGCTCATTAGATAGAAATAAGCTACTGGAGATCAGTTGAAAAGTTTGGGAGATAAATGTAGTTTTGAAAGCAGTTTGCATAAAAGTCACAGTCAAAATCACGAAAGTAGATGAGATTTCCTAAGTAGAAAGTACAGAGAAAGAAAAATCAGAGAACCAATCATTCATGTATGAAGAATATCTACAACTTAGAACACAATAGGAAAGGTGATAGAGAAAGATCACAAGAGCCAAAAAATAGGAAAATAGTGCTTGGGACATAGTACATTCCTAAGAAATGCTTTTTGACTAGTCAACTGACTAGGAAAATGGAAGCCAAGGAGGAAATAGTTCTAGAAGGAGCAGGTGATCAACAAAATCAAATTAAGTCAGGTGTAGTACATCGTACCTGATGTGAGGATTTTTTAGTATTTTGGCTAGTTTTGCCTAACTTTTTTCCTTTCTTTTTAAAATTTTTAGTATAAAGAGTAGTTCACTGGGTGACATAAAGGAGAGGGATACTAAGGAAAATTTTAAAAAATAAAATATTTCAGTTAAAATGTATTTTTAAAAGAATAAACCAAGTTACATTTTGGGAAAAAAAAACACATAGGGATTTTCAAATAAAAAAATCAAAGTACAAACACTGAAGAGAATAATGCCTAAGAAAGCCATGTTAACATTGACAATTGGCGGGGGGGGGGGGGAAGGAGAAAGGACAGTCCTTGAGACTACAATTTCTGTAGGATAAGGATGATTGAGGAATAAATGGATAGTGAAAGATGTAAAAGCAGCAAGTACAGACCAGTGGTGTCAAACACAAATAGAAATGGGGCCACTAATGCATACATAAGAATCCCCGTGGAGCACATGTTGACTTAGTCTGGAAATATAATACTACCTATGTTTCATTGTGTTTCAATTTATTTTGTTGAATATTTCCCGATTACATTTTAATCTGGTTCCTGCTAACTCAGAAATCTTGTGAGTTACATGTAGCCCTTGGACCACATGTTTGACGTCACTGGCATAGACCTTTTATTCAGAAAGTTTAGCACTGAAACAAAGGAGAGAAATATAATGGTAACTAGAGGGGATAGCAAGGTCAAAGAAACTTTTTTTCAAAATGTCAGAGGAGGGAAGGGGGAAGGGGAATAGGGAGATAAGCATTTATTAAATACATGCTGTGTTCCAGGCACTGTGCTCAGTGCTTTTGCAAATAAGATCTCATTTGATCCTCCATTTAATCCTGAGAAGTAAGTGCTATTATTATCCCCATTTTGCATTTGAGGAAACTGAGGCAGAAAAAGGTTAAGCAATTTGCCCAGTGTCACACAAGTAGTATTTGAGGCTGGATTTGAACATGGGTCTTTTAGCACTTTTTCCACTGCACCACTTAGCTGCCCCAAAGGGTAAAAATAGAAGACATGTATATTTGTTTTTCTTCTCTCTTAATGCATGTAAAAAGCACTAAATATATTTTTTAAATAAATGAATATTTGAAGACAGAAGAAAAGGAATTTAATTTATGGAGAGGAAGAAACTGGAAGTACTAGAAAGGGAATATTGTAAAATATTTTGTAACAGATGGGGAATATTTTACAATTATGGTGTGAGGGATAATTTATAGTGAAGTTTCCCCATACTGAAAAATCAAATCTAGAATGGCTTCAGTATTCACTAGGCCTAGGGTTAGGTCACCTGACCTTCAAGCAATCTGGGGCTTAGAGCAATGAAGACCCTCCCCCAGAGCCAACTCAGCACAAGATATGCCAAATAAGGTTAAGACTGCTTTCATTGGACACCAGTTTCTGGGTCCTTGGTCTCAGAGAGATTCCCGCCTTTAGGTTGTGGGACAGCCCCCCCTACCAATAAGAGTGAAGGCCAGTTGGGGGGATTGGGTTTCTGCATTAGAAGATTATATAACCATGGGCTGGCTTCTACCTGTTGCTCTCTCCCTGCAGATGCCATGTTGGGTGACAGGGGCAGAGTCCTTGCTCATGAGAAAGAATAAAGACCTTTTCTGACCTTAGATTGAAACTCTGAACTCTTTCATTT
>CM053582.1:312418560-312447403 GCA_028627135.1 Pseudochirops cupreus
GTAAAGACGAGAGATGATTCCTAAACTCACAACAAATGGACTTCTTGGTATAATAAAGTTCTATGCATTATGGTGAGGTTGTTCAAGCAGGGGGTGGGGGCTTTAGGAGAGATAAGGTTAGGAATGTCCACTGTGGAGAGAATATTGTAGGAAGTCAACAATAAATGAATAAATACGAAATACTGCAATGATCAAGTCTGTTGCTTCCCCTTAATGCTAAGATAGTAAAACCAAAATCAAAACCAACAAAAAACCTTCATGTTGCCAAAGCATATATATATATTTCACACTATTTGTCTGCTTCTCAGAAGAAGCATAACCTAGTGGGCAGAGAGATGGGCTCTGAGTCAGGAAGAGCTGAGATCAAGATCTGCCTCCGATAAACACTGTCTGTGTAATTCTAGACAAGCCACTTAACCTAGCAATGCCACTAGGAATTTCTCTAAGACTATAAGTTGCAAAAAGAATTGCTGGTTTGCATTGGTTCCTCACCAGAAGTTCCCTATACTGATGAAGTCTCAAGTCTGCCAAAAACAAACCAACAACATTATGATATTACCCATGGCACAGATACCATGGGATCCTGAGAGCTATTGCCACAGTAACCTGAACCAGGCTCTACTGAGCCAGAGCCAAAGCTTAAAGTGGCCTAAAACATGTTCCCGTTTTCAGGGTCTATTTAAAGTCAACCATCACAAGGTTATATCTTCATTTCTGGAAATAGAATATTTGATCCTTTCTGTATCTCTCTAAAGACAAAAGTCTGGAAGATAATTGTATGGCAGAACAAACCAGATTAGTTTCCCTGAGGAGCAACTACCTCTGGGGACTTCATTATCCATCACCCAAACTGTTGTTTTCTTTGTCTTCACTTATAGTACCTATGGATTCAAGAGTTTCTATTGCATGTAAAATCAATCTCTATATCACAATTCAAGACTCTCCTGTACACTGTACTGCACATGCATGTCTTAGTCTCAGACCTTATCCAACAAAATATTTCCCAAAAAACCCTCAAATCATAAATCTTCAAAAGACAAAAAATGACCTTCAAATGAAAAGACTTAACCTGAAAAATTTCCTCTTGCCTTGAGTTCCTGACTTCATCTTCCCAACCACATGAATTTCTTTATGAAACAAACAGTAGGAAATCAGCAAGGTTTAGTAGGAAAGGCATGTAGCCAAAAGATGTGGGATGGAATTCTATCTCTTCTACTTGCCAGCTGTGGGACTTTGTGTATAGCTTAACTATGTTGGTCTTTGATTTCTTCATCTGTAAAAGGAGTGTTTTGGATTATATAATGTCTGAATAAATCCATTATCCTCTGGTCACAGGCATCCATGCAACATTCTAATACTCTCTGATCTGTCATCTTTCCTTATCATCCTCAAGCCTAACCCCTAAATTGGATTCCTTTTCCTAATTTCCAGAAACAAATATCTTGTCCCAAGGTCATATAATTGATCTTCTGGTGGGGGAATTGGACAGAGGAGTTCATAACATTGATTCAAATGTATTTCAGAAAGTCTCTCAGATATTTTCAGTCTCTTCACTTTCACATATCTTGGGGGCCTCAGTTTCCCAACTGTAAATGAGGAGGTGTAAGGAAGTAACTTCTAATCCCTTTCAGCCCTGAAACTCAAGGGTTATTTTTTTTTAACAAGGGTCAAACTGCTCTAGTGGCCATTTTAGTGACATTTATCAGGACTTCTTTTGAATCACTACCCAGTTGCTGTTTCATGTTCATCAAAACATTTTTAAAAGAATACTCCCTTTTATGTCAATTCACTTTATACAATGATGACTTTTTTATTTGTTTTTACTAGTTAGCTGGTAATTTTGCCTTTAAAGTAGATATACTTTTGGCTCTACCACAGTGATTATAATTCTCAGGTGGTCACTTCTTCCTATAAATAAATGCAGGTTCTCATTATCCTGGTATAGTGGGATTATTAAGAAATTATTCTTGGACTAAAGCCTTTATTCATGCCTCATGGGTTAGCACTTACCACAACAGGGATTATCCAATGGTACCATCATTACAACTCAAATGCATGTTGGCCTGGCTTTATGCTATAGCATTCTTTACAGACATATCCTCCAACTGCCATTTTTCCCTTAATACACATTTGCCAAATTGAGAAACTGAAAAGTTAAATAAAGTTTTCATCCTGGCTATTTCCTCAAGTTACAGCTCTTATGTGTAGATTGATCCACATTAAACAAGCTCTCTTTGAAGAGGTAGGATTTTAAGAGGAAGCATTGCTAGAAGGGTGCTCAACCTAATCAAAGATAGAAAGATTCACCTGAATCATCAAAGTTATAGCAATTTTTTTTCTGAATATTTAAATACCTAATTTATAGAAGCATTGTTATATTCACCTCTACTACTGTTTATTATGTAGGTCTATGTTTTCATATTATTTTAAGTATTTCAAACAATATTACTTTTTCGGCATCATTTGTTCATTGATTATAGATCATTCATTAGTTTATTAAGTCATTTAACATCTTTGTACAAGGTACCATGCTAGACATTTTAGAAGATTCAAGAAATCACCTATAGTCTTTGCTCTCATGAAACCTATAGATTAGTACATGTTAAGTATCAATTTGTTAATTCCCTCATTAAAGAATTAAGGGGTGGGGAGAAGTAACAGTAACTGTTCTTCACGATTAGGGAAATGAGAAGAGTTGATGATAGTCCTTTTTGCTCTTGAAAATGAACTGATCGTTAAGAAAAAAAAGGTGAATGTTGAGATTGGTTCTTTCTACGTCTTTTCCAACCTAAGAACCTGACCACTGACCACCTTGTACCTCTCTACAGGTCAGGTCTATTAAAGCCATCTCAAATGCTAATGCAATAAGAAACTGGGAATAAGCATAGTGTTTACAAGCCTATACAGAGTGCTCAGTTGATAAGGCTATTGACCAGTCTTCCATTACCTTAAATTTGGCATATATGTCATAGGTTGTCAAGACTTTCTAATTGATGAAGGGCAGAACTTCCTACTGGTATATTGGATAAGGACTGGACTTAGAGTCAGGTTTGAATGCCTCCTTGGTCAGTTGTTAAACATTTATTAAGCAGCTACTGTGTACTTCTACTGCGTACATCAGGCACTGTATTAAGCTCTGTGGATAAAAATAAAGGCAAAAGACAATTCCAGTTCTCAAGGAGCTCAGTCTAATAGGGGAGACAACATACAAACAACTATGTATAAAAACAAAAGCTACATAAAAGATGAAATGGAAATAATCAACAGAGAAATACTAGAATTAAGAGAGTTCAGGAAATGCTTCCTACAGAAAGTAGAATTTCAACTGGTGCTCTATTACTTATTAAATGTATGACCCCGGGCAAGTCATTTAATCTTTAAGTGTTATATAAATGTGAGCTCTGTATTTAGTAATCTATGGAAGACTTTGCTTTGGTCATCGACAAGGATGACTTGGGCATGTTCTATTATTGTCCACTCTGCCTTCTGGGCAGCATGAGTGAGTGGAGAAATCACTACACCTAAAGTTAGAAGACCTGGGTTCAAGTTCAGACTCTGCCATTTGCTAACTGTTTGACCTCAGGGAAGTCACAATTTGTGAATGTCTTTGTTTTCTTGTCTGTAAAATGCTGACAATAGTAATACCCTCTCAGAGCACTATTTGTGATAGCAAAAATTAGAAACAAAGTAGACGCCCACAAATTGGTGAAGGTCTAAACAAGTTGTGGCATATGAATGTAATAAAGTATCATTATGCTAAAAAAAAATAACAAACATGATGAATATAGAAAAGTTAAGAAAGATTTACATAATTTGATGCAGAGTAAAGTAAGAAGAACCAACAAAATAATATGCACAGGGAGTTTGTGATTATTGTTCAATTGAGTTCCACTCTCTGTGATGCCATTTGGGGTTTGTAATGATAATTAATTTGAATTTGAAGACCCCTTTTTGTTTTGGCAAGTAAGTAGGGACTTAGCCCTTAGTAACTAATCAAACCTCTGTGAAAGAAACAGAAGGTATGAACTCTTGTCTCCTGTTGCTGATATAACAGGAAGGGGTTGGCTGAAACAGGAAGCTAATGCTGTGTGTATATAAGAAAAGCCCCACAGAGAGTCAGAATTTTTTGAGACCAGAATCTGGTGGCAGAATCTGTTCTGCTGGGGAGAGAGAGAGAGTTTCTCTCAGCAGCATCTGGAGTCTGGGCTGCTACTGCTGGACTGAGAACTGAGTCAGAACTTCTTCAGCCAAGAATCCTGGAGGCTGAAGTTGCTGCTGTCCCGAAGGCTGAAGAGGAAAGTGCCCCACCCACCCCCCCAGGCTGGAGAAAACAATTTTGATTCTGAAATCCTGGGAGGAGTGATTTTGATTCTGGGAGTCAGCTGAGATTTCTTATGGGTCCTAGGGCCAGCCAAACTGCTGGAGGACTGAGGAAGCATGACTGTGGTGCTGGTATTCTGTCTGTCTGTTTTGATGTTGTTTTGCCAGACTCGTCTGCTAGTGAAGGACAGTGCTGTTGTTGCAGAGGTCTAGGAAACTTTCTGTTGGCTCAGAAGCCCTGGCAAAGATACTAGAGTGGTTTGCCATTTTTTTCTCTAGCTCATTTTGCAGATGAAGAAACTGAGGCAAAACAGGGTTAAGTGACTTGACCAGGGCCTCACATTTAGTAAGTATCTGAGGCCAGACTTGAACTCAGGAAGATGAATCTTCCAGACTCCAAGCTTGATACTATCCACTGTGCCACCTAGCTGTTGACATACACAATGCAACTGATGAGAAGAATCAAAAGGTTTTGTACAAATAAAATAAATGTAGCCAAGATCAAAAGGAAAGCAGAAAATTGGAGGAAAACATTTTTAATAGACAGTTTATCAGATAAAGGTCGCATATCTAAAATATATAAAGAACTTTGTCAAATCTGTAAGAATATGAGCAATTCCCCAATTAATAAATGGTCAAAGGATATAAATAGGCAATTTTCTGAAAAAGGAAATCAAAACAACTTATAGTCATATGAAAAAATGCTCTAAATCATTATTGATTAGAGATATGCAAATTAAAACAACCTTGAGATATCATTTTACACCTACTAGATTGGCAAAAATGATAAAAGGGTAAAGTGACAAATGTTAGAGAGGATATGGAAAAATTAGAATACTAATTAATGATTGGTGGTATTGTGAACTGATCCAATCATTTTGGAGAGCAATCTGGAATTATGCTCAGAGTTATTACACTACCTATACCCTTTGATCCAGCCGTACTACTACTTGGTCTGTTTCCAATGATGATTAGGGAAAAAGGAAAAGAACCTATATGTTCTAAAATGTTTATAGCAGTTCTCTTTGTGGCAGCAAAGAACTAAGGATTGTAGGGATGCCCATTAATTGGGGAATGGCTAAACAAGTCATGATATATGATTGTCTTGGAACACTACTGTGCTATAAGAAATGATGAGCTCAATGATTTTAGAAAAACATGGAAAGACTTGAAAGAAATAATGAAGGACAAAAGGAGTAAAACCAATGCAACATTATATATAGTAACAGTAATATTGTTTTAAGAATGACTTTGAGCTAATCAGTTATTTTGACTATTATAAATACCCAAATGAACTATAAAAGACATATGAAGAAAGATGCTGTCTGCATCCAGAGAAAGAACTGATTAATAGAAGTATACCTAGAATAATTTTACATATGTATACCTATTTGCGTATAATGATAGCCATCTTTAGGGTTTAGGAGGGGGGAGGGAAGAAAAAAGAAGAAATTTACATGATAATTTTGTTGTATATGTGAAAGGAATAGCAATTTGTACATAGCAGACTTACAGTTTCATATGCAATCACCTTTTTTGTTGTACTATGTTATGGAAATGCTTGTTTTATTCCACAAATTAGAAATGTTTTTAAAAAGCAAATGTTGCAAAATTACAAACAACAAGCATGACCCTAAAGAAGAGATATGAGAAGATACTCCTATCCAATTCTTTTGCAGAGGTAGAAGTTTGATAGGTGTGGAACACTGAACATATTTTAGACTTTTTCAATGTATTGAATGATTTTGCTGATTTTCTTTCTCTTCCCCCTATTTTTCTTTTTTCTTTTCCCTTTAAAAATATTTTTTGTTATGTGGAATGTCTCTATGGGAAGGAGGAGACAAATACTGGAAGAAATTTAGTGATGTAAAAAAAGATGTCAATAAAAATTTATTTTAAAATAATAATTCCTGTCAAAGGGATACCCATCAATTGGGGAATGGCTAAGCAAACTGTGGCATATAATTGTAATGAAATATTATTGTGCTATAAGATATGACAAAAAAAGATGATTTCAGAAAAACCAGGAAAGACTTACATGAACTGATGCAAAGTGAAGTGAACAAAACCAGGAGAACATCGTATGTAATAACAGCAATATTCTTCAATGTAAAACTGTGAATGCTTAGCTATTCTCAACAATACAACGGACCAAGACAATCCCACAGGTCAAATGATGAAACATACTATCATCCTACAGAGAAAGAACTATTATAATTTTAATACAGATTGAAGCATGCTATTTTTCATTTCCAGTCGTTCTTTTTCTTTTTTTTCAAGTCTTCTGGTATAAAATGACATGTTTTACATGATTTCACATGTATAACCTATATCTAATTGCTTATCATCTCAGGGAAGGTAAAGGAAAGAGAGGGAGGGTGAAAGGGTGAAAAGAATAAAATTTGGAACTTAAAACTTTTTAAAAAATGTTTTAAAATTGTTCTAACACAATTGGGGGAAAATAAAATATGGGTAAAAATAATAATTGCTTCTCTACCTATATCAAAAAATCGTTGTGAGTTTCAAAAGAGATAACAGCCATATAAATATGTTGTTAACTACAAAGTGTTACACAAATATAAAGGATCATTGTATGGAATTTATCAAAGCATCTCTAAGTTGATTTTTAAAGATATTTTTAGTCAATCAACCATTTAACAAATATTTTATTAAACACATATTATGTACCAGACACTATTTTTTATTCTAATTTTTATTTTTATTTTTTTTTGCTTTTTGGAGGGGGGAATGCAAGGCAATTGGGGTTAAGAGACTTGCCCAAGATCACTAGGATAGTTTTGTGTTAAGTGTCTGAGGCCAGATTTAAACTCAGGTCCTCCTGACTCCAGGGCCAGTACTCTATTCACTGAGCCACCTAGCCACCCCCAACTCTATGTTCTTTGCACTATAAAAAATGTCTTTAATTAAGCAATCATTCATTCTGTAAATATTTATTGCACAAATGCCCTGCCAGTGTAGTCAAGCCTAAACCAATTAAGGGATTAATATAAAGAAGTGAATGACTCTTGGTGTAGTTGGAAGGATAAGACACAAACATTTGGAAAGTTGACTAATAAATATTTTATACCTGACAATTGCTTGCCACAGACAGATAAATGCTAAGGTAGCTAAGAGGAGGGAAAGATCCCTATGGACTCAGTCAGGGAAGACTTTCAGGGAAAAAAAAGTAAGACTTAAGCTGAGAGTTTTAGCTTGAATAGAATTTAGAAAATCAAAGAGGAGATATGAAGACGTTGATGAGCTAAGAATAATGTGAACAACCTTAGGAAGATAGGCACATATATGGTGTAATAGCTAACTCATATTTCTATTTTCTTTTCTGGTCCACAAAAACTTCCCTTGCCACAACTTTGTGAAGTAGGAAGTGCGCATGTTATTAGCTATGGTTTCTGGAGAAGAAAACTGAGGCTCAGTGGAATTAAATTGCTTTCCTTGGGATATAGTAGCAAGGCCTATGGTCTAATGAGACAGCTGGTAGATCAGTGGATAGAGGGCTGGGCCTGGAGTCAGGAAGATCTAAATCCAGCCTCAGACATTTCCTAATTGTGTGACCTCTGCTTGCCTGACAAAAGGATCCCCTCGAGAAGGAAATGGCAAACCACTCCAGGATCTTTGTCAAGAAAACCCCATAGACAGTTGGTTCACAGAGTCAGGAGGAGTCAGGTACAACTGATCAACTGAACAAAATGGTCCTAATGAAATTTTCCCATTCAAGGAGGGGAAGCAAAACAATGGGTTGAGGACCTCCCGTCACTTCCTTTGAAGAATTATCTTTTATTTCTACCTCTGAAAATTGCCTATTCATATCCTTTAACCATTTATCAATTGGGGAATGACTTGTATTCTTATAGATTTGACTCAATTCCCTGTATATTTTAGAAATGAGGCCTTTATCAGAGACACTGGTTGTAAAAATTCTATCCCAATTTCCCACTTCCTCTTAATCTTGGTTACATTGGCTTTGTTTCTAAATCAATATTGATTCGAGAAATGCAAATCAAAACAACTCTGAGGTACCACATCTCACCAGTCAGATTGGCTAAGATGACAAAGCAGGAAAATGACAAATGTTGGAGAGGATGTAGAAAAATTGGAACACTAATGCATTGTTGGTGGAGTTGTGAACTCAGTGGTTCTCAACCTTCCTAATGCCGCGACCCTTTAATACAGTTCCTCATGTTGTGGTGACACTCAACCATAAAACTATTTTCGTTGCTATCTCATAACTGTAATTTTGCTACTGTTATGAATCGTAATGTAAATATCTGACATGCAGAATGTATTTTCATTGTTACAAATTGAACATAACCCACAGGTTGAGAACCGCTGTGTGAACTGATTCAACCATTCTGGAGAGCAATCTGGAACTATGCCCAAGGGGCTATAAATAATTGCATACCCTTTGACCCAGTAATACCACTCTTTGTATCCCAAAGAGATCATAGAAGTGGAAGGAAGACCCATATGTACAAAAATACTTATTGCAGCTCTCTTTGTGGTGGCAAAACATTGGAAATTAAGGGGATGCCCATCAAATGGGGAATGGCTAAACAAGTTTGGTATATGAATGTAAAGGAATACTATTGTGCTATAAGAAATGAGGAGCAGATGGACTTCATATTTACCTGGAGAGGCTTATGCAAACTGATGCTAAGTGAGAAGAGCAGGACCAGGAGATAAACAGATATTTACAAAGCAAGCTGCATACAGGACAGACAGAAAATAATTAGAAGAAGGAAGGCACTAGAACTAATAGGGATTTGTTAAGAGGAATAAACTCATTCCCCAAGTTATTTAGGCTTGGGTTATTCTGTATAGTTATGAGAACTGTTCCCTGTCTTTAAGAGGGTGGGATAAGGTGAAGCTGCAATTGGGAAGAACAATGGGACTTGTTCTCTCACTAGGGTAGCTGTCATTGGTATCACTTTGGTACAATGTTGATATCACTTGTCAGGATCCCATTTCTTCCTATTTGTGTTATTTATGTTTCTTTTTACTCTAGAGATTTGATAACAAGAAGAGAGTGTCCTACAATCCTCCCTGGGAGGACACTAGCATGTTAATGATAAGTAATAATAGCTGAAGTGCCTGTAATTATTTTTAAACATTGTACAAGTACCCAATTTTACATTTTGGTTTTATTTCAACTATTCTTACTTTTTATGAACTCCTTTGTTTTCTTTTTTCTTTTAAATTTTTAAAAATTTTGAACACACAAACATGCACACATTCTCGCTGGTGTTGTTAACTGGTTACTATCTGTTAAAGATGTGGTTGAGAGAGGGCTTTTTCGATTGGTTCTATAGCTACAACTTGTGTTATCTTTTAAAAGGTTGGAGTCTGATGAGAGACAATGCTATAAGGCAGCAGTTCTCAACCTGTAGGTTATGTTCAATTTAAATACATCCTGCATATCAGATATTTACCTTACGATTCATAACAGTAGCAAAATTACAGTTATGAAGTAGCAACAAAAATAATTTTATGGTTGGAGGTCACTACAACATGAAGAACTGCATTAAAGGGTTGTGGCATTAGGAAGGTTGAGAACCACTTCTGTAAGGGAATTAGTTCTGGTTTAACTCTTGAAGAAGTCAAACTAATTTCATCATAGTGTAAGTGAAGGGATAATGGCCAAAGAGAGTAGGCCAAGACTGACTCAGACCTTTTTAAAGACACTACCAGTTCTGTATAGAACAGAAAAAGAAGAGTGAATATGACATGAAGCTCCCTTCATGCCATTTGGTTAAAAAAATGTATATATTTTTAAATATATATATATATATACATACAAATATATATACATATATACACATATAACATATACTGTTACATATAATGTATGTTTGTTACTCATACTTTTTTTCAGTTATGTCTTACTCTTCATGGTTCTCTTGGCAAAGATACTGCTATGGTTTACCATTTTCTTTGCCAACTCATTTTGTAGATGAGGAAACTGAGACATACAGTGTTAAGTGACTTGCTCAGGGTCACACAGCTAGCATGTGTCTAAGGCCAGATTTGAACTCACAAATAGGAGTCTTCCTGACTCCAGGTCTAGCACTCTATCCATTGTGCCACCTAGCTGACCAATTTAAATATATAAATATTATACATATTTTATATATAGAAATTTAAGTATGCATTTATATATACTTATGTTACATTTATATATTTTTAAAATATATATTTAAAACAAATATGTGCATATGTGTGTACATAAATTCAACACATTACTTTCAAAACTGTCATTGTCTGTGCTTCCTTCCAAACCTCCTTCTGTTTTCTTCTGTGCATTTAAAAATGTTTCATTGACCCTTTTAGTATTGCTAAACTATTACTAAACTGCTGGGTAACACCAGCAATTAAAAACCAAACATAAACAAACAAAATTTAGGACAAATAAGCACGGTCAAAAGAAACAAATTCACATGGTGGACATGTCCAAAAAAAATATGGCTCTTTCTGTAGCTTGAGTTCATAACTCTTTGTCCGCAGGTGGCTGTTTCGTCATAGAGCCTCTGGAATCATGGTTGAACATTACATTCATCAGAGTTCTTAAGCCTTTCAAAGCTGTTTCTCTTCACTATGCAGTTATCCTGGTTCTGGTCACTTCATTCTGTATCAGTTCATACTACCCAGGATTCTCTGAAATTCTTTTGTCATTTCTTACTGTGTAGTAATATACCATTACATCCCATACCACAGTTTTTCAGTTATTCCCCATTGGGTAACACTTTAAATTCTAGTTCTTTGATTTGCTTTTTTGTTCCTTTACGAAAGAAAACTCCCCAGGATCAGGATTTTCTTTTTATTTGCAACTCTTCCCCTCCAGTATTATCTTCCCTCCTACCCCATCTTCACTTGTGTTTCTGATGAGTTTGATGCACCTCTACACCAAACTCTGCCTGTGTATTGACCTTTCTTTGTCCATTTGTCTATACACTATGGGGTCTGGTTCTTATACAGAGTTCCTCTTCTGTTATATCCCTATGTGGAAATACTGAGAAACCTACATCCAGAAAGTTTTGATGATATAGAATGGAAGCGCCTTGGAAAGACCATGGAACATGAATTAGACATTCTATAATCAGCTAGGTGGTACGGTAGAGAGAGTGCAGGACCTGGAGTCAAGAAGTCTCGTCTTCCTGAGTTCAAATGTGACCTCAGACACTTACTAGCTTTGTGACCTTGGGTAAATCACTTAACCCTGTTTGCCTCAATTTCCCTATCTGTAAAAAAAGATCTGGAGAAGGAAACGGCAAAGCACTCCAGTATCTTTGCCAAGAAAACCCCAAATGGGGTTGCAACAAGTTAGACACACTGAAATAAATGAGTAACAACTTCTATTCCATTAAAGGTCTTTTTTTTTTCTTTTTGTAGGATTATATCCAACTTTGCAGGGTAAGATACGCTTAGTTGTTAGCCTATACCTTTTGCCTTTTGGAATACTGAATTACAATATTGCTTCTCATGTTTAGTACAGGTTTTCAAAATTTCTGTCTGCCTGATTATGGTTCCTTAGTACTTTAATTTCTTATTTCTGAGTACTTGCAATATTTTTACTTTGATGCAGGAACTATGGAAATAGGATATTGGCAATGTCGTTCCTGGGCCTTTTCTCTTTCAGGATTTCTTTTAGGAGGTGACCAATGGATTTTTTTCTTAATCCACTTCACCTTTGGGCTCTAATATAATTGGACAGTTTTCATTTATGTGTTCTTGAAATATAGTGTCCAACTTTTTTTTAATCATAATTTTTAGGGATTCAGTTAATTGATTCTTAAAATATCTCACCTTTACTTGTTTCCCAAGTCTTTGCCCTGTTCTTGGTATCAGATATCTTACATTTTCTCCTATTTTCAATCTTAAAATGTTGTTATAATGTTTCTTGCTACATCATTGAGTCATTGATTTCTGTTTATTATTCTGGCTTTCAGGGAGTCTGTTACTTGGGGAAGGTTTAAGGACCGAACCTCAAACCCATTTCACTCTGGAGCTCATAGATTGGACCACAGTAGGTCCCTACCCAAGCTCCGCTTAATATTTTGGGCCCTCCCGGCTCAGAGTAAACATCACCAGTAATTGTTTCTCTTTTGACCAACAACCCTGAGGCTCTTCCCTGCTCAGGTTGATTTTTTTTTTTCCTTAAAGGGGACATCTCTTGACTCACCTCTTTAAGAGGCCTATTCACCAAATGGGCCTTACCTCACTCAAAGTGAGAATTTGAAAAGGCCTCAGCCTAAAAGGGTCAGGGTCTCTAATTGCATCCTGAGCCATCTCTAGTTGTCCTGATGAAATCTGGCCACTGGACCCCAATGGCTCTGGAGGAGAAGGTAAGACTGGTGGCCTTGCATAGCCCTCCCCCACTCAAATCAAAGTCAACTGCAAGTCATGCCATCATTTTCCTGATGTCATGGTCCTCTTAGAAAATGAAGGACAAACGTAACAGCACAACCTAGTTGGATAAGGTTTAGCACTGAATCTGTTAAGCTTTTTATCAATCTTTTCTTCCAGAGTTTTTATTTCATTTTTTTAAATCTCTTGCTTCATTTCTTCTAGGTATTTGTCATGTTAATGGGATTTAAGATCTTCCTGACCCATTAATAGGTCTTCTGTAGAGCCCATTAAGGCAAGCTTACTTAGGAGAAGCTCACTTGTAGGAAGGCTTTCACACCTTTTGCTAATTTCTAATTAGACACTGAGTCACAAAGGCTGTCATGCCTTCTGGCTCTGAGTAGTGTATTTACACTCTGAGTTGGTACTTTGCTTTGGGGGCTTGCTTATGAGAACATTCTTGTGATTCCCTCCTCAAGATTCTGAGTGGCCATATATTCAGAGCTCCCTGTGTGCTCAGATGTAAAGGCTCTCTCAATCCAGGGATATATATAAAAGGTATAGTTGATTTAGGCAGTCAGAGCCCTGCCTGTTGGTCTTTATTTCTCTGCTTGCATTTTCTCTGAAGTTCAAGGTGTTGACTTTTCCCCTGAACTAGTGAACATAATTTTAAAAGATTGTTGACCCCTTAAATGGTTGTCTTTCCTAGTCAAGCAGATCTAAAAACCTGTGCTAGCAGCCATCCTGGGTATGCCAGTGTAGTTGCTGCTACAGTATTCAAGTAGTCTTTCTGGAAAAATCTATTTTTCCCTTTAAGTTTCTGTTTTCAGTTGTTATAAAGTTACTCTCCTTTTGGGAGATCTCCAGACTTGTGATAATTTTTGGAAATGCCTGGTATCTTCCTTAGTTTACACAGCTCAGTAGGTTTAGTTCCTGAATTGGGGATGTTGTGCCAGGACCAGGGTCCACCTCCTACTGTACCATTGGGTGATGTGGTTGGCCCTGCTTTGTTTCACTAAGGGTTGCCTGGCTTCCCACACTTCACCTTTCCTTCCTAGAGTCAGCATGGCATACTCCCCACAAGATCTTGGAGACTCATAGCTCTAGATATTTCGGGCCT
Organism: Pseudochirops cupreus; assembly: GCA_028627135.1. Lineage (NCBI taxonomy): Eukaryota > Metazoa > Chordata > Mammalia > Diprotodontia > Pseudocheiridae > Pseudochirops > Pseudochirops cupreus. Next base: position 312,432,359 of record CM053582.1, read on the forward strand.
TGTATGATATTTCAGAACAGGGTGCTAGAAACCTATTTACGCAAGACAGTAGAGATCTGTTTGCCTACATTGCTTTTGCTGGAGGCCCCATTTCCTATTTTTTATGATCTTCTGGTTCTCTTTTTGTTCAGTTTGGGGGTAGAAGAAGTAATTTACTGTAGTTTTTCACTGGATTTCTTGATCATCATTCAATCTCATGTAAATTTCAGATTTTTGCTGCAGAAGGGGAGCTGGGGAGCCTGTTTCCATTCTGGGACCCAACTTGGTCAATGCGACTGTTTTGCTTTTGAGATATGCTCATATCATAATGTTCTTGAAAGTGGCACTTGTTCAAATGAGTTTCTAGAAGGACTGGATTAAGTTAGGACCCTTAAGCTACTAGAAGTTTTCCTCAATCCCATTTGAGTCACAGTAGGGGGAAGGGCTTAAGATAACCATAGATCCTTGGTTGGAAAGGAAATTGTTCAAGTGGGCAATCTTATATCCTGATGTATAAATTTATAAAGTCTATGTAGTTTTTAGTCATGATTAATCTGAAACTTTGGAATCCAAAAGGCAATTTTCAAATTATTTTGTTCATAGGACACATAAATTTCCATTAAATGGAATTAATTCCTACCACAGCAAGGTACACACATTTTTATCCCAATAAGATGGTTCAGGATTACAGCATCTATGAGAGTAGAAATAAAAAGCATTAGAAATCTCCCTACCTCTGGTAGTGCTCTCATGTTGGGCAGGAAGTGGGGGTGGGGGGTTTACTTCATTAGAAAGTTAACTCAAACTTAAAGAAATAACTCATGAACACAAAAAACAATGCCAGCAACAGCAAAGAACATTAAAAGCCTCAGGCTAGACAAGATATTCCATATGAGTAATATATAAGCAATTGCTAGTAAGATTATTATTAACTCAATCAGGCAAGCATGAAACTACTAACTTAAAAATAATAGTGACAAAAATAAATCACATATCCATTTTGGCAAAAAGTACAAGAAACTTTGGAAAGTTAGAAAATAGATTTATTCTGACGTATCAGCTTAAAGTTTTCTGCTAGCTTTTTCACATGAGCTAGAAAAGCTTCATGTATTGTCAGCCTTGAAATAAAAAAAAAGATATGATCTTATATTTTAATGGAAATTTATGTGTCCTATGAACAAAATAATTCAAAAATTGCCTTTTGGATTCCAAAGTTGGCTAAATTTTTTAGGATCCATTCCTGATCTTTCAACTTTCTCTTCTAAGGAGAAGAGGGAGCCTTTATCTCTAAGATTCTTTGAGATTTCCAATTTATTGATTTTGGGAAACCACTTGCTATTTCTTCCTCCCAGGCTTTGAAATAACCAAAAAGAGGAGAGGGGGCCATTGCTGAAGTCCTTTTTGGAGAAATAAAAGTGTTTAATATCTTCATTCCATTTCCTGGGTGCTTGTCAATGTGCATACCAATGTGATTTGTTGTTAATAAACACTTAGCTATCCTATCTTTGCTGGACCTATGAGATCAACAGATAAATGCCTAACTTCCTCAGACGCTTACTTAGCTGTGTGACCCTAAGCAAGTCACTTAATCCTTTTTGCCTCAGTTTCCTCATCTGTAAAATGAGCGGGAGAAGGAAATGGCAAAACCATTCTAGTGTCTTTGCCAAGAAAATCCCAAATGGGGTCACAAAGCGTCAGACATGACTAGAAAACAACTAAATGACAAATACCCTATTTCCTCTAGTTCAAGTGCTATTAGCTGAATGGCTGATTTTGTACTTTCAGGGCAATTCAAAACTAGACTCAAATCCAATGAGGATTTGTATTATTAAAGCCAACAAGGATCCCTCCTTTATTCTTTTGGCTAGTGGTAGCATTCAGCTATACTACCCATGGGACAAAAGCAGCAGTTGGGTGGGGTGAAGGAGACTAGTCTTTTCATCAGGAATGCTTAGAAATACTCTATTTCCTTAAAGGTTTGTTTCCCCTTAGGATTATTCTCAGTTTGACAGAGTAAGTTATTCTTGGCTGAAGACCTATATTCTTTGCCTTCTGGAATATTGTATTTCAAGCTTTCTGCTCTATTCAGCAGTGGCTGCTAAATCCTGTGTGATCCTGTCTTCTTCCTCGTGCGTGAATTCGTTCTGATTATTTACAGTATTTTCTCCTTTGATCTGGAGGCTCTGGATTTTTTTTTTACTAATGTTTCTGGGAGTCTTCATTTGGGAGTTTCATTCTGGAGGTAACAGGTAGTCTGTTTCTATTTTGCTTTTTGTTTTTAAGACATCTGCATAATTTTCTTTTAAGACTCATTGAAATATGATGGTTTAGCTCTTTTTTTTTTTAATGATGTTCAGGTAATCCAATGAGTTACAACTTTTTTCTTTCATCTGTTTTCCAGCTTAGTTGGTTTTTCTATGTGATAACTTACATTTTCTATTTTTTTTAGTCATTTGACTTTGTTTTACTGTTCCTTCTTTCATGGAGTCATAGGCTTCTATTTGATTCATTCTAATTTGGGGGTAATTTGTTTCTTGGGTAAGGTTTAGATCTCTTATCCCAAGGTGTTTATTCATTTTCCAATTCTTTCTTCTATAGTTCCATTTCTTTTCCATTTTCCCCTCTAGCACTTTCATATCATTTATTTAAAAAAAATCTTTTTTCTAAACTCTGCTTCATCTCTTCTGAAAATTCTAGTTGAATTTGTACCCAAATTGTGTTTTTCTTTGAAGCTTAGCTTGCAGATATTTTGGAGTCAATCTCTTCTTCAGCATTCACATTATAACTATTAGTTCTTTATGGTGATATTCTTTTTTTTTTATTTGTTTATTCTTCTACTTACTTTCTGACTTCAGATTTTAGGTTAGGGCCAGGCCCTGCGCACCTCTGCAGGAAAGGTCTGGGCTAGCACTATTGCTGATTTCTTGGGGGTATTAAGTATTGTTATTTCAGGATCTCAGGGACAGCTCAGACTTGAGGCTTTCAAGCTTTATATACTCAAAGTGTCTGATTCAAGGTAAAATCTTACTGCTGCTCCCCTAGTCAGAACTCTACAAGGTCCTGACCTGGGTTTGGGTCTGAACAACAGTAGAATTTCTGGACTCAGCCCGTTTTCAGCCAACCAATAGGCTCCCCTTTGGTCGAGGATACCTGCTCTAGTCATTTATCTTCAGGTTTCATACTGGGCTGCTCTAGTCATTTATCTTCAGGTTTCATACTGGGTTGTATGCTGCAAGTGAAGACCCTCTCTGCTCCTGTGGTATCTGAGTTACATTGCTGCCACTTGCTTCTGTCCTTGCTCTTCTCTCAGTGCACTATCTAGGATCTGTAACTATTACTTACCCTGGAACACCATCACTTGGCTTAGGTCCCTTTCTTCATCTGCCCTGAATCTATGGTTCAGAACTGAGTAGTGGGTGACAAAGTTGACAGATGACACCCATTCTTATTCCAATGCCCTGAGAACTCCTTGCCCTTGGGCATAATCTCTTCATGAGTATTGGTATGCTTTGCACAGAACCTCTTGTCCAGACCCTTTTCCAATGTCCACAGACCTCTGTGTGTGTATGTATGTGTATGAATCTATCTATGTATTGTCTGTCTGTCCTAATGGCTAGACCAGCAGTTTTCAACCTGTGGGTTATGTTCAGTTTGTAACAATGAAAATACATCCTGCATATCAGATAGATTCATAACAGTAGCAAAATTACAGTTATGAAGTAGCAAAGAAAATAATTTTATGGTTGGGGGTCACCACAACATGAGGAACTGTATTAAAGGGTCGTGGCATTAGGAAGGTTGAGGACCACTAGGTGAGAAATGATGAAGGCCTGAACTAAGGTAATAAGTAGAGAGATTGGGTCAAATTTGAGAAATGTTACAAAGGTAAAAATGGCAAGATTTGGCATCTGATTAAGTATGTGCAGTATGCTTCAGATTCAATAGACAGGTTAACATTTGCACAGAGCTTTTTGTTCAATATTTCATTTTTCAGAGTATTTTATGTCTAGGAGATAGGCTAGCTGGTAATAACTAATATGTATGTATATATCTACATGTTCTGGCAAGCAATCTCAATGCATTTACATTCAAAAGGAAAGGTGACCTTTGCAGTTAGAAAAATCCTAACAAGTAAACATATTCTTATGGAAAGAGTCATATCAACCATGAACCAGAGATTACGAAATGAAGTGAGATAGAATTAAGCCAGCCCTACAAGAACATCTGAGCTTAGCTGTGAAAGCATTTAAGGATCAAAAGAGGTAGGAGTGAAAAGGAAGGGCATTATAAGCATAAGGAACGGCTTTCTAAAGACACAGGGTTGGGAAATAGGATGTTATGTACAGAGTTCTTTTTGTTGTGATTCAGTCAGTTTAGCTGAAAAACAAAGTGGATTAAGAGGAGAAGTGGAAAATAAATATTTAAATAAAGTTTTAAATTTATATTCAAAAAAGATGTTAAAATCATTTTAAGCAAGGATTTAAATAAATCTTCAAATATTAAAAATAAATCTTAAAGGTATATTAGATCCAGGTTATAAAGGACTTTAAATGCCAAACAGAGGCACTTATATTTTATCTTAGAAGCAATAAGGAAGTACTAGACTTCTTGAACAGGAGAGTGATGAGGTCAGATTTATGCTTTAGAAAAATTAATTTAGCAGTTGTGTGGAGGGTGGCTTGGAGAATGGAGAGACTAGAAACAGGAAGAACATTTAGGAGGATATTACAATGGTCCACATGAGAAGTGACGGGAGTCTGACGTAGGGTGTTGGTCATGTGAATGGAGAAGAGACAGATATAAGAGATATTATAGAGGTAGAATTAATAAGACTTGGCAACTAATTAGATATAACGGATGAGAGAATGAGTCAATGTGAAGACTCAAAGGTTGTGAACCTGGTTTCCTAGAGAAATGGTAAAAAGAGACAGTATATGATTTTTGAATGTATGTATGGGTACATGTGTGTATATGTGTATCTTTGTGTATATATAGCTATATATGTGTTTGTGTATATATATGAATATACACACATACACATACACACTCATATACAATAAGTGTTGTGTGTGTATATATATCCTCGTTTAATTGTAGCCATCTGGGGGAGGAAGGAAGGGGGAAAAAAGAACAAAGTAAAAAGTACACAAAAGAGAACAAAAAAAAACTTACAAGAGAACAAAGAAAAGATGAACAGCTCTCAACATAATGTGTTATATTTATTATATAGGCTTGCTTGAAATGGAAATTTATTGCTGCATATTTTAAATCCTCTCATGTTCTGCTGTGCACGTGGTTTTTTTTCCTTTTCTTATTTTGTATTATTTTCATTTTAGTCTTTAAGTTTGTTTCCTTTTTCTTTTGTTATTTTGAATTTAAGTTTAAATTTTTTTAATTACAAATAAAAAAAAGAGACAATGGTCTAAGAGAAGAGAATTTGGGCCTTCTCTTCTCTGGAGCCTTTAGTACATACAGGTTCTTTGCTTGCCTCACTGTCTGTTCTTTTCTATTTTAGATGAAGGGAATGTAACATCCTAGAATCCAGCTGAAGATTGATGCCCTGAAGAATAAGAAATCATTTTCAGGAGTGACATTTCAAAACCAGTCCAGCAGTAGCTAGGATAAGAGCTTATCTAGCAGTAATGCTAACTTTGGACGTCAACTTGGTGGCACCAATGCTATGTAGAAACTGAACTAAGTTGGAGCTCACTCTTCCCAGAGACTGAGGTAGAGAAGAGTTGGCGTTGGTTTGCACTTTGTAATGTTTGTACTTTTATTCTTGATTAAATCTTTGAAGTAAACATCCCTTTAATTAATAATTAGTGAAATTTTGAAATTATAAAATGGGGGCAGGCACATCCAGTTTTTCAGGTACTCACCAGGAAAGACCATGACTGGCACTGGAAAACAGGGCAACAATAACACTTTAATTTACTACAGAGGGCAAGGAGGCAAGCCATACAGAAAGTACAGAGATAAGTGGCCTAGGTACAGAGGCAGATAGTGTAATGGTGAAGGAGGAAAGTCAGCATGAGGAAGAAGATGAGCAGGTGGGGAGACGCCAGACATCACTCATGTAGCCAAGGATTGGTAGCTAGGCAGTGGATAGAGTGCCAGGTAAGAAGATAAGAACCTGTCAGGAAGACAAGTTCAAATCCAGCCTTAGACATTTACTAAGTCTGACCCTGGACAAGTCACTTACCCCTGTTTGCCTCAATTCCTTCATCTCTAAAGTGAGCCAGAGAAATGGCAAACCACTCCTGTATCTTTGCCAAGAAAGCTCCAAATGGGGGTCATAAAGCGTCAGATGCTGCTGAACAATTACATTCTTGTAGCTATTAACTACTGATCCCCAGAACATTCTCCCTTCTTCCTTCATTAGTTCAGTGCTGGCTCACTGTCTTCCTTTTTCAACCCACCTTCTCCCCTCCTTCTAGTATCCACTCTGGTATCTTTGTCAAGAACATCCCAAATGGGGTCGTGAGAATTGGGTACGACTGCACAGCAACAAAAACACTATTGACTTCAGAACCAGCACTATCCACTGAACCACCTAGTTGCCAGAATGCCTGGATTAGTTCACAACTTTACCAGTAGTGCATTAATGCACCTATTTTTCATAGCCCATTCGGGATTTATCATTTTCTTTTTTGTCAACTCTGTCAACCTGATGGTTATGAAGTGGAATCCCACCCAGATTCTTTTAATTTGTGTTTATTTTATTATTAGTTATTTGGGGCATTTTCCTCATGGTCACTGGTGTCTTAGAGAGCTCTTCTATCCTTTGATTATTTATCAATTGGGGAATGGCTCTTATTCTTATGAATTTGGATCAGTTTCCTTTATATCTTAGAAATGAAACATTTATCAGAACCATTTGCTAAAATGATTTTCCCCATCTTCTCTTTTTACTACACCAGTTCAACAAAAATTCACAAATAAAACTAATTTCTTTACAGGATTGTAGCATTTATGTTCTGGATTATTTTACCACACTTTAGCGGCTACATCTGCCCCCCAGGGTTCCAGAGGTACCCTGATGAGTTTTCTTTCCTACTGCCACCAAATGTATTCCCCCACTATTGGGAGCCAGTGAACAACATTCCAATTCCATGTCACCTCTTAAAATCAGCTTTCATAGAGTGATGTGTATACGTATTTCTAGTCAGTAAAATAAGCAAATTTATAAGTAAATAGCCAGTATAAAGTAACAATGGCAGGAAGTAAGATTGCAAAGGGGAAACTACAAGTCATGTACATACTATCCCAAATGTCAGAGAAGCAAAATTTATAAATTACATCACATATTAACCAAAAAAAATTATATCTTATGGGAAAATCAGGACAATAATGCATTATTGGTGGAGTTATGAACTGATCTAACCATTCTGGAGGGCAAGTTGGAACTATGACCAAAAGGCTTTGATCCAGCAATACCACATTAGGTCTATATCCCAAAGAGAACATAAAAAAGGGGAAAGCAAATGTACAAAAATATTTATAGCAGCTCTTTTTGTGGTGGCGAGAATTGGAAAATGAGGAATGCCCATCAGCTGAGGAGGTTGAATGATTTATGGTATATGAATGTTATGGAATACTATTGTGCTATAAGAAATGATGAGCCAGATGATTTCAGAAAAACCTTGAAAGACTTACATTAACCAATGCAGAGTGACGTGAGCAGAACCAGAAGAGCATTATACACAGCTAACAGTAACATTATGCAATGATCAGCCATGATTGACTTAGTTCTTCTCAGCAATACAATGATCCAAGACAATTCCAAAGGACTTATGATAGAAAATGCTATCCATATCCAGAGAAAGAACTAATGGAATCTGAATGCAGATAGAAGCATACTATTTTCACTTTCTTTGTTTTTGTGTGTGTTTTCCCTTTTATTCTATTTCTTCCTTCACAACATGACTAATGTGGAAATATGTTTTATGTGACTGCACATGAATAGCTTGTATCAAATAGCTTGTAGTCTTAGAGAGGGGAGAGGGGAGAGAGGAAGTAGAAAAAATTAGAACTCAAAACTTTATAAAAATTAATGCCAAAAATTGTCTTCGCATGTAATTGGGAAACAATAAAATGGCATTTACATTTTTAAAAAATCACATCCTAGTAGTATGTGCGGAATCAGGGAAAGTTATCTAGACTTCCTTTGCTGTCAAGGCTTTTGATAATATCATATGTAAATCTCAGACAAGTTCCAGACATAAGCAGAACACCAAAAGCTACTGATAATTCTGAGATGATGTGGAAATGTTAACTTTAAAGTTTTACTGACAACTTTGAGATGATTTGGATATGTTAATGAACTAACTCCAAGGTAGCACAGGTAAGAGTCAGTATGTTCCCTCCAAAACCCTATGAAAATGAGATCTCGAACTCCTCTCCGTAAACACTCCTCTGTCTTTGTTGGGTCCATGCTGCCCCTTGCTCTTAACTCTAATCCATGGTTGTTCAGGCCTTTCAGTATATTAAGCAGTTTAGGTTGGATTTGATCTCAGGTCTTCTTGACTTCATAGCTAAGTGGCACAATGGATAGAGTGCCAGGCCTGGAGTCAGAAACACTCATCTTCCTGAGTTCAGATCTGGTCTCAGACACTTACTAGTTGTGTGGCCTTGGGCTATTATTATTCCATTATATTCATATACCCTAATTTGTTCTGGATTTTCATTTACTCACTATGATGAGGAGGTATGCTTATGGTGTCATTATTGTCATAGTGATCACAAAGGGATCACTAAGTCAGGACCAGCAAAGGTCTTCATTACTGATTTGCAGAGGGCATGTAAGGAGGAAGAATCTGGTAGGAAGTTTGGAAGGAAAGAGATTCATGTGGTACTTCAACCAGCCAAGACTATATCTAATCTTATAGTGATCAGGCCTTCTCCCAGATGGAATACAGAATGAGACTAGTACAGATTAGGAAATTTGGTACTAACTGATTTGGTACTAACTGATCAGGCAACTACTAAGCATTTTGATCTTATACTTTCCTGTACATGTTACCAACTTTGCTCTTTCCCTTGTAAATGAACCTATACTAAATTCCAAGGCCTTGAATCCGAAAGGTGAAAGAAGGACAATTTCTAACCAAAAACACAATCTGGGTGGCAGTAAGGACCCTACAAGCGCAATAAGAATGAGAGTACTATGAGGAAACAGGTTGATTGGAGTAGAACTAAAAAACTAATGAGGTTTGCCAGGTGCCCAGGGAAGGGAGGAGAGTGGAGGGCAAAGGGTAGAAGGAGGGGAATGATCTTGTACAGTGATCTGAAACCCCTGGGAGCCACGGAATCTGGCTGAGTACCCTGTCTCCATGTAATCTCCTCCCCCATGCATTACTAGCTTTTGCTTTTCCTCTTCCTCTGTTCCCTCTGCCTCCCCCTTCCTACCTCTTTTATCTCTACCTATTGAGATTCTACCCATCCTCTAACGCAGTGGTTCTCAACCTTCCTAATGCCACAACCCTTTAATACAGTTCCTCATGTTGTGGTGACCCCCCAACCATAAAATTATTTTTGTTGCTACTTCATAACTGTAATTTTGCTACTAATATGAATCGTAATGTAAATATCTGATATGCAGGATGTATTTAAATTGAACATAACCCACAGGTTGAGAACCACTGATAGAGTCTAAGGTCAAGCTCACGTGCTACTTCCTAATAAGTCTCCTTTGATTTTCCCCCATCCAAGAGTGATCTCTTACTTCTCTCGACTCCTATAGAATGTCCTGTCTAGATTTCATTCTATGGGCAATGGTACACCACTGTGAATTTTCTAAGAAGAGGGTCAGTTCTTCATAAATCATTGTACTAAATGCTCTGGATATGAAGATAGACAAAGCACACCTCCTTCTCTCAAGGAGTTTACAGTTTATTGGAGGGAAAGATGTAAACAAATAATCATGATATTATGAGACAAATATGGGCCTGATGTCTAAACTATGGAGGGCTAAAGAAGAGAAACAGAATTGTAGACCAATTGCACTAGTTAATATTGATGCAAGAATTTTAAATAAAATCATAAGAAAAAGACTACAGCAATATACATACGAAAAAATTATTCACTATTCCTTGATTTTTATCTGGCTTCTAAAGATGATTGAACATTTAAAAAAATCATAACTAATCATAAAAATAAAAACAATATTACTATATCAATAGATACAGAAAAGATCTTTGATAAAAATAGCATTTATTATACTAATGAATCTGAAAAGCATAAGCATAGAAGAGTCTTTCATATGCTAAACAGTATATATCTTAAAACCAAGAGGGTGTTACTTGCAGTGGAAAAATACCAAAAGCTTTTCAAAAACAATATATGTCCCTTCTCTCTATTATTATTTGATGTAACTCTAGAAGTGTAATAAGACAAGAGAAAGAAATTAAAGCAACAAGACAATAGAAGAAATTCAAACGCATAACCATCAGTTAGAAGTGTCAAAATTATCTCTATTTGCAGAGGACAAGAAGAGTTTACTTAGAAAACCCAAGAGAATTATCAAAGAAACTAACTGAAATAAATGGCCTTAGAAACATAAGAGGGCACCAAATAAATCCGCAATAATCAGCATTTCTATATGACAATAGCAAAAAAATAAGAGAAAATTATTTTAAAATGAAATTATATTTGAACAAAACTACAAAATGCATAAAACATCTGGGTGTCAACCTGACAAATCACACCCAAGAATTAGATAAATACAATTTGATAATATACTTTCTAAGTAGGACTTCAGAAATTGGAGGACTATTTGTTGTTCAAGATAGGGCAATAGCAATATAATTAAAATGATACTATATAAATTAATTTACGGATTTAAATCTACAACATTGCAACTTCCAAGATGCTACTTTATAGAACAAAACAAATAGGAAAATTAATTTGGAAGAACAAAAGATCTCGAATCCAAAGATAAATAGAGAAAAAAGCATGAATTAATGGACAATAATTTTCAGACTTCAAAGTATATAATAAAGCAATAATAATCAAAAGTATTTGGAAGTTATTAAAATAGATTAGTGGACAAGGCCACGCAAGCAAGAATCAAAATTAATCAAAATCAATAATCCTGTTTTGGATAAAGTCAAGAATATGAACTAATTTGGGAAGGACTATCTATTTGATAAGTACTGCTAAGAAAAATTAGAAAGCAATTTTGCAGAAAATAGGGATTAGATCAGTAGTTTAGACTCTATTTCATCATACATTCTAAGTGCAAACATTCTAAATCTAAAATTCTAGATCTTTTTTTATATTAGGGAAGAATGAAAAAATATCTTTTACACTTATGGTTAAAAGGAGAATTATTTTTAATAGTATTTTATTTTTTCCAACTATGTATAAAAAAAATTTTCAACATTCATTTTTATAAGATTTTGAGTTCCAAATTTTTCTCCCTCCCTTACCTTCCTCTCCCTTCCCCAAGATGGCAAGCAATCTGATATAGGTTATATATCTGCAATTATGCTAAATATTTCCACATTAGTTATATTGTAAAAGAAGAAACAGAACAAAAGGGGGAAAAAACCTCAAAAGCGAAAATAGCAGACTTCAGTCTGCATTCAGACTCCATCAGTTCTTTTTCCGGATATGGATAGCATTTTCCATCATGAGCCTTTTGGAATTGTCTTAGACCATTGTACCATTGTATTGCTGAGAAGAGCCAAGTAATCATAATTGATCATTGCATAGTGATACTGGGTACAATGTTCTCCTAATTCTGTTCACTTACCTAAGCATTAATTCATGTAAGTCTTTTCAGGTTTTTTCTGATATCAGCCTGCTCATCATTTATTATAAAACAGTAGTATTCCATCACATTCACATACCTCAGTTTGCTTAGCCATTCCCCAATTGATGGCATCCCCTCAATTTCCAATGCTTTGCCACCACAAAAAGAGCTGATACAAAAATTTTTGTATACATGGGTCCTTTTCCTAAAGGGAGAATTCTTTTTTTTTTAATTTAATTAATTTATTTAATTTTAGTTTACCACATTCAGTTCCAAAATTTCTTAAGTTTCAAATTTTCTCCCCCTTTCTCTTGTACCCCATCTCCCCATAGCAGCATGTAATCAAATATAGGTTCTACAAATACCTTCACATTGAACGTTAGTCATGTTGTAAAGGATTATAACCAAGAGGCTGGACAACGAGAAAGAAGGGAGAAAATAAAACACAAACAAGAGAGAGCAAATAGTTTGCTTCAATCTGCAGACTCTGTAATTTTCTCTAAATATGGATGTCCCTTTCCATCATGAGTCTTTTGTAGTTGTCTTCTAACCTTGTATTGCTAAGGGGAGTCCAGTCTATCAAAGTTAGTTGTTACAGATAAGATGTGTCTGTAATTGTGTACAAAGTTCTCCTGGTTCTGCTCTCTTCACTCAGCATCAATTTATATAAGTCTCTCTAAGTGATTATGAATTCTGTCTGCTCTTATTGCACAGTAGTATTCCATTACATTCATATACCACAACTTGTTTAGCCATTCCCCAATTCATGGGAATCCCCGTGACTTTCAATTCTTTGCCACCACAAATAGAGCTGCTATAAATATTTTTGTACATACAAGTCTTTTTCCCACTTCTGTGATTTCTTTGGGATATAGCCCCAGAAGTGGTATTGCTGGGCCAAAGGGTATGCACATATTTATAGCTCTTTAGGCATAGTTCCAAATTGCTCTCCAGAATGGTTGTATTAGTTCACAACTCCACCAACAACGCACTAGTGTTCCAATTTTTCCACATCCTCTCCAGCATTTATCATTTTCCTGTTTTGTCGTCTTAGCCAATCTGACTGGTGAGATGTGGTACCTCAGAGTTGTTTTGATTTGCATTTCTCTAATCAATAGTGATTTAGAGCATTTTTTATATGCTTATAAATATCTTTAATTTCTTCCTCTGAAAACTGTCTGTCCATATCCTTTGACCATTTATCAATTGGGGAATAACTTGTATTCCTATAGATTTGACTCAGTTCTCTATATATTTTAGAAATGAGGCCATAAAGAGAGAATTCTTAACAAAGCAAGGGACAAACAATATAGTAAAAGAAATTGCAGGCAATTTTAACTACATAAAAATTTTAAAGTTTTTACAGGAACAAGTAAATGGAACTATGATAAGAAAGGAAACCAATAACTAAGAAAAAAATTATAGCAAATGCTGTTGATGCATGGTATGTATCTATGGTAGGTATGTATCCCAAAGATATTTAAAAAGGGGGGGGAGGTAAAGGAGTAGGGAAACACCTATTTGTACAAAAATATTTATAGCAGCTCATTTTGTGGTGTCAAAGAACTGGAAATTGAGGAGATACCAAACAATTGGGGAATGGCTGAATAAGCTGTGGTATATGGTTATGATGAAATATTATTGTGCTATAAGAAAAGACAAGTAGGTTGATTTCAGAAAAAACCTAGGAAGACTTACATGAACTGATACAAAGTGAAGTGAGCAGAACCAGGAGAACATCATACACAGTAACAGCAATATCGTACTCTGATCAACAGTGAATGACATTGCTATTAACAGCAATACAATGATCTAAGACAATTCCAAAGGACTCATGATGAAAATTGCTATCTACATCCAGAGGAAGAACTGATGGAGTCCAAAGGCAGATTAAAGCATACTATTTTTCACTTTTTTGTGTGTGTTTTTTTTGTCTGTGCCTTCTTTCATAACTTGACTAATATGGAAATATGTTTTGCATGATTGCACATATATAACCTATATCAAATTGTTTATTATCTGGGGGAGGGGGTTAAAGACAGAGGGAGAAAATCTGGAATCCCCCCCAAAAAATTTTAATACATTTTTTAAACTGTACAGGGAGAACAGAAACAAATTCAGAAAGAAGCACAGAGAAGCAGGGCAGTTTAAACTAAGTGGAATGCATTACATACTTTAAAAATAAATCCAAGTGGTATGAAAAGTAGATTTATGGTTTCCTATATAATTTTTTGTGTTCTGCTGTATATGTAGAAAGGTGATTTGTTGATATTTAAGTTCAGAATAAAATATTTTAAATAAAAAAGAATGTTAAAATTTGTCTTTATATGAAATTTGGAAAAATAAAATAGCATTTTGTAAAATACAAAAAAATGCTGCTGATAATATTCTAAAATCCAAGGTATAGTAGAATGGCACTAATGAGAACCAAGACTGGAAAAACAGCCAAGATATACCAAGTATACAAGAAGATTTCTGCTGGGGGTTATACAATCATGAAAGCATCAAGGGGTCAATTTGCAAGGCGTGTAAAGGAGGGGGAGATACTAAAGGCATGGGGGAAAGACTTCAGATCTTCTTGACAGTGAAAAAAGATACTTGAAAGAAGATGAAAATTAACAATTTTGGGCCATGTATGCTTATTCCTCCATTTATAGAAAGTCTTTATGAAAGACATCCATATATGAATCGAGGTCATATTTTATGAACATAATAGCAGTGAGAGGTGAGAATCAACAATTGACTGCATCTTTATTAGTCACAATTAACTGAAAGATAAAAAGGATGTAATACTTTATTGTATTTACTCTTTGCCATCCATACATAAAAAGCATTTATCTACTTTAAACTCCCACTAGCTCAATCAATATAGCTGCAAATTGGTCACATACATTAAGGTTTTCATGAATTAACAAGGCATAACACCCTATGACCCCTTGGACTGGGTATGAACACCTTTCAAATTGAGTCAAGAAGGGAGCAATTGGACTGCTTTAGCAACCAAATTAGTCACACCCCTGGGGACTTTAAATAACTAAGCCTTGGACTTAAAAGTAGAAGAGATTACAGGCTTCAGAGCACTTTGTGGAAGGATTCCCCTTTGGGGGTTGGGGACAGGGGGACTGAGAACAGAATTTATTTTTCCCCAGAATTTGCTATACTGTTTAGAAAGAGAATAGAAGACACATCTTTCTTCAGTTCAGAGTTCATGTATTTGAGATAATTAGAAGCACAGCTGAAGAAGCAGGAACACATTGAGAGAGAGAGAGAGAGAGAGAGAGAGAGAGAGAGAGAGAGAGAGAGAGAGAGAG
>CM053582.1:312447903-312471741 GCA_028627135.1 Pseudochirops cupreus
GTGTATGTATATGTATACCTATTCCCTTCAACTATCCTAATACTGAGAAATGTCTCATGAGTTACAATTATTGTTTTTCCACGTAGGAAAGTAAATAGTTCAACTTTAGTAAGTTCCTTATGATTTCTTTTTCCTGTTTACCTTCTCATGCTTCTCTTGTTTCTTATATTTGAATGTCAACTTTTCTGTTCAGTTCTGGTCTTTTCATCAGGAATGCTTGAGAGTCCTCTGTTTCATTGAATGCCTGTTTTTTCCTCTAAAGTATTATACTCAGTTTTGCTGAATAGGTGATTCTTGGTTTTAATCCTAGCTCCTTTGACCTCTGGAATATCATATTCCAAGCCCTTTGATCCCTTAATGTAGAAGCTGCTAGATCCTGTGTTATTTTGATCGTGTTTCCACAATACTCAAATTGTTTCTTCCTGACTGCTTGTAATATTTTCTCCTTGACCTGGGAACTCTGGAATTTGGCTGTAATATTCCTAGGAGTTTTCTTTTTGGGATCTTTTTCAAGAGGTGATTGGTGAATTCTTTCAATTTCTATTTTGCCCTCTGGTTCTAGAATATCAGGGCAATTTTGCTTGATAATTTCTTGAAAGATGATGTATGGGCTCTTTTTTTGATCCTGGCTTTCAGGTAGTCCAATAATTTTTAAATTATCTCTCCTGGATCTATTTTCCAGTTCAGTTGGTTTTTTCCAATGAGATATTTCACATTGCCTTCTATTTTTTCATTCTTTTGGTTCTGTTTTATAGTATCTTGATTTTTCATAAAGTCATTAACTTCCATTTGCTCCAATCTAACTTTGAAGGAATTATTCTCTTTAGTAAGTTTTTGAAATTCCTTTTCCATGTGGCCAAATCTGCTTTTTACGGCATTCTTCTCTCCATTGGCTTTTTGGCCTTCTTTTGCCTTTTGAGTTAGTCTGTTTTTAAAAGTGTTATTTTCTTCAGTATTTTTTGGGTCTCCTTTAGCAGGCTGTTGACTTGCTTTTCATGATTTTCTTGCATCATTCTCATTTCTCTTCCCAATTTTTCTTCCACTCCTCTTACTAGATTTTCAAAATCCTTCTTGAGCTCCTCCATAACCTGTGACCAATTCATATTTTTCTTGGAGGCCTTCGATTCAGGAGTTTTGGCTTTATTATCTTCTTCTGGTTCTATGTTTTGATTGTCTTTGTCCTCAAAAAGTGATTCTATAGTTTGATTACATTTCCTCTGCTTGCTCATCTTGCCAGCCAATTACTTGACTTCTGAGTCTTTGCCATGGTAGAATTCTGCTTCCAGAGTGGAGAGAGCTGTGTCCCAAATTTTTAGAGTTTTGTGCATCTGCTATCAGAGTTTTTTCCAGGAACTTTCCTTAGAACTGTAAGGATGACTGCCTCTTCACATTCTCAACAAGCTTTGCCATGCTAGCACTCCTCACCCCAGGACTGCCACCCAAGACTGCAACCCAGATCCAAGCAGGTCAAAGCAAGAGCAATTACCCTCTGAAAGGTCACTTGGTCCCCCTATGATCTGTAGGCCTGGAGCTCAGGAGGTAGCCCCTCAGAAGTAGCTAGCTGCTGCCACCTCCGCCACCCTGGAGACAGAGGCCAGACCATGTTCTTCTCTCACCCAGTTCCAACAGAGTTCCCCACAGAATTTTTACTTTCTCTTTGGCGTTTATGGGTTGAGAAGTCTGGAAACAGCCACAACAGCTGGTGAATCAGTCCCTTGAAGTCTACTCTGACTGGTCTGTGCCAGCACGGCTCACTTGGGACTGTGCTCCACTCCCAGCTTGGTGCGATAGATCCTTCTTGTTGGGCTTGCAGGGCTGCCTTCAGTGGGAGATTTGTTTTTCTCTGTCATGCTGTGGGTTCTGTAGCTCTAAAATTTGTTTAGAGTCATTTTCTACAAGTATTGGAGGTGGTTGGAGTGGGAGCTCAAGCAAATTCCGGCTTTTATTCTGCCATCTTAGCTCTGCACCCCCATTAGACTTTATTGAGTAGGGAAGTGAAATTGTCAGACCTGTGTTTAAATTCATGGTAGTAGCAAATAGGAGGATGGATTGAAACTGGGAGAAAATTGAGGCAGGGAGACCACTTAGGAGGCTGCTGTGATAGTCTAAGTGAGAACTGAGCTGAGATGGCTACTGCATGAGAAGATATATAGGAAAGATACTGTAGAGAAAGAAATCACAAGACTCAGTAACTAATGGAACATGGAGGGTGACTGAGAGTGACATGTCAAGAGATGACACCAGCCATGTGAACCTGGCTAGCTACTACTAGGAAGGTGGTGCCATTGGAAGCAATAGGAAAGTTTGGGAGAGGAGGGAATGAGTTCTGTTTTAGGCATGTTGAGTAAAAGATGCACATGGACATCCAGTTGGAAATGCCCAAAAGAGAGAGAGAGAGAGAGAGAGAGAGAGAGAGAGAGAGAGACTCAAGGAAGATACTATGACTTAATAAATAGATCTGGGAATCATCTGTGTAGAGATGATAATTGAGCCTGTGGGAACTGATGAGGTCACATAGTGAAAGTGTGTAGAGAGCCTGGGGGAAACTCACATTTTGTTGATCTAGGAGATCTAGCAAAGGAAGATTGAGGAAGAGCAATCAGATAGGTAAGAAGTGAACCAAGACAGCAACAGACTTACAAAAGCCCAGAGCAGCAAAGTGATCAATAGTGTCAAATGCTATGGGGTGCTGGAGAAGGATCTGGATAGAGAAAAGCCCATTCTATTTAACTGTAAGAGATCAATGTCAGAAGATGGAGGCAGCAAGATAGGAAGTGGTATAAGATGTGAGGAAGAAGTTTATTGATTTTGGACACGTCACTTAATTCTGATTACCACCCACCCAGCCCCTGTATCCCACCTCAAAAAAAAAGCTGGAAGTGGATGGCAATGAAGGAGTAGATGGAGGAGAGGAAGAGTTGTTTGAATCAGGAGTGTTGGATTTTTTATTTTTTGGCAAAGATGCTGGAATGGTTTGCCATTTCCTTCTCCAGCTAATTTTACAGATGAGAAGACAAAGGCAAACAAGGTTAAGTGACTTGTCCAAGGCCACGCAGCTAGTAAGTGTCTGAGGACAGATGTGAACTCATGAAAACTCCAGGACCAGAACTCTATTCACTATGCTGCCTAGCTTCCCCCCCTTTCCTTAGGATTACTCAGCCTCTTTGCATCTACATTTTTCTCTGGCATATGTACAGTTAGCACTATGTTCTAGCCTGTGTCCTTTTCTTTTTCTCTCTCTCTGCACTCCCCACTGAGATGATAAGCTCCATGGAGGAAGAAGGAGGTTTTATACATGCATATGCACATACACACATGTACAAATGTATATGTGTGAATGTTACCACTACATTGTGAAAGTATTTTACATGCATATACATACACATACATACATGTAACTTGTGTGTGTATCAATGTGCATATATTCTCCCTCCTACCTCAATAAGTTCAGGATCTGGCTCAAAGCCTTCCCCCCCATTCCAACCCCTGCCCTCACATCGAAGGACTTCAACAAATATGTTGATATTCCTTTAAATACCTGGCCTTCTAATTCCCCAGTCTACTCCTTCACTTTATTTCAGCCTCCACAAGATCGGTCATACACCCAACTCTCAAGCCCTTGCTCTTGTATCTCTCCTTCTGCTTTCCCAGCTAAGTGCTTTCAAAATGTCATCTATACCCAGTGATTTTTCTCTTTATCTCCTTTAACTCCCTTTTAAACCCTCTGTACTCTGCCCTGACTTCATCACTCAACTGATACTTCTCTCAAGTTATCAGTGATCTCTTAATTACCAAATATAATAGCTCTTTCTCGGTCCTCACCCTTCTTGGCCCACAGCATTTGACAGTGTTGATTACTGTCTCTTCCTGAATACTCTTTCCTTCCTGGTTTTTTCTGACTTTTCTCTTTTGGTTCACCTCCCATTTGTCTGATTAATCCTCACTTTCTTTTGCTGGATTTTGTGAATCCCTTGACTGTATGTATCAAGGCTCTATACAATGACCTCTTCTCTCTTCATTCCATATTCTATCATTAGACTCTCTCACACATATACAAATATATGTATATATGTGTATACACACACACACACATACACATACTTGTACCATGCAGCATATTAGGTATTCAATAAATACTTGATCACTCAATACTTTGACACATTAAGGATAATATCATAAAACTTAGTTCTTGAAGAAACCTTAGAAATCATCTATTCCAACCCCGTTTTGCAGATGACCAAACTGAGATCCATATTGTCATCCCTAGCATATGTTTCTTCATGTCTCATATCTCTAAAGCTCAAAACTTCAGTCTCCATGTCCTCCTCTTAAACCTTCACATTGTCCCAGGCTTTTTTCCTACTTAATTTGAAACTTAATACTGATGTAAGAAAAAATTTATATTTTCTGAAAATATGCTACCCTATACAAGCAAAAACTAATATCCATAAATGTCCTTTTACCACCATAATTCCATGAATTTCCAGAATAATGTTTAATAGGTTTAGGTGGATGGGGTTGAGTAAATTAAATCGGCAGGTCCAAAGAGTTGCAAAGTAATCATTTGAGAGCAGTCATGAAGAAAACTTGAGATATCAGCAAACTAGGGCATTTTTTAGTAACAAAAATCTTAGGGCTCTTCCCATATGTCTTTAGGTATCTTCTGTTGCCAAGGAAAGCTATAGAATTGCCTCAAAGAGCATACTTCCTGATTCTTGTCTAGCACAGAAGGGCCCACCACTTTCACCCTCTTACCTCTGCCCACCTTATCCCTAGCACCCACACTTGCCTTAGACTTGCCAGCTGGCAGCTGCTATCAGTTGTCTTAGCCAGGATTTTATCATAGAAGCCAGGAATGTTCTTGTTGTTTTGTTTCAACCTCGTTTTAAATTTTGTTTGATTCTCTTAACTCTACCTGGACTCATGAGGAAATGTTCGGTCTGATTGCTAAAGTTATCACTGGAACTGTTTTTCTTCTCCACTCTGTCCTCTCATATAGTCTAAAGGCTGTTAACAGCCCTGGTTTCTAGGACTCAGACTATACACAACTAAGAAACAAAACCCAGTATATCAGAACAGAAATGGGGCAAGGGAAGGAAGGAGCAGGGGGGAAGAAGCATTTATCGTCTACTGTGGGCCAGGCACTGTTCTAAGCACTTCAACAACCCCTCCAGTGAATCCAATAAATATATATAAAGTGCCTACTACATTCCAGGCACTGTGCTAAGCATTGAGAGGTGGGTGCTATTATTATCCCCACGTTACAGATGAGGAAACTGAGGTAAATAAAAGTTAAGTGTTACAAAGCTAATTGTGTCTTCCCAACTGTAAACCTAGCACTCTGTCCACCACACCAGCCAGCTGCCTCTACTTACCAACAGGGACAAGAAATTTCCATGAGTGCTAAGATTCTCTCAGAACTACCTGGTGCTACCCTACCTTTTAAAAAGTCTAGACCTGGGATTTCATTGCTATAGGAAACTCTGTAGAGGAATCTCCCCCTATCAAATTTTGTGGTAGAGATGGTTGTTGAGTTGTTTCAGTCATATCTGACTCTTTATGACCTGATTTGGGAGTGGTTTGCCATTTCCTTCTCCAAATCATTGTATAGATGAGGAAACTGAGGCAAACAGGGATAAGTGACTTGCCCAGGGTCACACAGCTAGCATGTGTCTGAGACAAGATTTTGAATTCCGGAAGATGAGTCTTTCTGACTCTCTGGCTGGGGCTCTATCCTCCGTGATCTAACCTAGCTTCCGGATGAGCTGTGCCTCCTGCTTCTCAATTCTATTAGGAGTAGCTTGGGGAGGATTTCAGGAGCATACCACTGGAGAAGAGTACTCAGAAATCCAAGTTGTATCAGCTCACCAGCTATTCAGGAAGTATGTTAGTAACCTGAATAGACTTTGTTGCCCTGTTCGCTTTGTACCATTTTTAGGAGATTCAAAATTGAATCCCAGCTGAAACTAAGAGTTCTTCAGAACTGTTATGTGATGCCAATAACTTCAACTTCAATAAGATAATTCAATAGGTGTCTTTTTTATCTTTACAGATAAAGAGGGGATTCCAAGAATGTTCTGGATTGGTTTAAATCAGCTAGACTCTTCAAAAGGTTGGGAATGGTCTGATCACACCCCATTAAATTTTCTCAACTGGAATCCAGGTAACTTTTTTTTTTCCTCTTTCCTTACTAGGAATAGTACAGACCTTAGTAAAATAAAGATTTTGACTCTCTCCCCTCAGTCTCCACTCCAAACTATAGCCCTCAATTCTTTAGACTTGTACTCATATTACCTATCCTGAAAGAATTTTTCCTTCTACAATATGTCAGTTGTAATATTATCAGTAAGACAGTTTCGGACTTTTTGATGGAGCTACTAGTGAATGTTTCTTGGTGGCCCTTGGATTAAGTACCACTTCTAGACAGGAGCAATGTGACATGGCACCTGGTTGGAGGAAACCAACGGAGAGCTGTCAGGACGAGACACCTGGCTGGATATTTTGTGGAAATGGTGAGCCCTTTGAGAAAAGATCCCAAATTTAAATTTAAGCCTCAGACATGACGTTTGTTACTAAAGCTGTTCCTCAGATTCTCCAACAGACATAGCCTTGTGAGCCCCAGGATGTTTTGGGCATTATCAATAATTCTTGACAGACAGCCTCCAATAAATCACTCCCACACTCAGAAATCTATTCTGGAAAATGGGATAACTACTTATCTGGCACCTAGGATTAAAACATGTATTGATGACTCCAACATGTTTTTATCTCTTAAAAAGCTAATGCTAGTATCTGGGGATATTTTTGCTCTAATAGAATCCCAACAGTTCATTTGTACACATTACTCCCAGAAATGGATTCTGCCTTCTCACAGTCCTTCTGGCATTTGTGGTGCAAGTTCTGGGAAAGTCTGACAGTCTGTCAGCCAGCAAGCATTAATTAGGTGCATACCATGTGGTAAACCCTGGAGATTCAAAGAAAGGCAATAACTTGGTCGCTGCCCTCAAGACTCTCACATTTTAATGGGTGAGACCGCATGTAAAAAAAAAATGTGCGTATTGAGTAGCTACAAGTGAAATGGAAGGGAATCTCAAGAGGTAAACTAGAGCCAGCAAAAGATTTGCAGCAGCCCAGGAAAACAGAACAAAAGAGAGAGACCAGGTGAAGCGGTTCAGATTCTAGAATACCCCAGCCTTCAAAGTAAAAAAATAAGATATGAGTGACAGAATATTGTCCACCTTTATGCCCCCTTCACTCTTCCCACCAAAGGTCAGGGGACATTTCCAGGCCATAAAAATCACATTCTTATGGAGCCTCAAAGGTCATGTTTCTATGCTAGCTTCTGGCTCAGTACGTACAAATCTCCAGAGTGAATACCCTTGTGAAATCACTTCAGAAGTGGGAAGAAGGGGCTCTTAATTCCTCAACATTTCAGCATCCTTTCCCATTTGGGGGGTTTCCTAATACTTCCCACATAATACCTTTGAGGTTGTATGATAAAGGTTGGAGTTAGAGGAAGAGGCTAAGAAAATGAATCTCTCTCAACTCCTTCCCTTATGACCTCTTCCCCTAAACCTTCCTCCCACCCCACCATTTCTTTCTTCTTTCTTTCCTCTTTTCTTTCTTTCTTTTTTCTTTTTCTCTCTCTTTCTCTCTCTCTCTCTCTTTCTCTCTCTTTCTCTCTCTCTTCCTTCCCTCCTTCCTTCCTTCCTTTTCTGTTTTTATCTTCCTTTAGTGTTCTCTACCCCATCCTAGATGTTAGAAATGATCTTGTACTTTTTTTTTAAATTCCATCATTCTTTTAACCAGGGTCAAAGATTCTTTATGGGGTGTTAGTTGGGTTCCGATTAATTAAAGTTTTACCAAATTATGTTCTTGTTCTCTTAAGTAAATGCAGAAGTTTAGAAATACCCTTCCTTTTCCCTTTTCTGACTGAACACAAAACCTCTCTTCTCTACCCCTACTTCATTTTTTTTTATCCCTCCCAACTCTTAAGAAATTCCCAGTTCGCCTACAGTAGGTGGCTCAAGTTGTGTCATAATGAATGCTGACTCAGGCCAGTGGCACAGTTTTCCGTGTGAAGCTCGCTTCCCCTATGTCTGCAAGAAGCAACTGAATGAAACATCAAAGTCATCAGGTAATACTTCCCTTTTGTGGTCATTTGCCAAAAAAAAAAATGACTTAAAAATCATAGTTTTGTGAGAAATAAAGTCAATAAATTTAAGGGGCCTTCACCCAGATTGTCTTCATCCAGGTGTGCCAACACTTCAAATGGAGAGAGGGTCTAGCTATTAAATTTTCCTTTTCTAGGAAGGATTCATTTATAGCTCGTATCAACAATGTGGCCTTGTTGAATTGTCTTTAAGATGGAAGTAAACAAGGTGAGGCAAATAGAATGCGTACATGTTAGTGTTTCTGTAAATACGAAGTGAAGCCTTTAGACAACAAATACAGTATGTATCACACGTGGTCCTCCCGTTTCTAGAGATATGACTTAATAATATAATGGTTATTTTCATGGGATTAATTGCTTTATCAACCTGATAAGATTAGTTGTCACTGTGCTTTCGCTGTCACTAGCCTTCAGCAGTGGTATTACACAGATTAATTTTGTTTAGATTAACATAGCATCTCAAGAATGAACAATTTTATATCAGTTTACACAAGGATAAAATGCAAAGTGATCTAGAGTACAAAATAATAGATACAAAATAGATATAAAAGAATTTTTAATTTAGGAAAAGAAGAAAAATAGCAAAACCAAAAATATATATGCTAATATAAGGTCGTTCCCTATAAAATTATGAGCGAGTGGCTGGCTGTGAAGTGAGCTGTTATTTTCCCAGGCCCTTCCTGTATCTCAACAACTCCAAATTAAACTCACCACCTTCCTCCCAGATTTGCTTCTCCTCCAAAATTCCCACTTTCTCTCAAGGACTACACCATCCATTCAATCACTCAGACTGGCAGCTTTGGAGTCACACTCAGCTCTCCTCACTTTACATCCCTTTACGCTCTATGCATCCCTGCTAAACTTACTTTTTTACTGTTCCCTGACCTTGGCATTCCATCTACTGCCTCTGACATTTTGTACCTGCTATTCTCAAACATGGAGATACTCCCTTCTCAACACCATGACCTCTTAGAATGCCTAGTTTCATTTAAGGCTCAACTCATGTGAAGGAAACCTTTCCTGATCCCCCTTGCTCAGAGCTACTTTTCTCTTCTTTCTCAAAATATCATTTATACAATTATCTATGAAATATTCTCCTCTACCCCCCAGAGTCTATTATGAAGCCTTTGTCATTTTGTCTAAATCAATGCCTAGCCCAGTGACCTTATACTTGGTAGACTCAATAAATGTTGAATTGGCCCGTTTGAGGAAACTATAGCATGTTACCATAGGATATTGGTTGGAAATTTCAAGTTGGGACAAATTAAAGTCACTGAGGTTCTGCAAAAGGGTCTCAAATAGACACTGGAATCCTCAAAGAGGGAAGCAAAGGCATACCAACAGACAACACGGTTTCCAACCACAGACATTCCCAAGTACACGTTTCCTGATTTTATTTCCCTTTCCTCAAAATATTTTTTGTGATGTTAGCTCAAGTAGTGCCCATGAAGGTAAAGTTGAGAGGAATGGCTAAGGTGGTTGCTGGCCTATAGCCTGATGGGAAAAAAGGGAAAAAGGAGAACTTCATATACTATCTTCTACACTGTCTAGCTGTCTCTTGGCTAAAGGATAAATGGGGAAAATTGGATATATTGTCTAAGTAGATCATTCCAACTTTAAATCTCCTTTTGTACACCAGTGACTGTAATGCTGGTTGCTAAGCTAATTGTGTAATAAAATGGTGGTGTTTGCCTCACTGACATAGTATAAACTCTTCAAGTTGCAAATACTAATGGTGAACCTGGCCAAGTCTGTGCCCAGGGCAAGATTCACTCATTCTGTAGTCTTCCTCTGCCAGCAAGAGAGTAAGGGATATCTTTTTTTCAGTGCCTCTTGTTGTTTCTGCCTCTCTCCACACAGGTGTGTGCCCAATGTGGCAAGGTTAGATTGGCCCCTAAATCCATTTTATTGTTTTATTCCCTACAAAAAATGTTCACATCTCCTAAGGTCATGCATCCTAGCTTTTCCAGAAGAGTTAGATTTTAGGAAGGGAGAACTTGCACAAAGTTATCTGTTCAAAATGGATGTGTCTTCAATGGAATATAAAAAAGTGCTTTCCTTCCAGATGTTTGGACATATTTAGAGACCCACTGTGATCCAGGCTGGCTGCCAAACAATGGATTTTGCTATCTGCTGGTAAATGAAAGTGGTTCCTGGGATGAGGCAAATGCAGAATGCATATCCAACCACAGTAACCTAATCAGCATGCATTCTTTAGCAGATGTGGAGTTAGTTGTCAGAAAACTCCATGAAGGAGGTAAGTTTTTCAAAGACTCTCAAATGAGATATTTCTAAGTATTCTAGGGTTCTTGGTCTGTTAGCAAAAATGTCATCTTTGTGAAAACCTGACAGATTTTATCCTGTGGTTTGTATGTTCTCCACTGTCCCTCATAATGTAAGTCCTCATATATATCCTTTCAATGATATTAATAATTTTATAATTCTTACATTTATCCAAAAGCCATATGTATGTGAGGAGAAATAAACTGGATTATTTTAATTCAACAGACATGAAGAGAATGTCAGCCTTCTGATTAAGCTCCAGCAGTTACTATAGGAGGTAGCGGGCCCCCTACAGGATTAGTCCTTGGGAGATTACCTATCCCCCACAAGAAATATATAGGTTCAGACTAGTAAAGAGAAGAGGGTTAGCACTAGAGCAAAGAAGTTGATTGGTGTCACCAGAAGACCAAAGACTGTGGACTGCTTATGTCTACCAGCGCTTCTTAAACTGTGGGTCAAGACCCCATATAATTTGGCAACAGCAAAAGGTTTCTGAACACAAAATGGCCAAAAATTAATTTAGAATATAATGAGTGATGAATCCGAAGTGTTTCTGACAGTGCTTGCCCATGTTGCATCAGGCAACTTCACTGTAGCCTTGGTTCTGAACACAAAGTATTCACACCTTTGTACTGCACATGCCCTCAGACCACATAGTGCCAGCTAGTGCTGCAGAAAGGCAAAAAAAGCATCAAGAGTGGAAAAAGTTTAAGAAGCCCTGTTCTAACCCACTCCCAATAAGGAAGGGAGGGGACCAGGTGGATTCACAAGGGAATTCTATCAAATTTTTAAATAAGTGGTTTCCGTGATACATAGATTATTTTAATACAGAGGAAGATGGTAGGCTATATAACCCTTCAGTTGGTCCCTTGAGCTAAAGAAGACAAAGCTGAGAATGAGCAAGCATTTATTAAGTGCCTATTATGTGCTAAGTGCTGAGAGGCTTGCTAGGGATACAATACAAAGAATTAAATAGGCCCAGCTTCCAAGGAGACTCGGATGGGGGAGGGAGGCTCATATATATAATGTGTGAGTATATTTTATATGTATACATATGAATATAGTATATATAAAATAAATATTTGATACATTTTTGCATCAAAGTATATATGAAAAGGATAAATACAAATTAATATAATGAAGTTTAAAAAAGGAGAAAGGACACTAGCAGTTGGGGAAATCAGAGAATGGCTTCACGTAGAAGGTGATGCTTGAGCATCAAGAAAAAGATTCTTTGAAGTGAGGAGGGAATGAGTTCTAGCTATGAGGGACAGTCACAGTTATGTAATGCTCAGTGAGACTGGAATATATATAAAATATGTGAATAAAAAGTTCTGTACATAATGAGATAAAAAGATTTGCAGATACGATATCTGAAACCACAACACAGCATTATATAACTGAGCAATGCTAAAAGCATTCTCATGGGGTGGGGGTGAGGGGGCAGGGAGAGAAACCAACACGAAGATGTCTACTCTCTTTACTCCTATCTAATGTAACTTTTGAAATCTTGATAAAAACAATAAACCGTATTAAAAAGGTTACTCATAATATTATTAGAAGTATATATAGGGGCGGCTAGGTGGTGCAGTGAATAGAGTACTGACCCTGGACTCAGGAGGACCTGAGTTCAAATATGACCTCCTACACTTAACACTTACTAGCCGTGTGACCTTGGGCAAGTCACTTAACCCCAATTGCCCTGCCTTCCCCCCTCCAAAAAGCAAAAAAAAAATTTTAAAAGATTAAAAAAAGAAATACATGTAAAAACTAGAGCAGAGTATCATCATATACAACTGAGAAACATTAGCATTCTTCTTTATAAGAAAAAGGCACATAGAATGGAGATATCCACTCCTACCTGATGTAATTTTAAAAATCATAAAAGCAATAAAGCATGGGGGGAAATGAAAGCAATTAAACATCAGTAATGAAGAAATCAAAATGTGTATTTGCAGACAACATGATTATATAGCTAGAAAACCTAATGTTATCAATAAAAATTAATGGAAATAATCAATGAATTTATTGCCTGAATTTCTAAATACCAGCGTCAATACTTAAGAGAAACTGGTAGGAAGAAAAGACTATTTATACTAGTAAAATATATCAAGTATTTGGACCTTGGCTTATCGAGACGCACAAATGTTAGCAAGACAAGAAGAAAGAGGTAGCTTCCCCATTTCTAACAGTTACTAAGTCTGATATACCCCCAGATCCATTGAGAAATCAAGACTTATAGGATCTTTTGCCTTTTAGTCTTAGTACACTTGCAAAACTAACACTCATGATAATAATTGAATTCATATAATGCTTCTGATCCCTTTTCTCTGTTTATATAGTGTGATTTCCTGAATTCCGTGTTCGCAAAATGCTTTGCAAATATAATCTCAGTTTATCCTCACAACAACCCTAGGATAAAGATGCTGTGATTTTCCCCATTTTACAGATGAGGAAGTTGAGATCGTAAGCGGTTAAGTGATTTACAGTCACACGGTTTGCAAGTATTTAAGACAAGAGTTGATCTCAATTATTCCTGACTTGAATACTCTATCTGTATCCCCTGTGCCATTTGAATATCTAACTCCCCAATTTGACCAAGAGATATTTAATGGGGTGATCAAAATGGTGACTATAGGGATAATCTTATCTCAGTAATAAGCATACCACTAGGAAATGGACCATCTGCAGAATGATTATTTCAACAACATACAAATCAGCCTACGATAACTTCTATATGATAAAAATGTAATCCCTAATGATAGTCCTAAACGTATATAAATCACGTAATTATTCCTGTAAAGAAAATTATAATGGATTATAATTGATTCTGAGACCCAAGAGTAAGTGGACTTCCAGGTCCTAGCAGGGAGAAAGAGACTATAAATGAGGCCTCTGCTACTTCTTCCTTGTTGCTTAGGAAGAAGAAGGCCCAGAGCACAGCCCAGAGGCTGCTATCTTATTTCCAGATATCAGGGAAGAGAGAAAAAGTTGGAACAAGACTGCAAAGCTCCTGCTCTCTCCAGGATAGGTCTTAGAGAGAGTTGCCTGTCCCTGCCTAAATTATGCCTGGATGCAAGGCTTATTGTGTTCTGTTTCCTGAATTCCTCGTCTATTTTTTCTTTTTGCCTAATTCCATAGCATATAGGACAAAGATAGGAACCAAGATCTAAGAGCAGAAGTCCCAAACCTCTGCCAACTACTGCTAGGGAGGCAGGCGATATGTATTTGTTAAGCCATTACAGTGTGCCAGGCATTGTAATGCCTGTAATGCTAAAACACCAAGGGCCCACATGCAAGCAAGAACAAAAACAGTCCCTTCCCCACAAGGAGCTTACATTCCCCTGGGAGTTGGGATGAGGAAGACTCTTTAGAGCCGTGGTTCTCAACCTTCCTAATGCCGAGACCCTTTAATACTCATATGTGGGAGTATCTGCATGTGGGCAGACCTGCCTGGAGATGGATAGAGGAGTGGTGTCTCAGTTCCTAAGACCATTGGAAATATGTGTTTTCCAATGGTCTTAGGCGACCCCTGTGAAAGGGTCATTTGACTCCCAAAGGGGTCGTGACCCACAGGTTGAGGACCACTGCTTTAGAGAATACATTTTTAGAACAGGAGGGCCGTGCCCTAGGAAACTGTCCCTTTAAGCCTGTGACCACTGAGGAACCTACCCTTTAGCTTGGGGGGGGGAGGGGCAGAGAGGCAGTTTATTCCATCATCCTCATCTCTGTCCTTGGATGCTAGTGAGTGTCAGTTGCTGGTCCATAGCATTATCAAATGTAAGGGATAGCAGAGTCAAGTAAAGCAGAGTCAAGTTTTGTTTTTTAAAGAGGAGGGAGACCAGTGCAGGCTTCTAGACATTAGAAAGGAGCCTTAGGACAAGACTGAAGATGAGGACGGAAGCTACAGAGGGGGTAGGTGAGAAGATGGAAGGGCTTTGTGAATGAGAACATAAGTAGAGTAGTTGACTTTCTCAAGATGGGCCACCTCTTCCACAGAAATTGGAACAAAAGAGGAGAGGTTACAATATATAATTGTTCAAGGTGTAAAGTAGGGGGAAATCACAGGATCATAGATTAAAAGCCAGAAGAGGAATTAGAGGCCATCTGGTCCACCCTCCTGATTTTACCGGAGGAAGCTGAAGCCTAGTGACACTCAATGACTTAAAGTCACAGAGGTGATAAAGTGACAGAGGTCGAGTTCAAACCAGGCTTCTCTGATTCCATAGACCTTACTGTGCTGCTGTGGAGGGCACTGTCATTCTTGGGCCCTTCTGCTATCTTGGTTTCTCTTATGTTGAATTTCTCTTATTCTGTCTTTTTTTGGGGGGGGGGGGGGTCTTAATTCCATAGCTCATTTGAATGATCTCATTTTATTGGATCATAGATTTAGAGCTGGACCCTTATGGGCTATCTAGTTCCATCCCTTCACTTTCCCAGAAAGGTTAAGTGACTTTTCATAACTATCAGCAGCATTTAGAACCCAAGCTCTCTGAGTCCTGATACACAGGGCTCTTATCCACTACAGTACTGCCTAAGAAAGTGTCCTAAGAAGCTATAGATTCCAACCAATACCCGGATAGGAATTCCATCTAATAATGACATATTTATATAGCATTCACAGTTTTAAAAAGTGCGTATTACATACGTTTCATTTCACTCAATCCTCACAAGAACTCTATGTAACTGATACGGGTATTATCTCTTTAACAAATAGAAAAGAAAACTAATGCTGAGATAGGTTAAGTGGCCCAGGGTAACATAGTTATTCATCATCTGAGGAAGGATACAAACACGAATTTTTCAGACTTGGAAGTCCAGTACTACACCAACTACATCCTTGCCCCAAGAAATCTTCAGTGAAAAGACTTCTAATATGGAAGAACTCATCTCCCAAAGTTGCCCATTCCATTTTTTGATACGTCTGATTCCCTCCAACTACTAGTGTGTTTCTTCCCCAAACTATCTGTATGTATTTTGTATATTTACATTTCCACATGTTGTCTCCCTGTTAGAATATAAACTCCTTGCAGGAAGGAATTCGATTTGCTTTTGTGTCTGTAACCCTGTGTGCTTAGCACAATGCCTGATACTTAATAAATGCTTGTTGGTTGATTGATTGAAATGTGAATGAGAAAGAATAAACAGAAAACCCTGATGGCAACTTTGAAGGAGACACTAAAAAGTGTAATACTTTATTCCCTGAAATGAATTAGCTTAAATGTAAAGACGTTTAATTTTTTAAAAATCGATATCAACCCCCGCCAAGGATTTACTAATCTGTGAACCCTCTTCTTTTAGAATCCAAAGAAGAAATTTGGACAGGTCTTAAGAATAATGATACACCAGCTTTATTTAAGTGGTCAGATGGCACTGAAGTGACACTTACTTACTGGGACCAAAATGAACCAGATATTCCCTACAATAAAACTCCTAACTGTGTTTGCTATTCAGGAAAGGTAGGAAGCATCTGGGGTTTATGTATAATGCTATTATGTAATCTGACCACAAGAATATTTTTAAAATTAATGGAAGCCTCAATTGTTTGTAAATAAATTAGGGAAAAGGAGAAAGAATCAGCACCCAGCAGATAAGGGTTCCCCCCGTCTCTGTAGTAAGTTTGCTGTTGTCCAGTTGTGTCTGAGTCTTTGTGACCCCATTAGGTAAAGGTTAATTACAAACTAAGCTATCCCTGCCCTCTCTACCTAAATACTTTGCAATTTAATTATCTTATATTTATTTGTACTTATTTTCTTTATAATTAGCATGTACATGCATACACATATATGTATACATACCTATATATGTGTGCATGTGTGTGAATACATACACATGTGTGTATATGTGTGTGTATATAAATACTTGCCTTCTTCCACCCCCACCCTCTCAATTAGAATAAGATTCCTTGAGAGTAAGTATTATTTCATTGTATTTGTATCCCTAGTTCCTAAGACAGTGATTGGCACATAGTAGGGCCTTAATAAATGCTCCCTGGCTCCTCACATAGTAAACAATTGAGGGAAGAGATGGTCTCAATTCATTCTCAGTCTTCAAACCACTGAGCACAGTGCCGCTTATAGTCAATAAAGATTTGCCAGTAGTTATGACAACAGATGATGTTTGATCTATCAAACAAATAATGCATCCTCCAAAACTTATAATTAGCTAAAGGGGCTCTGCCACAATCATCACCTATACAACCACTTACACACCATTCTCTTTAGGACCTGGAAGCTGAATTTAGTTTCTGCACTGATTCTGGGGTTAGTGGCGCTGGGTTTAAATCCCAGCTCTAACAGTTACTACTTGTGTGACCTTGGGCAAATCACTTAACAAGCATTTATTAAGTATCTTCTGTGTTCCAGGAACTGTGCTGAGCCTTTTGAGAAATTACTGTTATGTAGAACAAGATTACAGCTTTAATACTAGCTGTATATAAAACTTCACTCGAGAAAGCTATAATAGCCGCCAGAACTCAAAAGAACTTTGAAGTCGTTATGGTAATATTAAATTCCGACCATACCAAGAGTTTAAAACAAGGGCTTGTTACTAATAGGAGTAGATTCAAGATGATCTGGTCGCATCATGTGCATAGTTCATTTTTTTTCAGGGAGAGGGGGTTTTTGTTGATGATGTCGTTATCCTATATTTGGCTTTCTCTTTCACTACAACAGATGAACTAATCCCTGTGTTTTAAAATTACCTTCTATCTAGGTGAAAATCCCTTCCCCCGAGAACTTTTTCTAAAACTATCTTCCTCTGTCCTTCCTTTTACATTGTGCTTTTTGGAGCCTTCCCATATGGTTATCACACTCCCCTTCCACTTAGCTGTCTTCTCATATTCTTTCCATATTCTGATGCTCACTGAAACCTAGGATTTTTTTTCCCTCAAGCTGCCACATCTTTTGGCATCCTCTTTAAGGCCAACGGTTCCTTTTCTCATACTCAGTGACACACGGGCACAAGGAAAGGAGTCAGCATAATTCTAACTCCCTATTGCCATGACATCCTTCATCACCATCACTTAGCAACCACTTCTCACTTTAAAATCCATCCCATTCTGGCCAGATCTTTGTTTGAATCTGTGGACCTCCAGGTCAGTCTCTTTTCCAGTAATTCCAGTGATCTCACTTACTGTCTGCTTCTCTACCTTAAATTCTTCTTCCTTCTTCACATCCCCCTCACTTCCCAGTTCCTCAATCTCAACTTCTCTGACCTCTTTTTAGTCCAGCTCAACCACACAAGAGTAGCTGCTCATTAGATCACTTTCACTACAGCAGTTGGAATTAATTTGCGTTTTCTATATGAGTCTTTGGAGTTTTTTTTATTAAAATGAAGAAACTTGATCTGTTTTTGCTACCCATTTCTGTTCCTCCATTTGGCAGCTAATCCCTCTTAAATTGAGTAACTCAGCATTCACATCAGAAAAAGGAGTGGAAAAACCCCATGCAAAAGATTATGAATTCAGAAGACATTATTAGAAGATAGTCTTTACCACATGGCTAAGGAGGGGAGGAGCCCCTTGCGGTCCTCCAAATTTGTGTCTTGATTGATGGAATGATGTGGTAACCCATCCAAAGACAGTTCCTAAGCTTTCCCTTTTGTACAGGAAAAATTCTAGCTTTGGTGTGTGCTAGAAATGTTCCGTCCAGCAAGGTTTTTGATTAAATCTGTTTTTCAAATCCATGCTTTTAGTGCAGTAATTAATTGAGTTATGTGTGACCATGGAACTGTGATGTTTCCTCATTTATTTGAAGTACTTGTGGCTAGCTGACAAAGGACTGTGGAAGATCTTGTCTACTATCCCAGTGCTACAGGACACTTTGGACCCTGATGGAGTCTTCTTTATGAAGTTATAATTGGGGAAATTCAGAAGACGTTGGCAGATTTCAAGGGTGAAAGGAAAGTGCAGACAGATCTTAAAACTACATAGGTATACAGGATGGTAGCCAGTTCAAAATTCTTTGACCAGTTCCATTCCTGGCCTTAGATTGGTCATTCAAGTGAGGATCAGAGACCTTATGGAGGTACTTTTTCATCTTTTTCCCTTGGAATTCTATATATGAACCCTAACTGAGATCCAGGAGAGAATAAACTTCCAAAACAGATCCTAACATGGAGATAAAAGTGTTGATTTTTAATAATATAGTTATGAATTAATGTGTATATTCACATAGCTTATTTTTTAGCAAGCAGTATCAATTTGTTCACATTCCCCAAGGAAAAGATTGTACTTGGCAGTCAAAAAATTCCAAGAAACAAAGAGATCCTTATATATAATCAGAAGGATTGTGGAAACCATAAACTTGTCACTATGAAATGAATTGCGGCAGTCATAGCTACAGGGGCCCTTTCCACTCATCTGTGAGAATCTCTGGTTACAATTCTAAGGAGAATAAGTTCTTTCAGACTTTTTTTTAAGGCACCATGACGTATGATGGGAGCTCAAATACATAGTGCCTTAAGGTTTTTCTTTACCATACCATTTTGAAATCATAGGACTCTAAAATTTATGAGTTTGAAGGGACCCTAAGGGTCATCACGTCTAACACCCTCGTTTGACAGACGAGAAAAATGAGGCACAGAGTAGTGGCTGGAGTCACACAGCTTCTGTCAAAGGCAGGATTTGAACCTAAATCTTTCTGACCACAGCTCCAGAACTCTACCCCCTCTTCCATGGTGCTTCTTTACATAGGAATTCCAGGTAGTACGCGTATCATTCTCATTTTACAAATGAGGAAATAGACACCCAAAAAGGTTAAGTAAGTGAATACCAAAGGGCCATAACTGTTTGTGGGTGAATCTCAGCTATCCTCGATGTCATGTGGAAGAAGATTGTCTAGTGTTCTATTCTCTTTGAAACAGTCTTCTCACCTCTCTTCCTGTCTCAAGGGATAATGTAGTCAATTAAGAATGATGATAAAGCTCATGGGAAGATGAAATTAGTGTCCCCTAGGACCTTGATGTGATGCTGACAGCCTGTCTGGGGCAGTGTCCCTCTAGGACAAATGAGATCTTCTCATTTTATAATTTAGTGATGAGAAGAGAAGCAACTCAGATTTCAGTCTTAAAGCTTATAACAAAACTTTCTCTTTTTTTTTCCCCCTAAGTAACTTTCCACTTGTTTGATCACAGTTAGGTCATTGGAGAGTCCAGTCCTGTGAAAAGAAACTCAAGTATGTATGCAAGAAAACAGGAAAGACAATCAATGGAACAAGACTGGATAAGGACTGTCCTCAAGAAGAGGTATATTGAAATCCCTAAGCCAAGACGGAGCCCATCTTAGCCAGAAAGGGTGTTGGGGGGGAAGAAATGAGGCTTAGAAGGAGAAAATGTCGTTGTTTCTAGACCAGGCATTCTTATCCTGAGGGTCTATGAACTTGTTTTTTAAGTATTTCATTGAGTTTTTCAATAATTTATTTCCTTTAGAATCCTACACGTTTTATTTTATGAATTTAAAAACATTATTATCAGAAAGGATCCGCAGACTTCACTGGATTGCCAAAGGAGACTAAAAAGTTAAGAACCCTTGTACCAGAGCAAGCTAAAGGTTCATAATAGACAGAACAAAATTTTCATTTGGAGAGTTATATATTGGGGTGTTAATACACCTAAGAAGTCATGCAAAGACGTCTACAATCATTGTTTCATATGCTACAGTACTCTGGGGTTTTTTTAGTCATATGTCTTATATCCTTCCTCTGTCTAACAGGTTCCCCACCTCTGTTAGAATCTGTTGTCTCCTATCTTCAAAAGGCAGAGACCCTAAGCTCCTAACTCCCTGCCCTACAGTTAAATTGAGTTTAGGATTTGCGTTTAATGCTTCCGTACTTTGAGTCAGATGTTGCCTATGTTGGAACACTCTGTAGTAATAACCTGTTCTGATTTAGGGCTGGGAGAGGCATGGAGAAGCTTGTTATAAGATCTATAAGGATGAGGTCCCCTTTGGAACTCACTGCAATCTGACAATCACTAGCAGGTATGACCACCATCAGGTAAGCTGGATGTTCATAGGAGCATAGATCTAAAGCTGGAAGGGACCCCAGAAGCTGTCTAGTCCAACCTCCTCATTTTACAGGTGAGGAAATTGAGGTCACAGAGAAGTTAAGTAACTTGTCCAAGATCACACAAATCTTAAGCATTAGATTCAGAATTTGAACCCAAAGCCTCTAAATTCAGAAGCCAGTGGGCTGTCGCTTCATATAAGAAGGCATCAGGTTTTTTTTTTTCCTAATCCTTTGCCAAATCATGTGATTTATTCATCTGCAAGCTCTCTCACATCCTTCTTCTTATGCAAATGGCCAGTCTTATTTAGTCTCTTTACTTCTCACCTAGACTATTTTAATTGCCTCTTAATTGGTCTCCCTGCCACAAGTCTTTCCACTCTAGAGAGTGGGATAAAAGACATTCTCTGCATAGCTACCAATATGATTTTACTAAAAGGCACATCTGACCTTGTCACTAGCCTACTCAACAAATCCCCACATCTCCTGATTACCTTTAGGGTGAAAAAGCAAACTCCTCTAAATGACATTTAAAGCCCTTCACAGTTTGGCTTCATTAAAGATTATCCCTCTTCACAAATTCTACAGTCTAGCCAAAATGGCCTTCTTACTGGCCCTCACACTTGAAACACCATCTCCCGCATCCTTGCCTTGCACAGGCTGGTCCCCCTTTGCAGCAGCTCTCCCTTCTTAGCTCTGCCTCTCACAGTCAGTCCTGGGTGTCCTTCAGAGCTCATCTTAAGTGCTGGCTTGTTCATGAGGCATTTTGTGAACCCCTCACTTGCTATTTCTTCCCCCAAAAAGTTACTTTGTATTTTTGTATTCGTTTTATAAATATATATATGTATATGTGTATATATATATATATATATATTATAATGTGTGCATGT
This sequence comes from Pseudochirops cupreus, assembly GCA_028627135.1. Taxonomy (NCBI): domain Eukaryota; kingdom Metazoa; phylum Chordata; class Mammalia; order Diprotodontia; family Pseudocheiridae; genus Pseudochirops; species Pseudochirops cupreus. The sequence goes on from CM053582.1 coordinate 312,469,254, forward strand.
ACATACACATATGTGTCTCTCTTGATAGAATACACATTTCATTTTTATCCTGTTTCCCAGTAGAGTGCTTGGCACATGGTAGGCACTTAAATCCTCACTGATTGATCCTTTGTGGGGGCGGAGGGGGGGAGGCAGTCAGGGTTAAGTGACTTGCCCAGGGTCACACAGCTAGTAAATCTGAGGTCAGATTTGAATCCAGGTCCTCTTGATTCCAAGGCTAGTGCTCTATCCAGTGAGCCACCTGGCTGCCCCTCATTCTTAAGGAGAATATTAATCTCTTTCACCTGTATAGTAATTTGATACTGGAAAATATTAGTAAGTCATTTGAACCTTATTTTACAGGTTTGAACAAGAATTCTTAAACAGCATGATTAAAAAGTACAGTAAAGGTGGAGGGAAATCCTTTTGGATTGGCTTGAGAGATGAAGATTCACGAGGAGAGTATAAATGGGCCAATATAAATGGGACAAAGCCAGTTGTAACCTATGTAAATTGGAATTCTCTTGAACCAGGTAAGTGCCTCTGCTTTGAAAGAAGTAGAATAAGATGGCTTGTTAAATCGAATCCTTCCCAAATGTCTTCTCTGTTTAACAACTTGGCTAAAATTTGTTTTTGGCTACTAATAATATTTAATTTAATTCGACAAGTATTTGTGTTAAGTGGATTCTTATATGGAAAATTTTGTATTGAGATCTCAAGGTAATAGAATGTTTTTAGGCGGAAATCTAGCTACATTCCTTAAATAAGAGCAGTGACTGTGTCTCCTCTGTTAAGTCCTTGACCATCGAACCAGAGGTGACAGTCACCAAAGTGTTGGAGGCAGTATGCTATGGTGAATTTGGAGTCAGAGGATGTAGGTCCAAATTCCAGTTTTGACGCACAGATTCTTAGAATTTTGCCCACTTGTACTGGCATCACAAATACCACAGGTTTACTAGAAATCTTGCCCGCCTAATTGGTGTATAATAAAACCTCACAACTCTGACTGAAAATAAAATTCCAGTTTTGACACTTTGAGACCCTGGTCAAAGCTTCTCTGGGTATCCTCATGCATAAAATAAGAGCATTGGACCGAATAACCTCTAACACCCCGTCCATCTCTAAGCCTCTTACCTGTCCTTAGAATGTAAGCTCCGGGACAGAGGCTGCATCATTTGTGCCATTGCATTCCTACTGCTTAGCATAGTGCCTGGCAGAGCCATTGCAGACATTCTGTAAGTGCTTCTTTGTTGATAGATTTCTCTGTGATACAAAATTTGCTTTGCAGTGGAGCCGTTGAGACGCTTTTACTAATGACATGACTCAGTAACTAGAGCTGATCTTCACATCTCTCTTATTACTTCTGCCATAATCCAGAAATGTTGTTGTGAAATGGTACTGCTATTCTTATAACTCAGTTTCCACTTATTTTCTTAATCCCTTCTCCAGTATCAGATAATTGCTGGATCTGAATAAAAGGCAGCTAGGTGGTGCAGTGGATAGAGCGCTCGGCTTGCAATTAGGAAGACTTGTCTTCGTGAGTTCAGATGTGGCCTCAGACACTAGCTAGGTGTATGACCCTGAGTAAGTCACTTAACTCTGCCTCAGTTTACTCATCTGTCAAATGAGCTGGAGAAGGAAATGGCAAACTGCTCCAGTATCTTTGCCACGAAAACCCCAAATGGGGATCACAGAGCCAGACACAACTGAAATGATTCAACAACTGTTCATAAAAAGTAGCTAAGGAAAGGCTTTACCAAGATAGGAGGGATTTAGCTTCATCCACAGGTGAGTTCGGCCATCTCTGGATGGTTTTGAGCACTGATTGGTTAGAGCTATAATTGGTTAGACTTATAGTCAGCAGTAAACTAGAAAACATTCTCTGGGGCAGCTAGGTGGTGCAGTGAGTAGAGCACCAGCCCTGGAGTCAGGAAGACCTGAGTTCAAATCCAGCCTCAGACACTTGACACACTAGCCATGTGACTTTGGGCAAGTCACTTAACCCCAACTGCCCTCCAAAAAGCAAAAAAAAAGAAAACATTCTCCAATCTTTGAATTATGTGAGTTTTGCTTGTTCTTGTCTGATGTTGTAACTGTAGTTTGGGATGTAATGGAAGCCATTGGCAGTGTTTGGCCTTTACCCTTTAGCCTTGGAAAGTTTCTACTTTATAAGCAACTAGGTGGTAGAAAGGATCAAGCTCTGGACTTGGAGTAGGAAGACTAGAGTTCAAATCCAGCCTCAGATACTTATTAGATGTGTGACTCTCAGAAATGTTAATGTGAGTTAAAGATCTCCCCTCCCATTAATAGACCTCACATGGAGCCCAAAAAGAGAAGCTTGATTAGGGGTGGCTTGTTTTTTGGGAAGGCCCATACCTTTTGTTACTTTGTCATTAGGCAGTGGATCATGAAGGTTGTGATGTCCTCTGACCCTGAACAAGTCTGTCTATACTCTGAGGTTTTAGCATTTTGCTTTGGGACTTACTCATGGGAAGAGTGTTCATGTGAT
>CM053582.1:312472241-312496352 GCA_028627135.1 Pseudochirops cupreus
TAGTCATATTGTGAAAGACTATATTTCCCTCCATCCTATCCCACCCCCCATTTATTCTATTTTCTCCTTTGACTCTGTCCCTTTTCAAAAGTGTTTGCTTCTGACTATCCCCTCCCCCAATCTGCCCTCCCTTCTGTCATTCCCCCCATTTTATCCCCTTCCCCTCTATTTTCCTGTAGGGTAAGATACCCAATTGAATGTATATGTTATTCTCTCCTTAAGCCAAATCCAAGGAGAGTAAGATTGATTTTCACATCCCTACACCTTTAACTACTTTCTCACCTCTTTTATATGAGATAATTTACCCTATTCTATCTCTCTCTTTCTCCTCCCAATATTCCTCTCTCCCCCCTTATTTTATTTTTTAGATACCATCCCTTCATATTCAACTCACCCTGTCCCTTCTGTCCATATGTACATATACATATATACACACATATACACATATGCACATATACATACATATATATGTACATATGTATGTGTGTGTATAACTATTCCCTTCAACTATCCTAATACTGAGAAAAGTCTCATGAGTTACAAATATCGTCTTTCCATGTAGGAATATAAACAATTCAACTTTAATAAATTCCTTATGATTTCTCTTTCCTGTTTACCTTTTCATGCTTCTCTTGATTCTTGTATTTGAAAGTGATATTTTCTGTTCAGCTCTGGTCTTTTCATCAAGAATGCTTGAAAGTCCTCTATTTCATTGAATGCCTGTTTTTTCCTCTAAAGTATTATACTCAGTTTTGATGGATAGGTGATTCTTGGTTTTAATCCTAGCTTCTTTCACCTCCGGAATATCATTTTCCAAGCCCTTCAGTCCCTTAATGTAGAAACTGCTAGATCTTGTGTTATACTGATTGTGTTTCCATAATATTCGAATTATTTCTTTCTGACTGCTTGTAATTTTTTCTCCTTGACCTGGGAACTCTAGAATTTAGCTGTAATATTCCTAGGAGTTTTCTTTTGGGGATCTTTTTCAAGAGGCAATTAATAGATTCTTTCAATTTCTGTTTTGTCCTCTGATTCTAGAATATCAGGGCAGTTTTTTCCTTGATAATTTCTTGAAAGATGATGTCTAGGCTCTTTTTTTGATCATGGCTTTTGGATAGTGGAGTAATTTTTAAATTATCTCTCCTGGATCTATTTTCCAGGTCATTTGTTTTTCCAGTGAGATATTTCACATTGTTTTCTATTTTTTCATTCTTTTGGATCTGTTTTATAACATCTTCATTTCTCATAAAGTCATTAGCTTCCATTTGCTCCACTCTAATTTGGAAGGAATGATTTTCTTCAGTGAGCATTTGGACCTCTTTTTCCATTTGGCCAATTCTGTTTTTTAAGGCATTCTTCTCCTCATTGGCTTTTTTTTAACCCTTTTTGCCTTTTGAGTTAGTCTATAAGAATTATACTCTTTTGAGTGGACTATAGCTGATTGCCTTCCCACAGCTCACTGCCCTACCATATATGGAATATGGAAGTAAGTATCTCTTTGACTAAAGAATGTTGTATCTTTTTTTTTTAAAGGTATTTTGCTAATTTGTGCACTAGAGTGCTGGAGAACATTACTTCCTTTTTTAGTGATAAATGTACTACTATATAACCAATTTTTCTTACCCATGGTCATGGGAGATAAGTAAATTAAACCCAGGGATGGCCTCAATTTCCTCATCTGAATTGAGGGGTGCTGGGGGAAAGGCACAGAAATGTTGTATTTTAAGTAGCCTTCAGAACTAATATTCTGTGATTCTCATGATCCATGGCAGTAGGTAATTGTATTAGAAAGTGAGATGGAAAAAACAAGTGCCACAAGAATACTGATGAAGAAAAGATCATGGTGAACTGGAAAAGTCAGAGGAGGATTTAGCAGCACTTGAGCTGGGCCATGAAAGAGATCTGATATTTAGAAAGGTAAATAGGTGAGGAGAGGGCATTCAAGGCTGAGTGGAAAAGCAGGAATAAAGAGATAAAGTCTAGATTGGCCGTGTCATGTCATATTAAAGGGAAAGTGAACAATTCTCCAGTGAGAATTGAAATTTTGTGTTAAAAAAAATAGGAGATAAGGTTGGGTAAATAAGGCAGGACTATTTCATGGAACAGAAAAAACGTTAAACATCTTACAAGTGTGCATTTCGAGCAGACAAGTCTAGAAATTGTTTAAAAGGTTAATTATCAGTGGTTTATTACTTGATGTTTGTCTTAATTTTATCTGCTTTGAAATTTAATAAAACTAAATAGAACTTGTTCCACTAATCTAGAATAAATAAATAAAACCTCCAAATGCACTTTCCATTGACTTTGCAAAAGAGCTAACTAATTTGGCCTAGCTCAAGTACCACTAAATCTTCCTCTGACTTTTCCAGTCTTCCATGATCTCTCATTAGAACTTAAATTTATATTTCCAGCACCTTCCCTGAAATGCATTGCTACTCTCCAATAACTAATATGCTATAAACTTTCTCTGGCTTGACATTTGTCACAGAATTAGAAAACATAGGACCGCCCCCGTTTTTTTTGCTTTTAGCTGCAAAAACTCCACCTGGTCTTATGATTCAAACTGGCAACATCTTAAAAAATTATAGATTAGGGATATTTTCCCATGAAAGAAGATGGACACAGTGGTGATCAAGATGAGATGGTCAGTTTCGTACTTTCCAAAGGAAAAAGTTCATATAATAAGTGAGGTAAATAATAATTTTCTGTCATCAAGGTGGATGAAATTGTTTCAAATGCTTGATGGGGTTTTTTTATTATTAAAATTAAGATTTTATACTGTTAAGACTAAGAAAACAATGTAAGAGAAGTTTGTCCAAGCCATTTGATTCAGTAATTGATTTTGAGAAGGGAAACCACATTCTCTTGCTCAGGAAGTCATGCAGATGTGCCTTCCACCTTCTGTTTGTAACCCAGGAGTAGTACAGATTCAGGCTGTGGGAAACATACTTGTGGGGATCATAGGACTTCCTAGGCCGGATCAGGGAGTTAGCCAGGACCAGCTTCAGCTGTCCACTGCTTCCCTGGGGCCCCTCAGGAAGATCCATGTGAGATGTCAAACCCCTTCTCACTGAAAGAACTCAGAAACAGGGTGGGCAAAGGAAGGCTTATTATGCTTCCAGGAAGGGCGTGGGTGTGGCACCCACCCTGATACAGAAGCAAGAGTGAGATTATACACTTCTGTGCTTCTGGTAGAGTTAGGGTTAGTTAAAATTCCTCACTTTATTTCCCTACATTCTCTCTTTATGCAGATTACATAGGCGTGATAATAAGGATACTAGTGACCTGGGTCTGATCTGTTTGTCACACCCCCACCTTTCTAGTTCCCCCTTGGGCCAGAATGACTGTAGTCTTAATAAAACAAGATATGCGAGCTTCTCCACAGCTATTGATTATCTCCCAATAACTTTTATGGGAGCAAAACAAGATACCATAATGTCTCCTCTTACAGGGCCAACAACCCACATCAAACTCTTGTGCAGTATAATAACTGGTCATTGTAGTACTCTTCAGAAAGTTGAATCATTTTCAAATTGGTTTGTACCAATAAAATGGAACCTCCTTGAAGCCAAGGACTGTTTCATTTTACCTTTGTATTCCCAGTGTCTACTCCCATAGTTCCTTGTATAATAAAGGCTTAATAAATGGTTGTTGATTTCAATTTAATTAAATCTTCAGTTAAATAGAAAATTAATTTACCCACAAACATGCCATTCCTCAATTGTGCTATCTATTTGAGACAGTTCTATGGCCTTACGTCCTCTAATATGTTTTAGGGGATGATCTCTGTCCAAAAAGAATCCAAGAGACAAAATTCTGTCTAATACTGTATTTCCTTTTTTTTTTTTTTGGAGGGGGAAGGCAGGGAAATTGGGATTAAGTGACTTGCCCAGGGTCACACAGCTAGTAAGTGTTAAGTGATGCCAGATTTGAACTCGGGTCCTCCTGACTCCAGGGCCAGTGTTCTATTCACTTTGCCACCTAGCTGCCCCTGTATTTACTTTTGCATCCATATTTTCCTCTTGTTTGAATGCCTATTCTCTCTCCTTTCTAAATGCTCTCTGTTCTTCAAAAATTAACTCATGGTCAACCTCCTCATCTGTGAAGTTTCCTCAGATTACTGAAGCCCGTAGCTATCTCTTCTTTTGAATTTGATACCTGTATCACACCACTAACTTATCACACAATGCGTACTGTCTTTGTTATCTTTTTACATGTCTTCCCAACTAGATTGTAAACTCAGATAAGAGATGGGTCATGTTATGAAGAATGTTTCGGAAGTGTCAATGTAGTTTAAAGCTATTAATGCCACTATAGTTTATTACTATTAAAGTTTAAAACTTTATAAGATGTTGGGGCCACCTTGTATAATCACAATACCTAATATTATACAAAACTTTGTTTTTAAACAATAAACAAATGCAATACTCAAGTTGAATTCTGTTTACTCTTCAGTTAGTGCCTCCTCAAATACTTTGGAAAAGATGATGTTGATCCAATTTTCCCCACTCTTTCCTTTGCCCTTTTTCTCCTTCTGCTTACATAGTGACCAGCGTTGGATTTGGGTAGGATTAAATAAAAGGAGCCCAGATTCTCAAGGATCTTGGCAGTGGAGTGACAGTACACCGGTGAGTTAATCCTTCCCCTTTCTTTTTCCTACATTTATATTTCTTTGGAAAATTACATGCAGTGGAGAAATTCAGGGTTTTGCGTTCTAGAAGAGGAACTTGTTTTAATGCCATAATTTAATTATAGTGAGGTAATCCATCCATGTCAGCCTCAAAGAATCTTTATGGTCCCTGTAGTGGTGGTGAGTCTGATTTATAATAATGAATGCCTTATATTTGTACAGTGTTTTATAGTTTGAGGTTCCATGTCTCATTAGAGCCAGGAAGACCAGAGTTCAAGTCTCCTCTCTGAGATGTACTAGCTCTATGACTCTGGTCAAGTGAATTGACCTCTCAGTGCTCTGGGTAGCTCTTGTGAGAAATGCTAGTAGTTTGGTTTCCACAAATTCTATAGGAATGCTGGATGCTGCACAGGACATGCAGGAAGGTGTAACTCAGGATAAGGGAGGAAGGGTAGAGCACCCTATCCAATCATATAGCTGGAAGAAATCTGTAAGTTTACCCTTGGAAGGGGCCTGGGCGAAGCTAACTTAGACTGACTGGGAGTCAAGGGATGGTCAGCATCTTTTCATTAACAGACATGCTTAACTAGCCTTATGCATAGTAAATTACACACCCCGCATAGAATTAGAGCCTCATTATCCAATCATGGGATGCATGAAGCTCATATTGCAAGGAGGGAACATACTAAGGAGTACATATGTGTAGTGGGCAGATCAGAAAGATTGTAACCAGCTGGGACCAATCCCAGTTCTGAAGGGAGGAACAAGGCTGGAAATTCTAATGGAAGCAACCTAAAAGGGCTTGCATTTGTCTGATTCTCTGTAGTCTTTTGAAGAGGCTACCCATTTATTCAGAAGAGAATAAATGTAAAATAAAGATAATGAAAACCTTCCTGGCTCTCCAACAAGTGTTTATTCCTAGACTGAGCATGTTTATAACACTCTTGAAGTCTCAGGACTCCAAATTGAGAGAAGGTGCTGACTTATATTGGTAGAAGGATTTTCCTTCAAAAGAAATTCCCTGTAATAATGAAATCCAAGACCATTTTTATCCCCTTTATAGTTTACAAATCCTTTTTAAAAATCCTCATTTAATTCAGTGCACCTGCCCTGTGAGGCTGGTAGAATAGGCACTCAGTTTTCTTATCTGCAAAATGGGAATAATAATAGCATCACCTCACAGGATTGTAAGGAGGAGAATCAAATGAGACAATATTTTTAAAGTACTTTGCAAACCTAAAAGTGTTATATAAATGCTAGTTAATATTATTGCTATCAATAGTTTTACAGATGATGAAACTGAGACTCACTCCCTCCCTCTCTTCTTTCCCTCTCCCATGTTGAAGGTACACAGATGGTTTCTGGCTCTCCTTTTGCTAGTCTCCATGTGAATCACCACTCTTTATTTACAAACACAATTACCTGTGACATGTTGTAGTGTGTTAGATCATAGTACATCATATTACTTACATTTTAATAACTTAGCTTAATGGGAAAAATGTATTAGACTTGACATCAGAAGATCTGAGTTGACGTTTTGGTTTCAAAATGTACTAGCTCTGTGGCCTTGTAGAAGCCACTTAAACACTTGCTTTAGTTTTCCCTTTAAGTTCAAAGTAATAATTATCTATAAAATGGGAGAAACAATTATACTGCCTTAAACATGTATTGCAAGCATTACACAGTGGGAAGAATAGAGTATCTCAGTTCAAATTCTAGGTTCTGCCACTTACTACCTAGGTGACTTTGGGCAAATCACTTAACCTCCTGGTTCTCAGTTTCCTCATCTGTAAAGGAAAGGACTTGGTCTAGGTACCCAAGATCTCCTTTCTAGCAGGAAATCCATGATCCTATGATATTTGTAAAGCTTTCTGTGGCTGTTAAGCACTACAGAAATGTATATAGTCTTATTTCAGTCTTCTTAATGGACACTTGTGGGGAGACACTTTGCTTTCTTTGCAGACTTGAGAGATACACTCAACTTATCAGAAACCCATTTATAAATGATCTCTGCAATTGGCTTACGTTTGTTGCCAGCTGATTTTACTGATTTCTGCTTCATAGAATATGCCCTCTGACCTTGATCCCAAATTCTGGGTGTATAACCTGTCTGGAACCCCATGTACTAACTGGTTCTCTGAACTGCAAATCTTTATCAGATAAACATAATTCTGAGTTCTCTTTCTTCTACAGGTATCTACTGTGGTCATATCAAACGAGTTTCAGGAAGATTATGATGTCAGAGATTGTGCTGCTTTCAAAGTGAGTTGCATGATTGGCTACCACACGATACTTACTAAAATATGGTAGTTTTTTTCAATCAGAGATATTTAGTAAGTGTCCACTATGTGAAAGGACCCTATGTTAAGACCTCTGAGAAAATTTTAAAAGATATTCTAAGTCCACATGTAGCCACATTTATCTTATAATCAAATTTATATGTACATAAAAAGATAATCATATAACACAATAAGAAAGGGGCCAGGTAAGTGGTACAGACAGTAAATGCTCTAGGAGCTCAGAGAGGAAGCTCCATATGGAAGTCTTCATGAGACAGATGACCCTTGAAATCGAACTTGCAAGATGGAAGGGATTTTGATAGGTAGAAAATACAGGGGAAAGTACTCCAGTCATGATAAATGGCATAACCAAAAGTTCAAAGACAGGGAAATATAAGCTATATTCAGCAAGAGATGGGAGTAGACCAACTTGGCTGATCAAAGGGATCACACAGAGTAGTACCAGAAGATGTTTGGAAAGGGTGGTGAAGTTTAGGTTATATATACCTTCAAATCTAAGGATAAGGAGATTTGACTTTGTCCTTTAAACAATAGGGGGCCAGAAAGTTTGTGTGCCAAGGAGTTTTTTTTTTTTAAATCAAAATGATAATTTTAGAGAGCTCAGTCTGTTTTTGATTTGCAGGGTCAAGAGATCCAGGATTTAGGGAGGCCAATTGAATGAACATTTTAGGAGTCTAGGCATGAGGTGATGAAGACCTCAAATAGAATAGTGATAATGGTGACAGAAATAGAAGGATGGGTATGGACACTGCAAAGAAGGGATCAGTAGGACCTGATAAGTGATTGAGAATGGTGAACAAGAGAGAAGGAAGAGGTAAAGAGACCTAAGGTTGAGACCACATGACTGGGAGAATGATGGGGCCAGGAATGGCAGGAGGAAGAAGAACTCTAGAGGGAATGATCAAAGGAGGAGGAAATCTAGAAGAATGTAGCATATCAGAAACCAAAAGATGAGAGAGAGTCAAGAAAATGAGGCAGTCATAGAATCATAGGTTTTAGAGCTGTGTAAAAAAACCACAGAGGTCATCTAGTCCAACCCACTGACTTTATAGATGAGAAAACTCTGGCCCAAAGAAATTAAATGATTCCCCATGGTTACACAGGTAATAAGCAGCAGAACTTGCATTTGAACATTAAAGGTCCTTTGGCTCCAAACCCAGCATTCTTCCCATTGTACTATGTTGCCTCCTCAATAATGTCCATTGCAATGGGGAGGTCAAGGAGGATGAGGACTGAGGGGAAAAAAAACTGCAAGACATGGTCATTATTAGGCTCTTTTTATTTAAAACTAGATGTTTTAGTTATCTGTGTAAGAGCAGTCCTGTTTTTATCAACCTCTCACTTTGTATCACAGGAAAAGATAAAATATCTTTTATGAATAGGGTCTCAAGCAGAAATGACTGCCTGGATCTTCCAGGTGATGGTAACCGTGCATATTATATGAACATATGTTGACCTTTGAACAAATACTAAATAAAATGAAATGTCTACTGGATATCTTAATGCATTTGGTGATTACTTCCCTTCTTTATAGGTCAGCGAAATGCAGTGGAGAAGACGTTGGTTTTTGCATGAAAACAGTGATTTGATTATTTACTTAAGACCTTTCGCTTGTGATATAAAACTTGAGTGGGCATGCCAGATACCAAAAGGTAATTTTTTGTGGTATTGATTTACTAAGCCTTTGGGACTTCACATTGTACATAGTATAGAGAACCAGGAAAGCAGATATAGCCTGTTTTTAGGTTATAAGACAAAGACTAGAGATGAAAATAAAAAGGGTGCTTTTTAAAAAATTTGTTAACAAGGGTTGGCATTTTGACTTAAAGGAAAAAGAAATTTCTATGTAGTCCACTCACATCATGCTCCCTAACTGCTCTCTCAAAGGTCGTCACTGACCTCCTAATTGCTAAATGGCCTCTTCTCTTAGTCCTTATCCTTCTTGACATTTCTGAAGAATTTGACCAATATGGCCACTTTCTGGAATATCCTTGGATATTCTCTTCTTCCTTGACTTCCCAATATTGCTTTCCTCTAGTTCTCTTCCTCCTTGTTCTGCTTTGATGGGTCATTATTTTCCTCTGATCTTTCTAATAGAGGTTTATCCCCATGCTCTTTCTTAAACCCTCTTTCCTCCTCTCACTGCTTTCTTTCCAACTCTGTTTCTATTTGGTCAGATATCACCTCTATGCAAATGATTCCCAAATCTAATCCAGCTCTGTACTCTTTCTTGTGAGTTCCTAGTCTGGGATCCACCTAGATGTCCGATCAGCACCTCAAACTGAACACATCATCTTCCCAGTCACAGAAGAACAAAATCTTATCAGGTTGATATGGGCATGATCAGGGACTACCGAGCAGTCCAATTAGAATGAAGTATAGAGTGTATGAAAATACAGTTAGAAGAGTCAAAGGACAAATCAGAGGACCAAAAATTTTGTGAATGAAAAATATAATCATCACCAATTCTTTCCCTCTCCCTTACTACTAACACATTATTAGTTGCCATGTCTTGTCATTTCTACCTCTAAAGCACCTCTGTTATTCATTTTTTTTCTCTTCACTCCACCTGCCACCACCAAAGTTTAGGTCCTCAACCCTGCTTTTATGGACTATTATAATAGCTTGCTAATTGATCTCTGCCAAACACGTTTCTCCTCCACAGTATACACTTAACATAACTGCCCAAATCCACTTGAGACACAGGTCTGATGTTCCTCACTCCCTACCATATGTATACCCTCCTTAAAAAACATTCAGTGAATCTTCATTTCCTTGTCTGACATTGAAGACTCTTTACATCTGGCTCCATTATACCTCTCTCTGACCTAACTTCAGGTTGCTTCTTTTTATAACTTCCAACTAAACTACATGACTTGTTTTCTAAGAAACTAATGTGTCATCTCCCACCTCTGTGCATTTGTACAAACCATTCCCCCATGACTGGAATACACTCCCACTTCAACTTCACTTTTCAGAAATGTTATCTTGTTTCTGGGAACAGCTTAGTTTCTACCTCCTCTACATAGCTTTACCTGGTGCCATCCTTCTTCCTCAAATTCTACTTTATGTAATAATTCCTTTACCTCCTTCAATCCTTATTCTGTGTCATACTTATCTTTATTTCATGCTGAATTTCTACCTCCACACCCCTCTCTGCAGTAGAATATAAATTCTCTGAGAGCACCAATGCCTACCACAGCATCTGGCACATAGCAGACACTTCATAGACATTTGTTTAATTGATTGGATTAAAGTACATTTAGATAGATTCTAATTTGGAATAGAAGACTTCTCACTGGAAAATAAAATATGATAAAGGAGTTGGAAAATATATTTTCCCATATAAAATGAATAAAGAAAAATGGAGCAGAATGAGGGAAGCTTATGATTCGTAGGTTACTTAAAAGACCATAAAGCCATGAAACAGTAATAGAAATCCTGCAGGATAAGAAAAAATAAGAAAACCTTTTCAAGGCTTGCAAAATGAATAAGCTTTTAAAATATGTTAAATATAGATTCTATATATTAACAATCAGGTAAAGTTTGAGTGGGAAATATTCTTGAGAGGGGGGTCTATTAGTGTTTGCCTCTTTACTAGTTAAAAAAGTAAATGAATTGTGACAGAGAAGAATGTATTTCATATGTGTGCTGGGAGTGAGGGCTGGGCGGGGTACAGTATTAGTATATTTCTTGCCTTGTGATTTGTTGGTTGTATTTTCTTCCTTTTTGAGTTTCTCCAGTTGCATCCTGTGGTATTTCCTAGTATGGGATTTTTCCCATGACAGTTTTGTCTCCATAAAAAGTCCAACAACATAAAAGTCTTGAGACACAGTCCCAGCACTATAAAGTCAAGACTTACATAGTAAGCATAGAATTTAAAGTCAATAAGCAGAACTATGGACATTCTGAGAAAATCATCTTCAAGCTTGGGAGTCCAACTCCACAGAATGAATTCCAGAATCAGCAATGGCATGTACTATCATACCTCCTTGCATAGACTGTGATTCTTTAATTCAATTCAACAAAAATTTGCTGTCTTGCCATGTTCAGAGAACACTGTGCTAAGCCCAAAGGGATGAGGGAAATGAACAGAGTTAGATAAAATATTGTCATTACTCTGGTAAAGGGATATGGCACATACCTGTATGTTTACACACAGTTAAGTTGGAAGATGGAAAACTGAGCACTGAATGGGGACGATCTTGGCTAAAAGGGAAGCTCCATTAAAGCTTCATGGAGGAAGTAGCATTTAAGTTGTGTTTTTCAAAATGAGTAGGAATTCAACAAGCAAAGAAGAGGAAGAGGGGACGTTCTAACAAAAGGGAAAAAGCACAAGCAAAGGCACTGAGGCAGGAAAGCACTAGGCATGATCAGGGACTACAGAGTAGCCAATTAGAATGAAGTATAGAGTGTATGAAAATACAGTTAGAAGGGTCAAAGGACAAATCAGAGGACCAATAATTTTGTGAGTGAAAAAGATAATAATGAAATATCATACCAAAATTTGAGATGCATCTATGACAGTTCTCAGAGGGAAAGCTATATCCCTATAAACGCATGTCAACAAGATAGAAAAAGAGAGCATTAATGAACTGAAAATGTATTTTAAAAAACTAGAAAGCAGACATAAAAGATAAAAAAAAAATTAAAGGGGAAATAAACTGGAAACCAAAAAACTATAGAAATTATAAATAAAGCTAAAAGCTCATTCCTTAAAAAGGTTGATAAAATTGCTACATCTTTGGCTAGTCTGTTTTTTTAAAGGGCAGAAAATCAACCAACAAAATAGTAAACGAACAAAGTGAAATCACAACAAAACTGGAAGAAATACGAGTAATTTATCAGTACCTACTTTACTGAGTTATATGCTAACAAAAATGAGAATGGAAGAAATAGAGAGATGCCTTCAAACATATAAACTATATGAACCAATACAAGATCAAATACAGATCTTAATCCAACCTCCTAAAAAAGAAAAAGAACCAGATGCAGAACTACTGAAGTGGGGGGAGGGGGCAGATGAGGAAGGAGAGGGGAACTTCCCAGTTCTGATTCATAGTAGAATTCTATCAGATTTTTACTGAACAATTAGTATCAAGTACTAATCAATTTATTCTCAGAAAAATGAGGGGAAAGTACTCTACCAGACTACTTTTATGAAATAAATCCAGTCTTAATATATAAACCAGTTAAGGAGAACTATAGACTATAGACTAATATCATTAATTATTATCAATTTAAAATTTTTAAATAAAATCCTGTCAAACAGATTATAGTGATAAATCTAAGAAATCATTATTACAACTTGGATTTATAGCAGTGTTGCAAGGGTGGTTCAATAGAAGGAAGAAAATCAAAATAATCCTTAAAAACAAAAACATCTAAAATGTAATTATTTCAATATAGAAAAAGACTTTGACAAAGTGCAACACTCATTTATGCTGAAAACCCTACAAGGTATAATCATAAAGGGATATTTTTCTAACATTATAACATCTATCTGAAATCAAATCTAAACATCACGTGTATTGGGAACACACTAGAACCTTTCCAAATAAATATAAGAGTAAATAAAGAAAGGACATCTACTCCCCTCACTGTTATTTAATGTAGCTCGGGAAATGTTAGCAATAAGACAAGAGAAAGTAATTCAAAGCATATGGCTAAAGAGGACATAAAACTATTTCCATTTACTGATGATATGAATCAATAAAGATATTAAATGAGACAAGTGATAGCTTTGGCAAAATCATGGGCTGCAAAATAAACCCTCAAAAGTCAACAGCATTTCTATATAAATAAAAATAATTTTAAAAAATCTAAGACACAATAATAGGGAAATTCCATCCCAAATCCTTAAAAAATAAATAAAGTATCTGGAGGTTGATTTTCCAAAGTACACAAAAGACTTGTATAAATCTGATTACAAAGAGCTCCTTAAAGAAATACGGAAGGCAGCTAGATGGCACAGTGAAAGAGCACTGGCCCTGGAGTCGAGAGGACCTGAGTTCAAATCCAACCTCAGACACTTGATACTAGCCATGTGACCTTGGACAAGTCACTTAACCCCAATTGCCCTGCCTTCCCCCCTCCAAAAAGCAAGAAGAGAAAAAAAAATACACAATTGAAACAGCAAGAGGAATATTCAGTGCAGATGGTGAGGCCACGTCAATGGCAATAATGACCAAAAAAATGATGATACTAGATATTTCAAGTTATGTGTCCCAGAGACATCTCAAATTTAGTACCACTGATACAGCTTTCCTTACTCCTCATTGCCTCTCATAGATGATAAGTTCTTGGTCCTGAAACTCCAAGTCCTCCACATTCTGGTATCAATCTTCCTTTTAAAGTTTCTCTTTTGATACTACCCTTCCTTCGGTGTATGTTGCAGACAAACCAGGCCATTCTCAATTCACTATAAAGATTAAAATCCTAGGTCATATTAGGCCTATTTGATTCCAGACCGAACCAAAAATGACAGGCTTTAATCAGAAGTGGAATAATCTCAAGAATCCTTTTTGATGCACTTTTAAGACCCTGATGATGACATGTGATCACAAATGTACTAAAAGTACATTTTCTTTGTTGTACAGGACACACTCCAAAGACACCAGAGTGGTTCAACCCTGGTAAGTTGAGGAAACATACTATGCTTTTTTTACCTTACAAATAAAATATCTTTATTTTTTTAATATTTCAATACATGATGTATTTTGCCTTACAATTTAAATATTATTGTGCCAAGTCCAGCCATACATATATTAACCCTTTTTCAGCCACGTTTCAGCTCTGTGACCTTGGGCAAGTCACTTGACCTCTCTAAACCGGTTTCATTTTTATAAAATGAAGAGGATACAAATAGATCTCTAAGATGCCTTTAAGCTCTAGATCACAGAATTTCCCAGAATCCTATAATCTTCTCAAATGTGTAGATTCCTTATTGTTTTATTATTATTTATCCATTAATGATGTTTTTTTCTTTTAGATCCAGCTGGAATTCATGGACCTCCAGTTGTTATTGAAGACAGTGAATATTGGTTTGTTCATGATACTCACTTGAACTATGACGAAGCAGCCCTATATTGCGCAAGGAATCAAAGCTCTCTTGCTTCTCTGAAGTCTTTCACTGCACTAAATGCCATCCGAGACAAAATTGCAAATGTAAGGATACATAGCATCTGTATTTTTTTTTCAAATGTAGTAATAATAATAAATAACATTTATGAAGCACATACTATAACCAGGCACTGTGCTGAGCACTTTACGAATATTATCTCATTTGATCTTCACAACAACTCTGTGAGGTAGGTATTTTTATTTTCCTCATTTTTCTGATGAGGACACTGAGGCAGTCGGTGATTAAATGACTTGACCAGGGTCACACCTCTAGTAAGTAGCTAAGGTCAAATTTTGAACATTAGTCTTCCCAACTCCAGGCCTAGTATACACTACCCCACCTAGCTGCCAAATATAGCCTATAAATGTTAAGGAATAGTTTGTCTTACTTCAAGGTCCCCTAAAACCTTCAAAATTTATTGTTCCATGAACTTTCATTCTAATATCCACTAATTTGTGAAACCCCCCAAAAATCAAATTCAAGAAGTCAGATAGCATTGCTCAGCACTTAATGCAGATTCATGATTACCTAAGTATAAATAGACATTATAGTGAATTATAGTTAAGCAAATGAACTCTATCAAATATCAGTCGTGCCCCTATGCCACTCCTTATTTCTATGTGGTATTATAGTGCTAAAAAAAATTATTTTCTGCACAAAACAGAAATCATTATTTTTATATTAAAGATCTACTTTAAGATACAGTTTTGATGACAAATTTAGGCAAATTGACTAACTTAATTTAACTACTTTATCAAGATGTAACCTAGGTTTCAAATTAGAAATTAAGCCAAAGACTTAGAACTAAGTGGCGATGATGAATGTTATTTTTAAATGTCAAGCAATTTATCAATAACTAACTGGATTGATTTTTTTTACCTAAGTTTTTCAAAATACTGTCTAAACTCTATCCTTCAGTTTGGTACATTGGGGATCTCTATTCAAATTTTTTTCATATCTTTAGATAATTAAATATCTGGTAAAATCTTGAGGAAACAGAATTTCTAATGAATTTTTGTAGACCATCTTAACCTCATAGGTTATCATAAAGTGGACAGCATTTCTACATCTTGGAAAAATTAAAACCTCACATTTCCTTAAAATATGTAATCATTTTATTAGCTCTAAATATTACTGTGAAATTTATCGTTTTCAATGCAATACATAACCATCTTAGAAAGACACTGATATTAAAGAATAGGCCAAAGGATAATTACTTCTTGGTGTGTTTCTAGGGGTTTTTTTCCGTACTGTGAGAAAATTCTTTTAGAAATTCAACAAACATTTCTACCTTGTATTAATGTGCAAGGCATCATGGATTGAGCTGTCATGAAATAGGGATTAATTGCACAGGGTAGGTGACTTCACATCTTCAGCATTCAAAAATTCAGTTAATTTCATGACTCTTACTGATTATTTCTATGTTGTAACTTTACAACTGGAAGTAATTACATGTCCATACGTTAGCATTCCAACTTATGCAATCATATAGCAACTGTTTTGTTTGGTTTTTTTAGCTATCTAGTGACCAACAGAAGTGGTGGGTTAAAAGTCTTGATGGCCTAAGAAGTTATCATGATATGAGGTATGTAATATATTACTTTTTTTAAAAAACCGTCCCTTTAAGAAGATCAATGTTGGCTAGTTATTGACCATAACATGATGGTTTTGACCATTTCAAAATATGTTACTAAATGAATGATATTCCTGTCCCATTCACGCCCCCCCCCCAAAAAAAAACCACATTGGTCCAAGATGGTCCTATAATTCTTTCCAACATGTTATCTTCAAAAAAGAAGCTCATGTATCATTTTATCACTAATGTGTTGAATTTTAAATTATAATCAGTGATAGTAGAAAACTGGATATTTTAGGCAAAAGTTACATGGGGAAATGGGTGATCTATCTGCCTTTTTCTTTAAGCTTTCATGCATGGCATCGTTTTCCTATGGTATATGAAAAGGAGTGCTGTTACATCTCTTCCAAGAATTGGTTTAGAGGTAAAGTTGATTCTGAATCCTTGAATGTTTAGTATGAACTGGCTAAGTTCAATTCAGTAGCTTCATTATGAATCACTCAAGTTTAAATTTTGTATCGATTATGTAGCTTACACATCTGATGGGTGACATGAGATTCCATAGTTTAAGCTACCACTAAAAATACATTTTGCTCTGTGGATATTTTGACTTGCTTTGCTATACTAATGTGGTCATTTGTAAATAAAATATAGCAATTGTTTTCATAGCTGCCTTAGTGGCCAGAATTAAAAATAAAATAAACAAATGGGTCCAAAATAAATTTCCATTTTCCTCCACCCCCACCCCCACCACCAATTGTATTGTTGGAGTATCTCTATAAACAAATACTGATATGATAACCTAGTGATATGCAGGCAACAGCAGAGAAAGGTAGGAATTGGTAGAAAAGTACAGGTATATACCCATCCATTGAGACAGCAATGAATTAAAGTAAGACAAGTGTTTTCCTAATGATATATATTTTTCTAATATACTTAATGGGAAATGCATGCAGCTGCAAGCTTACCTCTTATTTCTTAGATTTAAACAAGCCAGCAGACTGCAGAATCAAGCTTCCTTTCATATGTGAAAAAAATAATGTGTCTTCATTAGAGAAATATATTCCACCATCAGCATCTAAAGTCCAGTGTTCTGGGGAATGGATTTCATTTAAGGACAAGGTAAGAGGGCAAACTGTTACTTTGTACCCCTAACCATGTACTGCTTTCAGAACATTAGCAGGAACCTTTGATGAATGGAGTAGGATGTTAACTAGGCAAATAAATGTCCTGGAAGAACTACCGGATAATTAAAAAGACCATCTGTACTTCAATATTAGAAATTGTGTGAGATCCTAACAGTAGGTACTTTGAGAGGACTGATGAGAATGAGTTGTTAATGTTCCGTAAATTTTTTCTTCCTTTCGGTTACCAGTTTTAGAAAAAAAAAATCTTTAACTCAAGCAGGTCAGCCAATGGAAATGATAGGTTGGATGACTAGGTCTGATTTCCTAAGCAAGTATGAAACTGTCTCTACTTTGGCTAATAGTTCTCTGCTCATACATTTTCTCTTCAGCCTGTCCCACAGCATTCTTAGTGATCAAGAATGACTCAAACAAATATAATGTCAGGATTGCATTGCAACTGAATACCAGGAGCATCTATAATAAAAAGCTGTTCTTTATTGGCTCTTGTTTTTGTTTCATTTTGTTTTTTTAAAGACCAGAAAATTAAAGGATAAGGGAACCATTAAAATTAATCTCTTTTCCAAAGAATTACATTTTAAAACAAGAGGATAACCTAAAGTGTATCATGCTTGTGAAAATTCAAGAAAAGCAAATTCACAGCAAAAGACTAAGAAGCAGTTTGACTACATAGTGTTAAAAAAAAAAGTGTATTAAGCAATTACAACCTAAGGGCATTGAATCTGTATACCCCAGATGATATCGCAGCAACATGGACAAACATACTGGTCAATCAATCAATGTTTATGAAGTGTTCACTGTGTGCTTGTCAGTGTGCTTCGTGTTGGTCAATATGTCACCCTCAGACATAGACTAAACCCCTTAAATGAAATATTTTTAAAAATTTTAAAATCTATAGGTAGACACTGAAATATGGTTATACAAAATTACTGGATTAAGAAAAAACCCACTGCCCTCTTGGGAGGAAAGGTGCTATTCTTTTAAAAAGTAAATGAGTAAGCCCTATAGTGTTCAACTATGGTCCTTGTCTTTTTTTTTTCAATATTTCATAGAGATTCCATCAAAGCTTCTAGAGGCCTTCCTCTTGATCTTTTCATATCTCAGAGGTACTAGTGCACCACTCAGCACCCCCCCATTGATTGTCTTTCTTACTGTATAATCATTACCGTAACTCTTATGTATTCCATGTTTCCCATAGTATGGTTTATGCAATATCTCACAGACACATCAGTTTTGGTCAGATGCTGAAGCATTTACTCCATAGCAGTAATCTTTCTAGTACTCTTTGGGTCATTTGAAATCTTGAATCATCTTTTGATTACATCCATATAGCATCACCAGGGCAGTATTGATATTTAGAAAAGATAGGGTTTTGTGGCAACAGTATGGGAAAATTGAAAGGATTTAGTGATTGCACAAACTTGATCTGGTCTATCCTTATGTGGTGTGGTTCAATGAAAAAGTATTAGCTCTGAAGTCAGAGGACCTAAAATTAAGTCCCACCTATGGTTCTTTTTTTTTTTTTGGAGGGGGGCAATTGGGGTTAAGTGACTTGCCCAAGGTCACACAGCTAGTAAGTGATAAGCTTATGAGGTCTGATTTGAACTCATGTCCTCCTGACTCCAGGGCCAGTGCTCTATTCACTACACCACCTAGCCGCCACCCCCCCACCTATGGTTCTTACCCTTGTTGATAAATCACATAATTTCTGTACACCTCAATTTCTTTATATAATGAGAAGATTGAGTGAGATGGCTTCTTAGGTCCTCTCTTCTTCCAAATCTATGACCCTCTGATATTTTTCTCCCAACCACTTCTAGAATTCACTGTCCATACACAGTGACAGTTTAAACTTTATGTATTGCCAGACCAGTTTGGTGGACTCTATCCCTTTAAATGTCATAAACTGTATAATGTATTTTTCATCCACTTTGTACTTAATATGTGGATAATTATAAAATTGCTTTTGTGTTCTCAGGACTAAAGAGGCTTTGTAATGTTTTGGTGTGCAACCAGTACAGTACTTTGTACTGAATAATCCATGAATAGTATCATATGGAAGGGGTCAACCTCAACAGAAAAACTTTTCTTTTTTTTTCTTTTTTTTAACTTTTGTTTACTTTTAGTTTACGTCAATCATTTCCATGAGATTCTGATTTACAAATTTGCTCCCGTCTTTCCCCTACCCATCACCCCAAAGCAGCAATCCCACTGTATACCCCCTCCCCCAATCAGCTCCCTCCTCTACCCTCCCCCATCATGCCTCTGATCTCCCTGCCCCAGTACCTGTACATTTCCCTCCTTCCTATTCCACCTCCCACTTGTTCTATTCTCTACTTTGTCCCTGCCCCTTTACAAAAGTGTGTGCTTCTAACAGCCCTCCCCTCCATGAAAAGCTTTTCTTTTGCTTATTCTGTGAACAGAACATCTTTCATGACACTTGTGAACAAAGTAGATGAACATCTCTGTTTTATACTTCTTGGTATGAAAACTCAGCTGAATAAACAGGGTTACCTCTGTAGCTGCATTTGTATGTAATTGTGTGTTTATATGTGTGTGTGTGTGTGTGTGTGTGTGTGTGTGTGTGTGTATATATATATATATATATCTAAGTATAAATGTATCTATGCATATATGTGTATATAGGCACGTACACACACAGATATATAGATAGATTGATAGATAGATATAGATATATAGATATAAAACATGTGTATGTCACACACAAACTTTGAAGAAAGGAAACTTGAAAACTTTCTGGGCTGCATTTTGTTGTATCAATACAAATATTTTGATTTTTAAAAATTGCTAAACACTAAACACGGCAGGTTCTTAGATTTTTCTGTACCTCTCAGTTTTATGATCTTAAAAATATAATTAGCTACCCAAAATCATCTTTACAAACCTATCTGATGCACTCATGTTTTCATAAAAGACCCTCTTTGTACATACATAGATTACTCTCACAAAGGTTTTCTGCAGATGAGAAAGAAGACAATTGGGTCTGTTTTCTTGTCTGGCCTTTTGTAACAGCACCATCTATGCTCTCTCTCTCTCTCTCTCTCTCTCTGTCTCTCATTATGTTTTCATCTTTTTCTCTTTGAGATTTCTTTAAAAATTGATCCCCAAATGCCTTTAAGATTGTTGCCTTGGGAACAGATTCTTTTTTTTTTTTTAATGCGTGTTTGGGAAGAAGAGTTACATCTGACCAATCTCATCTTAAGTGACATATTCAGTGTTCAGTTGGTAGAATCCAGTTGTAGTGGTTCTACTCTCATTAACAGTGAAAACAGGCTATTCTAAAAATGATCTGTTCCATTCTATGTTGTTATCCCAGGTTCATCTATGAACACTCTAGAGAGACTCTATTATTGGGAGGCAGTATAGTATATTGGAAAGAGTTCTGAACTTTGATTTAGGAAGGATATGTAAGGAGGGTTTGAAACCTGTCAAAAGTACTAGCTTGTTGACAGATTAGCTTAGCAAAGAGATTAAGTGTTTGCTGACAAAGGCAGTTTCTGAGTTCTGGGGCCTCCTGTTTTTGTCAGTTTGGGGAGCATTTTAACCATAATTAAACTCCTTTAAGTAATTGGGATAGAAGGATTGTCTTTATTCTTGTTAAGTAAAGATGGAGTTTCATTTCAGAGTCAAAAGTTTATTTAAATAGGTTTAGCAGGAGTTGTGTAATTGCTTTGAGGATCTTCCTTTCCTTATCTTTTTTTCCTAACCTGGTATTACTTTGATTTAATTCTTAGCAGTTATTAAACTAATTGCATGCAAAAAGCTGTTTCTCAAATGAAACTGTAACCCATTCTTTGTGGTCCACCAAGGTATAGACTTTTTTAAAATGGTGTTTGCCTACTGCTCTTAGTGCTTTAATAGTAGCACCCCTTCTTGAGAAAAGACGTCACGTAATTCTTGGGAAGCTTCTAAACAGTCTACACATTGTTGGTCTTCTTTCCCTTCCTGATGTCAAACCAAATATTTCAGCACCAGCTTTATTCAGTGCCCACTCTCAGTTTGGAAATCACTCCCAAGTTAGGTTTTGAAGGATCTCGTGACATTCTCAATGGAATTCCCCCAGTTTTCATACTCTGCAGTGGATGCCAGTACACAGGCTGCAATTATCTTTTGAAAGTCTGTTTATATACGTCATGGGCACCACAAGTTGAAGTCATTGGATGTGCAAGGGGCCTTAGAGCCAGCGGTGGGGGAACCTGCGGCCTTGAGACCATCTACACCAGTGGTTCTCAACCTGTGGGTCACGACCCCTCTGGGGTCAATTGATCCGGTCACGGGGGTCACCTAAGACCAACGGAAAATACATATTTCCACTGTCTAGATCCTTAAATGTGGCCTTTTGACTGAATCCAAGTGGCCTCCAGGCCTCAAGTTCCCCATCCCTAATAGTCCAATCACACATGTTATAGATGAAGAAAGAGGCTCAAAAAGTTTAGATAATATGCCTCATGTCACATTGGTAAATAAACAGCAGTACCAGGATTCACACCAATGTCTTTTGACTCTAAAGCTTGTGCTCTTGTTAGTTAATCAAGAAATATTTCTCTTTTTAAATTTTATTTTTAGTTTATAGAATAAAGCAAGCATTTCCATAACATAGAGCAATAAAATAGATGATTGTACATGAAACTGCGAATGTACTGTGGGCAAGTTGCTATTCCTTTCAAATATACTACAAAATTATCCTGTAAATCTCCTTTTTTCTACCTTTCTTTTTTCTCCCCTCCCTCCCAACCCTGCCCTAGAGGTGACTACCATTAGACACAGATAGGTATATGGATGTGTAAAGTCATTCTATGCATACAACATCAGTTCTTTCTCTGGATGCAGATAGCATCTTTCTTCATATTTTCTTTATAGTTAATTTGGGTACTTATAATAGTCAGAAAAATTTTCTTACTCAAAGTTGTTCTTAAAACAATATTGCTGTTACTATATACAATGTGGTCTTGGTTTTGCTCATTTCATTCTTCATTATTTCATGCATATCTTTCCATGTCTTTCTAAGATAGTGGAGCTCATCATTTCCTATAGCACAGTAGTGTTCCATCACATCCATATACCAAAACTTATTCAGCCATTCCCCAATTCATGGGCACCCCTGCAATTTCCAGTTCTCTGCCACCACAGAGAGATGCTCTAACACTTTAGAACATACAGGTTCTTTTCCTTTTTCTCTAATTATCTTCAGAAATAGACTGAGTAGTGACTGCTATTGCTGGGACAAAGGGTGTAGGAAGTCTAATAACTCTTTGGGCATAATTCCAGATCACTCTCCAAAATGGTTGGATCAGTTCACAGTTTCACCAACAATGAATGAGTTTTTCCACATACCCTCCAACATTTGTCATTTTCCCCTTCTATCATTTTAGCCAATCTGGTAGGTATAAAATGCTATCTCAAGTTTGTTTTAATTTGTATTTCTCTAACCAATAATGATTTAGAGCATTTTTTCAATGACTATAAATTGTTTTGATTTTTTCATTGGAAATCTGACATTTCTTAAAACAAATATTTCTTGAGCTCCTACTATGAGACAGGCTTTCTCTTCTTTACACCAGATGGCAAAGAATTCTATGAAATTATGTTTCTTGTCATCTTTGGGTACATGATTAATTTGCAACACTGCCAATTCCTTTATGATTCTGAAGAGAATCTACGAACATGTATTCCATTTAGGTACATAATTCATGTTTTCTGGTTTTTATTTACTAAGGATGTCTATGTGTATGTTTCACATTACTCATTGAATACCAAAAATTAAATGAGTACTTGTAGACAGTCTGAGAAGTGTGTGGTTTTTATTGTCCTCATATATCTACCATCGCTGCATCAGAAAGCCACATGGAGCCATTTTGTGATTTTCTTTGTTTCATAGGTCACCGTGGCAAAAAAATATTCATTACCTGATTGTCAAACTTCTGATAACTTTTGTTCTTCAGTCATTTCAGTCATGTCTGCCTCTTTGTGAGCCCATTTGAGTTTTTCTTGGCAAAGATACTGGAATGGTTTGCCATTTCATTCTCCTGCTCATTTTACCAATGAGGAACTGAGACAAACAGGGTTAAGTGACTTGCCCAGGGTGACACAGCTAGTATTTGAGGCCAAATTTGACTTTAGGCTCAGCACTCTATCCATTGCACCACCTACCGGCCTTTTGATGATTGCTTACCCTAGCAAAGGAAAGAGCGGTGGAAAGAGACACATCCTGGACCTAAGCAGGCTATTGTTTGTTACTGATAATGACTTGCACACGAGAAGTCATGTAAAATACACTGTCAAGGACATGTATGGGAAAGATAGGAATTACGGTGTCGTGTAGCAAGATGAGATATTACAGGTGGACAGCCCAAGAGGGGACAGGTACCACCAAAATAGTAAAAGAATCAGAGGAAGACCAACAATAACTTAAGTGGATCTTCTGGGAAAGACTTGTAGAAAATATGGACAAGAAATGGATAGGGCAGAAAAAGCATAGAGATTGTCAACCACATTAGTAGAAGGAATATCTGCAGCATTGAAATTCCTAATTCAGGCCATCTAATCCAACCAACATTTGTTAAATATACACTTGCCCCAGATTCCAGTTCATTTGTGATTAAAAGAGACAGCTTATGCTTGAGGAAATATTTTGCATTTGCATTCAAAAATGTAGGACCTCACGAACTATGAAAGAAATGCTAATTAAATCATTTTTAAGGATCATGATGTAACTAGTAAAAATAATAAAAATGGATTTAGAATGTTGCATTACACACACACACACACACACACACACGAAAACTGTTTGTACCCATTGATTTAATAATTCTGGTTCAAGCCCTATACCCCAAGGAAATGATCAAAAAGAGAAGGAAAAATAATCAGTGCAATGATCTTCTGTATAGTTTTATGTTCATATGTTCTCTAGATAGATAGATTTTTCAAAATTAGACCTACGATTTCATTGGTATAGGGGACTTTCAGTAAGGCACTCCCTCTGTCCCTGATCAACATCCTATAGTCTTAGAGAGTTGACTGGGGCACTGAGAGACTAAGTGACTTTACAAGAATTTCACAGCCATTGTGTGTCAGATATGGTACATAATCTCGTCAACTCATAAGTTACCTCAGCTAACACAGATCACAGCCCATCCAGGTCTACCCAGCCTATGTGGTTTACATCCATATTCTCCCAGAAGTTCACAATTGGATGTCCATCCAACTTGTTAGCACCCTTCATTGCTTTTCTCCAGAGATCAAGGAATTGTATTTCTGTTGTACCTTTCCTTTTCTCCTAAGGAGTTCCTCGTCGCTTATGTATTGTATCCTGTTCA
>CM053582.1:312496852-312512309 GCA_028627135.1 Pseudochirops cupreus
AAATAAATAAATAAATTTTCGTAGTGGATTTTTCACAGCTGAGAGAAAGAAGGAAACATCACCATATCTTTTTTTAACCATATCTTTAAAATACATAATTTAGTGTACAGAGGGATTTGCTTTGATTTGGTTTTACAGACAGTTCCTCCTTTAAATTAAAGTGGTAAATTTGGATGGTATCCTCAGGGCCTGAAACTAAGTCCTCTAGAAGGTAAGCTATTTAGATTGATAAAATAAGAGCTTTCATGTCCCTGTTCCTTATAGATTATATATGCTCTTTGTTTGCAGTGTTTTCTAAAGATTAAACCAAAGCTTTGTACATTTTTTGAAGCTAAGGAAGCTTGTCATACCTATGGTGGTACCCTTCCTTCAGTCCTGAGCCAGAGTGAACAAGGTAAGAAAACGAATTGAAGCAAATTTCCTAAACTCTTTTGTGTCATGGATCCCATGGACTCCTTTTCAGAATTATGTTTTTAGATGCATAAATTACAAAGGAAACCAATTATAGCACTCTTACTTTAGCCTACTTGTCTTGGGTATTGAAATACAGTTGTCAAAGTATTTTTTTAAGCTCACAAAGCCTAGGTTAAGAAACTCTCCCATGGAAACCGGATCTGGTTAGAATGTGGCTGATAGGGATAATGGGAAGTATAGGAGAATACTAGCAGGAGAAAACAGTAGAAAAAATGTAGAAACAGGCTCTACTGGCAGGGAAGTCCAGATGCTGGACATGGTTAAAAAAAAAAAACCTAGATGGCACTTAACGATTTGATGTATTTTCAAATCTAAGAATTTAGCATTTTAAAAATTCTTCAGAGTGCGTAACAAGGAAAAATAGCCTAATATGTAGAAGCTTAAAATGTATGTTTTGTGTTTTTTGATATAATTATATATATAATTATACACTGAAATGTATTACTGAGTTTTTAATGGTATCTGTTGAGTTAGGTGAGTAAGCAAGGAGACAAATGTTCACTCATTTTTTAAAAATATTTTTATTTTGGGTAAGGCATAAATTCTGCATCTATTTCCTAACAGACTTTATTACATATTTACTGCCTGACTTGGGAAATAATGTTTGGATCGGTTTGCTCAGAAGCACTATAACAAAGAAGGGCAAATGGACTGATAATAACAACTTGTTATACAGTAACTTCCATGCATTATTGCAAGGACGGGAGCAAAGGATACCAATGGATGTAAGTTTATAGCACTTCAGAGTGACTTCAGTTAGATCAAATGCCCAAGTTTCCCATAAAATATTGCCACAGGAGTAGGAGGACACCCACTGTACATCTCTGCTTCCTTCCAACAATGTTATAGAATCCTAGTTTCCAGGTTTATGTTCCAGTGAAGGGGTTCTTAAACTTTTTTGTGTTGTGAACCTCTTTGTCAGTGTGGTCAAGCCTCTGGAACTCTTCCCAAAATGAGGTCATTTCAGTCCTATCTGACTCCTCATGGCCCCATCTGGAGTTTTCTTGGCAAAGATAACTGCAGGTTTGCCCTTTCCTCATCCAGCTCATTCTAGAGATGAGGAAACTGAAGCAAACAGGACTAAGTTACTTGCCCAGGATCACACAGCTGTTAACTATCTGAGGCAAGATTTGAACTCAGGAAGTTGACTCCAAGTTGACTCCACTTCCTGACTCCAAGTCCCACTGCACCACCTAGCTGCCTTTTTAGTTGGAGAAAATGCTAAATTCTAGTTAGATGGGGGGAAAAAAAGTTTAAATGTTTTTCCTAACCAAATTCACAGAGTTTTGGTGAATTCATACACAAAATTTCACTTAATCTTTGGAAATTTTTTACTCCAGGCTCAAAGTAACAAATTCCATAAGGCAGATAATCATTAAATGATGAGCAATAATTTTTCTCTAAGAAATGGATATAAATCACAAAGAAGAGGCAATAAATATGAGTAACAGTGGGATTGGTGTCAATTACAGTAGTAACCAGCTACTGCTCCAGCCTCCCTCCACATCCTTCCCTGTCCCCATACACACTAACACTAGCTCCCGTTCTTTAACACCACGAGCAAAGTTTGAGTCATTGATCAGTCCCAAAATGTGATTTTGAGAGCATTCAAAGTACTTGTGTCTGCCATAATATTTCCCACATTAGGATCACTAAATACTGGCACTACACAAGAATTGTTGTAATCACCTTATAGGAGGTTTGGACGTTCTCTAAAGCTTTACTGCAGTATTTTAAAGTTAATTCTGTTTTCTCCATGCTTTGGGAATTTGGTAGGGTTTCTGAATCCAATTAATTTAGTTCTTTGGTGAAATACATTAAAAATCCAAACTCAGAAAGTCCTTGGGCCTGGATCACATCTCCAAAAAGATAAATCACTTCAGCTGTCATTGATCTTCATACTTACGTATTATGAATAATTTGCTTTTTTGTTTAGTTTTTTGATGAAGATGCAAACAGCCATTGTGCTGTGATACTCAGCCTTCAGAATTCAACTTTAACTGGGACGTGGAATTTAACTTCCTGTAAAGAACAACACAATTTATCTCTATGTCAAAAATATTCAGGTATGATTTTATTTGTAGCAAATGTTATGCTTGTATGATAGCAGATATAAAGGTAAAAATGAAATTTAGCAGAAAAGGTTTGTCATTGAAATGTATAAATGTAGTCTTTATGTAGCTTAACTTGGTATAATAACATTCTCAGATATTTTTCAACTTTGTGAAACAGATTGAGTTATCAAGGCAGATGATCCCAGGATCTAAAATAGTCTAGCCTGAATAGCTTTCACAAGTGTTTAACTCTTTCGCTTTAGGGATGTTTTTACCACACTATGTATGACCTTTTTTTTAATAGGTGATATTATTAAGTAAATAGTATTCTAAGGACCTGAATGACAATGATAATATAATTAATATAGTTCCTAAAACCTTCTAATTGAAAATTACAATGGAGCATTTTGGGAATTGAGAGATTTTCCTTAACCTTTGTCTTAGTCCAATTCCATTTCCCCCCTAATCGGTATTGCTTGGTTAAATTGACTTAACCATTTTTTATGCCTCTTTAGCTGCTCTCGTCAAGTCTTCAGAGTCTTCCCCAGTGGTCCAAGAGGGCGCTCCCTATAAGCAGCAGGAGTCAGAAACAAAAATTCATGTAATCTCTTCCATCCTTTGCAGTGGCAAGATAATCTGCTTTTCTTTTTAAAATGTGAGCAAATGATTACTATGAGTGCTATGTTCCCAGTGCTATCCTAAACACTGAGTAAAATATAAAAGTTATGCAAGCAACACATGACACGCAGCCATGTATATGTATATGCACATACACATATATGTGTGTACCTTTATACATGCATGTACATATTCATGTATATACATATATGCATGCATACATACAGTTTCCTCATCTGTAAAATGAGCTTGAGAAGGAAATGGCAAACCACTCCAGTTATCTTTGCCAAGAAAACCCCAAATGGGATCATGAGGAGTCAGACACACCTGAAATGAATGGACAATAATCCTGGTTTATAGTACGAGAAATGAGTTGGCAAACACCTTGATGAGCAAGAAGGTTGTTTCCTTCTCTGCTTACTACTACACTGTGTAAGTGTTGTGCTACCACGGATATAAGTGCCATGTGCTTAGAGATAGATCGGATGCCGCTGCCCCACCTAGTCAAGAATTTGAAACACCATGAACAATGATTCTAGAGAAAAGGCACTGTTTAGGGCCTCTCAAATCTTGTGTCTTTGAAGATGATTATGGTGCATTAACCTAACACATCAGCTCTTTTTCAGTGGACTTCATCAAATATAGTTCATAAATTTTAAAAGCTGAACAAAGTCCAGATCAATAAGTGAATCATGGCCAGCCCCTTTCTCTCAGGAACTCTGAGATCACACAGAATCAGTTTGATCCTGGAAGGTAACCTCAAAGGGATCAGTTTCCCTCTTTGGCTCCTACCCTACCTGGAATTCTCTCGAAAAATGTAAAAATAATACTTAGTTATAGTTCAAGTCTAGGTTTCCCCAAATGTGGGTAACAGGATTCTAACACCCATAAAGGCACGACGTAATACACAATGTACGATATAGGCATTGGGTGTGGAATAGATACTAAACCAGTCATGATATTGGCATGGAGAACTGTAAGATAAATCTCTCTACCAGTTCAGATCAGTATCTTCTCTGTAACCTGATAGTTTTAGAGTTAAATATAGAAAATATTACATTTTAAAACTAAGTCAAAATTTTGAAGGACTTACAATGGAAAATTCTTTCCACCCTCCGAGAAAGAACTGATGGAGTCTAGATGCAGATCAAAGCAAAGGGTTTTCTTTTTAACTTTAATTTTCTTGGTGGGTTTTTTTGTCTTTGTTTTCTTTTGCAACATGGCTAATATAGAAATATTTTTAGCATGACTTCCCATGTATAACCTATATCAAATTGCTTACCTTCTCGAGGAAGGGTGCAGAAAAGGAAGGAAGAGAATTTAAAACTCAAAATTGAAAAAAAGTTTAAAAGTACTTGAGAAAGAAAAATACAAAAAACCCGAAGTCAATATGCTGATCCTTATGTATAGTTTAGTGCTCCCATTTCCATTTGAGTGGACACTGCTGATCTAGAGCAGTGATGTCAGATACAAATAGAAAGACATCCCTGCCAGCTGCATCTTGACTTAGGAAACCACAAATGAACATTATATATGTGGTAGTGTATTTTTTATTTCTGTTGTTAAACATCTCCCAGTTCCATTTTAATCTAGTTAGGACATACCACTCCTACCCCTAGCAGGTATGGGATCACCTTTATTTTACCTACCACAGAAAATGCATAGCCCACAGAAGCCCATGAACAATACAGGAACATCACACACTCGAATTAGCCCTTCGCCTTCCTCTGGGAAGTCGACCTTTAGAATTACTGAAGAGTAGCCCTAAAAGGTCAGTTCTATCAGGAAAACTCACAGCAACAGTAAGAAAATTTGGAAAGATCGATACGCTTGACCCTTTGTGGCATGGTTTTAGATCTTCAGCTGCAGAATGACTTTCTTCCTGCTCCAACATGTATGCTATTGAGGAAGCCTGCTGAGAGGCTGCTGCTCACACATTTGAATTCAGAAACTCTTAAACTTGGGATCACTCACTACAAGGCAGTTCCCAAAGATGGTGCTTCCTAGGAAATTTCATTTCTCAGGCTAGAAGGCTAAGTTCCAAGATCCTGTTCCCTAGGGAATTCTGAGTCTCAGAAGGCTGGGGTTCAGGATCAGGGTCCTAGAACCCCTCTCTCAATCAACACATATCTACCTTCACTAAGTGCTGCTCACTGTCACCATTTCTGCTCCTAAAGGTGAATGAGAGATTAGGAGAAATCCCCTCTTCTCTTCCCTCCACCCTAATCTGGATGCCCAAAAAGGAGAGAGCATGAAGAGAAAAAAAAAAGCCAATCCATTTCAAAGTTTAATTTTACAGACTACAAAAGAAGATGAGTCCTCTGACAGGCGGCCACTTCCCCATCACTCTGCCCTCCCCCCCACCCACCGTGTCCTCTTAGCATGCCATATAGCACTTAATGCTAAGAAGATCTACCTTCCTCAGAGCCACCCTGGTAACAAAGGTTCATCTTGCAATCTCATTAAATTGCTAGGAGTGGTACATCAAAATATTTTTTTTCTTCCATCAGATTTTGTTTTGGAATTGGTATCTCTGGAGGAAAATCATTGTTAGGGTCATGTACTCCACAACTGTACCCCAAAGTAAAGATTTCCATTAATCTATTGAACCACTATTGGTTAAATTTCAAAAACAAAGACTGAATGCTAAGCCAATAATAATAAGCATTTATTAAGTACCGACAGTGTACTTGGGGCAGCTAGGTGTTGCAGTAGATAGCTGGGTGTAAAGTCTTCTTTCTGAGTTCAAATGTGACCTCAGACACTTACTATGTGACCCTGGGCAAGTCATTAAACCTGTTTGCCTCCATTTCCTCATCTGTAAAATAAGCTGATGGAGGAAATGACAAACCGCTCCAGTATCTTTGCCAAGAAAACCCCAAATGGTATCACATGAAGGGTCAGAATATGGCTGAAATAACTGAACAACAACGTACTAGGCATAACCACTGTTTATCATTAATGTAACACGGCCACCTTGCCCCCACTGAAAGACAAGTATTTTACATTCTACCCCTCCCCAAGATTCTTGGGTAACCTCTAGACTCTCTGCCAATGGCCCCACCAATGATGTTCCCTCAGTTGTAGGGAGTGGGTCCCTTTACCCCACTTCCATTTAGCTACTGACAGTAGGATTAACTTTTACAAAGAAATGTTTACTTCAAAAGTATAATAATCAAATACAGCAAACATTCCTCGATACATGAAAAGCATATTCCCTTCCCTCCCCCTTTACGATCTCAGTCTCTGGGAGAGGGAAGGAGCATTAGGTTTACAATTTAGCTTGGTTTCCTATAGAGTACAACCCCAGTTCCAGCACCAAGACCCCTCCTTGCTCTCAAGTCCCAACAAGCACCCTGGTTTCTCCTGGCTTCCCTGCTGGGTTGGTTAACTGCAACATTTTACCTGGAATGCTCACTTTCAGAGTCAACATGACTCATGCTCCCAGACATGGGAGGGATTGCCTCCTACACCCAAGACTGAGAAGGGCAAAGGAAATGGAAACAGAAACACCCCCAAGATCCGGGGCCTAAAAGGAGAGAAGAGGAAATGTAGCCCCCTCTTCTCAGTTCACTTCCTGGTACCTGAATTGTATGGGTGGGTGATCGTCACCCTCTGGACAGTACACAAAGTAGAGACTATCCTAGTCTGTCAGACTCAGTGTATTCCAACTACAAGGAAGGTATCTGCTCCCAGCAATGTGACAGAAGAGTTTTCCTTCCAGAAGCAAAGTACCTCCATGGTAGGAGATCTAGGACTGTGCAAAGCAAACTCCCTTCACATTAATAACTGGCCAGTTATTAATAAGGCAACTAGGTGGCACAATAGATAAGTTCCAGGCCAGAGTTCAAATCCAGCCTCAGATACTTATTAGCTGGGTGAACCTGGGCAAGTCCCTTAACCCTGTTTGCCTCAGTTTCCTCATCTGTAAAATGATCTGTAGAAGGAAATGGCAAACCACTCCAATATCTTTGCTGAGAGAACCCCAAGAGTCAAAGTGACAGAAATTATTGAACAACAGCAAAAATAATTCATAATTCACTTTTATGTAACACTTATAGCTTTACAGAGAACAAGCTTGATAGTACCAATATTATAGATTAGGGAACTGAGCATCAGAGAGGTTAAGTTAAATTCATCCTTTTCAGTGGCAAGATATCTGCTTAAAAAAAAAAGAGCATATGAACAAATGAAGTCAGGCTTCAAGGCCAGTTCTGCACCACATTGCTCTACCTCTGGCATGTATTGGACAGCTATAGATAGACAGGATTTTCTTTAAAAATAAGAACTATGGAACATTATTTCAGAATCAGGAGATTGCCTTGGGCAAATCGAGTTATTTCTTTCAACTTCAGTTTCCTTGTCTATGAAATGAAATTATCTACTTGTATGGTTCCTTCTTGACTTGAATTCTATGACCCAATGACAGTTAAAGGATCCTCTGGTTATCGTTCTTAGTTGTGTAGTCATGTCTGACTCTTTGTGGTCCCATGTGGGGTTTCCTTGGCAAAGATACTAGAGTGGTTTGCCATTTCCTTCTGCAGCTCATTTTACAGATGAGGAAATTGAGGCAAATGAGGTTGAGTTACTTGCCTAAGGTCACACAGTTAATAAGTGTCTGAGGTCAGATTTGAGCTCAGGTCTTTCCAGTTCCAGGCAAATAGGGTTAAGTGACTTGCCTGGGGTCACACAGCTAGTAAGTGTCTGAAGCTGCATTTGAACTCAGGAAAATGGACCTTCCTGATTCCAGGCCTGTCCACTGTTGCCACCTAGTGGTCATAAACAAATACAGAAACATTAACTTCAAAGTTAAAGTGTAGTGCCCATTCCACTGCATCACTGAGAACATCCATCTTCACATGCTTTAAAATTGGGATCTGAGCAACTCACTTGCACAGTAGCTTTTTCTGGTTTTTGGTCTCCACGTGTCTTATTCAATCAGACCTCTCCCTATCGTGGGATGTAATATTACGATACGTGGGGCTGAATTAGAACACAAAATCTCAAGTAAAAGTCATGAATATATGACACGGTTTCACCTTTCTCATATGTCCCTGGAGCTGCAGAGCTGGACTCTCTTACAGCAGAAGGAAAAGAGGTGTGCTTTCCCCCATATGCCCATATCTGCTTCAACAGTGACCTATAGAGAGAACAAAAGATGGTGTAAGAATCAGATTACAGTCTGCAGAAGGCAACAAATCACCTTCTTATCCTTTATGACCTGCTTGCCCCACTTCATCAAATGTCAATTAACTCTATTGTAAACGTTATTTGTTAAGCTTATGCTTGGAAGAAAACACTTCACTAATCGTGCCGCCTTCTCTTCTAAATAGCAGTAAAATAGATATCTGAAAATGGGTTTCCTGTATGCTTTCCAAAAAGGTTTTGTGGTTCCTAGTATTCACATAGAGTACAATGAGATTTTAACAGGAGGCAGAGTGGATAAAGGGAGATACAACTTCATCATGTAACCAGAGTGGCCTTAAATTGTCACCAAATCACAGAATTTAGATCTTGAAGGAATCATAAAAGTCGACTCCAGACCCTTCATTTATTTTTTTTTCTTTTTGGAAGGGGGAAGGTGGGGCATTTGGGGTTAAATAACTTGCCCAAGGTCACATGGCTAGTTTTGTATTAAGTGTCCGAGGCCAAATTTGAACTCAGGTCCTCCTGACTCCAGGGCCAGTGCTCTATTCACTGCATCACCTAGCCACTCCAAGCCCCTTCGTTTCTTAAACAGGGAAACTGAGGTTGAAAGAGATGTATTGCCTTGCCCAAGGAAGACTTCTGATTTCAAAGCTGTGTCCCATAGTACCTCCATACACTAAGAATTAGCTTTCTTTCAGCAGTTATGGGGCATTGAGATACCATGGTGGTTATAGCACTGGACTTGGATTTCCTTAGACCCTAGTTCAAATCCTGTTTAACACTTTCATTAGCCACATGACTCTGGGCAAGTCACTTAACCTCCCTCAGTCTCCATTTCCTCATCTGTAAAACTGGAGATAATGACGGTACCTACCTCCCATGGTTACTGTAAATCAAATGGGATAATGTCTGTAAAGTGCTATGCAAACCTTAAAGCACTGTATTAATGCTACTATTGAACTTTTTATTATTATTGAAGCCATTAACTGCTTGTCCCACAATCTAATACTGCTGCCTTTCATTCCCAGACACTTACCATAAAGCAGAAACAAACATAACCTTAATGGATGACTTTGGAGATCTGCTAATAAATGATCTTTTCAGTGTGAACCTTGAAATGTAAAGATTGACTGTCCTTTCAGGAATTAAGCAGGTTGTCAGTGCTAGTGTGGAGAGGACACTTGATATATCCCTTTAATAAAGCAATTCAGACAATAGAAGTAGTTGGCATCGACCTTGAGCCACAATCTGATTTCAAGCCACTTCAAGTCCTTCTCTGTTAAGGACTTACAAATTGCACCAAAAACATTCGATCAGATCAACGGAGTTTTCCTTTATTTTCAGAAAAGAAACATTCTTTGTCAAACATTTTACTTACTACGAGTGATTTCTCTTTTGTCCTCACACCCCTGTTCTAAAACCTCCAAATAGTCCCATGTTGCAGGCCAGGGGGCTGAGGAAGGAGGGGGAAGTAGGAGAAGGAATATTGGAACTCAGCTCTTTGTGCCCAGTGTTTCGAAAAATAAATGGCAAATACCCAGGGCTTTCAAGTGATTTATTTTTATTTTTGACACACAGAAATTCAAGACAATCGTATGTTGCTGAACACCTCTAGCATTCTAAAGTATCGAGGTTATTCATACAAAATAATCCTGAAAGCGATGACTTGGTACGAGGCCCTGGAGGAGTGCCAAAAGGAGGCCATGCAGTTAGCGAGCATCACAGACCCTTATCAACAAGCTTTCCTGACTGTGCAGACTGTTCTTCGTAATTCTTCATTGTGGATTGGACTCTCAAGCCAAGATGTGAGTACTCCGTCCTAACTAACCCTATTTGGAAATTGTGTGAACGTTTGTTTTCAGAAGCGTTTTCTGTAGGGAAAGCCTAAATTTATCCACAGGGTCTGGAATTTTATTCCAATACCGTCAGTCAGGACTCGGTAAGCATTTATTATAAGGCAGGCTTTGTGCTTAGTGCTACAAACACAAAGGAGAACAGAAGATAGTCCTCGCTCTCAAAGGTTCTCACAGTCTGATGGGGGAGACGTCATTCGGACAACTCTTTCCAAACAAATCATATATGGGGTAGATTGGAGGTGATTGGTAGAGGAAAGTCCTGGCATTAAGAGGCATGAGGAAAGGTTTCTTGTAGAAGATGAGATTTTAGCTGGGACTTGAAGCCAAGGAAGTTGGGGGAAAGGGTGGTGTTGAAGGTGAGGACGGAGAAATTTAATTGTCTTACCACCAATGAGTAGAGCTATATTCCTTCTGTTCACATAGTAGGGAGAGAAATCTCTAGTAAACACCTAGCATGGTTCTTTTCACTTGTTATGATTGACTTGAGATGGATAGAAACTAGGAACTAGGGAAGTTCTCTACATCCAACCATAGAGAAGATAGAAAAAATAGGTCATGGTATCATAGATTTAGAGCTTAAAAAGGACCTCAGAAATCGTCTAGTCCAATCGTTTTATTTTAGAAATTAGAAAATTGAGGCCCAGGTTGGTTACAGGATTTATGAACAGAGAGTAAGTGGCAGAATCAGCATCTGAACCTGGGACTTCTCAGTCCAAATTCATTGTTCTTTCCTCTATACCAGTGGTTCTCATCCTTCCTAATGCCACGGCCCTTTAATACTCAAAAGTGGGCCTATCTGCAGTGGACAGACCCACCTGGAGAGGGATAGAGGAGCAGTGTCTCAGTTCCTAAGACCATCGGAAACATGTGTTTTCCAATGGTCTTAGGTGACCCCTGTGAAAGGGTCGTTCAACTCCCAAAGGGGTCGCAACCCACAGGTTGAGAACCACTGCTCTATATCATGTTATTCTCCTAGGAAGAAGAAAAAAGAAAGCAATGCAGAAGTGTATTGAAGTAGGAGAGAAATTACTGAATAGGAGAACAATATGGTGTCATTTTAATAATAATAGCTAATATTTACATAGTACTTACTGTGTGTCAGACACTGGGCTAAACACTTTACACCCTGGGAGGTTGATGCTATTGTCATCCCCATTTTACAGTCCGGGAAACTGAGGCAAACAAAAGTTAAGTGACTTGCCCAGGGTCACATAGCTAATAAGTGTCTGAGATCAGATTTGAATTCAGATCTTCCTGATTCCAGGCCTCTTGTTCTCTGGATGGGCAACTTCTGAAAGTTTTATGGAAGATAGACTAGAGTGGGGAGAGATTTGAGGCAAGTAGTGCAATGTGGGAGGCTATTGAAATAGTCCAAATGAGAGGTGTCAAAGAACTGAATGAAGATGGTTACTTTGTGGAGAAAGAGTCAAGTGTGAGAGATACTGCAAAAGTAGAAATGACGAGATTTGGCAGTTTAATGGATCTGTAGAGTGAGTGAAGAGTGAGGAGTTGAGGAGAGCGCTGAGTTTGAGAACTTGGGAGACCAGAAGGGTGGTAGAGCCACTGACAGAAAGAAGGTAGTTTGGAAGAAAGGTTTGAGATGTTTCCAGGTATCAAGATTCTATGGTTCCATGAGCCATCTTCCTAAAGACCTCTGGGATCACAAATCTATGGGAGGTGATAAAGTCACCAAAAGAGGTAGTAGAGAGAGAGAGAAAAAAAAGCCAGGACAGAGGCTTCTTGGGAAATTCACTGATAAGCGGCATGATGTGTATGACAAACAGCCAAAGAGACCAAGAAAATAGACCGAACAAGTAGAAGAGAATCAAGAGAGAGTGGTGTTAAACCCTGCTGGGGACGTGTTTCGGAGGGAAAGGATTGTTAAATGCAGCAGAAAGGTCAAGAAGGATAAAGACTAAAATCATCCATCAGATTTAGTAAATACAAGAGATTCCTGGGAACTTTGGAGAGGAGGTCTGAATTGAATAATTAAGTTGGAAGACAAATATGTCTTGAGAAATAGGATGATAGCTTGAAGGGGCGATTGGATCTAGTGAAGAAAACCTGGGCACATTTGAAGGCAGCAGGGAGGTTGCAAGTAGATAAGGAGAGGTTTATATTCCTAGTTCCTTACATATAGTAACGAACAATTAATAAATACCCGTTAGCTTGGAGAGGTAACATCCTCTGGTCCTCTTCTATCAACGAAACCATTTAGAGCCCAGTCCTTTACTGTATCCTTCTCAAGCTCTTGATCCTCCTTCCACCCCTTATTCCAAGATCTTATCATTAGTTCTCTCTCCGTACTTACATCTGTGGCTTCAATTAGCACCTCTTGTGCAGATGACCTTAAAGCATGCTAGACTTGGGGTCATCAAGACCTCCCTTTGCATCCCATACCAGCTCAGTAACTCCAGAAAATGTACTTAATCTAAACCTCAGTTTTCCTCATCTATAAAATGGGACTAATAATATCTGTAGCACTTACAGGATTATCATGATGATCAAATGAACTAATGTATTCTTAAACACTGTGTAGGTGCCTGTTGTGGTAATTGCTACTTTCAAATCTCTATCTCCATTCAAAGCCTCAACTCAGAACTCTCTCTTCATATTCCCAGTTGTCTACTGGATGTTTCTTCCAATGTGTTCCATCAACTTTTCAAAAAGACAAAATTTCTCTCCTTTCTTCCAAACAGCAGGAAGAACTGACTTTCCCCCTTTCTGCTGATGGCAATCTGAGCAAACGTTGAAGGCCTCTAACCTCAGAATGATCTTATGCTCCTCCTTAATTAACCTTTACTCTGCCCACGTGCCCTTTTACCAACTCTTATCAGTACAGAACTGACAGCTCTGCAAGTGGCCCCACATCCGTCCTCTCCTCTCAGTTTCCACTGCACACTCTCAAGAGGAAGTGTAACCTAGCTGCATTTGGCACCAGACAAGACTCGAGCTTGAATTCTGCCTCTAATCTACCTGTATGATTATAGATAAAACACTTTGACCTCGCTGTCTTAACATCCCTCAAAGGGTAGCTGCAAAGTTCAGTTACAGTAATCTATATAAAGTGCATTATAGATATCTAAGCATGAAACAAATGTCTTCTTGCCCGACCTTCCACACCACTGCTTAAGCAATCTTACCAGTGAACAGTTCTTTTCATGCCACCTCTTTACTTTAAAAACCTTCAGTGGCTCCCCATTCCTTTAAATCCTGGCATGTAAAGCCTTCCACAATTGGTTTACAACCCACCTTCACAGGCTCGTCCTGTACCGTCTTCCTTCTCATGCTCTATCCAATAAATCTTGAATACTCTCCCTCCTCTGTTCTCACCCTGCCCTCTTTGGTCGCTGAGCCTTTGCACATGTTTCCCATTCCTGGGACAGCCTCACTCCAACCCTCCCTGCCTCCTGAATTATCTTTCATTAAGGTCCCAGTCAGGTGCTGCTTCTCCCCTCCCTGTAAACTTCACACTTTCTTCTTATGCACATTCTTCCCTTTCATCAGTAATTTGAGTATTCATCAGTATTTTTCTATTCCTGTGAGATTCCATATTAGTATATAAGTTACACATAAATTCTTTGAAATCAAGGTATATTTTTTAAAGTTTTATTGATTTTATTCTGAATTTAAGAAATAAAACAAGCATTTCCATATCATAGTAGAATAGGGGGGAAAAGATGATTGTACATGAAATTGCAAATCTGTTATGTCCAGCTTACTATACTTTTAAATATACAATAAAGCTATCATGTAACTTTTTCCCTTTTTTTATTTCTTCCCCCTAATTCCACTGTAGAGATAGCTACATAGGGGTGCGTGTATGTGTGTGTTTGTGTGTGTGTGTATATGTGGTGTGTATGTGGTGTGTGTGTGCACATGTGGTATGTGTGTATGTGTGTGTGGGGGGGTGTAGTGTATGTGTGTGTATGTATGTGTGGTGTGTGTGTGTGTGTGTGTGTGTATGTGTGTACAAAGTGTCTCTGCCCTGTAAGTTGTACCTTGAATTCCCTTGAACCTACACGTTGTCAGCAACTAAATAGCATGTCTCCCTCTGGGCATGTTGTTACTAGATACCACAGTCAATGAAGGAGAGGAGAAAGAAATCCCTTTTCCCACCCCGTATCCACAAAGCACTCCTACATCTTTCCAGGCCTATTTAAAAAGCCTCCATGGGCATGCCTAATTTATTTGCTTAGCAGCCTATCTCTTTGCTCTCTTATGACTCATTCAGAGAACTGTTTATACTTTGTTAAAGGATAACTGGTTGTGGCCACAGTTTTATAGTTAGTTTAAAATACTGTAATGACTTTATCTGACTAAATTCTGCCACTTGTCAGTGGGGGGTTTAGGAGTGGGAGCAGAGGAAGGAATTTACATACTCTCCCTAAAACATGAAAAAAAAAATCCAAGAAATGTGAGAACTTATATAAGGTGCTATAATGTGAAGAAAGCAGAATCAACAGGACAATATGTAGACTACAGCTATGTAAAAAGAGATGATATTAAAAGGGGGCAAAAAAGCAGGTCAGATACGTGGAACAACATTGGTACCAACTGGTTAAAGTCACAGCACTCACCCTTCCCTTCTCCTAAAAGATAACAAACTACAAAAAAAGAGGTAAACTCTGAAAGTGTGAGGCTGCATGTACTTCCAGTCACAATCAGTTTCATGCTATTTTGCAGGACTGTTTTTGTGTAATATACTTTGGAGTAGTAGTTTATGTGTGCTTTTGCTTAGACTTGTCTGTTGGGTCTGAAGAAAGGTGATCCCATTTTGTAAAAAGTATCTTTACTTTTATAGGATGAACTCAACTATGGTTGGTCAGATGGAAAACATTTCAGCTTTAGCCGCTGGTCTGAAAATAGTGCACAACTTGAAGACTGTGTAATTCTGGACACTGATGGCTTCTGGAAAGCTTCTGGCTGCAGGAGCAGCCAGCCGGGTGCTATCTGTTATGCTGCAGGAAGTAAGTTATCATTCGAAACGTTTCTACTCTTAAATTGTATTATCTCTAAGGGGGAACAAGCTTTAAGTAAGACTGTGACAAATCTTATTTCATACATGGAAGCCATTTACTACTGTAAAATGGTAGGAAAATATTCTCTCGTAAATTGCTTTCCACAATAGACGTGTGCTCTAAAAAGTTGTGTGTAAATAATATTTTTGGGGGGCGGAGCCAAGATGGCGGCGTAGAAGCAGCAACATAGCGCAGCTCTCACATAGCCACCCCAAAATACCCATAAAATAGGACTCTAAACCAATCCTGGAACTCCAAAACGCACACAAAGATACTTCCCACTAAA
>CM053582.1:312512809-312540603 GCA_028627135.1 Pseudochirops cupreus
AAAAAAAAAAATAATATTTTTGTAAACTGGACATTTTCCCACTGACTCTGTTTTTAAGCTATTTTTCACATGGCATCCACTCCTAATATATTTTGCTTCCCTCTGCCTTTTTGTATAAACTAATGCTTATACATCTCTGGATAGTTACCCTTTTATAAGGTCAATAATATGTCTTATGCCTCGTAATTATGTAATAAATGTTTGTTGAGTAAGCAATCTCCAACTTAGTTTTTGTAGTTGTGTAGATTGGTTTTTCTGAAAGTAGTCTATCCATCCCAATTAATTAATTTTCCTTTTTAAAAAAAAGATTCTATATTCCTTAAAAGAAGATTATAACTGGATTTTCTTGGATACCCAATATCTGGAGATGGGGGAAGTGTCATTTAAGTACTTACTTTTGTTGAAGAATATATCTATTTAGATATTGAAGTGTCTCATTCAAATGTGTCTCAAGAAATTACAGAGAGATCTTCAGAAAATTTAGTCAAAATTGTCCTATGAACTTGGTAAAAGTCTTTCCTGTTTGTTTTTTCTGAAATGGACACCTATGAGACCTTCTATGGTGCAAGAAATGTAAAGATTCTATTTATCTAATTTGTTTATATTATTTTCTTTATTTAATAAATATGTAATAATTATATTTAATATTATTTATTTATTTAATAGTAGCTTCTTTCTGAGCATTCAGCCGTTCTACAATGAAGTCAGGAAGGTTATACTGGGCAACTTCCCTTCTAAAGAGGACCAAGTGATCATGAACAATTTGTTTAGCTCTAGGCCATTATATCCAGGTCTTTTGAAAATTCCTAATAAGGTCTAACAGGTTAATTACATGGTATTTAACATTTGTAGGATAATCCAGTAGTCATAATTCTACTTTTTCTAAAGTATGAGCATAAAAATATTGTTAAATGTTTTACTGATGGTTTTATATGTTGATATTATTGCTACTTTGCGATGGCT
Source organism: Pseudochirops cupreus (assembly GCA_028627135.1). Classification (NCBI taxonomy): domain Eukaryota; kingdom Metazoa; phylum Chordata; class Mammalia; order Diprotodontia; family Pseudocheiridae; genus Pseudochirops; species Pseudochirops cupreus. The sequence goes on from CM053582.1 coordinate 312,513,773, forward strand.
TCTCATTCTCCCTTGTTACACTCAAGTAAAATAAATCAACACGCTCACTCATGACTTCTGATAACGTGTGCCTCGTGTCACACCTTTGATCAGCTGCCCTTCTGCCAAGAGGAGGAAAGCATTCTTTTTTGTTGTTTTGTTGTTTCCGTCACGTCCAGCTCTTCAAGACCCCATTTGGGGCTTTCTTGGCAAAGATACGGGAGTGGTCCGCCATTTTCCTTCTCCAGCTCATTTTACAGATGAGGAAACTGAGGCAAATGGGTTTAAGTGACTTGCCCAGGGTCACACAGTTAGTAAGTGTCTAAGGCCAGATTTTAACTCGGGAAGAAGAGTCTCCTTGACTCCAGGCCTGGCACTCTATTCCCTGTGCCGCCTAGCTGCCCTAAGCATTCTTCACTCTTGCCTATTAAAATCACAATTAGTAACATCATTTATCAGAGTTTTTAAAATGTTTTTCAAAGTCAGTTTCCTTTATGTTGTTATGATTGCCGTGTAAATTGTTCTCGTCATTATGCATGCTTCATTCTGTATGTTTATTCAGCCCTCCCCAATGTTCTCTGGAACCTGTATATTCTTCTTTTTCCCCTAGAACACAATAATATTCTATTCCTATTTTATGCCACAATTTGTTCGGCCCGTTCATTGGACTCCTGCTTCCTCTCCACCTCATTGTTACCACAAAAAGTGCTGACATAAATATTTTTGTGCGTATGTCCCCTTTCCCTCTGTCTTTGACTTTCCTTGTAGGATATGCATTGTGCTACTATTGTAGAGCCAAAGATTATATTCAGTTTTGGGGTTTGAGGGATTAAAATTCCAAGTTGGCTTTTTTTTTTCAGGATGGCCGGAAGAATAAAATCTGTGGTGCCCGCTTTATAGAGCTCTAGGGAGGAAAGTGCTTCCCATATTTTAAAGTGTTGTGGAAATAGGAGTGCTTATAATCACCTGTGGTCATTATATCTTCTAGATGAGACAGAAGGAGAGGGAAAGAAAGTCGATGCTGTGAAGTGTCCATCTACTGTTCTCCACACACCTTGGATACCATTTCAAAATAGTTGCTACAATTTCATGATCGCCAAAAATAGGTTCCTAGCAGTAACAAAGGATGAAGCGCAGCTTAAATGTCAGGAGCTAAGTAAGTATAGTGTATTTCAGAATTTGTGCTATGATTTCCAACTCTCGTATGCACAAAAAGGATTAGATAAAAGAAGAACATAGGGGAGGCATGTTGTCGATATTTCTATTTCGCGGTCTACTCCTACATCTCAGAATTTCTCATTAGGTATTTCCATTTGTACCACTTCATTTCATCAAAAAAAAAAGGATAAAGATTTCCATATTGAGAAGATAAAAGCAGTAGCAGCCTCTTTCCTTCTTCCAGTTTTAGAAACAAACAGGTAAACATAAGTTTGTTGTTATTTAGTCACGTCAGTCCTGTCTGACTCTTTGTGACCCCATTTGGGGTTTTTCTGGACAGAGATACTAGAGTGGTTGGCCATTTCCTTCTCCAGTTCATTTTACAGATGAGGAAACTGAGGCAAACAGGGGTAAGTGACTTGCCCGGGGTCATACAGCTAGTAAGTATCTGAAGCTACATTTGAACTCAGGTCTTCCTGACTCCCAGCCCAGCACTCTCGCTGCGCCACTTGGCTGCCCCATATTTGTAACATGAGTGTTTTAAACAAAGTAGAGAAATCATTCAGGTGTTATCATACGATTTGGCAAGGGTCTGGGTAAAAGCGGGAGTCTAGAGTGAGGCAAGTGGCCCAAGCAGTAGATTAAATTAGAGGAAGAATACTATTGATAAGATAAACAGTAGCATAAAATTATGCTAATTTATTTATTTATTTTTAGTTTACAACGTTCAGTTCCACAAGCTTTTGAGTTTTAAATTTTCCCCTCCCCCCAAGATGGAGTGCAATCTGATAGAGGCTCTACATATACATTCGTATTAAACATAGTTTCACATCAGTCATGTTGTAAAGAAGAATTAGAACCAATGGAATGAGGCATGAGAAAGAAGAAACCAAACAAAAAAAAAAGAGAGAGAGCAAATAGTATGCTTTGATCTATATTCAGACTCTCTAATTCTTTCCCTGGATGTGGATAGCATTTGCCATCACGAGCCTTTTGGTGTTGTCTTAGAACCTTGCGTTGCTGAGAAGAGCCAAGTCTATCAAAGTTAGTTATTGTACAATGTGACTGTAACTGTGTACAATGTTCTCCTGGTTCTGCTCTCTTCACTCAGCATCAGTTCGTATAAGTCTTTCCAGGTTTTTCTGAAGTCTGCCTGCTCCTCATTTCTTATAGCCCAATAGCATTCCATCGCATTCACATACCACAACTTGTTCAGCCATTCCCCAATTGATGGGCATCTCCTCAGTTTCCAATTCTTTGCCACCACAAAAAAAAGAGCTGCTATAAATATTTTTTGAGATACAACCCTAGAAGTCATTAGTTATTTTAAAATTAAAAAAAAAAAGCTGTGCTCCTCCAGACTATCACAACCAGCCCCTCTTTAAGGCATGCGGGAGAAAGGGGAAAAGCTTGAATACAATCATATCCAAGCCCCCTTCTGTATAAGCACAGACAGAAGGCAGAACTGACCAGTATGGGGGCCATAGGTTCTGCTCACCATGTGGTCATAGCTTGTAGGCTGCAGGGAGACAGGGAGAAAGTGTCTGAGCCGGAATAAAAATCCAGTGAGGGAGCAGGACACTTTCCAGTAGTAGCATAACTGTAACCGTTCCCCTTGTCTTTGAGGCTAGGGTACCAAAGAGCCAAGTCAGCAGGAGTCTTGTCTGAGCACGTAACTGACTACTTGGCAAGCATTGGTTCTGTAAACTTGAGTCATTTAGAGTAGAGGTGTGCCTGCAACATTCCCCAGTATAGCCCAAATCTGATTAAAATATAATTGGGAAATATTTAACAAAATAAATAGAGTAAGACATAGATTTCATTACATTTTAAAACTAAGTAAAAAATGTGGCCCACAGGGATATTTATGTACAGATTAATGGCCACATTTCTATTTGGCATTGACAGCACTGCTGGAAACGTGGGGGCAAGAGATCCCTTTAACCAGAAGTAGTCTGGGTGTGCCTTTTCTACCTGCTCCTTTGATGTGAGTTTCTTGTATTGCCTGGTGCTTGATGCCACTGGTCCTGGCCTCTCTGACAGGTTGTCTTGTGTATGTATGTGCAAGTTTTAATTCAGGAAGCATTTTTTAAAATGCTTACTATGTGCCAGGCACCATACTAAGTGTTGGGGATACAAAGAAAGGCAAAAGGCAGCCACTTCCCCTGAGGAGCTAACAGTCTAAGGGGGAGACATAACATGCAAATGACTATGTACAAACAGGCTACATACAGGATAAATAGGACATAATTGGCCAAGAAGGCACCAGAATTAAGAGGGCATATGGAAAAGTTTCCTGTAGGAGGTAGGAGTTTAGCTGGGACTTGAAGGGAGCTAAGAGGAGAGAGAGCATTCTAGGCATGGGGATCAACCAGTGAAATCACCTCGGAGTCAGGAGGGGAGTGTCTTACATAAGGAATAGGAATACAATAGGAAGGAGGCCACTGCCACTGAATTGAAGAGTGCATGGTGGGGAGGGAAGAGAAGGGAAGTGGAAGGTGCCGAAAGACTGGAAAGGTAGTGGGGGGCGGGGGGCTACATTATAAATGATGTTAAATGTGTGTAAGAAGAGTGAAATCTCTCTGATCAATCAAGCTTTCATCAGTTAGTGTTTTTCTCTGGATAAGAAAGAGAACCCATGAATCAACTTGAACTGCCCAAGGTCCCTGCAGGTAGAAGAATGAACTTAAAGAATGAGTGACTTATAAAGACTTTTTCTGAGGGTCTCCCTTCTTCCCACTTTGGTATTCTTACCCAGAAAGAGACTTTCCTCAGAAAGTCTCCTTTGAGGGAAAATTACATAAAGTGATAAGAAAAGGGGAATGGGATAGCTGGAGATTACGAGCTGTAATTTGTAGGAAGATAACATATTTCAAAATTTCCCTTATCTACCACACTGACAATTCTCACTGTATGTAAGTGGAGTATTCCACAGACCTCTATGTCAGAGCAATTTTTATGTAATATGAATTTGCCCTAGGCACCAACTTCACTTGGTCTTATGTAACGAAGGCATACACCAAAGTGCTGTTATTAAATATTGTACCATGAGAGTAAACAGAATTACGAAGGGTAAAGTTAATGATAAAGAATGCACAGTACTATACCGCAAAGTTAACATAAGAGTGCTGTGTGTTGCCCCTCCCCCTAGCTCTTGTCACTGGTGGTTGGCTATGCAATGTTTTTCACAAAGCTATTGAGAGGTGTTTGGAACAGTGGCTCTCTTTTTTTTCCTTGCATAACTGATAATATCAAACAATATTATCCTGTTCTAGACTTTGAACTTATAAAAATCTTGACATATTTGGATCAATCTTTTCAATACAAGAAACAATTTCACTCAAATGATGAAATGCTTCTGTCAGCTGTTTCATTGTGAACCCTTTTGATTTGACCTTGGGTTCTCTGCAATCTTTGCAGCTAGCTGCTCAATCAAATCCTCATTCAATAGTTCTCCCTGAGATGCAATGAACTCCTCTACATCATTCTCATCTACTTCTAACTCCAATTCCTGGGCTAGTTTTACAGTTTTTTACTTCTTCAGACATTTCATCTTTATCAAATCCACAAAAATTGAAAAACTGCAAGAACACTTTTTTTTTCCAAACTCTCTTCATACATATTTCTGTTATATCTTCCCATGGTGCTAGCAATATTCCAGAATGCATGGTCAGTAATTTAAGACTTCCAGAAATCTTTCAATGTCAAGTCCTTATCTGCATCCAAAGCTGCAATTTCCTGGGCAAATGTAGTATGAAAATAAAGTGCTTTGACAGTCACAATCACTCCCTGATCCTGATTTCTTTCAGAATTCTTGACATAAAGTCAAATTTGCATAATGTGAATTTACATAAAGGAAGAACTGTCGGTATATAGAACATTGTTCACTATTCAGTTTAATTTGTGATTAGGTGAGTTTCTCACACCCCACTAAAAGAGGTTAATTAGTATAAAGTCATTCTGTGACATGGCCTCTTAAAGGCCATTCATTCATGTTATTAATATGAATAGTTTGTCCTCTGTAGAGATGGGTTGGTACAGTCTGAAAAGATACTTTGATATTAGAAAGTGAAGGGTATAAACATGTTTTCATTTGTCCTCTACAACTATAGGATTCTCTGCTTGATGTAGACTAAATTTAACTTCTTGACCTGTTTTCCATTCCCTGTTTAGGAGTGTAGGGAGGTGTATATATTGACATGTTAGCATAATCTTTCACTGTAATTGGGCTTTGATGAGCTCATTGATCAAAGTAAATCTAAATATTAAATGTTAACAGTTTTGACGTGCAGTTAATTGAAGACTTTTGATTTAATAGATCCAAAGGCACACGCTCTGAGTATTCGAGATGAGAGAGAGAATGACTTTGTTCGTGAACAGCTTCTGTACTTCAATTATATGGCTTCATGGGTATTGTTGGGTATAACTTATGATGGTAAGTTTGTTTAAAGATTTTTTTTCCTTCTCTTGGTCTTGTTCTACATAATTACCTATTTGTCAATCTACAAAAGTATGGGTGACCAATGGAATATATAACTCCATATTTAGGATTCAGGGTAAAGAAGCAAGAAGGAATGACTTTGACTTACGTAAATTGTGAGATCTTTTGTCCCACTCTTACCCTTTACTCATACTCTACCCTTGCAAAAGTTAGAGTCAAACAATGGAAAATGATTTTTCCTTTAATTAGATAAGTCATGAAAGATCTGGAATTGGGTAGCAGAAAAGAGGTCCGGGAAAGAGAGGTTTGAGAATCATATACAGATGATAATAAAAATATAAGCTTCCTAAAATATGTATTATATTAAAATGTATGTATGTATTGTATACATATATATATATATACTTATTCATATATTCATATATATAGATGGCTAGACAGATATGTATATACAGATGTGTGTGTATGTGTGTGCATGCATATGTGTGCCCAGGATAGTGGAAGATAATGAAAAGATGTGAGAGAAAAGAAGAACTGGAAATCATCAACTCCGATTATTTCAGTCTTTCTTGGAATAAACTTAATAGATTAATTCCTCCATTTAATCCCTATTTCTTCATTAGTAATCACTGATGGTTCCTATAGAGTTATTATGGCTTCTGGGTGAGTTTATTGGAGTGTATCTATGTCCACACACACACACACACACACACACACATATGACAAGAGATGTGTTTATTATAAAAGATAAATATATTGTTTCTGTCCATATATGTGCACATAAACATACAAATGGATATACACACACAATTTGTTTAAAATTTTGAGCCAATTTTTCTTGAGACAATCACTAGAAACTTCTTTTCATATATCTTTAACCATTTTTTATAGACATTATACAAGGCAAGGGTTCCTAAAGTTTTCTGCCTTGTAAACTCCTTTGGCAAGTTGTAAACTTCTTTGGCAAGTAAATTCTATGAACCCTCTCTCAAAATGATGTTTTTAAATGCATTAATGTAATAGGATTGCAAAGGAAATAATTATCAAAATATTTTTTGAATTTCATAAACCTGATGTTAAGATACCACCCCCACCCCATATATAAACTGTTATGGAGACTTCTTTTTTAAACTCTCAACCTAAAAACCCATTTTAAGAATGCATAACATTCTGAAATTTCTTCTAATAGTTAGATCTGTCCTAAAGAAATACTGGAATAGCAAGTAGTTACCTTCCTCTAAATGAAATACCCCAAATTCAGTAACTTTGACTATCAGTTGGTATTAAGTACAACCAAGAAGTACAGTCTACATTTCTAGCTACATCCTACATGACAAATGCTTGATCTTATTCATCCTTACTGTTTAATACATAAAACATCTTTACTTCTCAACCACTTTCAGGTAAAACCCCCTAAACAATATCACCCCCTTCCCATGCAGATGGGTAGCCAAGTGCCAATGGAGAGCACAAAAACCTAGGTCAAGCTATGGATTTACCCTTTGCCATTAACTAAGGGTCAGGGATGATGGTGGCAAAGTTTAGAATTTAGCTGATGGTAAAAGGCAGATCTGTAGTTTGGTCTCCTAATACTTTGCCTCCTAATGCCTTTTAGATATAAATGGAAAATATTTCTTTTGGAGATTGAAGAGAAGTTTTTAGTGAGGGTTCTCAAGGGGAATGGCCTCAATTTGTTAAGCAACCAGCTGAATAACAATAATAATAATTGACATATATAGCCCTTTAACATTTGCAAAGCACTTTAATTTCATTATCACATTTGAGCCCCCAATATATAGGATATTGTGCCCTTTTAGCAGATGAATAAACTGAATCTGAGAGGTTAAATTGCTCCCTTGGGATTACCTGGCTAGTAGTGTTAGAGTTGATACTTGAATCTATGCCTTCCCGATACGGATGCTCCAACATTCTGAATGTCCAATTACATTCTTGATTTTAAGATCAGTTTGAAAGTTCTAGTTTTTCGTTCTGTAGTCCAGCTCTGCAAAGGCATTTTGTTGCTTTTTTTTTTTTTATTTTGACTGGCTCAAGATGAGACCATGGGCCAGAACTGCAGGAAGAAGTTACAAGATGTTAGCAGAGGTGGTGAACCTTTGACCTCAAGGAAAAGGATTTGTTCTGTGAAGTTTGGAGTCAGTGAGAGGGCCACACTTGAGGACCTAGAGGGCCTTGTGAATCAAGGCCACAGGTTCCCTACCCGTTAGAGCCACAATATGGCCACTAAGAAATATCCCATCCTTTGGCGGAACTCATTCTAGAAGAGCAAGTGTTGTCTTTGCATAGAACTATGGCATATGTACATCTATTTACTAAGTGGGGAAAAAGCAAAGAATTTTGGAGAAGTGAGGTACCCTTGACCTTGACATTGAAGCATATGCCTTATTCTCTGTTGGTTAAGAGAACCATAAAAATAAAGCAGCAGGCCATAAAATGTAAACATATGTACTGCGTCTCCTTAGCATAATTACTATAGACAGATGCTTAGGTTCTTTGCCAAGTGAGATGAGAACCAGTAGGGAAATGGGAATAGCTGGGCCAAGAACTGGTAAGAAAATTGGAACACGGATGAACCTGGCACCATTTGTTATGCCAATTAGAATTTTGATGAGGTTGGCACCTTCTTTGAAAACTACTTATAAGACTGGACTATAGCACTCAATGCCACATTGAAATTTGTGAATCTCGCATGCACTATATTTGCTTGTGTATTTTCTCCCCCCTCTGCCATCACTTTTGAGGAGAAGGTACAATCTTTAATATCTGTATGATTGCAGTCTAGTTTGTGAGCCGTAACCTTGAACCCCTGATGAACACTGCACAAGATTAGTTGGTGAATTAGAACCTTCTTCATAAAAGCAAATGGAAGAATGTTCAACCCCTATTCATGCCTCTTCAGCTTCCCTTACCAAGCCTTCAAATACTTTCAGTAGTTGCTGTAACTGATAGCCAAGACAGCCCCTATTGAGAAAATTATGTAACAACTGCCTAAGTTAATGGCCAGTAACCTAGAACATTTTCTCATTGCCATAGTTTAGCAGTCAATGATGAAAATAGAAAAGAAATCATGTAAGTAAAATGTAATAATTTCTGAAGAAATATGCAAAATTTCATCCACCTGTTTGCTGTAATCTACTTCCATCTACCAAGCTAATGATTATTGAAGTATATACAAATGCTGATGGTTCAGATCAAGACTACTGATTTCCAGACTTGATCTTACAGTACTATTGACACACACTGAAATTATACTTATTTTTAAAATGTAGCCAATTAAAAGCATGCCATATTGTGGTGAGGCCAAGAGTATTACAAAATCTATGAGAGAGAAAGAATGATCCCATTGCTCTGAAAGTAGCAAAGACTAATAAAGAAAGGGTATGAGAAGGAAGTTGTCAGGTTAAACCTGTTAGCAGCCCCAAATGGGTTTATGAGGCTTAACAGTTTTATTTCTAAACATATTTCTTCTTTTTAGATGATTCTTTAAAGTGGTCTGACAAGACTGCTTTGTCCTATGTGAACTGGAAAACAGGAAGACCAACTATAGAAAACAAGCAGTTTTATGCTGGCTTGAATACTGATGGTTTCTGGGACATCTATGTTTATCATAGTGTCGAAGAAGCTCTTTATTTTCACCAACGCAGCGTTCTTGCTTGTAAAATTGAAATGGGTAAGTAATGAATCTAATTGTCATAATTAAGAGAAAAAATGAAACATGGTTGAATATTAGTTAAGATGGCTTTGTTCTTATTATAATTAGAAAGGGAGAATTTAAATTCACAGGTGACAGTTTTTTAGCATAATGGGAAGTGATCAAAAAAACTGCCTAGAAAAATACTAAGGATGCAATCCTGTGATTGATTAGGACCTTAGAAATCGAATCCATTTGCAGTATATTGACTAGAAAAATGTGGAGAGCTTTAAAGGTAGTTCAAGTGGAAAATCTGAAAAATATTAAAAGCAAGTACTGGCCTACATTTGTTTTTAATATCAGTGTTTTGCTCAAGACTGGATTTTTAAAAGTTGGGCAGATTTAAATTAAGGAGAGTCAGCATGGTATAGGGTATAGAGAACCAATCTTAGAGTCAGGAAGACTTGTATTCAAGTCTGGCCTCTGACAAATTTTAACTCTGGAACTCCTGGTGATTAATTCATTTAACCCATCAGTGCCCCTAGACAACTGTCTAACACTGTAAAGCTGCAGAGTTGGTGCTGATCTGCTCTGGTAAAGGGAGTTTGTCACCAGGATTTTTCTATATCTGTGAAATTATAAGTCCAGTCCCTCTTGCACCACTACCAAAGGGGAAGAAAGGAAATAAGGATGAAATGTAAGCTAAAGAATTGTCTTTGCCTCATAAATAGCAATCAAAGGATTGCAAAGCATCTCCCTCATGATTCTATGCAGTGTTTTAATCCCCATTTTACAGATTTAGAAACAGAGGCATCTGGAAGTTAAGGGATTTGCTCGTGATCACACAGTTGATATATGTATAAGATAGAATTCAGATCCAGGTCTGTATTCAAGTGTGGAAATCCATTTGTCTCTTCCATATTTCTTCTTTATACGTGCACTGAATCTGAAGCCAGAAGACCTGGGCTTAAGTTGCAGCCCCAACACTTACTAATCCAGGGGTGGGGAACCTGGAGCCTTGAGGCCACATGTAGCTTTCTAGGTCCTGGGGAGCAGCCTTTTGACTGAGTCCAAGTTTTACAGAATGAATTCTTTTATTGGAGGGATTTGCTCTGTGAAGTTTAGATTCAGTCAAAGGGCCACACTTGAGGACTAGAGGACCACATGTGGCCTCAAAGCTGCAGGTTCCCTACCCCTATGCTAACCTTTCCAATTCTCATCTGTAAAATGGGAATACTTTAATTACCTTACAAGATTGCTCTAAGAAAAGGGTTTGGTAAACTTTAAAGTGCCTGTGTGAGCAATCATTAATTACCACCAAGCAGAACAGCTTACAAATAGTAACTGACATAGTGTTTATTGAGATTGCATAAATCTAAGTAGGAATTGTTTCAGTTAGTTCTAAGAACTTACTGATAATGAAAATAAAACACTATTTAGGCTTTCCTTTAGAACAGTGGTTCTCAACCTTCCTGATGCCACGACCCTTTAATAGTCACATGTGGGTATGTCTGCACATGGGCGGACCCGCCTGGAGATGGATAGAGGAGGTTCCTAAGACCATCAGAAATATGTGTTTTCCCATAGGCGACCCTTGTGACCCCTGTGAAAGGGTTGTTCAACCCCAAAGGGGTCACAACCCACACGTTGAGACTCGCTGCTTTAGAACTACTGAATAGATTAGACCAGACGCAGCTCTTAATGGAAATATGGAGTAGGTTTTCACAGTCTGCTGAAAGATATTAGCAGCCTCCTTCCCTCGCTTAATATCCTACCAGAGTGCTGTAGCAGTGATGGTGGAGAGGATGAAGTCTCCTTTGGACCTTCTCGCCAAGTCTCTCTATAGGATATTCACCAATCTTAGACAGCAGTTGGACATCAGTGACGTCCAACTTGAGAGGGATGGTTCAGATCTGGACCTTTTCAGGGGAATCCTTTTAAGGTCCCATCCATCCCAGATTTCTTTTTTTTCTGAAAGAGAAAATGATCAGTATCAGGAAACAGGGACTATATTTCATTTTGTCTTTGAATCACATTTCTTATAAATAAATACAGGATTGCTGAATTTGATTTAACTTGATTTGGGGCCCCTTTATGGAAATCCTGACTTGGCCACCTACCAGCTGTATAACTTTAGACAAATCACTTAACCCCTCATGGTTTCTTCATCTGCAAAAAGCAGCCAGACTAGATGGTCCATAAAATTTCTTCCATCTCTGACATTCTGGGACAATGAGACCTGAGGAGAATGGCATCATCTAAAATGTCATTACTCAGTCCTATCATGAGTCTTTACATTTGTAAAAAATGCATAGATATCCAGTGGTATGCTGGTAAATGTTTAACAACCAGCTGTAGGGGGGGTGGGGGCCCCGGAGGGGATGCACAACACACTTGAGTTTAATCTGCATTATTAACATTTTCTCCAACACTTTCTCAAGTCTAAACATCAGCAAGTCAATAAATTAAGTCCTGATTGTAGTACTGTCTAGTGCTTAGCACAGGGCCTTACACACAGTAGGCACTTAATAAATACTAATTGACTGTCTGAAGTATAGTTTAAATTTGTTTAAATTCAAGCACTAATATCTTATTTAAACATCATAGTTGACTACAAGGAAGAATACAATCGTACCCTGCCACAATTAATTCCATATGAAGATTCTATATATAATGTTGTTCAAAAAAAATTCACATGGTATGAAGCCTTGAAAGAATGTTCCCAAAATGGGGGCTCTTTAACAAGTGTGCATGACAAAAAGAGTAAGCTTTTTTTGGAGGATCTTGCAAAACGCGATGGATTTCCATTATGGACTGGACTGTCAAGTCACGATGTAAGTAGCATTTTACAGAATTATGCATATAAAGCTTTCTCACACATATTCAATCAGTATTATCTTCATTTAGTAGATGGAAGCGTTCAGCTCATAAATTATGTATGGATCATAAATAGACCCTGCCCATAAATAATTAATTCCAAAATTACTCTAAATTTGATGTCTTTGAGATATAATTTCGAAACCCAGCATGATAATTCAGTGTAGTATGTTAAATTGCATCTTGGTATCAGCACTATTGGGGATTTTATTTTCAAAACCATTTCTTTCCCTGCTACTCCCTCTAGTCCAAAGCAACCAAGTGTCCTAGGAATTATTATAGTTCTGGATTATATTATGCCATCTGTCTCACCAGAAATTCATGATACCTACTGAGATTTTGGTAACAGGTGAGAACTATGAATGAGGTCAGATATCATAAAGAACATACAACATGGCCCCCGCCTCACAAACCCTCTTGGCTCAGATACTTTTCTTCCTATATGCCTACGCCACCCCCCGCCCCTTTGAGACCATTAAATGAATTCATTTCAACCTTTTCTATCTAAATTGTAGCTGATACCAATGTACCAAGGCAGTGAATCATGTGAAAAATGTGACTCTACGATGATTCTGACACAAGCCAAACGTAGAATAATAATAAGTGATAATACTAGACTTTGATATTATAATTCTAGAATTATAACAGATGCTGGGAGACAATTACTTATGCAATTTAAAGAAATTTTTACTAATATACTTAAAATGGGACCAGAGGATCATAGACCTAAAAGGGACTTTGACATTCATTTAGGCCAGCCTCTTCATTTTATAGATGAAGACCTGAGGCACAGAGAGATGAGGTCACTTGTCCAAGGGCACTTACTACCCATGGTACTGTGGGCAAATGACTTAGTCTCTCTAGGTCTCAGTTCCTTATCTGTAAAATGAAGGAGTTAGACCCTTATCTCTAAGGCCCCTTCTGGCTCTAAATAGTTTGTCGACTATCTTAAGGATGTGTTTTAAGTAGAAAAAAGTTCTTTAATATTACCACATGCAAATGGCTCCCAGCATTTGTCACAATTTATAGAAGAACTTCTAAAAAAAATCAGTCCTCTAGAGACAGAATAAAACCTCAACTTGAATATCCCAATTTCAACTTGTTTGTATGAAAGCGTTCTAAGTTTTGTATAAAATCCTAAAGTTAAAAGTCTTAGATCAATAAACCAAATAAATATTCCATTAGAGTACTAAGAAATACAAAACTAATGTATCCTTCTATTTTTTAAGCTCATATAATGGTTTATTTTTTTTAACCTAAACATGGATCTAAATTCAGAACCTCATTATTATTCATTAAAACAGGGAAGTGAATCATCTTTTGAGTGGTCTGATGGAAGCACATTTGACTACATTCCATGGAAAGAACAAAATTCTACAGGAAATTGTGTTGTCTTGGATCCGAAAGGAATTTGGAGGCATGAAAAATGCAATTCTGTTATGGATGGTGCTATTTGTTATAAACCTAAAACAGGTAAGTCTTGCTTCAGAATGTTATGTTTGTTGCATGCATGTATTACATAGCATTGTCTTGGCTGTGCCTTCTCTGGACAGCGGAGGCCTGCATCAAACAGGTTAGACTGCTCAACAAGAGCCACCACCCACTAAAATGAGATATAACTTCCACTATCTCCCTGTCCCTCCTTCCCTTCTGAATGGGCAAATCAGAGCAATTCTCTCTTGGACTTCTTGTGAGGGAACTCACTACATTTATATGATCAACAGCAAAAGTATCAGAGGCTAATGAACTTTAGGGCTGGAAGGGGACCTTTGAGATTATCTGGTCTCATCTCATTTTGGAGGTAAGGAAGCTGAGACACAAAGAGGTTCAAACGTCCAAGGTCAAAATTTTATACATGGTGGGAACTCTTCAGAGGTTTAAATTGTTATGTATCCATGGAGACATTTAGATAATTATAGGCACTATAGTTGAAATACAAACATATGTAAAATTCTCGCCTTTGGACACAGGAAGGGTCATTGTAAACCTGGGACTTTATTTTGATCTAATTGATTTCCTTTATTCTTCTACTCTAGGAAGGGTCCATGACACAAAAAAAAGTTAAAGAAACTTTTCCCTAAAAGCCTTTCTCCTGAAATTTTATGATAGTTCTGATAGGATAAATAGTATCCAAAATGTTAATGAGCATATATGCTTAACCCTAGATAAAAAATATTATATTTAAGTCAGTAAGCTAATCAACATTTAGCAGGCACCTACTATGTGCAAAGCACTAAGCTTAGCACTGAGTATACTAATGAAAATTAGGAATAGTCCCTGCCCTCAAGAGAGAGCAAGATGCATTTGGGGTCAGGGGACCGAAGTTCACATCCCAACTCTGCTGCTTACCATCTCTGTGACCTTCCTTCCTTCGGCTATAAAATGTGGAATTTGGACTCTATCCTTAAGATACCTTCTCACTCTGCATCCCAATATGAAAAACTTTAAAATAGGAAGTCCTTTAAAACAGCTTTTCCAATTGTCAACTATTATTAGCTCCCAGAATTTAAAAAAAAACTATTTACTTTGCTACCATTTAATATAGCCTGGAATGATGAACTGCCTCTCATTTGGAAGTTTATAGTAAAGATCCCAACCTGTAAATGTTCAGAAACATGATGCTTAATGTTTAAAATAGCTCTTGGGGCAGCTAGGTGGTGCAGAGATAGAGTGCTGGTCCAGAAGTCAGGGAGACCTGCCTTCTCAAGTTCAAGTGTGACCTCAGACACTAGTTGTGTGACCCTGGGTAAGTCATTAAACCCTGTTTGCCTCAGTTTACTCATCTGTAAAATGAGCTAGAAAAGGAAATGGCCAACCACTCCATCCAGTATCTTTGCCAAGAAAACCCCAAACAGGGTCACAGCTAGACATGACTGAAACAACTGAACAACAACAAAATACAGTTCTTACTACGTGCTAGTCCTTGTAGTAAGTGCTTTACCGTTCTCTCATTTGATCCATACAATAACCCTGGAGGATAGGTGCTATTATTATCCCTGTTTTACAGATGGGGAAACCAAAATAAACAGAGGTTAAATGACTTGCCCAAGGTTACAAAACTATTAAGTGTCTGAGGCTGAATTTGAACTCAGTTCTTGATTCCAGACTCTAGCAGAGTTTTCTATTTAAACACAATCTACTAAGCATCTTTTGTCCTAAAGGAAAAAAAAAACACCTCTATATGTCCCTTTCCATAACTCAGAAATTACTTTTTTTTACTTATAGTAGAAGGGAAAATGAGAGGCAAGTGAATGATTCCAAGCTATTATGCTCATCAGAGAGAAAGTAGACATGCCCTTTAGAGTGCCGTGGAAGTTAAGATGGAGTGGCATTATGTATGGAAATAGTTTGGCATTGCGGCTAGGTGGCACAGTGAATAGAGCAGCAGCCCTGTAGTCAGGAGGACCTGAGTTAAAATCCGGCCTCAGACATTTAACACTTACTAGCCATGAGACCTTGGATGAGTCACTTAACCCCAATTGCCCTGCCCTCCCCCCTCCAAAAAGCAAAAAAAATAAATAATAATGTGGGATGTCACCAATTTCAGGTAACCAAGAGATAGCCATGTACCGTTACCTTTTAGGTAACTATAGATATAAAAAGTTCAGGACTAGAGATGAAAAGAATCCTTAATAAAGCTGATGGTGGAAGGCATAAGAGTGGGTGAGCGCTTGATGAAATTAAGCTCACAGAAGGGGAAAACCAGAGCAATAAGAACTGAGCCGGGGAGAAGTTTTCAAGTTACAAGTTGATGATTGTTGTTTGTCCTTCCTTCTCAAAGAGGACCATGACCTCAGGAAGGTGATGTCATGACTTGCCAGTGAATTGGACTTAAGTGAGGCAGCGCTGTGCAAAGTCTCCAGCCTCACTCTTTCCTCCCGAGGCACCTGGGTCCAGTGACAAGATAAAGATCCGGACAAGTGGAGATGGCCCACGATGGCCCAGGATGCAATGGGAGACGTTGGCCTTTTACAGCTTAGGTCTTTCCCAGGTCTCGGTTTGTCTGAGGCAGTGACCATTCAGTCACAACTCAGAGGAGTTAGGAGGTAAAAAGGAAGGCAGCCCATAGAGCGTCACAAACTCCAAAGAAGGAAAGAATGTCAGCAATTATCTAAGTTGTTCCCTACTTTTGCAACATGAAAATCACTTCAGAGTGATTCCAAAACACCTACAACTGTGAGACAAGGCCAGCAGAGAAAGTGTTAGCCCATACCTCAATGAGAATACTGTCGACAGCATTCCCAGCAAGTGGCAATCTGGCCTTCATTCAAACACCTTCTGGGAGGGGGCACTTCTACCTCCCAAAGCAAAGCATTTCTGCTGAGGAAAGGTTACACGTCCCTGCCCGTGATACTTCAGACAAACTATTTAGAAGGCCTCTGAGTTCTTTTCAAGCCCTGAATCTTTGATCCTAATATCTCTGAGCCTCTGTTTCCTTATCTGTAAAATGAAGATGATCATGCTAGTTATACATTTTCCCTCATAGGATTGTTGTAAGGAAAATGCTTTGCAAACTTGACAGTTTTACAGCTTTCTTTTTTTTTTTTTTGAGGGGGAAGGAGGCTTCATGGTATAATGGTAAGCATACCTGCTCTGGATTCAGAGGACCTATGTTCAAATCCTGCCTCTGTCTCTTACTATCTTTATGACTTTTTGTGAATCACTTAACTTTCCTGGGCCTCAGTTCCCCATCTATTAAATGAGGAAGCTGGACTAGATGTCCTCTGAGATCTCTTCTGGCTCTTCATCTATGATCCTGTGGTGGCTATCTTCTAATTTCGAGTTTAAAAAAAAATTACATCCCAGAAAGGTGTTCAAAAAGGTGAACTCTGAAAAGGGAAGGAGCTCTTGCTCTTCACATGATCTATTGTCACCTGATGCCAGGGCTGTCCTGTACTAAAAGCAGAGGAACTTAATTTTATTTACAGTTTCTCCTACATGCATATAAGTAATCACCTTATCAATTTTTTGCAGCTAAACTGCAACCTCTTCAAAAGTCTTCATCACGGTGTCCATCACCAAGAGGGATTCCATGGATTCCATTTGGAGACTCCTGTTATACATTTGACAAGGCGCTGTACAGTTTTTCTGAGGCCAAACAGCTATGTCCAGAACTTGGTACGGTACACTTCTTATTACTTAACTTAGACCCGCTCAGGGTGAAGATAATGAAAGAAATTCAAAGTGATTCGTGCCATCCTAGGTATTAGTAAATAATAAAGTTTTGATGAAAATAGCAATGTGGAAAAAAATTATGTTTTAGTCCCGGCAGTAACAAGTTATGTGGGTCATTGAGTTGGGTCTCCTTGGATACACAGTACATGGAGATCATTTACTCAGACTGGGAAAATGCTGTCTACATTGCCCATCTAGCATAGTGTCCATCTGGTTAGTATCCTTGCATTAACAATTTAACCACACAAATGGAAACCTCATCGAATTAGCCTACTTCTGTCTTACAATTTCTATTTATTTGAAAAGATGTTCTAATGCATGGTGGGTGCTGAATAACGGAATTGTGTCTAGGATGTACTATTCCACATATAAAACTTAAGATAAATTAAGAAAACTCCTAACACTAAAGGATGTAAAGAATTCAAAATATCTTTGGAGCTGTTATCCATGTAACAGTACCTTTGTCATTATAGGCATCTGGGTGGGGTAGTGAATAGCATTCTGGGCTTGGAGTGAGAAAGGCCTGGGTTCATTCCACACTCAAGACATTTCCTAGCTGGGTGACCCTGGGCAAGCTCCTTAAACTTTGCTTCAGTTTCCCTCTCTGTAAAATGAAGATAATAGTACCGCTTAATCCACCAGCATTGTTAATGATAAAATGAGGTATTTATAAAGCACTTTGCTAGCCGTAAAGCTCTATGTACATACTTTTATTATTATTATTATTATTATTATGTACAATTTGAGACAACATGGTAGTGTTTAATTTTTTGCATGGAATATATTTAACATATACTGTACCTTCCTTCTCTGTTTATTATCTTACCAGAAGTTGACCTGACAGTACACTAACTCTTAGGGGTCTACATCCCCTTCACAATCACCTGCGCCAGGTCCTTGTTATTCCATAACTCCTTTTGGAGATTGGACATGGCTTCCCCTAGAGGACAACAGCCTGACTACAAACCCTGGACCAACCAATCAATCAATCAGCATTTGTTAAGGACCTATACAGTAGATAGGGCACTAAGTGCTGAGCATACCAAGATAAAAGTGGCATAGTCATTGACCTCAGGGAGCTTACACTCTCATTCGGAGCTCACATTCTAACAGTCCATTTAGAACCTCAGCTTGGAAGTTGATAAGAAATTGGCATAGAATCATACAGTGCTTTTAAAGGTCTGTACTTTGACTTTCCAGTTCAACATCTCTATTCCGAGATTCAGTATTTCTTGGGAAACAAGGAAGCATGTTTATGAACTGATGATAAAAAGACATGAGGGGTCAGAGCTACATAGCCCATTCCTCCACTTACTAATCAGGTGCTATTTTAGGGACCTTCAATGGGCGGGTGAAAGCCCATTTCCATGGGTACTTAAGTTCTATCATGAATAGAAGATCTTTTGGAAGGCTCCCAGGGCCCATAGCATATCAAATACATTTAATTTCTATCCTAATTGAAACAAATTAAAAATTGATATGAGCAAAAGGTGATGTTTTAATCAAGTTTAAAATAGCTGTCTATTTTCCCACCATCTTATTTCCCTAATCATTATCTCTAACTATTGTGGTACAGAAAGTCCAGAAGACTGAATCTTCAGGATCAGAAAGTGTCACCATAAAAATATTTCTAAGAAGTTAAAATCTTCTAGGTACAAAATTATCAATCTAGAAATTTGGGGGCCATTCTTTCATACCAGCTGACTTTTTAGGGAAATGGGGGTATTTATTACATAGTTCCAAACGCTACTGGTTACACATGATCTTTTAAAAATTAGTTTCCATGTAAAGGTTTAGGATTTTGGGTGAAGATTGATTTTTACATTGTTCAAATTGGATCTTTCTGTTTCAACATTTTCCCATAATAGCTTCCTTTAATGTATTACAGATTAGCCATTTGTGTGTATTGAAAACTCCTAAAGTAAGATATGCCTTTAACACACTAATTTTTACTGTTTCAGATAGTGCAGCAACCATTGTTACCATAAAAAATGAAGATGAGAATACGTTTGTGAGCAGAATGATAAGAGAACATAATTATGTCACGATGAGAGTTTGGCTTGGATTATCTCAGCACTCTAATGGTAAGAGTTACTTTTCAATGTGTTCATTGTGCAGACAGCTCTCTGACTGGTCTCATAGAAACTTGTCTCAATTTCAGCCTTTTAGTCTATAAAATGGTGGGCTTTACAAAAAATTCTTCGTTGTTGGGGGAAAATGGCTCCTGCCATTTTAACATTGGTTAAAGGATCAGGGAATGTTTAGCCCAGGTGAAAATCAATCATCAAACATTTATTAAGCACCTACTGTATGAACGGCACTGAAGGAGACAAAGATGAAAGGGTCTCTGCCCTGAAAGAGTTTACATCCTAATGGAAATGACGAGAGTTAGATATTTAGGAATATGCAAAACATATTTAGGAATATGCAAGACGCAAAAAACAGGGAGGGTTTAAGAATGAGTTATTTTAGATATGTGAAATTTCAGATAGCTATGTGACATCTAATTTGAAATGGTCAATAAGTAATAATAATAATAGTGCTTTATAATGTATTATCTCAATTGATCTTCATAACAACCAGTGACATAGGTGCTATTATCCCCATGAAGGTAAGAAAAGAGAAGGTTTAAGACAGAGCCTTAGGGTATAACCATAGTTAGGGAGTGTGATTATAACTGCCTTGAAGTATCTGAAGAAATATCACATGGAAGGGGGATTAAACTTGGTCTGCATGACCTTAGAGAGTAAAAGTGGAATTGGGAATTATAACTAGAAGCTATGAGGGGAAAGGAGGAGAAAGATTTCACCTTGATAAAGGAAAAACTTCCCAATGTAAGATATGATTGAATTTTGTTTCCACAGAAATTATATAAAAACAGAAATTATTTGAACCTTGGTTTGAATCCATACTGATGGTTAATGTCAGGGACAAAACTGCTTGTAGAGGGCAATGGCGGATGCTGCTGAAAATCAGCATATCTGCTACTTTTCTTTGTTTTGTGACAGCCTTTTCCTGTATAAAAAAAGAACTGCCTGGCCAGGTCTCATTCATAAAGAATGGGGATTAGATCTGTTATAATGGGACTTCCACGGTCAATATTCTGGGTTCCAATCTTCAGATTCTCCTTGTAATTGAGGAAAATCCTTTCTCATGCTATCTGAGGCAGAGAAAAGGGGAAGAGACTAGAAGCATTTTTGGCCTTTCCTTTATTTAAGTACAGGGAAAAATGAAGATGAGAAGGGAGGGGGGAATTGAAATGAAGAAATGAGAAGATGTGATCAAGGGGTGGGATTTAGTGAACCCTAGAATGCTGGCCAGTGGGAGGCAGGCAGGAAATTCAGATTGAAAGCAGGGCATACAAGCCTGGCATTTTTCTAAAGAAAATGTACTGGAGGGACCCGTTCACTGGCAATATAGAATAATTGGCTAAAATAAAATGAGAGCTTTCCTGACTTCACAAAAAGTATTGTTCTTAAAGGCAACTAGGCGGCGCAGTGACTAGAGCACCAGCTCAGGAGTCAGGAACACCTGAGTTCAAAGTCGGCCTCAGACACTTGATATTTACTAGCTATGTGACCTTGGGCAAGTCACTTAACCCCAATTGCCTTGCCTTCCCCCCTCAAAAAAAAAAGAGTATTGTTCTGTTTAGAGTGAGCATGTTTCTCACCATATGGTGGGGAGGGGTCTGAGTTATTTTTCTGAGAATAACTCTATCACTTGGATCTTCCTGAGGACTAGTACCTTGCCTGGGAAGTCCTGTGATCCCCACAAGTGTATTTCTAACATATCCAAAGTATAATAAACCAGTTTGGGTGATAATGGACGCTTGTTTTCTAAGAGTCTTGGATCAGTAACATTGTTTATACTTTCGTTGACAGAGTATATTCTAAAAAAAAAAGTCCTAAAATTCTAGCACCCGTCTCACCAGTATTGGGCTACCTGGTCCTCTGTTTACTGGATATTTTTCACATCTGTGTTCTCACCCTTCAAGGTGCTTCACTATACTCAGATTAATTCCTAACAGTAATTGTTAAAATATGATATGATCGACACTTGTACCTTGGCCCTAAAGAATTAATGTAATGCACTGTTTCGTTGATAGTTCTCAGGAGGAAGCTGTATGGTTTTGAGTTAACTTGAACTGAACGAAGAAGAAATTAGGGCTATTTCTCATGCTAGAAGTATATTTGTAAGTGAAGATGCTTTCATCCAGGCTACACATTGTAAAAAATAAAACTCTTTTCACGCTTCAGAACCTTCTCATATGTTTACTTGAAATTTTAGAAGTGATAACCAGACCTTACTATAATCGCTTCCTACAGATGAGTCTTGGAGCTGGTTGGATGGTTCAGTAGCAGAGTATGTCAAATGGGGAAATGAAAGCACGAATACTGGTGAAAATTGTAGCATCTTGCTGGCCTCAAGTGAAACGTGGACAAAAGTTAAATGTGACCAAGGCCACGGAAGAGTTGTCTGCAAAGTCCCTATGGGTAAGTTTTGACTTGGTCTTAAATAGACTGTGTAGAAGTTTATTCTAAATTAAAATACTGCTTTAGAGCAGCATGTTGCCAGAGAAATAATATACACATCAAGCAGGGGCAAAGGTTTGGCTTTGGGCCAAGGTTTGTCAGTCCTAGAAGCAACACTCCACTGAATTATGGAGAATTATTTTGCATAGATATTTTGATGAAACTTGATTAAATGCAAAGAAAAATGGAAAAGTAAGCTAACTTATGTAACCAACTTCTGTCTAGGGAAAAATTTGAAGCTCCTTGATTTTAAAAGAAAATTTTGGCTTTGAAAAGTTTTAAAGAATGTGATTTGAGACAGCATAATATAGTAGAAGAGGGAGAAATAGAGCAGTATCAGAGAATCTGAATTTCCCACTTCAGTGATCTTAAGACAAATCACTTAACCTCCTCATACTTGAGTTTCCTCATCGGTAAAATTAGAGGAGATGATACTTGAGGTCCCTTCCAAGCTCCAGATTTATTTACGATCAGATGAATGTGTAGGAACTTGAGCTTTCATTATTTCATTGTTGACTTACTTCCCTTCTTTCATCAGACCCATTAAATTTCATGGTAACTTTGAATCTGTGCATGGATTGTTTTTAATTGTTACTAACTACTGAAAATCATCGGGGAAAATTTAATTACACAGATGTTCCCATCACTCACTGGTACCATAATGTAAAATACCACTTTCATGATTTTATCTCTGTGGGAAAAGCTGAATTTTTCACAATTCAGCATTTCTTTCCATGTGGGTGTTAGGGGTGGAGGAGAGGCAGAATGCCTTCTCATTTTAGTGAGCAGAATATTAAAGATGAAATATTGATGCTGATTTATTAATCAGTATAGAACTTGAATTGTGGAAAGCTAGAAATCTACAGTTTAAATCGCCCTGGAGATTTGATCACTTAAAAATTAAATAGTACTAAGTGATTCACAAATAACAGTTTAACCAGGGCAATGGAAAATTTTCTATAATTATAGTTGACTTCAATGCAAATGAAACATAAGAAGATTGTAGCAACTTGTCTAGGATCAAAAAATATACTGAAGTGTGATACTCTAAAAAGACTGCTCTGAGAATATGAGAATTGTAAAAGTTTCTTGATCTTTTTTGGAAGAAATTTCCATAAAAGTCACAAGAATATTAGTTAAATGCATTTTATATATATAGTTAGTGGTACAGTGGATAGAATGCTGGCCCTGGAGTCAGGAGGATCTGAGTTCAAATCCAGCCTCTGATACTAACTGTGTAACCCTGGGCAAGTCACTTAACTTGTTCTCCTCAGTTTCCACATCTGTAAAATGAGCTGGAGAAGGAAATGGCAAACTCTCTGCCAAGTAAACTCAAATGGGGTCACAAAGAGTCAGACATGACTGAAAAAATGACAACAACAAATATAGTAAATAATGTGTTTTTTCCCCAAATTAATGGTTGAAGTACCAAAATGGCTAGAATTTATAAAGAACAAGAACAGCTAGCATTTATTTATACAGCACTCTAAGGTTCATAAAGCACTTTGCAAATACTATCTTCACATTTGATCCTCACGACATCCCTGAAAGGTAGGTGCTATTATTATCCCCATTTTACAGATGAGAAAACTGAGTCAGACAGAAAGGTCAAGTGACTTGTCCACAGTCATACAGCTAGGAAGTATGATTGAAACAAACGCCCATGAGCTTAGGATTTATATGTAGTGGGTAAAATTAATGTGCTTTTATATGCTTTTAATAAAATCAAAAATATTGATTATCTTTTTCCTCTCTCATTTCTTCCAACATCCAACCCCTTCCTGATACAGGAACAAACTACAAAGGAGTGGCTATCGCAGTTGTTGTTATAACTTTTTTAGCTTTCGTTTGTGTACTGATGTGGCACATCTACCAAAAGAAACGTTTTCACTGGGCTGGCTTCTCTTTGGTGCGCTTTGACCACAGGGTGAATGAAGATGAGATTGCGCTTCCTTCATTCCATGACTGAATTATTCTAAAGCTTATTGATTCGCCATTTGTTAAAGAAAAGTAGATTCTCAAATATATTGCGAGGAGCATGGTGTCTATTTCATGTGGACCAAATTTGAAGCCTTTAGGAACACTTCAGGTCTCGAAACTGATTGGTTGGTTGTTTCTTTAATGTTCATACAGTCCCATGACATTTTTTATTATTTTGATCCTTAGAGTGGTAAGACTAGAATGAAAAATTAAATTGTGTTTAGTTCAGTTAGTTTAATGGGCATTTGAGCTGACCATGTTACCATATAGAATACAGAATACCCAAGAAAATGAATTAATGCTATTGTGCTAGGTCACGCGTCTCTAATTGGTGAAAAAACTGAAGGTAGAAGTTCCGTCGTCTTGGAACATTCTGCCTTGTGGACAAAGTAATTTCCACATTTGTGCAATCAATTTACTACCAGTACATACTGCTTAGCACAATAAATATAATCAGGGAGCAACCAAATTTAAATAGGACCAGAGATAGGTGGGTTTTTTCCTTTATTTTTAGTCATTTGCCTCAGGGCTCAGATAGAAGTTAAAGAGAAAAGAGGGAAGATCTTTTCCTAAGGTGAAATGTTGACTGATTCATGCTTTATAAAAGTGTCAACTTTTGGCAAGCTGCTTCTTTGTGCTACACATTTTGATGATGACTAAGATTTCTTTCATCTCAAAAATCCCTTTCTTATTCATAATTTTTCTTAGAATGACACAGCTTCTAACCTTAGGAAGGTGTTTGGTTCTTCATTTCCTAAAGTATGGGGGAGGGAACACTATGGGCATTGAGTGTTCACCCCTTTACTCTGACAGTGTTTTTATATAATTATATATGAAGGTCATTGTTTCCCATTAAAGGGAACCAACTAAAGCAGCGACTGGAAAATGAGATATGCGATATACCTCACTAGGCTAATTTTTGACTAAGACAATTTTGACTGAGACTGCTTTCCTACCTTTCCTCCTCCCCCCAAAAAGAAGTAAAGACATCAATGAACAAGCATTTATTAAGTATGTATAATGTGTCAGGGGCTGTGTTAAGCTGTGGATATACAAAACAAAGCAAAAGCGGTGTCTGCCCCTAGGGAGCTCCCATTCTAATTGGGGAGGATGCAGCTTGTAAATATCGAGGTGATACACAGAAGACAACCTTAAAGGGAGAATTAAAGCAACGAAGAAAATAATGGATGTATCCTATACCTGTGAACATAGAGAGATTGAGATTTAAAATATTACCACACTTCCTAATATAACATTTAATATCATGATTTGTCAAGGAACATTAATTTTCTATGGTTAATGCTATAACATTTTATAATTTGGCATCTAGTTCTAATGATGGCACCCTCTGGAAATGCTAATTTTGTATAAATGTTTTATTCAGTATTCTGCTTATAAATATTTGCACTTCTGAGAATTTTTGTATACAAATATGCATAGTTTTATTTTATAGCTTGCTCTCAAGGCTATTAAATTATGTTAAAGTTGTGAATAGTTTTCTAAATAAGTCTTAATATATTCTGCAAATATCTTGTTTTATTGGAATAAACAAATGCCTTAAGTCCATCATACTCTTTTCTTTGCCCTAGAAATTGTACAACATAGCATCTGAGTCTATGTTATTAAAAGAGCTAAGACAATGTATTTATGGGAGATGTGCAAATATGTACAGTAACAGTGCCTTAAAGTTTTTCTTAATTAAAAAAATTGGAATTCTTTTGGAAATTGATTGTTTCCAGATTGAGATTCATTATGCCCAGAGCATATTATGAAAAAATGAATGGTCAGCTGTCCTGATTAGGATTACCTGCTTTAGAACTCTCAAACCTTTCATCAGTGTTGTAAAATTGAATTGTCATCTTTCACATTTCTGATGGATCCGTTTTCATCAACTGAGAGTTGACTCATTCGGTAAATGAAATATGTACATTTCTAGATTTCTTAGACTAGGTAGAACTGATTTCCATTAAATTCTGTAGCACCCTGCTCTCCCCTCTATTTTGCCTATTTCAATAAGGATGAGTTTGAAGGAGGGAAAAACTGACTGTGTAGGTACCAGTAGAGGTGCCTCAGAACCAATCTGCACTAAGTTAACTTCTTGATAAGATAACTGCCTGAATGAGAGATAGACTTCAACTCCCACATACCTACTCCAACAGAATCCTAAAGTCTACAACAGACCAAATAAGCCAGAAAGTCAACGAGAACCTCCAGCAAGTGACATCTCCCACCCCAGAACTACACAAAAAATAGAGCCAAAGTCCCTTGGAAAATAGGAAAAGGGGCCCCTCTGGCAAAGTGAGCACCAGTGTGTCCAAGCTATATAGCTGGAAGTAGAAGGCTCTTCTGAGAAAGCTCCAGGGTGGAGAGACCTTGGAAGCCCTGGAGGGGGAAAATGGATAGCTACCAGTGCTGCTGACCAACAGTGACAAGATCAGATCCTAACAGCTCAGGACCAGGGATTCTGAGATCTCTAGCACTTCATCCTGGGCTACCAGAGAGGGCCCAGAAGATGCAGTGTCTTGTCCTCTGGTCTTCTTTTTTTTGTTTATTTTTGCTTTTTGGAGAGGGGGAGATAGGGCAATTGGGGCTAAGTGACTTGCCCAAGGTCATATGGCTAGTAAGTGTTAAGTGTCAGGTCAGATTTGAACTCAGGTCCTCCTGACTTCAGAGCTGGTGCTCTATTCACTGCACCACCTAGCCGGCCCATCTTCTTGTTTGGGATGAAAAATATCCTTCATCCTTAATTTAGTGAAAAGAAATAAACACAGAGATCTCTTAGGATAAGAACAGGACTTTATTCTCTTCCCCGGGAGAAGAGAGCAGTCTTCCCCATGACTCATCATGGAGAAGAGGCAAGTTACAAAAGATAGTGCTGGAATTTATAACCTAACTTAGTCAAGACCCCTCCCCGACTATTTCCCCTCTCATTGGTGGAGAGGCATACTTCACCAAATACTTCCCCAACTGGGACAGCAAGGAAAGATAAGGGGAGGGTCCCAGCAAGGTGGGAAAACAGACAAAAGAACATAAAAGTGAT
>CM053582.1:312541103-312632124 GCA_028627135.1 Pseudochirops cupreus
AGGGAAAGAATCTAGAATTTAAAGTTCTATAATCAAATATTTATATATATGTATATATGTACAATTATTATTATTATTAGTTACATGCAACTAGGAATTAAGATATACAGGCACTGGGGTAGGAGAGAACAGATTGGGGGAGGGGGTATACAGTAGGATCGCTGTTTTGGGGTGGTGGGTAGGGGAAAGATGGGGAGAAAAATTATAACTCAAAATCTCATGGAAATGAATGATGTTTACTAAAAATAAACAAAAGTTAATTTAAAATAAAACTCATTGTTTAAAGTTAACTGGCTAAAAATGTCTGAAATATTTTGTTCTGATTTCCTTTTTTTTCCAGTTTCTTATGAAAAGAAATACTTACGAGGTGAGTATTATTTTTTGTTTTAAATTTAATTAATGCTCCACATATACTCTATTGAAAAAATAGCATGATACCCTTCTTGTAGCTACAGACTACCTTAATCTTTTAAATTTTATTTTCTTTTGGGTCCTAGAATCAAGGGTTCTTTAAACAAATGGACCATTGCATGAACTGTCTCAGCTTTTCTATGAGGGGAACAAAAAGCCACTTGTTCATTTGCCTTATGTGTTAGATGTTTCCCTCCAAAGTCCAATTCCAATGCCAGTTTCTTTAGGACACCTCCAATTCCCCTTTCATAAGCCCTCTTTCCCATTAGTTCTTGGATAGTACTTTGTTTGTATGACTCTCTAGTACCCTTTTCATGTAATAATACTGAAAGATATCCACAAGTATAGGGTAGGGGACACACAGAAGGACTGAATCTGAAAACAGAGGATTGCAAACTCATATTCGTTGCTTCCATGACATGAGGTCACTCTGTACTCTATCCAAGTCAGACAACAACCAGAATGGTGTGTTCTTTTTTAATCTCCACAATTTAGTAGAACACTGATAATACTCAGGACAAATAAGATAGTGGAAGATCTTGAGTCCATGTCATATGAGTACTGAACGAAGGTTTGGGAATGTTTAGCCTAGAGGAGAGAAGACAAGGAGGCCATGGTAGTGAGTATTGGAAGGGCTGTCATTTGAAAGAGTTATTATTCAATTTATTCTCTTTGGCCCCAGAGGACAGAAGCAAGAGAGCAGCGTGAAGTTACAAAGAAGCAGATTTAGGTTTGAGGTCTGGAAAACCTTCCTCATAATTAGAACTATTACAAAGAAGAAGGAGGCGATAGGTTGCTCAGTCATTTTTCAGTCACGTCCAACTCTTTGTGACTTCATTTGGGGTTTTCTTGGCAAAGATACTGGGGGAGCTTGCCATTTCCTTCTCCAGCTCATTTTACCAATGAGGAAACTGGAGCAAACAGGATTAAGTGACTCACCCAGGGTCACAAAGCTATTCAGTTGAACTCAGGAAGTTGTGTTCCTTACTCCAGCACCAACATTCCATCCACTGTGCGAACTAGCTGTCCCCCCATTTATTAGAGGTCCTCAAGCAGACATTGGATGACCATTTGTCAGAGATTCCTTTCAGGCATGAGTTGGAATATATGTCTGCTATGATCCTTTCCAATGCTAAAATTCTATGATTCCTCCATTTTTATCCCCCTACTGAATTGTGAACTCCTTAAAGACAGAGATAAGGTCTTATAAGGGCAGCTGGTGATGCAGTGGATAGAGTGCTGGGCCTAGAGTCAAAAAGACCTGAGTTTAAATCTGGCCTTAGACCAGCTATGTGACCCTGTTTACCCCAGTCTCCTCCTCTTTAAAATGTATTAGAGAAGGAAATGGCTGGGTGGCTAGGTGGCACAGTGAATAGAGCCCCAGCCCTGGAGTCAGGAGGACCTGAGCTAAAAATCTGGCCTCAGATACTGAACACTTACTAGCCATGTGACTTTGGGCAAGTCACTTAGCCCCAATTGCCCTCAAAAAAAAAAAAGAGAGAAGGAAATGGCAAACCTCTGGTATTTTTGCCAAAAAAGCCCCTGAAGGGGTTAGAAGAGTCATGTGAAAAATGACTGAACAACAGATATCTAACTTTGCTAACATAAGCACAATAAGTGCTTAACAAATGTTTGTTACCAGATTGTATTGAAAAGTTATACCTGAAGTTTTTACATTGAATCATATATTCCCATTGACACGCATAATAGTTTCAGAGTATTGGAAAATTACTTTGTCCCATGTAATAATATTCACACCTGCAAATGTTAATTTCACTTCAAGGAGCATCTGTCCTCCTCAGCATTTAATTCTGTGTGCATTTAATTCTTCCATATAACTCCTGCAGGAAAAGTTAATTAAATGGATAATTAATCAACATGGCCTTTTCAAACATTCATTGGTATATGCTAAAATGCACCACACAGTTCTCATTGTGATAGTAGTTTTCCCTGATTTTATGGCACATGTACATTTGTAAGCAGTTATTGGTTTGGGCATTGTTTCGGGTTTTCAGCAAACTCACAAATCAGAAGTGATCATGACAGAAATTCCCAAAGTTCATTGAACCTCCATTTGAAGAATTCCAATTTTAGATTTCTCACTAGGAATGTCCAAAAAATGGAAGCAGGACATTCCGTTTCTGGACTTCTATAATTATCTTTTTTTATAATTTGTGTATATCGATTTTAATTGTTCTTTTTTTTTTTTGGAGGGGGAGAGAGGGCAGTTGGGGTTAAGTGATTTGCCCAAGGTCACATGGCTAGTAAGTGTGTCAGGTGTCTGAGGCCGAATTTGAACTCAAGTCTTCCTGACTCCAGAGCCGGTGGCTCTATTCACTGCGCCACCTAGCCTCCCCAACTTCTGTAATTATTAGGTTCTTTCCTGTATATAACCAAAATATGTCTGCTTGGAATTTCTTCTCATTGGTCCTTTTTCTGCCCTTTGACCTTTGAGAGATAGAGACTATTCCATGTTTCACAAGAGAGCTTTTCAAATATTTGAAAGAATGTGTATGTTCCCTCTAATTATTCTTTTCTCTAAATGAAGGAAGTCCAATTCTTTCAACAAATCTTCAAATTTATTCAACAAAATTCTATGTATATTTGCACTGAAAAAGCCATAAGGACAAGACTGACTCTTTACTCAACAAGTGTATCACCTAGGAGTAGACAGAAATAATATGGATATAAAGTAGAATGTGAAATTATACACTGGAGTCATGAACAAGTTGCTGCAAAATGTAATAGGTGGAAAAGATCATTTCTGGCTGGAGTGAGGTGGGGATAAAGAGTTTAATGGGATAGGTGGCCTTTGAAGGGGGATTTGGAGGATGAGTAGGATCTTCACAACTGGAGATGGAAAGGGGAGTATAAATTGTAGGCACAAGAAAGTATGTGAACAAAGGCATAGAGATGAATCTATTTGGCAGGGTTTTGGTTGTTTTGGGGTGGGTTGGGAGAAATGAAACAAGAAATTGTGTGACATAAAATAAGGAAAGATAGATTGGAACCCCCTAGCTTCTCTGGCACACTACTCCCTACCTCACAGGATTGTTATATGGAAAATTATTAAAATACATCATTTGAATCTATTACTGACAGTATCATGTCATCTGCCAAACTATAACTGGGTTCAGTTGACAAACCATTTCCCCTATTTCATTTTTATATTATACTTCTCTAAAATTTGACAGATTTTTAATTTTCAATTTTATTTATATCTATTGCTTATGAATATATCCATTCCCCTCACCTAGCAAGCCATTTCTTATAAAAGAAAAAGAAGCAGTTAAACAAAAGCCAGCTAACATATTAACCAAGTCCAACAGTTACATCCACATCTGCAGTGTCCTACCTTTGCAGAGAAGTAAGCGAAGTGGCATTTTCTCATTTATTCTCCAGACACAAGCCTCTCAGTCATTATAATTACATAATAGTCATTTTCTTTCTTTGTTGTTCATTTACATTTTTATACTTATTGGGAATATTGTTTTCCTGGTTCTACTTACTTTATTCTGTATCAGAACATAAAACTTCCTATGCTTCTGTGAATTCTTTGTTAAGCCCAATAATTATTATTACATTATTTTCATTTAACTATTATTATGTTATGTTATTATGATGTTCATTTAACTCAATCGATGGCTATCTACTTTGTTTCTACTTTCTTGCTACCATCAAAAGTTCTGTTATGGTCTTCCTCCCTTCTTTGCCAAGATGGAAGATTATGGATATGAAATATTGTAGATACTCAGACTTCCTGAATGTGCCAGTTAGTTTCCCTGAATTGCTTCCCCCCATCTTTTTTTTTTTAGTCTTTGTTATAAGGGCTGGCTCTCTGGTTAGGGAGGGGACGGGAGATATATTGGGGAAAAAGTCAATATAAAAGTATTAAAGTGCTACAGTAAATATTTTTTAGTCAAACCCTAATTGGACCTTGCGATTTAAACATCTATGTAGTTTATTCTACAATGCAAAATGTGAGGTTCAATAATTCTTACAATTTTAATTGTTTTTATCCTTTCATTATTTGTCATGTCCTTGCCACTGCTTTATACTTTTGTCTTTTCAAAACATTTTTAAAGAACATCTGTAATTTCTCATTCATTGCCATTGAAATTTCAATGCCATTGTGCCCTTTCCTCCTTTGATGGCTCTTGGTTTCTTTCAATTTATTTCATGTATTATTACCTGTATCCTTCCTTTATTTAACTTCTGAAATTTGGGTTCCATCCATGCTAGACTTATTTTCCTCTCCATTATTTTTATCTAGACTCCTTTTTTTTTTTTCTTCTAGAGACTACAAAGCTATTTTGGAGCGGCTAAGTCTCCTTTTTCTCAGCAAGAGATCTCTGCTGTTTTCTTGTGGTACCACTTAATCACCCCTAAGTCTTTTACCTGTTTTCCTTTTCTTCCCACCTCAACTTCAAATTCATCATCTTATCACTTTTCTTCCACCTACTCCAGGAAACCCCCTATTGCTCTCTTCCTCATCTTAGGGCCGCAGACGACTTTCCTATTTCTTGTCGGCAGATGTTTCCAACATCATTGTTCCTTTTGCACTTTTTCCCTAGGCTTTTAGAACAAGGACTCTTTTATTGTGACACATTGTTGGACAGTTTGCATAAATGTGGTCTTTATTATCACAAAGATCACACGGTTGTATTCTCGGTCTTGAGTTTCTACTGGTTTCCTTATTTCCTGTACTTGCAGGTTTCAGTTGTTACATCTGATGTTCACAGGATCATAGATTTAATGCTGGAGGAATTTGAGGTGATTTAGTCTAATCTCACATTTTATATATAAGGAGATTGAGGACTAGAAAAGTTAAGTGCCTGATCTAAGACCAATGTGACAGAGTCGGGATTTGAACCCAGAAAATGGCTTGTAAGCTTCCTTCCTCCTCTGAATTGATGATTCTGTGTTCTTCTGACTCCAAATCCTGTGCTCTTTCCACTATACCACAATATTTGGTAGAACTCTCCCAGTCTAACCCCGTGTTTCCTTTCTATCACAAATCTCTAACAACGCAAATGAAGGGCATTTCATCTCAACAAAAGTCCTCGGAGGCAGGATGAACATCATTATTTGCATTTGACACACAAAGAATAAGCAATTTTCCTCCCCTCCTCCCCTGCCCTCTCACTATACAAATAGTGGCAGGGCTGCCTCCAGCCTCCAGGGCTGCAAACTGCTAAGCCCAGGTCTCTCTGTAGAGTCATACGGGCCAGGCTTCTACTTTAAATTCAGTTTGAAGGCACTTGTAATGTCAATGGCACTATGCCAAGTCCTACTTTGAACTTTTAGTGTATCTATGTGTTTCCCCTTATGTAAAGGGAAAATTTTGAGGCCTGTATACATATAAATATCAAAAAATGTTACTTACTAAAATTGTTGTTACTTTATCCCATCAGGATCATGCTAGTATATTTCACACTAGCAAATGGCAAACCCACCTTTTCCATTGACCCTCCCCACCCCTCCCCAGTTTATGGTGCCTTTTCTTTAGGTGTTGCCACTGCTAGACTGGAGGATTTTAAGAGGCCAACATCAGGATTCTATGTGAGTTTGGCCCACACCTTCCCTATCCTTTACCTAGGGTAGAATAAAAAAAAGACAAAGAGCAAAGACACAAGGCAAACCCCAGTAAATTGCTCAGTATAATCAAACCCTGATGGGGGCAT
This sequence comes from Pseudochirops cupreus, assembly GCA_028627135.1. NCBI lineage: Eukaryota > Metazoa > Chordata > Mammalia > Diprotodontia > Pseudocheiridae > Pseudochirops > Pseudochirops cupreus. The sequence goes on from CM053582.1 coordinate 312,547,199, forward strand.
TTTAGATTTTTTCCTCTATGAGGTAAACATACATATTTCTGTTTTCACATTTCAGTAGCTCTGGATCCCCATTCCATGGGGCAGGTGATAGGATAGACTCAGCTTCTCATCCTACGCAGCTCTTGCTCTGGTCCTCCATCAGGATGCTGCCCAATGAGCTTGCAGCCTTTCTCAGTTTGGAGGGCACTCTAAAACTGCTTTACAATTCTAGCCACTGAATTTAATTGAACTCATTTAACGTAACTGATTTCCTGATTAAGAAGAAAAGCTCTACTATACCCAGTGGAACATTTCAAAAACATCTGCATCAACTTAGAATTTAAAAGAATTGTCTCTGAAAACTTGTAAAGAATCCCTTTAGAAACTGCACTGCTAAAAAAGAGTCTGTTTTCTTAATGTGAGTGGTAATTGCCTTAGACTGTATTAAAATGATAAAAACCACTCTCTCAACCTGGTTAAATCTTTCATTAAAACATTTTGGATTTAACCAGTGGTTCCTATGGAAGGCTCAGGAACCTCTCAAAAATACTTCATTGTAGCTTATGTTCCTCACCTAGGATCATAGAACTTTAGAGCTGGAAGAGATCTTAAAGATAATCTAGCTCCAATCACTTCATTTTAGCATATTTAGAAACTGAGGGCCCAAAAGGAGAAGTAATATGCCTAAGGCCATGCAAGTGACATTGTCCAGATCCAAAACCAGGTCTGCTAATTTTAAATCCAATGCTCTTTGCATTATGAAAGAAGGCCCTCAGGGCAATGTTTCTCCCACTGACTTTTTATTATCACCAAAACCTGGTCATTACTGGCGTGAATTTACAAGGAGCCATGAAAGCCATTTAAAAAATATAATATATGCCAGCAATTTTCATTATGCAAAAGTGCACATACAAGCAAGTTCTACAGGGTAGGCACCCAGACATCTTCGTATGCCTTTGGGACTTCTGCTACTATTTATGACTCTTAGTCTTTGGTGAATTTTTATTTGCCTCCCTAACTTGCAAACCAGTCCTCTTAGACTGAATTATCTAGCTGAATTATCTCACACAAACTTTTTGTTTGCAAAGGACACATGCTTGCATATTTTGATAAAACTTTTTCAATACAAAGATGCATAATTGCCTGTAAAGAATGTAGGGAACCAAAAGACTTTGCTGTACTGACCTTGAAAACTGGTTTTTCTCCAAGCTAAGAATAATTTTAAAATAATTATGACTGAATAATATTAGCTGATATTTATATAGCATTTGCTATGTGCTAAAAACTGCTAAGCACTTTACAATTTTCTCATTTTGTGCTAATAACCTTGGGAGGTAGGTGTTTTTTTACTTTTTCCATTTTACAGATGGGGAAACTGAGGCAACAGGTTAGGTGACCTGCCCAGGGTCACAAGCTATTGTCTGGGATTGGATTTGAACTCTGGTCTTTCTGACTCCAGGCCCAGGAAGCTTAGAGATGACCTGGGTTCAAATCCACACCTCCTAATTTATAAAATTAGGGGGCTGATCTAGGAGGTCAAACTTGGCTGGCCTTCAATTATATAATTATATGTTAAATTAAATATACTATATTTATATAAATATATTATTATATATAAATTAAATATATTCTATAAATATATAATTATATATTACATATAATTATACAAATTTATGTCTCTATAATCCCTAAAATGAGGTCACACAAGTATTAAGTCATAATATGCCAAAATCAAACTGTTAAGCCTCCAATTAGAAAGTAACAACTGCTTATGGGTAATGAGCAGATTTGACACAACTTTTAAACTCAAAAAGAGCTTAGGCAAATGCCTAGACATAGACTTGGAAGGTGGTCTGAAATACCAACATATCGAATGTTTTTTTCTTTATGTGGGGAAATAAGAGATTACAAAATCTGGCCATTTAAGAGGCTAATAAAAATTGATCATGAGAGTAATAAATGTAAATTTTCTAATAATTCCATTAAATTATGGCAGTTTAGTGATATTCCATGAAAATGATTATCCCAGGGAACAACGGAAAAGGAACTTAATGCATTCAACATACAACTACAGAGTAACTTCAAAGAATAGGAGCAAAAGAGGTTATCAGGAAACATGTGATAAGAAAAGATAGATTAGTCATGTCAAGAGCAAAAGATGGACAGCCAGTGTTCTGCTGGTATCTTTTAAGTTAGATGAAATGGAGGACAGCCTCTGGCACTTCTGGTGAACTTGTGGTGAAATCATGGATCTCACAAGATGGGGGATTTTAATCTGCCATCATTGCAGTGTACACAGGAACCCATGAGATCACAGGTCCAGGAGTACTCGACAATTTAAATGGCTTTTGAACTCCATCATTAAGTGCTTCTTATGAGCCGGGCATTTTCAGATGTGGGGAATACAAAGAAAAAAAATAAAATAATTCATGCCTTCTTCAATTAGCTTACGTTCTATCAGAGTAGACAACAAAATACACATATGATAATTTTGGGAAGGAGGTACCTGGGAGAATTGATGAAATCCTCACATAAGTGAGCTGAGCTTTCAAAGAAAAAGAGGGATTGTAAGAGGCAGAGGAGAAGAGGTAGTACATGGAAGACAACCTGTGCAGACAGTAAGATGGAAGATGGATTGTCTCATGTCAAGAATATGAAGAGAGGGGCGGTTAGGTGGCGCAGTGAATAGAGCACCAGCCCTGGAGTTAGGAGGACCCGAGTTCAAATTTGACCTCAGACACTTGACACTTATTAACCGTGTGACTTTGGGCAAGTCACTTAACCCCAATTCCCCTCCAAAAAGAAAAAAAAAAAAGAATATGAAGAGAGTGCATGAAAGGGAGTAATGTACGACGAGGCCAGAAAGGTAGGCTGGAGGTTAGGTTGTAAAGGGCTTTAAATTCCAAGATATTTCTTTGTATTTGATTCTCTAGGCGACACAGAGCCACTGGGGTTTACTGAGCACAATGGCATGGTTGGACACAGAAAATTACTAAAAATACAAAAATGCAAAATACAAAACTTAGCTGGCACCCCTTAAACCAACATTTCCCAAGTGTTGAAACTTGGACAGTTTGGTCCCTAACATAAAATTTTTCTTCTTTTCCTTTACAGATAACCACATTTTAATAACAGCATTGGTGATTGCTGGCACTACAATCCTGACAATTACAGGAGCAGTTGTCTGGTTCTTCTACAAAAGAAATCTAACTTCTGGCTTTATAAACACAGCTTACACAACAGCACCTCAACTTCCGTACAATGATGACTGTATTTTAGTAGATGCAGAAGAAAATGAGTATGTTGCTTAATTTCAGTAAGTATTAATAGTTTCAGATAGATATCAGAAGCAGCATTTTGAACCGGAATCCAAATCTAAGCTTCTAAGACTTGAAAAGTTCTTAATTACAAAATCATTTTTCTATTTACATAGGAATAAAAAAAATTATTCCTGCATAGTAACGACCATACTGGAAACAAATCCCTAAAGAATAAAAAAAGAAATATAGCTTCAAAGTAAAACTATAGGTTAGAATTGGGGGAAGCCTTAGAAATCATCCAGTACAATATCCTCATAGTTGGATGAGGAAAATCGGACTGAGGGGTGATGTGGTTTGGGCAGCCTCAAAGCCATGGTCACTCACTTGAAAAGGGAGACACACAAGCTGTCTGTACAGCTAATGTAATTGCAGCTGCCGTAAAACATTAAATATTACAAACAATGGTTGTGAAAGTAATCAGATTATTTAAAAACATTCTGGAACTTATGTCCAAATACAGTTTTTCTTCAAAATAGTCACCATGGGACCTATTTATGAGATATGACATACAATATATACACTCCTGGGCTACACACTTCAAATAGTAAATTATGAGCCGAGATTTGAACCCAAGGCCACTGACTTCAAATCCTACATTCTTCCCATTAGATCAGTTTACAAATCACGTAAGAAAATGTCATCACTTAATTATCAGTTTATTTCTCTACTCATTTTATTGACAAGGAATATAAACTGAGACATGGATGAGACCTTGGAGGTCTAGTTCCTCTCCCTCATTGTTACAATGAAGAAGAAATTCATGCCAAGAGGTTTTGAGTTGCCCTTTATAGGTAAGAATCAGTCAAAATTTGCATCCAGGAGCTATCTTTAAATCCAGACATATTTCTAATATATCACTGTCCTGCATAACACTTAGCCATTTCCAAAAAACAAAAAATATCACGGAGGACAAAAGACTGTATGCTATGAAGGAAAATTTCCCCCAAATTTTAAGAGATGGCAGCATTGTTAGATGGTGTTTCACTTTCCAAGGTGTCTACTTTGAAGGGTTAAAATTATTTGAATAAATGCTGGGGCAGAATACACTGGTATCCTATTAGTTTAGGTTTGATTTGGGGGTGGAAAGAGGTACCTTTAAGTAACTGAGCAGTTAAGAAAAGGTTCACTTTGCCCAAACACAGCAAGGATATAGCAGAACGTGGCTACCCTGGGCACACTTGTCTTCATATGGAAATGTCAGCAGGGAGGTATGGTGACTTGCATGATCTTCAGACATCTATTTGGTCAGAGGGGTTCCAACTCTTCACAGGTGGAACTTTTTGCTCTCTCAGGAAGTTGCATTAAGGGAGACTGAGGTCAGTTGGGTCTGGGGACAGCTTTGTTGCCTTTTAGGAAAATTAATCCCTGCTGTTAAGGTATCTGGTCCCATCACACATACCAAACTTTGGGTATTCTCCATTATGAGATGCACAAATCCCATCTACTACTACTATAAATTTTTAAAAACTGGCTTATATTTAAGCTAACATTTACAATTTAAACTTTCATTTAGACCAGCAGTTCTCAACCTGTGGGTTGCTACCCCTTTGGGGGTCGAACAACCCTTTCACAGGGGTCACCTAAGACCATGGGAAAACATGTATTTCCCATGGTCTTAGGAACTGAGACACCGCTCCTCTATCCATCTCCAGGCAGGTCCGCCCACATGCAGATATCCCCACATACGAGCAGTATTAAAGGGTCGCAGCATTAGGAAGGTTGAGAACCACTGATTTAGACCATTAAATTGATTCAAACAAATCCCACTTACTCATACCACTGTTTTTTACTCTGTACGTATAAGCTAACACAATTTTAGCTTTCATTTAACCCATAAAATTGAGCCAAGTATTTATAGAGCAAGCACTTAGCATTGGTCAGTGATGTGACAAGTAGCTCTGGCAGTTCCTTTATTATAGTGTGAGAAAAAATGGAGGTTACATGAGTTAGTGTGAGAATTATTTTATAAAAATATTATTTAATATTTCATTTTGGTGAAGCCACAGAAACTTCCCTACCCTTCCTGGTGATTGCCAATTCCCCTTCATTCACCTTGTGAAGGTATGTATATAAAGCCTACAAAAGTGTGAAGAGAAAATCCAGTCTGGCTACTGACATGGCCATACCATAGTGGTTTTTCCTCTCCAATTTCTTGGACCAGGGCTTGTTGATGGCATCCAGGGGAAAATGGGAAAAAACCTGATCCTGCAGCTTCACAACACTCACTTGACCCACACAACCAGAATCTGTAAGACAAAGGTTCTTAACCTGGGGTCCATGGCTTTAAAAAAAAAAGGAAGTATGTATGTGTACATGTGCGCGTGTGCACACACACACACACACACATTTAAATAAGTATTTCAATGATTGGTTTCCTTTGCAATCTTAGACTATCTGCTGTTTCTTAACTCCACATTTCATTCGTTGAACGTGGTCATACAAATCATCCTCTTTGCCCAGAACGTACTCCACCTCAATCTCTCAGAATCCATGCCTTCCTTTACAGCAGCGGTTCTCAACCTGTGGGTTATGTTCAATTTAAATATATCCTGCATATCAGATATTTACATTACAATTCATAACAGTAGCAAAATTAGTTATGAAGTAGCAACGAAAATAATTTTATGGTTGGGGCTCACCACAACATGAGCAACTGTATTAAAGGGTGGCAGCATTAGAAAGGTTGAGAACCACTGCTTTACAGGTTCATGTCAAGTGGCAACCTCTTGATCCGCCCCCCCAAATCAAAGAATCTCATATTCATACACACACACACACACACACACACACACACACACACACACACACACACACACATAAAACAAGATGGGACCCTAGAAACTTGTCTGGTCTAACCCCAACTTATACATGCTATACTTATTAATAACTTGTAACATTAACTATGTAACAGTTCAGCTATTTCAGTTGTATTTGACTTCACGACCCCATTTGGGGTTTTCTTGTGAAAGATTCTGGAATGACTTGCCATTTTCTTCTCCAGCTCATTTTAGAGATGAGCAAGTTATGCTCGTGTCACAAGGAAAGTGACATTCAGAGGTTAAGTGACTAATCCAAGGTACAGGAATTTTAAACTGGCACTAAAAATCAAACTCAGATGCTTCTGACCGAAAATTTAACCCTTTCCACATACCATTATTATCCCCCTAACTTGTAGCAGCAGTGTTCTCTTTCCCTTATACCATACCTGTTTATGCATTATATAATCCCCTTAGTAGAATGTATGGTAAGGACTTTTACATAACACCATTTTTTGATGAAACATCAGTAATAGATAACATTTTTTGATGCGAGGAACAAAAATAGATTCAAATGAACTTAATATATTAAATGAAAAGGGTTTTTAACTTGGGGTCTATGAACTTTATTTTTTTACCATCTCACTATCATTTCCTATTTATATTTAATGATTCAAAAACACACTCGATTCTGAGGCTTCACTAGAATGCCAGAGGGGTGCATAACCTACAAAAAAAAAAAACAAAAGCAAACCAAAAAAACCTTCTACAATGGAGTCTAGGATATAGTCCTGGACTGTACCTGAAACCTGAAACTTACCAGGTTTTTCCTACTTCATAAATATGATATACATACTATAAGTAGTAGCTACATGCTCCATTACAACACAGGAAAGCAAGAGTTTTTCAATATTCTTCATGTGAGATTAAGATGCAGCGATCTGTTAACTGTTCCTCCTTAACCCCCCACCAGAGTAGGGGAGAAAACAGGAAGGGAAGTAGGAAAGAGAAAATAAATGCTTTACTAACAAACTGAAAACAAAGTGCAAGCGTTCTTGAGGTACCAAGAGTGTATTTATTAAAAATGGTATCCTTAAGTCAGTATTGTATATTTTACTTTAAGGGCAGACAAAATAAAGGTAAGCAAAAGCTAAGCAAATCAAGTTTTCTTGTAAAAGAATTATCATAATTTATTAAAATTAAATGCCCTCTGAAATGTTTTCTCAACACCAATTAATGGCAAATAATCCTAGGGCACAGCGTAATATGGAAATATTCACTTTGCCTTAGGAAGAAAGTGTTTTAAATCAAACTGATTCAGGTGTGCAGGAACTGACAACACACTCCTAAGAAACCAAGTCAGAGGGAGCATCTCATCGGCTGATGCTGTTTTACACAGTAACCTACTATGTGATATAATTAAATTAATAACCTTAATTCAGCCCTTCCCTCCCATGCAGAAACACATTATTAGGAGGGAAATGTTACCTGAGACACAGTCACTCAGAAAAAATAATTTTGCAGAAAGAAATATGACAGTACTTGAATAATACAATACATAATACAAGATGTCCCTAAAGTCTTAGTGCAGTTGTAAGTGATTAAAGCTTCATGACAAGTTTACGCTTTGTTTAAAAGCTTAAAACTGAACTAAGACTTTTGTGATATCCTGCATTTCATGACTGTACCTCAGGTTAGGCCTATACTAGGAACCAAAATTAACAGGTAAAAGGATTCCTCTTCTCTTAAAGTAACAAATAAAGATTAAATACGTGAAACCTGAAAGCTTAAAAAAGGACAACAAACACCACTTACAACACATCATTTTTATTTGTAAAGAAATGACAACACTAAAAAACACATCGATGACCAGTGTTGTAATTGTGAATATGGGATCTAAAAAACTTTAATCAACAGCTTAATTAAGACTGCAATAATTTTGGTAAGTTACATTTCTGCAAAGAATTCTGAAATAAAATTTAGAGTTGTAATATTCCTGAATGGAATATCTGCATACCATATATATCAAATGCAATCTGATTTTCAAATCAATACATAGTAATTCCATCATTTAACATTTAAGTCCTTGTAATCTTTTATTGCTGTTTCAGTGAATTAACAGTTTAAATTTGTTTTAGAAACCTAATACTACAGCTTTTCAGAAAGTTCCACTTGCTTTCATTTTTTTTAAACACTGGAATCGATTCTCCAAAATGAGACTGCAACGTAAGCTTAAAAACAGAAAAATACCGTCCTGCACTGTTTTCTGCCCGCCCCTCCCTCCCACCTTCAAAAGTATCCAATCTCTTTACTAACGAGGGATAAAACTGAATTTGAATAATCTTCCATAAATACAATCTGACTGCAGTAATCAGAACACAAAATGAGGGGGGGGAATTAAATACTTGAAACAAAACTAATACTTCCCATTCACCTCAAGAGAAAAATCAACATGAACCTGCCAGTTTGTGAGCGTATCATTTTCACTGGCCACGTCTCAGGGCACAGCAGTGTCATTTGAAGCCAGCAACATGTGAAATAAAAGCAGTAATATTCAATGTACTTTTAATAAGCATCCCCTCCCCCCAAATTAATTATTATTTTATATCAATTGTCTGCAGCTCATTCATCTCACATGACGTTAGGCAATGTGAAATGTTCTGTTGTGGTCTCCGTCTTCTTCAGATTCATCCTCAGAGGCTGTTGAAAGAACAGTAATAGAATCATAAAATGACCACGATACAAAACGGTCACCACAAAGAACAATGTCTGGAAAAAATTTGGATTTTGGATCACAACAGTGAAAAAACGCCAAAATGAGATTCAAGGATATCATCCTAAAGGACTCCACACAGAATTTTCCTGTTACAACTATAAGGAAAAAAGTACCTCACAAGACTGGAGGGTGCAGGGAGAGGTAGCTTATTAGTTTATGAACACTCACAAATTTAAAATCATGGAAACTGTCACACTGCAATGCAATGCAATGCCAACAAACAGGTTTATTTGTTTAATTTATTTAAAACGACCAATTAAGTTCACTATAGACATAGCCAGAGTTAAAATGTCTTTTGTTTAAAAAGACATGAACCTTTGTTGAAACTACTCTATTCCACTTGTTTTATTTCACTGACAGAAAGTTAAGAATATTTAAAATTCATGATGTGATTTAAGCAAGAACCTACAAGATAGACTCTATGATCACAGAATACAGAAGTTACACGAAGATGTCCTAAGTTTTCTTTATGAAATTGAATGAATCAACCATGAAGGAGTTAGAAAAGTCCAGGAATTTGGGAATTAGAAAACACTGAGTTTTAATTACAACTCTGACACTAATTGGCAGTGGAAAAGCCACACTCTTTTCCAACGCTGGATTCCTTATTTATAAATAAGAGTACTTACAACACTACTTTCCTAACAGAGTTGTTAGGAGGCAAAGTATACTGCAAATCTTAAAGCACTATGGATTATTCTTAAAGTCTGTAGACTGGATTACAAGTGATGGGGGAGGGGGAAAGAGGTACTGCCAATTACAAATGACTTCTCAATTTTCATGGAAAAAAATTCATGGTCTGTGCTTTATACTTAATTAATTAACATTTATCTTTTTAAGAATATCCAGTCAAAGTTAAGTGCATTTAAAACAACACATAACATATTAGGGACTGGAGGAGATTGCACACAACACTCAAGTATTCCACTGGACTGCATAGTACTCTATTATTTGTTTCTTAAGTTTATTCATCCCTGCTAAAATACAAAATTCCTTTCAAAGAGAAATTAAATTTTTTAAAAAATTTAATGAAATAATTTTTCACATTTTAATGTCCTGCCTTTCCCCTGCACTTTATTCCACAAAGAACCTATAATCTTAAGTGTGCCAGTCTCAGGATGGGACTATTTGTAGCTCTAAACTGACAAAGAAATGCCTTTTCATGGATATAAGAACTGTCACAACAAGAAACTCCATATGGAAGGAAAAATTCAATGTTTACCCATCTTTATAAATTTTTTCCCTCACTCTGATTCTTCAAGGAAGTTAAACTTTAACAAGCAAATCAATTTCTACTTTTACAAAAATAGTATACATAACTTTTTTCTATACCTTCCCTTTATTCTCTGTTGCTTTTAGAGTAGATGAATTTGGGGACTAGTTATTTTATTTTTTAAAATTGCTAAACGGGAAATACTGACTGAAAATATGTTAAAGGGCTCTGGGGACAAAAAAGTCTATCAGCCCCAAAGAGCCAACCAACATCAAAAGCACATACAGCACAGTACAGTATGTTCTTTTTCATAAAAACTCACTTGTTACTGGACTTAAGAAATGGTCACTCCTGAACTTGAACTATGAAATTCTTACCCATTCCAATAAATTCTTCTACATACCATGTTCTCATTAAGATTATTAAAAATGTTAATTTTAAAAACAAATGTTGAGCATAAACAAAGTATTGCTAATTCTTAAAAACAGGAATCTGCTGATAGAATTCAGGTATTAAAAAAGTGTCTTGGAATTACAAAGCAGTCCCTAGAGAAGACTGCTCTGCTATGTGCAACATGCACAATCCAGACATAATCTGGAGTAGAAGTAAAAAGGAGAGGAATCATCTAAACAATAAAGTGTAGAGGCTTTTTGTTTTTTTGTTTTGGGGGAGAGCAAAGGAATACATGGAAAAACAGGTTCAAAGACACATCTGACATTTTCATATAGATAATAAATTATTAGTATCTTAAGGCTTATATATAGTATCTTAAAATGTTTTCACATATTTTAAAATGTAATTAGATAAATTTAAGAAACGTTTAATTAAAAAAAACATTTAGTTACTTATTGTTTTAGTTCCACCTAAAGAGCTGAAACTCAACAGTTCAAGGCATGTTAGGGTTTCTTCACCTAAAATTTTGGTGCCAAGCAAGTCCAGTGACTTTGAATATCACTCCCCGCCCCCACCCTGTTAAAAAAAATTTCCTCAAAATTTCAGTTTCTATGTATCTCTGTGCCCTCCCCCCACAACTCCTTTTTTTATCAACAGGGCTAGCGGCCAGCCAAAATGACAGTAAAGCTAATACAGCACATGCCTTCAAAAAAGAGGAACCCTGGCAGGTTTTGTTCAGTGGGTTTAATTTGCAATAATAAATTCAACAAGTCTGGGGAGGGGAAATGTCACCTACTTTCAAGATCTTCCATATGTGCCTGAAGAGTTCTTGCAAGGTTAATAAACTAGAAACAATGCAGAAAGAAATACAGTAGTTTAAATGTTGTATATGGATCTACAGAATAAGTATAGGTGGTTTATTTTACTTAACACAAAGTTAAATATCATTTTAAGCCCTTAAAATCTAGCTACTAGGGCAAGAATGGGGAACCTGTGACCTCCAGGCCACATGTGGCCCTCTTAGTCCCCAATTGCGGTCCCTCTGACTGAATCCAAACTTCACAGAACAAATCCCCTTAATAAAAGGATTTGTTCTGTAAACTTGGAGTCAGTCAAAAGGCTGCACCCCAAGGACCTAGAAGGCCATATGTGGCCTTGAGGTTACAGGTTCCCTACCCTGTACTAGGGTTTTCTCCTCAATCAATCAAGACACAATTTAAGGGCAGTATTTGAAATATGTGCATGTATATACATGCTATCAGCAATAATCTAGGTCTTCAGGAATTTTTTTACTTAACACTAGCTGCTGCTTTGTTTGCTAAAAAGAAACATAGCCATGCGCAATCCCTTGCAGAACAGAAACAGATCTCGTCCAACAGTACTCATTCTTTGCATTGAAGCAAATTACTTCAAAAGGTATTGCAATTTTGAAAATTCTACAATCTAGAAACCAGGTTTCAATTTAGCACTAATATACAAAAAGACAACTGGAATTCACATTAGAAATAGAATCAAAACCATCACTTTTCTGTCTAAATTTAGTCAGTCTAATAAAATTGAGGTTTCAAATTCAATTCTATGCTAAAAATAGCACTGGCTTTGAAAAATCTTCATAAGCACATTAATGTACTTAGGTGAAGAGACAGAGTCAATGGTCAAATATAATCATTATATTAACAGTTTTGTTTAAAGCAGAAAAGCTATTTATTATTTGGTTAGAATTAGAAGAGTTTACAAAATTCCATGATTTCTAGAGAACATATGGCCAGGAAATTTTAATTCCTTTTTCATGATAGCTTAATTTTTTAATATTGTCATTCTTTTTTATCTACCAACAGACAGGTATGACATCAAGTACTGACATAACGAAGAACTTATAACATGATCTGATCGTTTTCGCAGACAAGCACTCAGTTCCTTCAACGAAGCACGTGCTTCCAGTTTGGGGCTTGTTTGGCTTTTTGGTATTCTGATTTGTTAACAGGACGGGGCGCTGACCTTCGTTTACGTGGCAGCTTCCAAAGTAAATAGAAATAAAGACACTCTATCCTGCATTAGGGAACTTTCTAGTTCTATGTAACAAGGAACAGAGTTAAATGTAAAATCAATCATTAAGACACATGAGCAAGTATATTTCAAAATATTAATAATGTCCAGCAACATATAAAATGTAAAAGCTGACCAAAATAAACAAACCCTGAATGGTGACATGTGATCACCAAAAAAAGATTTCAGGCGAAGACTTGCTTGGTATGATGATGAATAAAGTGCCACCTACGATAATCACCACTTGCTGGGATAATCATTCGAGTAGGAAGGGCACACAGAACGTAATTCACGTGCCCCGTGACGATTAGACAGTACCTAACATGCAAGTTAACAATACAATCTGGAAGTGTAAAAATCCGGTAGATACAACAATCTTACATTTGCAAAAACTTCTGAAAGGCAGAACTGACTCGATGTAACTGTGCCGTTCATTACTTCACAAAAAAAGTCTTAAGCTGCCTCTACAAGGCTAATAATTGCAGCAAAAGTTCAAAGTGAACATTTAAAAAATATCAAATTAGCTTATAACTTGTATCAAAAGATGTTTAAAAACAAACAAGAAAATTATCAGGCACATAAGCCCAGGTCCTAAATGAAAATTTTCAATATTGAAAAGTGCTCAAATAAGTTAAAAATAAATTCACTTCACCAGAATTTTATGCTAGTAATTTTACTATAATGCATCTCTAAATTATTGTCATGAGACTTCTCTGCCTTCACAACCTAAAATAGTGAATACTTGAGGGTCTGACTTAAAAGTGAAGACATGGTATTTTTCATCTATCTTCAAAGACTAATATTAAGCACTGAGAAACTCAGAACTTAGAATGATCTAATCTAACCCCTTTTAAAATGACTGTTTTTCAATTGCAACAAAAACCTACAACAAAAGATAAAAATATTTCAGCACAAATAACTCTTATTTGAAAGATTTTTCTATACAGGTATTTCTACCTTGATCAAATAATTTTAAAAATACTTTTGAAATTAAAATAAAAATAAGCTTACTAAAAATTCTTGTGACGTTTCTAGATTTTGTAGTTATATTTTGGCTTTCTATACTACAAGTCTGTTATGAAAGAAACACTCTTTCTCTTAATATTAACAATTCTACCTGTATTTGTCATGATTCAAAGTGAAATAATTCTCTATTTGAAGAATCAACTTTTCCCCCCTATCCTTGAAAATATTTTTAATAAAAGAATATTGGACATTGGACAGGAAATAGTAAATGTCTTAAAATCTTAAATTTTTTCACTTTTAAGGTCTTATAGCACCTACTAAAAAAGAAAAAGACTAGTTCTCCTAAAACAATCTCCATATTTATAAACTATTTACTTCCCAAAGCTGAACTACTGATTCCGCCTGTTCTCCCATCCCCACCTTTATATTACTTACTCGGACACGTGTGCTAGCTTCACTTGCAGTTCCCAACATATCAGAAAAGCTTTGTTCACATAAATGCAACAACACAACCAGGTACAGACCCGAGCTGATAAATTCATACTCCGCCTTTAGTTAGAGAGGGGGAAAAAAAGGAAAAGAAAAAAAATGAGAATAATAGAATCAAAATTTAGATATACAGTGACTTAGTTCCCTGACAAGTAGAAGAAAAACCCTCATACACATTAAGTGTCCCACCAAGGAACAAGGCTTACAGTTTTTTTTTAATATTCAGAAACACCCTCTCATTTAGAACATCATGCCATCTCTTGTATGAGAAAGATGCTTATTCTAGGCACACGAAAAAAAAAATCAGTTGACTTTTTTAGGAATAACTGATAAAGCCCTTAAAAGGTAAGTTGATTTTATAATAGTTTTCTCTAGTAAATAATTTATTTTTAAAAAGGATTTTTAAATTATGTAAAATGGTAAAGAACTTTTATTTGTTCATTTCCTATAAATCTCAGAATATTTAAAAAATTTATTCTAAAAATTATATTCCCTTAGCTATAACTTAAACTCACAAAACTGAAAAGGTAATTAGATACTAAAGCTTCCCAATAGGTAAAAACCTACTTGTCTTTTACTGAACAGCTGGAATGGTATTAGTGAACTCCTACTCTGATAGGTAGTATTAATATCTGTAATGTCACAATCTATCTGGCTTTTGCCACAGCCCGGTTAGTGTACCTAAAGTACAAACTGCAATTTTAGCAAAAGCTTCAGCAGTTTGCTAACAGGTTGTCTAAGAAATCTTTAATCACTTCTCTAATTTTCAAGTTAGTTATCCCTCTAATATTAGTATCATTAACACAGGCAGAATCCATCTCTACAGAAGTAAAAAGAGAAGAGAACTGCCTTGAAAAATAGTGTGAACTCATTCAGATAAGGAAAGAAATTCTATGTATACACACTTTCAACATTTTCTATAACTAATCATGGATTATGATAAGATAATAAAAGTTCCCATATCACTAAAATCAATCATTCACAACAGCCCAAGCAAATCAAGGCCAGGAAGATGGACAAATGACTATTACCAACGATTCCTGGGATTTAACAATTAATTTAATAAGACTACTGGTAATTTGGGTAGCCAGTCTTCTCATTTCATTAGGAATGTTTTAAAGGGCCAAAAGCTCCAGAAGAGATGATGAAATTTCTAGAAAAGAAAGTCAGAAGAGAATGTCTCACTCAAAAGTTAAAGTTGGAATGGGTCATCAATGACCAAGTCTATTCTTCACCCCACATTCTCTGAAGTAAAAGGCTTTCTTTTCTCTTCATACTTTCCTCCTTGCCTTGAAAAGAACACATACAACTGCCAAAATGGGCTCTTCAGATGTTAAAATCACTGTTAGTACAGTTTGGCAGGTAACACTTTTCTTTCTCAAAACAAAATAGGTTTTATTTCCATTAGTTCAAAGCGTTAAATCAAAAACAGTTCAGCAAGCAGCAGGTAAAAGTTGATGGGAATCACATATCTCTGCCACTCCGTTTCTTATTTGTCTCCTTTGAACTTATTAGTGCTAATAACTAACCTCTGTAATGACATACAACATGGAGAAGCTACCCTATCACAAAAATGGATGGTTCATATAGCAGATAAAAGTTTTTTAAAAGGTACTGAATTACTAATAAACAGCCTTGACTAGGAAGCTATAAGAGAGAGGGAGCTATTTCAGGCATTTCAGGTTCTAATGAGAAATATTAGAATAATCAACGATGTATGAAAATATCTCAGCCTTTCTGTCCTTAAATTAAAATAATCAAAAATAAACTTTGGTTCAATTTTTATTCTTGATCATTTAAGTATACAAAAACCCCTTAAAATTGAGCTGTTTCTGAAATTTTTTCAATGATGAATGAAGGCTGTTGGAAACTAATCAACTCCACTTCTTACAGTCAAAACTGTGGGGGGTAAGAGAATGCAGAAACTTATGCAAGTGAATGTAGTTGGAGAAAATCAGCATTAATTTGATCACAAAGAAATCATTAATATCTTTTATGGGGATGGTAACAGTATAATGTTAAAAATAAAATAGTTTTTCAGAGTTAAATGGCAATTCAAAGTGTGAAAGTGGAAGCAATGAGAGGAAACAGAATGCTTAAAGCGTATCACTCTACTCCCTTCTTGAGGTTTTGGAGAGGAGCTCAAGTAGACTGCCACTAAATCTCTAACCAAAGAGTTGGTAATTTCCATTTGTACAGGAAAAAGAGGAAAAGCACTTGAAATTGGTTGATACCTATTCACAACAGGCAGGTGGAATAAGAAAAATCCTGAGAAAAGATAGGAAAAAATAGCACGACAAATTCTGGAAAAGTTTTTCAAACTTAAATTTGGTAAAAAGTTGTAATCTAAGAAATTTCATGTTACAAAATTCCATTACATGGAATTTAAGCTACAGAAATTCAAATTCATGATTTGACTAGCTTTTAACTAAATTATTTTAAAAAAGAAAAGGATAAAGGTAGAAAAGTCACAGAATAAGTTCTGAAACAACTCCTAAAATAATGAAAAAGATTTTTAAAAAAAATGCAGTGATCCTGACCATGACCAAATCGATTTCCTCAAAAGTTGTCCTCTAAGCAGAGAACAGACACTTACCAAATTAGGCAAAATATACTAACTTGTTCATTTGCATGAGCCCTATGAAGTTCATGAATATCAAAATCCTCTAGGTTAAGCTGTAACTTTTCTTTACATAGTTCACAGGTGGTTACAGCTTCCAATGACGAACCTAGTAGAAACAAAACTCAGAGTCAAATTTTATTTTCCTATACTTCCACAAAACTATGTGCATCCTCATCCCAAACTATCTTTAAGTTTACATCATTAACACATCAAGTTTTTTAATGAAAAACATTAATTTTCAAAGTAGGAAAATAAACATTTCTTTGAATACAGAAACAGGCAATTTTCAATATATGTGTCAAACAACTACTGTCTAAAATGTCACTTGCTCATGCTTTGCTCTTCCCAGACACCTTTGCAAAGGAATGGAATTTACACTGTCTTCCTTGACATTGCAACACAAAAACAATGACAAAGTCTGCTCTAATAACTTAATGTCATAAAACAGGAAGAAACACACCCTGGTCAAGTGTGTTTGGCATGTAAATACCTAGCAATTTTTAGGGGCCAAATACTTGCCTCATCGGTCACCAGTCCAACTGTTTTAGGAATATGGAGAGAGGTATCACCACCCGAGTCGGAACAAGACCAGCATTTCCTTACCCAAAAATACCCTTAACCTTCAACCCTCAATCACTTTTAGATTTCAAGCTCCAAATGACTGATAACAATGCTGAGTTAACCATATATTGTGGTTATTTTTTTAAACATTTCATAGTATTTTAGTTTTTTTTCTATTACATGCAAAGACAGTTTTCAACATTCGATTTTCTGAGATTTTGAGCTCCAAATTTTTCTACCTTCCTCTTTTCCCTCCACTCTCCCTAAGAGAGCAAGCAATCTGATATAGGTTATACATATGTAATCATGTTAAACATATTTCCACATTAGTCACGTTGTGAAAGCAGAATCAGAACAAAAGGGAAAAACCAAAAGAAAGAAAAAACAAACAACAACAACAAAAGTGAGAATAGTACACTTCAATCTGCATTCAGACTCCAGAGTTTTTTTCCTCTGGACGTGGTTAGCATCTTTCATCATGAGTCTTTTGAAATTGGCCTGGATCATTTATTGTACTGCTGAGAAAAGCTAAGTTGTATCCAAGTGGATCATCACACAACTTCACTGTTAGTGTGTACGATGCTCTCCTAATTCTGCTCACTTCAGAATCAGTTCATATTATGGTTATTCTTAAAGGAATACAAAGTTAAGGACAGTTTTCTAAAGAGCAACTTAGTAATAAATGGAACAAAATGTAATAATCACAAAGTATGTGACAATTTGAGAACATAAATATAGGAAGGCAGGAATAACTTGTGACAAATAACATCATCAATACTGTCAGATAAGGAACTGAATAAGAAATCAGTACTCAGAGACGAGGAATGCCTAAAGACTCAATGCATCTAAGAATGTGTTGCAATAGTCTATTCCACTTGGTTTTCACCGTTAAGTTCAATGAAGAAATAAACTCAAATTTGGCTTACCCTGAAATCCCTTTGCCACAGATTTAGAGCAGGAAGGGACCTCAGGTCATCTAGTCATATACTGCATCTAGAGAAGAAGTAACTGAGACCCAGAAAGACTTTTAACTGATGTGCCCAAGATCACAGAGTGGTTCAGCAATATTTCCACTGCAGCACATTTCTTGACAATAAACTTGTTGCTCTTTTCCACCTTTTATTAAAACTATTTGCCCATCTACAAAATCTATATCTAAGAAACAAGAACATAACGACCATGGAAACTGCAAAGGACCTTAAGGGTCACCTAATATTAATTTTGCAGATTTATCTGAAGTTCAGAGAGTTTAACTGATTTATCAAAGGAAATGCAATCAGTTTGTGGCAAAGATAAGACTGGAACCTCAATCTTCCAACTAGAATCTACAACTCTAACCACTGAAGCATACTTTCTTCTACATGTCTAAGTTCAAGCGTTGATGAAACTGGGGGTAGAGCTGCTAAAAATGAATTACAATGATTAAGTTTCTGAAGGCAAATAGTCATCTAAATAAAGCTACAAACTTTTTTCAAATACTGGTGAATAATCAAATGTTAGTTACTTAACATAAGGATTTAAGATCAAATAAGTCCTCCACTCTGGTAATAACTCAAATTGCCTAATTTTCACAATACTGAACAAAAACGGATTAAAACAAATTATACCCAGTGTTAGAAAAATATTTCTCACATATGATGTACCAAATTAATTAACAAAACAATGTTACAGCAATGTTATAATTCATTGTCTAAATTGAGCCTTTTATTTTTTCAGGATCACCAAACCTAGAACAGTTAAGATGGTGATCAATATTCTAGCATATTAAGGTAGATAGAAGTCAGGATTATCAGTAATAGACTCACCCTGGAATTTACATAAAATTTTCCCAGGGAAAGTGTCATAGAAAGTAAAGATTCTCAGGCCAGTCCCTAAAAGAGCATACAGGGAAAGATAGCTATAATTCAAAATAATATGGAAAAATAGTCAACAAGAAGAGAATAAGGCTACACCAAGAATATGCTTCAGGACCACAAGCTAGAGAATTGAAAAGAAGACTGGCAGCACTGCTAACAAGGCCACCTCTCTCCTCTCCCCACTTCCCAGGGGAGGACACTGTTCCATAAACAGTATGATCCAGTTCTTCAGATGATAAGAGTATTCACTTACCATGTGCCTTTAATAAGAAAATATTCAAAGGGAAGTTAGGAAAGAGGTAAACTGAAACAGCAACGTAAAATACTAAAGTTAAGAGCAGATAGCCGAAATCATCAAAATGAATTCCCAATTTTAAGTTATTAAAATTTTAGGAATGTCATTGAGCCCAAGTAAATCACTTCAAAATATGATTCTGAATTATGAAATGGAGAATTCTGGAAAATAATCGAGACTTTACAGTGAAGTGATTTTACCAGTAAATCAAATATTTAACTGAAAAATTTTGAAATTTAATATTTATGCTTTGAATTTAAAAAAAAAATCAAACTGTTAATTTGCATTTGACACAGATAATACCATAAATACTATAAATGGCACACTTTAATCCCATACACCTCTGGAAACATTCTATTTAATTAAAAAATAAGATTCTCATTCAAACTTAATACTAAAAAACTCAGTATTTTAACCTTATTAAATAAACCTCAACAAATTCCTTCTAAATCCTAATATTCTAAGGAGAACTTTTAAAAATATTTCAGCTCCAGATCATACTGAGCTCTGCATTACCCAAGTTTCAACTAGTTAAAGGTAAAAGACTGAGGCAATCTCCTTCAGAAACTTTCTCTGCTCTTCAATTCCACACTTCAAAAAAACATCTCACCCATCTTATATATAAATGCTACCTTATACCCCCACTCTCCCCATTGCTGGCTTCTTGGTTCCAATCTTAAAGGAAGAAGGAGCCCTTCTTCTGGCCAATGCCTTCCCTACTATTTGTGCCCTCGATTCCCAAACCCTCCATCAACTTGCCTCTTCAATATTATGTCTCTCTCCTTATTTGTAACTTCTTTATCCAACTGCTCCTCCATGGCTGCTTACAAACATGACTACATCTCCTCTATTCTTTAAAAACAAACAACAACAAAACTTCACTTGAACCCTCCATCCAAAGAGTTGTTTAATCTTTTCTATTCTACCTTCTCAATATCTCTCCGTTTCATAACCCTTCTCTCCACTAACACAACTACTTTGGTTTAGGCTTTCATCATCTCTCACCTCAACTACTGAAAATAACTTTCTAATCCGTCCTTCACAGAACTGCCAATTTGTTTTTTGAAAGCACAGGTTTGACCATGTCACTCTCCTGCTAAAGAAGAGTTCTAGAGGCTCTTCCCATGGTCTTTCATTAAAAATACAAACTCTTACTTGTGATTTAAAGCCCTTCATACTCTGGCTCCAGTTTATTTTTCCAGGTTGATTATACAATACTCTCTCCCTCTGCTCCTGCCCCCTACCTCCCCCAGGTATTCTCTGCTCAAATAGCTTGCCTGCTACTATTCACCATGCATAATATGCTATCTTCCACCTCTATGAATTTGGTTATGATGAGCTTCTGCCTAGAATGCTTTTCTTCACCTCTGCCTCTTGAAACCTCTAGTACTCAGAAAGAATGACTTATAATACCACCTCCTTTAAAAAGACTTTCCCAACCCCCACTATCATGCTTTCCCCAAACATTCTCCATCCTTCACATAAACCACTGCGTGATTCTGTGTATTTATCCTTTATTTCCTTATTTGTGAACACAATTTGTGAACCAAACTATCTCACATTTGCACTTGTATCCCTAGCAAGTTAACAGTATCTTAATAAAAGCTTGTTGACTGATGACTAGATTACATTTTATATCCACTATTTTTAAAGTCAAAAATACATCCTTGATTTTAATTTTATTTCATTACTCTACTCTGATGGAATAACCTAAACGTGTTCATATGTCTACTTCAAAGAAAGAAATATTCCACAAACCAAACCTTAAAGCCTATTTAAATGTTATTATCATCATCATCATCATTTAACTTCTGAGGTGAAATTTCTTAGCCAACAACAGAACTCCTATTATGTGCCCACCCTATGCTAGATGCTGGAGATATAAAAATTCTATCTGCACTTTTAAGGAATTTACATTCTCTCAAAGGAAGACAACATGTACACATATAAATATATACTAAATAAATGCAAGACAATTTATGGGTGAGGCTGCAGGACCTTGATGGCATAAGGAATCAGAAAAGGTGGTATATACAAGATGACATTTAAGCTAAGCTTTGAAATAAAAACAAATAGGTTACCATGGTTTCTAAATGAAAGAATCTAAAAATTAAGGGTTTATACTTTTTTGGTACAGTTATAAATACCAAGTGAGAAAAAATACTTTAATACAATCAAGTTTGGAAGTATAAAAAAAAGAACTAAACTCCATACCGAATTTCATCTTCAAAGCCTTATTAAACTTAAAGAAGATAACTTAAACTTAAAAGAATGTAATTTGGAACCATGCCCCAAAAGCTACTAAATCAAACAAACCCTCTAACCCAGAAATGCCGCTACTAAGTCTCTACCACAAAGAGATATAAAAAAAAAAAGAGGGGGGAACCTATACATACAATATTTATACCAGCTCTTTTTTGGTAGCAAAGAACTGGAATGGAAACTGAGGGGATGACCATCAAGTGGAGAATGACTGAACACGTGACAGCACATGAATGTGATGGAACACTACTGTACTATAAGAAATGATGAAGGGGATGGTTTCAGAAAAACCTGCTAAGACTTGTACTAACTGATATAAAGTGAACTAAGCACAACTAAGAGAATAATTTATGCAGTTAACAGCAATACTGTCCAGAAAAACAGCTTTGAAAGATTTAACAACTCTGATCAACATAGAGACAAGAAACTATCCACTCCAGATAGACAACTGATAGACAACAGACTCAAAGTTTAGATTTCTTCTATTTCTTTTCCTTGCCCTTTTTAAAACTAATGAACAATTTATTTTGCATGCGTATATGTACTTGCAAAGGGTTTTATTTTTCTTGCCTTTTTAATGGGTAAGGGAAGTAGAGAATTTAGAACTGAAAATAAAATTTATTTTTAAAAAAAGGAATGCTAAGCAAAGTGAGCAGAACCAGAACACTGTACACAATAACAACACTGGGCAATGATCAATTTTGACAGATTTAGGAGAGACCTGGATGACAACGTGGGGGCGGCATGCGGAGGCCTAGACGATTACATTAACCTGAATAGTTTTTGTACAAATAAAGTCAATGTAACCAAGATTAGAAGGGAAGTGGAAAATTGGGAAAGAATTTTTACAACCAGTGTCTCTCATAAAGGCCTCATTTCTAAAATATACAAAGAACTGAGTCAAATCTGTAAGAATACAAGCCACTCTCCAATCAACAAATGGTCAAAGGAAATAAACAGGCAGTTTTTAGAAGATGAAACTAAAGATCTTTATAAGCGTATGAAAAAATGTTATAAATCACTAGTGATTACAGAAACGCAAATCAAAACAACTCTGAGGTACCACATCTCACTGGCCAGATGGGCTAAGATGACAAAACAGGAAAATAATAAATGCTGGAGAGGATGTGGAAACACTGCAACACTAATGCATTGTTGGTGGAGCTGTGAACTGATCCAGCCCTTCTGGAGAGCGATCTGGAACTATGCCCAAAGGCTATAAATAAGTGTGTACCCTTTGGCCTAGCAATACCACTTCTAGAGTTGTATCCCAAAGAGATCAGATAAGTGGGAGAGGGACCCACATGTACAAAAATATTTACAGCAGCTCTTTTTGTGGTGGCAAAGAACTGGAAATCAAGGGGATGCCCATCAATTGGGGAGTGGCTGAACAAGTTGTGGTATATGAATGTAATGGAACACTATTGTGTTATAAGAAATGAGGAGCAGACGGACTTCATAATAACCTGGAGAGACTTATATAAACTGATGCTGAGCTAAAAGAGCAGAAGCAGGAGAAATTTGTACACAATCACAGACACAACGTATGTGTGACGACTAACTTCAATAGACTGGGCTCCTCTCAGCAATGTAAAATTATAAGACAACTCTAAAAGACTCATGATTGAAGGAGATATCCACATGCAGAGAAAGAGATGCGGAGTCTGAGTGCGGACTGATACAAACTACTTGCTGTTTCTTTTTCTTGTTTTGTTTCCTCTTTCCCAGTGATCATTCCATCAGTTATAATCTTTCTTTACAACCTGACTAATGATTAATGGGAAGGTATTTGTAGACCCTATATTCGAGTGCATGCCGCCATTGGGGGGGAAGGGAGAAAAATTTGAAACTCAAGGGACTGTGGAACTGAATGTTATAAACTAAAAGTAAATAAACACACCAATTAAAAAAATTTTTTTGACTGATTTAGCTCTTCTCAGCATTAGAATGATGCAAGACAATTTCAAAAGGGAACTATCGTGATGGAAAATTTTATCCATACCCAGAAAAAGAACTGATGGAGTCAACACAGACTGAAAGCATTCTATTTTCACTTCATTATTTTCTTTTTGTTCTGTTTCTTCTTTCACAACATAACTAATATGGAAATGTGTTTAATATTACTGAACATTATATAATCTAAATCAAACTGTTTATGGTCTTAGGGAGGTGGGGGTGGGGGGAATTTGGAACTCAAAATTTTATTTTAAAAAATGTTTAAAATTGTCTTCATATGTAATTGGAAAACATAAAATACTATTAAAAAACAAAAAGTTACGCTAGTTTTGTCATTTTCATTTCATAAAAATAATGTTCTTAACTTGCAAGATACTGAGGAGGAAAAAGAGATCAAGTATGCAGTACTCCTATGAGTTTAATAATGAGGGGGAAGAGAGAGCTAAAATAGCTTAAAGAAATGGGAAGGTTTTTTTCCTAGGTTGGAGAAATTCAAGCATGTTTGTAGGCAGAGTAAAGAGATGACAATGAGATTGGGGAACGCCAAGGGAGGAAATAATGATGCTCAAGTAAAGTAAGACCTGTGGGTCTGGCCTGGTCACTCCCCTATATTCAAACTCTAGTATCTTATATTATTATACCATCAGGGATTCCCCAAACCCACTCCCTCTCTCCCAACCCCTCCACAACCTGACCCCCTTCCAGCTTTCTGGTCTTATCACTTCTCCACCTACTCTATGATCTAGCAACACTGGTCTTGTTGTTCCTAGTACATAATACTCATCTGCTGGCTGTACCTTTTCACTGGGTGTTCTTCATGCCTGGAATATATTCTCCCTTCAATCTCTGCCTTCTGGCTCCTTCCAGCCTCAGCTCAAACACTATCTTCTGTAAGAGCCCTTTACTAGTTCCCCTAATTGCTAGAACTTTCCTTCTGAGATTACTCTCCAATTACAATGCATGCACTTTGTATGCAAAATTTTCTGTCACACTGTCTCATCCATTGTGGTGTTAACTGCTGAAGGCAGGGATCCTGTTTTTGCCTTTCACTGTAGGCCTGGCATACAGGAAGCATTTAATAGATTCTTTTTGGCTGACTGACCACAAGAATCTCTTCTACTATGTTACAAGTAATAGTCAAATTCCATATAAGGACCTTTGGCCATTTCTTTGTAGAAATAAAACCTCAAATAAGGTAAAAGAGGAAAAATGTGGCTTAACTCATGTGGTAATTTTTTAACTTTCCCAAGCAAGGATCCACTGTTCAGGAGGAGGAAGAGTATCCCACCATTAATGAAACGGTGGGATATCCAGAATTAGCAACACAGGAAAAGCAGAAGTTGAAGATTCAAGTTTAGAGGGGAAAAAAATGCTGAAATAGCTAAAACCAAGATTAAGACAGTAAAGAGTAATAAGTGGCAGGATGGCAGACTATGAAACAGGGAGGAACAGAGGATTGAGAGAGCATGATAGAGCAAAGAAATATTGAGGAGGTGGAAGGAAAGGAGTTTTAATCATACAGAAGAATTTCATAAGTTTAACGCCTTAAGACATGTCAAAAGCAAAATGACGACTGAAGTTACTTAACTGCAGACACCTACTGTCAGATCCATGTAAGGCATGGCTCTAGAGTAGGAAAAGACCTATGTCTCCTGATCCCAATTCCTTCATTTAATAAATAAGTCTATAGAGCTTAAGTGGCTGGCCTATGGTCAGGTAGGTGGCAGAGTCGAGATATGAACCCAGGGTCTGCGCTTTCCACCCCTCACCTCCCATTAAACTCCTTGAGAGAACACAAACTGGTTTTTAAAATAATCTTTGTATTCCTAATGGCTAGCGTAATTAGGAAACTTCTATTGTTCAAATATGAGCTTCAGTTTCTTCATCTGCAAAATGAAAGTAATACCTTCCTAATAGAATTGTTTTGAGGGTCAAATTAAATTATGTCTAGTGCTTTACGAATTTAAAGCATTACATAAATGTCAGTTACTTTAAGAAAGGATTACATATAGGCCACTGAGTTAGGAGGGCCATTAACACTAATACTTTAGTCAATCTTGATGTGTAGGTATACCTCAATTATTATTAATCCATTTTTAGCTACAAGAAAACACTGTGAAAACAAACATTAAATTACTTTTGCTATATGTTATACAAGGGAAATGAAAAATAAAATGTCAACAAGGAACACTGGCATTCAACTGATATAGTGATAACACAAAGGGTATAAAAATTTGTTCTTTTAAAGTAACTGCAAAGAGGGATGGTAACAAAGTGTTTAGACATTCACTTGAATAGATATCAGTTAACACTAAAATGCTATAAAGCAAACGGCAATAGTCATTTTCGGTCTTCTTGTCTTTATGAATACTGGCAAAATCCTAAGAGTCCTGCCAAAATATTCTGTAAAGTAGTTAAAGCATCACTAAAACTGTACTTTCAAAAAAAAAAAGATGACAATACCTCTAACATCCACATTATAAATTCGTTATTTATTAAATATTATCAGACAAGGGCATAATCTAGTACACGGTCAATGAAAGAGTTCAGTGGTAATCCTGAAAAAGTGTAATCTTGGAAGGTAACCAACCCAGGAAGAAAAATGAATATGAAACGTTTACATATCACTTTCACAATCTTTACTTCATTTGATCCCGACAACTAGCAAGAAGTCAGCGAGAAATAAATGACTTTCAGGAACGGGGAGGGAAGCAGGCATTTAACCAGAGTTTTACAGTCTAAGTTCTATGCCCTTCTCACTGGAACCCTAGTGCCTTTAAATACGTATATCCTGGCGCACTGAGAAGCCTGACGAAACGAATCAAAACTAGAACACAAAATACAAAAGGCATGCACCAGAGGCCCGAGAAGGAGCCATTAGCGCACAGACACACACACACACACACACACAATCGTACACGCAAACACAACTACCACGTGCCATCTTTAATAATCTCATCTTTTTTTTGCTGATTCAGACTGAAAAACACCTTACAGAGAACACGTTCTTGACGTGGCAGATGAAGGCTCCTACGGCGGCCTAAGGTCATCAGCGCCAGCGCCCGTCACACCCACGCCAAGCACGTGCAGAGGCTGCCAGCTGAGTGCTGCTGGACAGGGGTTCAGCGGGAGTGCAGTGGGCAGGAGAAGGAATTAAACTCGGACTCCAAGGGTAACTCGAGTTAAATTGGCTACATGACCTTTTTGGACTTGTTTAAACTTCTCTGAGCCCTGTGTTCTTCATCTGTCAAACGAATAAGCTGTTCCAAAGGCCGTTTGAGGCCTCTCTCCTTTCCAGATTCTGTGATGGCATGAAAAACAAATTTTATTTTAATAGTTCTTTGGAGCTAATTCTGTGAGTTTTTTTTCCCTTGAGTTCAGATTATAATTCTAACACATAACATACATCACAGAGTCACAGAATCCTCATTTAAGAAGCATAGAGTAAATCTTACACTAATTCTAGAAAGAAAAATTTGTCAGAAAACAGGTAGATCTTACCAGAATTAATTTTGGCCTGTAACCACTTCTTCATACATTCTTGATGAACATATTGCAAACTTCCAGTGCATTTGCATGGCTCTATTAGAAGGTTGGAGGAGGATGCAGCCGCCATCTGGCAAATTCTACACAAATCACCTTCTTCTTCATCAGAGTCCTCTAAAAGAAGACTAAAAAAAAGGAAAACAAATGATGACTATGTACTTTTTTCTCTTCAAACAAAATACTTTCACTCCAGTTCAACATATTTATTCTCTGCTCACTTTAGAAAGACTTCACAGGTCTGTCTTACAATAGGTTAATTTTTCAATTACTTTCACTCAACTTATTAGGGAATTGAAAAACTTACTATTCAAGGTGAACCTTCAGCCACATACTAAGAAACTATATCACCACTCAAGTAGTACTGATTTATAATTGCTTCCTTTACACATTATCTGAATGTAGTACTATATGGAAATACCATTCACATTAAACTTTTTCCCCCCAGGGTCTTCTGACACAAAAGATAGCTTACCAGTTCTACCAATTCTCTCCCCAACAATCTTGTCTGTGCCATCCTAATTTCTTAACAGGACAAATTCTTTAATGCTTTGAAGGAAGCACCCGACAAGCTAATTCTCCTTTTAAATGAGTAATATATACTGCTTTATTGTAATTATTAGTAAAGGCTAGGTGTGCAACAGCAGCAAAACAAGTAAGATCAAATTAGTTAATGCCAAAGAAAGTTAAACATTTATCATAATGCAGGAACCTCTTCTTTGCACCCTCAATCTACCTGGTCTGGACTAACAATACCACTAGATTAAGAGAAGATCTAGGCTGCCTGATGCTAAAAATAACCAAGGAAAGGGGAAAGAAATTCTAAACAGCTACAAGAAGTTTCTACAGCAATTATCCAACAACCTGAGCCCTCTTCTACGAAAAGTTTAGTTGCGTTTTTTGTCAAGGGACAGGGGAAAAAATCTTTTTCATGTGTATTCTAAGACAATAAAAATTTTAAGTTATTCTTTGATATTACCTACCCTTAATTATGAATACACATATTCAATCCAACTACTTCTTAGAATTACATTAAGTACCTAGAGCTAACCTGACTTCAGAAGTTTTCAGTTCAATTATCAATATTACTGTAAAGCATTCAAATAAGAAAAACTCTAAGCATATTACTACAAAGAGAACTTCTATTTTTGGCTTTAAGAAAAACACATTATTTTACCTCTCTTTTATTTTCTGTAGCCTTTCTGGGTCTCTTGAAGGTAGAGTTTTAGTTTTATCATTCTGTCCATCAGATGAATTCCAACCCGAGGGAATAATATCTACAGTGATCATGACGTTGTCAGATAAACTGCTTCCTAGTGCAGAGGGGACTGCAAATCGGAATAAGGAACCAGGAAGAATTCCAGATATTCCCGTACTTCTTCCACTGTGAGCCAAATCTGGTGTGGAAGCAGCAGCAGCAGCAGCATTGCTGGGCACTGTAGGGGTTTGTGATCTGTTGGCAGTAGTCCCAAGGGACTCATTTTGTGTTTCAAGGTGAACTTCTTCATTAGACTCTCTTCTTAAAACATGCTGAGATCTAGATGGCACATCAGTAGCGTGTATACGTGTAGATTCATCTCTTCCTTCTCGACGTCTCCTCGAAAATAAAGGTGTGCATCTATTTCTTAAAGAGGAGGACAACCAGGAACCAGTATTTCTACTTTCAGATTCTTGGCTAAAGTTTTCTGAACCAGTCTCAGAGTTAGGATTCTGGCCAACAGATGATAAACCCCATCTTCGCCTAAGAAATCTAAATCCCTGAGAAGATTCAGGTGTTCTATTATCTGGAACTTCAGAAGATGAAGCTGCACTACCACTAGATTGTGTGGAAGTCAGAACTCTTGGGGCAAGATAGGAATTTTCAGAATCTAATGATCTTGTATTCAAGGAATCTTGACTAGATCTTCGTGAAAAAAAGGTAGATGACATACTAGAAGCTAGACGAGATAACAACTGCCTGGTTGTCCGTCTTCCTTCACTGTCATTAGAAGGCTCAGCCAATGATCTCTGAGATGAACCAATCCTTTCTGAACTGCTAATGGATGGAGCGTCATCTCTACTTGGGATGTAAGAAAAACCTTGCTGTACACTCCTCTGGGGAGATTCCATTTCTCTTGGAGAAAAGTTTGATCTGGAAGAATTTCTACTTGGCTCTCTAGAATAAAAGGAGGACTGATGTTCAGAAGGCCATTGACGGTTCATGGATGATGTATTTAATCTCAAAGTATTCAGTGAATTCTCTTTTGGTCTTGCTCCTTGAGAATATGAAGAAGCAACTCTATCTTGAAGATCTATTTATTAAAACAGCAAGAGACATGCAGGGCAAAAAGATCAGTTGAATATAATAATTTAGGTATTAAAAAGTTAATTTGCTGGCATTGTCTTCATTTTGTCATTACTCAGAATAGATGTTATGTATGAGATGCAGTTCTATTGCAAAAATACAGTGGCGTGTTAAATCTTATTTTGGCTTAATTCTAATAATAAACATTTTAAAATTCAAATAATCAATAATTCTAATGTTATATTTGAAGGAATATGTAGTACTGTCCAACAACTTCATAAAGATCTCTTTGCTGACTATGTTGATCAGAAATAAAGTCCTCAAAGGCACAAGGGGTCAGTTTGATTTAAAAAGTATGATGAAAGGGAATAACGTGACACAAATACGGAAAGACATTCTGGAGCCAGAATGTGAAAGGCTTAAAATGCCAACCGTAGAAATATGTATTTATATTAGAGGCAACAGGGAGTCACTGAAGAGGTTTTGACCAAAGGAGTGAGATATATCTATCTATCTATCTATCTATCTATCTATCTATCTATATATATCTATATACCTATATACATATATAATATCTATATATCCATATCTATTTACATGTAAAAATTTTGACAACTGAAAGAATAAAGTGAAGACTAGAAGCAGAGAAGTCCAACTGAGATATAAGCAGAGTAATAGGTGAACGAATCTCAAACCTTTTGGTCACAAAACTCCTAAACTTAAAAAAATTAAAAAGGATCCCTTTACACTCTTAAAAACTGAGTATACATGGGGTGGTTAGATGGCGCAGTGAAGAAAACACCAGCCCTGGAGTCAGGAAAACCTGAGTTCAAATCTGGCCTCAGACACTCGACACAAAACTAGCTGTGTAACTTTGGGCAAGTCACTTAACCCCAACTGCCCTGCCTTCCCCCCTCCAAAAAGCAAAAAAACAAAACAAAACAAAAAAACCCTGAGCACTCTCAACTCACTGGTCAGATTGGCTAAGATGACAAACAGGAAAATGACAAACGCTGGAGAAGATGTGGGAAAATCAGAACACTAAACCATTGGTGATGGAGTCGTGAACTGATCCAATCATTCTGGAGAGCAATTTGGAACTATGCTCAAAGAGCTATAAAAATGTGCATACCCTTTAACCCAGCAATACCACCTCTAGGGCTATATCCCAAAGAGATCATACAAGTGGGAAAAGGAC
Source organism: Pseudochirops cupreus (assembly GCA_028627135.1). NCBI lineage: Eukaryota > Metazoa > Chordata > Mammalia > Diprotodontia > Pseudocheiridae > Pseudochirops > Pseudochirops cupreus. The sequence continues at coordinate 312,577,715 of CM053582.1, forward strand.
CCATATGTACAAAAATATTTATAGCAACTCTTTTTGTGGTAACAAAGAATTGGAAATCAAGGGGATGCCCATCAATTGGGAATGGCTAAACAAGTTGTGGTATATGAATGTAATGGAATACTATTGTGCTATAAGAAATGAGGAGCAGACAAACTCATAATAACCTGGAGAGACTCATAAAAACTGATACTGAGTGAGGAGAGCAGAACCAGAATTTTGAACACAATTACAGACACATGGTATCTGTGATAACTAACTTTGATAGGCTGGGCTCCTCTCAGCAATGCAAGGTAATATGACAACTCCAAAAGACTCATGATGAAAAGGGCTATCCACATCCAGAGAAAGAACTACAGAGTCTGAATGCAGACTAAAGCAAACTACTTGCTCTCTCTCTTTTTTGTTTTGTTCCTTCTTTCTCATTATTCATTCCATTGGTTATAATTCTTCTTTACAACTTGACTAATGTTTAATGTGAAGGTATCTGTAGAACCTATATCAGATTGCATGCCACCATGGGAGGGAGGGGGAAAAATTTAGAACTCAAAGGACTGTGGAAATTAATGTTGTAAACTAAAAGTAAATAAATAAATTAAACAAAAAATACAAGGTAAAAAAAACAACTGAGTATCCCAAAGAGTTTTTGTTTTATTTGGGCTATATCTCTCAATATTTATCAAGTATCAGAAATTATAATTGTTAAAATGTTAAGTTATTCATTTTAAAATAAAATCATTACCAATTAAAATAATTTTTAGTGGAAAAACTATTTTCTAAAAACTTAAGTGAGAAAAATGACAGTTTTACACATTTGTACAAATCTTTTTAATGCATGGCTTAGAAGACAGATGGATACTCCTATCTGCTTCTGCATTCAATCTGTTGTTATTGAATGAAGTGAACTAAAGAAAATCTAAAGTAAAAGATACATAGTTGGAAAAGAGAGGAATATTTTAACAATTAAATAAGGTCTCAGTATAATTATAAACACAATTTTGCTATCACAGACTGACTGGAAGGGTCTTGGGGGCATATCACAATTCCAGAATCACTACTCCGGTGATTCTAGAACGGCTAGATGATAAGGGCCTAAACTGGGATGGTAGCTACGAGTAGAAAGAAGGGAGACAGGAGGACTGAAGTTGATAAGAGTTGGTAAATGATTAGATATTGGGGGACGACCACAGAAGAAAGTGACACATGACTCCAAGGTCTTAAACCTGAATGACTAAGATGGTAAGTTGCCTCAATGGATATAGAGAAGCTTGGGAAAGATTAAAGAAGATCACGAAATTTGGAAATGCTAAAATTGGTATGCTTACAGGACACAAAAGGGAAATGTTTAGCAGTCATTAAGTTATATGAAATTAAGAACATATTAGAAATACTCAGACACACAGCTCTGGGAGTCATTTTCATAAATAGGAGTCAATCTATTGTTATTGAGATTACCAACATAGGTAAAGACATACAGAAGAGGGCCTAGAGAGAACCTTGGTAGGTCATCCATGACAAAGAAGGAAGAGAGAGCTGACTCAGTAAAGGCTAACAGGGAGCAGTCAGAGGAGAATAGGCAGGAAGATAACCAGGAAAAGTAATATGGCTAGAGATATATCCAGAATGAGATAGTCAGCAGTGTTAAATGTTTCTTAGAAAGAGGTAAGGGACTAAATAAACAAGGTCAATATGGGAATTTGTTTTGCTTAGCTAGACATACTTGTTACAGGAATTTTATTTTATTTTTAAATGGGGAGTATAATTGAATTTTTTAATTTTTAAAATGATGCAGAGAAGTCAAAAAGGATGAGAACTGAGGAACAAGTCACAAGATTTAACAAGAGATTACTGACAAACCTTGGAGAAAATTGTTTTGGTCAAAAGATGGTGGAGGAAGCCCAATTCCAAAAAATTTAAAGTGAACAAGGTAATAGAAGTATAAGCAAAGGTTTAGACTTCTTTTTCTAGGAGTGTGGTTGTGAAAGGGAAAAAATTTGGCACATAATTAATAACTGGGGATCCCAAACCCAAATAATAAAGTAGCTTTCTAAACTTGCTCTTCTCTCCTCTCCATCTAACGCCATCAACTGTATTTTTTTTCTTTCTTTTTATTTTTAGTTTAATGAATACATGCAAAACAAAGTGAAATGGTACTTTACACAAGCCAGAAGTAAAAATATAGTTTAAACATACATGATGAAGATGTAAAATCACCACTCCTGTGACTATAATCCATAAGACTAATAGAGGGATCTGTTCTCCTTTCCAAATCTCTTCTTTCTCTCACTAATTCAGGCCCCAGTGATCCAAGTACCATCGAAGAAGACCTGGGAATCTGACTGTGTCTCCAAGAAGAATCTAAAAACCAAAAAGAAGAAGTTTTAAATCTAAGAGCTTATAATACAGCTTTGAAAACATCCACATGTTTAACACACTTAAAATCAGACATTTTGGGGGTAAAAATATAGCACATCTTTCATAGAAATTAAGGCACCAATGTTTTCGAAATACCATATCACTTTTGCATAATGAAAACAAAAAGGGCACTTATTGCCTACAGGTCAAGGAAGACAGTTCTCTAATGAAATGCTATAAAAATCTAGTCTATTAAGCTTCACAAACCCAAATTCTTGGCCATAAAATACTTCATGATAGGTCATACTATATCTCCTATTTTGCAGAAACAAGTTGGGATAAAACTTCTAATAATACCCCTTGCTAAAATTAGAAGTTATATAATTGAATTTGGACTATTTATAATATTTATTTCACTAGGCAGCAATTTAAAACAATTTAAGAGATAATAAATTAGCATTCAATTTTGCCCATAATAAGTGATTAAATCTCTGTACAAGGCTAACCACCAACCTCAAGAAACCAAAAATGTATGCCAAGAATAACAGCAATTTTATTTTTGCTTTTTATTTGACTTGAAGAAAACAAGAATGTAAAAAATGAGCCCCAGTAATTTCTTTTTTGGGGGGGGGAAGGGTGTTAAGGAGATTCTAAATGTGCATATTAATGAAAGTGAGATAATGGCTAAGAATCTTTGCCCTAGTTTATTCAAAAATCTGTAAATTTCATAAATCAAATTTATTTTAAAGTAGTAGAAAACTATACGATTAAAAAATCTAGCTTCCACATTGTGTGATGACAAACTTTGATAGACTTAGCTCTTCTCAGCAATGCAATGATCTAAGACAATTCCAAGGAACTCACAAAGCTGTCCACATTCAGAGAAAGAATATGGAGTCGGAATGCAGATTAAAGCCTATTATTTTCTCTCTTTTGTTTTCTCTTTCTCATGGTTTTCCCCTTTTGTTCTGATTTTTCTTTCACAATATGACTAATGTGGAAATATGTTTAATATAATTGTACACATATAGTCTGTATCAGATTCCATGTCATCTTGTGGAACGAGGGAGGGGGAAAGCATGCTACTCAAAATCTTGCCAAAGTGAGTGCTGAAAACTATCTTTGCATGTAATTGGAAAAAAAATAAAATAATATTAAGTGGAAAAGACAAAAAAACAAATCAAAACAAAACCTAGCTTCACTATTCTGCCTTACTAGCATCACCTTTCAGGCATGAACAACTCACATCTATATCCCGTTTTAAAGGGTTTTCTTCACAACCCTATAAGCTTTTCAAAGCATTATTAACCATAGAAAATATAATTCTAAAATGTGGACTCTCTACAAAACCTAGTAGTTTACATCAACCCTGGTTAAGGAGGGTGCATTTTAAATTCAAAAGGCACCTTCTAATCAAGGCTGTATTTGTAGAGGACAAAGTCAATAATAATTTGATTTGCCGAGCATTCATCTTCCAACTCTAAATGCAGTGTTATTAAGACCAGAATAGATCACTCTCTCCTTGTAGATATCTTTCCTCTCTAAAACATAGATACCACTTCTCCTGGTTCTCTTTTTAAATCTCTACTGTTCTTGCTTTCCTTTTCAATGACTACAACTCCTGTTCTTTTCACCTTATGCAAGGTACTTCAACTTACACTGTTTCACTGGCCTTCTTTATTTTTCACTATACTTCTTCCCCTGGTAGATTTAGTTACTCTAATAGCTTCACTTATCACCTCTAAATCAGATTATTCTCAGGGAGTCTACGTGGTGTAGTGAATAGAGTGCCGACCCTGTAGTCAGGAGGACCTGAGTTCAAATTCAGCCCCAGACACTTAACACTTACTAGCTGTGCGACACTGGGCAAGTCACTTAACCCCAACTGCCTTGCCTTCCTCCCTATCCTGATTTCTTCAAACTATAGATCTACCCCTCTGATTTATTAGAGGCCGTGGCCACCTAGATAACACCATATTGCCATCTCAAATTCAACCAATTCAAATTTGATCTTTTTATCTTCTTCTAAAGATGATTGTGATTTTACTATTTCAATCAACGGCACCACCATTCATTTAAAAAACCTAGGTTTGAAATCTTGGTGTCACTTATGCAAACAAATCTGTGATCTCATCAATGTGAATATTTCCCTTCAAAGATTTAGATGGAAATTCATCTGTGGCTACTGACACTGTGCAATTCTCATCCCTGTCCTTCCATAAATTCACCATGAGAGATCCACCCAAAATACTGGGGGTCTACCTTGCCCTCTTAATAGTGTGAGAATACTAGTGGTACACAGAATTGCCCCTCACTCTCACACTATTACCAGAACTTTTCTTTTAAATCACAAAATTTTTTGCTAAAAATAACAATTTTTCTGTATGGGACTAATACTAATTAACACAAACACTTCCATATTCCAAAGACTTATAAGACTGCACAAGATCATTTCTTTGATGAGTATCTCATCAGTTCAAGCTTACCACATACTTCCCAATTACCATTTTCAATTCTTTAGAAAACTCTACCAAGAGTTTTCCTCATAACAATTCTGTAAAGTACATGTTACTTTTATTTCCATTTTGCTGATGAAGAAACTGAGGTCCAAAGATCAAATAATAGGGCTGGGATTTAAAACCAAGTTTTCTTACCCCTAGTACAGGACTCATTCCACTACAACATCTCAATATCATCCATCTGGACTACTATAAAAGCTTCTCAAGAGATTTTCTCTACACCATCTCTCCTCTCCAATATATTCATCCAACTGAAGACAAATTAATCTTCCTTAAGTATGTCTTGTGCTATGACTCCTGTACTCAAAATTTTTTCAACCAAATTCCAACTCTACTGTTGATCATTCAAAGACTTCCATAACAAAGATACCAGCTTCTATACCACCCTTATTTCCTACAATTCCCTGCAACATTCTGTGTGTTCAGTCACATAAGACTGCTCTCAGAACCCCAAATATACCTTGTACACCTCCACCTTTTTGTATTTTACTCAAGCTGTTCCCTAGGTGTGGAATGCTCTTTCTTTTTCATTTTACCTGATAATCTCCTATCATCTTTCAATGTACATTCAAATGATACTTCTTCTGTTCTCAAGTAACCATCACAAAAAAAGAGAACCAGGAGATGAGGTGAGATATGGTGGCAAAAAGCACCAGAAAGAAGGCACCTCTCTTAGGTACTAATGTACTATTTTCTATTTTGGTTATTTATGCTATATTCCTAAACTAGAACATTAAATTCCACTAAGAAGATGTCAATGTTTTATCAAGTCTTTGTACCTCCCTACTAATGTCAACCACTAGTCATTAAGGTACATAGTATGGCATGGCCAGAAGTAGAGAAGTTCAATCTGTTCAATTTGTCTCTAATAATGCAAACACTCAGGGGATACCTACTAATCATAGTGTGCTACACAGATGGATCTTCCTCTAAGGAAAAAGCTAGATAAATGCAGTGATAAGTTCATTTCAATGCCTGTGACTCTAAGAGATGGAAAGTCAATGGAATTCAAGAGGGAAAAAAATAGTTGGCCCTCCCCATCTCCCTGTCCCAGTCAAAGTCTTGGTCTTACCCACATGTTTGAACTGCCTTAACATGGAAGTAACAAAAGCAGACATAATCAAGTACTGTTAAGGAATATATGCTATGAAATATATGAAATGTATTATATATATGTGATTATATATTATGTTATATAATATATACTAATATTATATGTTATATTAATGTGTTATATTAAATATATATGTGAAATATATACTATGTGAGATCCAAGCCTTGTGACCAATCCTGGTAACAGTTAAGAGAATCTAAATGTTAGTCTGAGTGTCCCCTATATCTCCCTCCCCTTTCTTATTGGATAACTTTAACACCTTCATTCTTAATTAAAACTAGGGGAAAGAAATGAACAGTTGTTTCCTTTATTGATAGCTTTATGTGATGGAATAGTTCAGACAGCTGCATTTGAAACAAAAAAATAAATAAATAGTGGTTTACAGTCAAACTTCAAGAAACAAAACACAAGTTTTCTATTTATGCTTTTTTTTAAGGTCAGAGGTGTCTTCTTTCACTATTCCTATTTATAAGAGAGGTACTAAAAGTAAATGTGAAACCTGTGAGTAATTTGGAAAGGGGAGAGGGATAGCTGTCCATAAGAGATAGTTCATAGCCTCCCTTTCTTCTACTTCACAACTGAAAAACTAAGCCATCTCATCTGCTCCTGCCAAGATGAGGGTAGATTCCTGGGCTAGTCACCAAGAATTACTCGAGACAAAGAAATACCCTAGCCCATCTTCAGTTACAATATTTAGGATTTGGAATCTATTCTCCCAACAATCTCATACAAGCTCTTTCTCAAATACAACGACCCCATTCTCATTATGCCTCTCTTCCAAAAGTCAGATACACTGGTGGTAACTGTGCTATTAAATTATCACGATGGCATTTTCCAGGCAGAGCAAACAGTCAGAATTGGAACTAAAAAGAGTCTGAAAGAGTCAAAGTTGGAATGTTGAAATGAAAGAAATCTTCTCATGTAGTCATTTGGAGTAGTATAGGAGATGAGGTGAGGTATGGTGGCAAAAAAGACCAGAAAGAAGGCTAAGTAAATCTGGAAACAAATTCCAATCCTGGTTCTGCTTCTTACTGTAATTAATTATAATGTTAGGAGAGTTGTTCGGTTTTTTTTTTAACCTTTTTAGACCTTGGTTTCCCCACCAGTAAAACAGACTGAACAATCTAAGATCCCATCATCAAGTTCTAAATCTTATGGTCCTATACTTATGAGTTGGGAGGTGGGATGAAGGCATGCAATAATACAGGAATCTGTCCAGATTATGAAAGTAAATTGTTCAAGTATGTTCAACTTTCACAGACTATTATGTAAAAAACATGATCACATACTCACATTTTTTTTTCAAACTGAGAGAAAATGCTGCTGGGGATGTTCACTTAGCATACTCTGAATCCACATTTCCATCACTTTACCACATTATAAAGCTTAGCTTGTACGTTTGGAAACATAATGCACCTAACTGCACTATTTTCTAAGAACCAAATAATCTGGTAATAAATTACTAGTATAGTTTCCAAGTAGGTTAGGGTGAAACTGGTAGCTGTATTATATTAAAAAAATATTGAGAACTCAGGTAAGTTCTTGGTTCTTAATGACATAAAGTACCATGCCAAAAGCTTTTTTTTTTAAAACAACTTGGAATATAATACTTCTGTGGAAGGGTAAAATATTATAAATAATGAGATCGCTGTACCTTGAAAATATTTCAATTATCTGATCACAGGTAAGAACACTTAGTTCTAGACAACTGTAAAAGCAGAATTTCAGATTCATCGTTATGGCCCAGGGGTGTGTAATTACCCATGGTTCAGTCTTTCATAACCATATTTTATGAGCTAGATATAAAGAACTTTAAAACCCACATTTTATTAGGACTCTTCCCATTTTTTTCAATAAATAATGTTAACTTCAGTTTTTTAAGTAGCAAAACAGTGAAGGAAAACAGAGCAATGCCTGAAATATATCTTTGGTATTGACACAAGATTTTCAAGAACTGGTGTACTGATATTCAGCTGGGTCCTGAAATAAGGTGACTAAAAATTTAATGGAAATGCCTAAGCAGAAAATGATAACTTTGATATTTGGTATACCCGAGTAAAACAAGATTTTTACATTCACCAGAACTCCTTGTCATGACCCCACCTCTCCCCAAACAAGTTTGAATATGTCAAGTAAAATTATTTAAAAATCTAGACAATTCAGTTAAGAAATAGGCAAGTCCTGGTTATCTTTAGAATTGTTAAATATATCCAAATACTAAATATTTTTAGTTTTAGCCCAAAGGATGAATTTAAATATAAAAACGCATCTTTTGAAAGAGAAACGCTAACCATTTAATCATGTAAGCATAACAGATGACACTTTAAAAATTCTATCTCTCACTCCATATTAAAAGAATTGAAAAGCATCTGAGAAATACAGTGTGGAATGTTACTACAACTTACTACCTGAGTCCATTTTTATTTTTAATTTATGAAGTTCTCAGAAATAAAGGTAACAGATCAATCAGCCTTCTGCCAGGAATTGTGCTTGCAAAATAATCTTTCTTTACATAATTTATTTGTCTTTCTAGAAAAAACAGAAAATTATCAAAATAAATGTCTAATTTATCAATTTTAATAACATTTTAAAAAAACAGGTCTTTAAGTTTCACTCTCTAATACTAATACTGACTTTCAGTACGACCCTGGACATTTAACAAAACTGAAGCTTCAATCTCACAGCCTATGAAAATCATTTTTACCTATTCAACTCCAAATATTTGGCTATTTCAAGGATTTTGCTTTATGAAAAACAAAAATCAGAAATTTTTCTGGTTATTGAAAAATGTTTACTATGTTTTGTGACCCCTAATGATTTCTTGTGACCCCTAATGATTTCAATATTACCTGATATTGAATTCAAACCACTTCCATTATTTCTCCCAGTTGAGGTAGATGTACAGCTTGTATAGGAAAGCTTAGGCCTCTTTGAATCATGTTCTCGTTGCTGGTTTTGCAATCTTGGGTATGCTCCCTGAGTTCTCTCAGATTCACCATACCATGAAGACTGAAAAGGTGAAGTCAGTGATGATGATGCTGCCTACAAATTTAAAAAAAAAATTAGATTGCAAATAATATAGCTTCCTATTCTACTTGCAGCATAAATTTTGATCTAAAGTGGTGTGTTATATACTCAAGAACCATTTGTTCCTCTCTATTGGACTTGATTTATCTGAGCAAATTCTGCCTTATATGCTGCATGTGCACACACGGACAGGTTGGGTATCCATATCCAATAGTTTATAACTTCAATTAATAATTAACAAGCTTTTTATATAAACAGAAAATATTTGCTTTCAAAGAACTACTGAGTTTTAATTCGAAATTTAGTTTGAGCACAAGTAAAAAAGCTACTTTACACAAGTAGTATGATCAGAATGACAGAATTTTCAAGGTAGAAGGTACCATGAAGACGACCTATTTAAAACCCCTCATTTTATAAATGATAATCCAGATTCAGGGTTTAAGCAATATGCTCAAGGTTCATAAAAGAACCAGAAGTAGAATTGAGATCCATGCTTCTTTCTAGTATATACTGACTAGTCATCCCCCTACTGCATAAGACAATTCTGAAAAAATGGCCTGTTGTCAAATCTTAAAAAGTGTTCCCACATTAATTCTTCCCCAAATACCCCACACCTCATTCCTAAAGACAGTCACACTACATGTAAAAGTAGTTACAAATTAAGATTTAAACGCCAAATTCATTTTATTTACCACAATAACATTCTAATGAAACAAGTAAATGTCTGAAAACAGGTAGCAGGTTATATTCTAAACACACACAAAAGTCCTTTGCAGCACTTAGTCTTTTCAACTTTCACAACTCAGACCTTAGACAACTTAAGAAGTTAGACTTAGAACATTACCTTTCAAGAATACACTCTTACCTAGAAATAGTATGTCAAAACAAGGGCACAAAAGAACATTAAAGTTCTATTAAAAAGAAAATACACAACCACAAAAACAACAGTAGGATGCTGCTAACAGTAAATACTTTGACAAAAATCAGCTAAGTCTTAGAGTTTATTTTTTTTATTACACAATAATCATCTACTTTCATTTATTAAATAAAATTATGCCCTTTTTAAAAAGCTAGTTTGCCACATAAAAAAAAGAAAAATGAAATGAAAACAATCTATATATAAATCATAAGTTTTAATGACATAAGGGAGAGAAAATGTTTTACTACTGCCACAAAAAGGCATATAGCAAAGAGCCCTGTTATTAAATGACCTTATAACATCGTTCTCTCTTCTAATCTTCTGTGAAAGAACAAAAAAAGGGAATATAACCTAGGCCATGAACAGTAGACATGTTAAGAAAACATTCACATTTCCTAAAATAGTAGCATATCAACAGGTGCCAAACATGCCTAACTTTTACCAGAAAGTATGCTACTGAACATTTATTTCAAATCCTATACTGCAGCTATTTAAATTTTAGACAGAAATACTGAAAAACCCACAACGGACAAGATCAATAGCAGCTCTGAGATCTTTCAGATGGCGCTGTATCAATACAAACCAAAACATTAACAATTAATAAGAGGCACATATATCATAGAGGTCTTAGGGTTTGGAACCAGAGGGGATCTTAGATATCATCTAGCATAACTCACTCATTTTTACAAATGGAGAAAAAGATTCAGAGGAAATTGGGGTAAAATGACTTATCTAAAGGTCATATAAGTGACAGAGCTAGAACTCAAACCTAGGTCGTCCCAACTACAAATCCAATGCTTTTAACTGCTTCAATATGTGAAAATAAAGATGAATTTTATCATATCTGACAAGCATATGCCAATCCCCCACCAGTCTTCCCCCCCCCATAAGTAGTCCAACATGCAATTAGTAGCCAATAGGACTAATAGCAATTAAAGTAGTTTTCATCACCTCAACTTATTAAAATCAGGTTTTTCCTTTTAAATGCTTCAGCAAAATTTAGTATATTATCCTTCAATATTGTTAAGAAAAATTAACAACACCAGGAAAAATTTTGCTAGCTTCTCTAAAATTAAATGATTTCAGAAGCACCCATACAATTCTTAATCCACTGGTATGGTAGTGAGACAGAGCAGACTTTAAAAAAAAAAACCCACAAAAGTAATTTTAACACATTTTTTCTTGGTGAGGAGGAAAAATTATATTGATAGGTTTGGTTTAAATCATATTAGACTCAAGAATTTTATTGTTAAGAATTGTAAATTTACTATTTTAGACAGTTTTTCTAAGCTTTTTAATAAAAATTTCACAACAGATTTTTTTAAAAGGCCATGGTTCTATTGAGAGTCTAACTTGATGGATATCAATCCCAGAAAACACCTATTAATAATGTTTTATAGAGATTCAGGAAGCAGACCAGAAGTTCCTGTTAAGCTTTGACTGAAGAAGGTGGAATAGGTCTCTAATGCTCTTCATGGTTCATAAATACAAAATTTTTAGTTTTCAAACAGTATTTACATCCAGGTATAAAATATTAGTTTGTTTTCTTTAAATCAAGAATCCATTTTCATGGGGCAGCTAGGCGGCACAGTGAATAGAGCACCGGCCTTGGAGTCGGGAGGACCTAAATTCAAATCCAGCCTCAGACACTTAACACTAGCCATGTGACCTTGAGCAAGTCACTTAACCCCAAATGCCATGCCTTCCCTCCTCCAAAAAGCAAAAAATCCAAAACAAACAAAAAAACCACCAAGAATCCATTTTCATATAGAAATAAAAAAATACAAAGATCCTATTAGCGCTATCACTCTATAATTGGACTAAGAATCAAACCTTTAGCTCTTCTCTACCAATCTCAAACCTACCAATTAGCTTCCAAAACTCACTTCAATTTCCTATTCCAAAAAATCTGCTCTGATTCAAACTGAATCATTTTCTGAATACCTTTCACAACTATATGGTTTAGCTACTGCTTCACAGATATCCTGTACTGTGGCCTACAACTACTATTTCAGTATTTTATTAGCTGCCAGCTAGTATACTGTTTTACTTGGCCCAGATAGGCTATAAGTTCCTTAAAGGTTGAGGCTAACCTTTTGTTATACTCAAGTGCTTTGCATACAGTACTTTTCCCAGTATTTTTTTTCAAAAGACTCATGATTTTATAGGTGTGGGCATTCCCTCCACCTAAATGAATAGAAGATTACTGAAAATAGGACAGAAACCAAAAATTATGATCTGAGAGAAGTTTACAACTCTCCCAAGGTCATGGAGTTGCTGTGGCCAGAAAAAAAAAATTGACCTTGTAGTTCAGCCTTCTAAATTTAGCCTAAGCTGGACCTCAGAAAGGATATATAGTTCACTCTTGGGCCCCATACTTCCAAACCTTTTCAGCTTGGAAACTTTTGTCTGAATTAATATTTTTCTTGGCACAAACTCTGAAAACCTTAGGGTTACACCTCCACACTACAATGAGTGCCCTGGAGTAGGACATTAGTAGAATCTATAATATATAGAGTAAAATATTCAAAAAAATTTAATATTGCCAAAACCAACATTTTAAAAAACTAAACAAAGGCAAGGTTATTGGAAATGGAATAAAATCAAAGAATCTTAGAATTTCACCTGGCAATAAATCTAGGCAAAAAGGAATCAAGATAAATGCAAGAAAAGGTCAGTACGAAAGACTCAAAACAATCAGGTCCAAAATATATGCAGTTCTAAAAACAAAACAGAATGACAACATAAATAAGTAGTACTTAGTTACACACCAGTTAAAATCATAATTTAAAAGAATCTTTAGGCAGGGTACATGAAGTTTTGAGATAAAAGGCCGAATTAAAGAGGAAAGAAGTAATGTTGATGACAAAGTCTCTAAGTGTCTACAAAGCTTGTGAATACTCTCTGAATGAAACTAAGGGAGATACTTCATGTTTATCAAATCAATAAATCCCAAAAAACTATGAAGAAGGGGGCAAAGCAGAAAAGAGATTGTGGTAGTAATTGGTTTTGGTATTTCTAAGACGATCCTTATTTATATAACATTTGCCGAAAATGAGAGAACTCTTCATTCTTGGTGAAGTTATAAAGGCGAGCTTGGGGTTTAAAAACAAAAGGCCCAAATTAAGATTTCAAGCTATACTTCAACTACAAACGAAAGGAAAAAACTGAAGATAAATATAAAATCATTTATTTTGAAGCATCTCATGTGCAATATGTGCTTGAAATTTAAAATCAAAGAATTAGAGGAGTTGTAAAAAACACGATGACCTCATCCTTCCCACATAAAATAGAGACCTAATTTAGGTTTGATGTGAGTCTTACCAATCTGCTTCTACTTCCCAAAAAGCTTCCAGACCATGGACGCTCAAATGTTCCTGAGAAGTGAGTTGGAGAGGAACTGGTAAATTTCCATGGAGTTTCATGGGCTTCTCTTTCTCCAAATCCCCAGTCTCTACCAGAAGTATGCAACAGATTGGACTCCTGGAGTAAATAACATTTTCATGACTCGCTTCCAACTCAAAAGAGTTTTCTGATAGCCTATACAATTTAAACACTAATAACTGAATCCCCATAGTATTTCCTTTTCCTGTGTATTCCAAGCTTCAGCAAAAAGGGTCTTAAATATATCTTATCTATGTACCACATCAAGAAATGCCACTCTATGAAGCAGGAGATTCATAAAAATTTAACTTTTCAGAACATTTCTATAACTATCACATACTTGTTGGGTTCACTCAACTCTACAAATTAAGTACTTATCCAGTGTAGCTTCAACAGGAGGTATACGGGAAAAACTATACATGAAATAAGTACTGTACTTTTCATTTGTAACTGACCGTTTGTCTTAGTCCTTAATGAATGTTATTTCCAAAGTTTTTAAGGCAATTTGCTTCCATTTAAGTACTTCCATATCAACCTTACTGATAGATCTGTCATATAACTGTCTTCTAGGGGGAAAAGGAGCATTTAAAATATGGTTTTAGATTGCTATACTTCTCAGCGGCATGCCTCAATGTTTATAGGCTCCTATGATCTACAGCTGCTTCCCATGATGAAATTCTAACTCTTCAGTTTTCTTCCCAAACAAGCAAAAACTGAATGTTAAGCAATTCTCCACCCCCACAGAAATGTTGTCATCTGTTACCCTGTTCTTTCCCTCCCTGCTATGATGTGGGAGTACAGGATGTTTCCAACTCTACCTCCCCTCTCTTGTGCGTTGTAGTATATAAAATATAGTTTATGTCATTTGTACTATAGGAGGATTAAAAAAATGGTTGAAGTCTGCCAGTCACAGAAAGCCAAAACTTCATATGGTCTGGCTGTCCAAAATCTCCTAAGCTCCCTACTGGGTGTGCTTGTGCACACGTGTGTTTCTCTAAGTAACATTTAAAAGTAGAGCTATTTTAAAGATATTTCTACAATTTCAACAGTGAACTAAATGATAAATACTTAAGTTGGTAGTCGGATAAAAGAACATTAAATTCACATTCACAGTGCCCCTTTTTTATGCCTTTGTACTTCTCTGTAATGGCAACACAGAACAGAATCACTTCAAAGCTGCTATCTTAAAAGAATAGAATTTCTCATCAAATAATCACATATTCATATACCATACCCCAAAGGCTGGAAGAATTTTTATCCATCCCAAACTATTTTATGCCATTAACATTTATTTTCAAAGAAAAACATCAAAAAGATATATAACAGCAAGGCCCCAATTTACAAACTATCAATCAAAAAACACAGCAATTCAGAATCCTGACATATTTTTCCAAAGAAATCATTTTATGAATGCTAGTTAAGATTATTAGGATAGTCAACAAAAAAAAATTTTTTTAACAGAAATTAAATGAAACAATAGTATATAAAAAACAACAGCATCCTCCAAATAAGCCTGAGCCCTAAATCCTCTGGTCCTAAGTTTCTCTGAGTACCCCAGGCTATTGGGGAGAGGCGGTAGAAAGGTACTGTCCCAGCATTAACAACAGTTAGTGACTGGACAGGTATGCTGCTTAAAGTGTGAGATTTTCATTACATGTACAATCATTCCTAAACTGAATGTTTATAAATTGAGGACTTTTCTTATTCTCGAAGTATTTTAGCTGATATCTTTTATAGATCATGGAAATCTATAAATTCTCTAAAATATGGGGAAGAGTAAAATTTAAATAGTGGTTTTAGTGGGTTTTTTTAAAAGAAACCAAAAAATGTATATAGAACAATTCAAAGAAGATTTTAAATGTTCTGAATTTTGAAGTTTCTCAATAAATTAATGTCCACATTGATCCCCATATAAATTTGAATAAAATTATATAGGATTTATACATGTAGACAAACTTTCAAATTCTCAAATAACCTACACTGTGCTCAATAATGTACTTCATGTTATTCTCTGTGGATATCAATTATATATTTAAACTAACCTATTTAACTGGAGCCTGATGACAAGTAGTCGTCATTGCTCATAAAAGTTGAGTTTTTCAGAAAACTGTTAAAGAAAAATCATAATAATGGCATCCCAATCTGTGAATTCAATATTCACAAGATTGAAGACACAACATGAAGAACAAAAACAAACAAACAAAAACATAAATATGAGTTTCTTTAATTGAAAAAGATGGGTAAGAAAGGCAGAGTAAACTACTCTAGGAAAAATGAGTATATGCTCTCAAATGGATACACCTAAAGCCATGTATTTCCTCTTTATAACTTCTATGTATAGAGGAGATTTACCTTGAAGCAAGTCCCAAATGAAGGAGTATAATACCAGTTATGCACCAAAGCGTCTCATCTCTAAATAAAAGGAATATGCTGAGGTGTTCTCTATTACAGCTGTTTCAATATCTGACTCAGATATATTTCAGGTGCTCAAAAAGCCAGTCAGGATTAGACCTATATAGGGCAAAGCAGGTTGGGAATATTTTACCAATTACGGGAACTGGTGCCATATTAAAAAAAAAAAATCCAAGAAATTTGCTCCTATGGTCATATTAGCAAAGAAAAACCAAACCCTCAGGGAACAGATCCAATTCATTAAGAGTTAAATCAGGTTTTATTTTTCCGAACAATGAAAATTTTTTTAGTCAAAGATATTTAGATTCTAAACCTAACTCTAGTTTGATTGTACTTTTGTGTTCAAATCAGATTTAAATATATTCAACATATTTAGTATTGGTTTTGGAAAATCTGCTTTGATTTCCTGGGATTAAACTAGATAAATACAAGTTGTAATATTAAAAATTATATCAAAGAACATGAAACTAGAAGATTCTCAAAGATGCCACAGATTTCTCTTCACACCAAAGGGTTCAAAACACCTTCTACTAAAGAAAAACCTCACTATACAGGTACTACCATTATCACTATCATGTTTCAGAATGTTTCCATCGACATAAATTATTAATATATAGCATATTAATAACAAATTAAAAGTCTTTGGAAATGGCCATATCCAAAGCTCAAGACTTTTCCCTTCAACTCTTATCAAAAAAAACAAAAACAAAAACAAAAAAATCTTTGAAACCTTTATTTACAGCAAAATATTGTGAAATGGAAGTAGAAAGAATGCTGTAATTTTACATCTAAGAACTCAGGTTTGATCCCCTTATCACTCCCATGTGGCCCACTCTTCACCTTTCTGGGCCTCAATTTCCTAATCTATAAAATAAGGGGGCTACACTAGGTACCCCTTTCAGGCTTAAAATTATGAGTCTAAGGACTAACCAAATTCTAGACAAATAAGATTGAGTTTTGAAAGCTTTTCTGACACTCTGGTTCTGTTCCCAAGGTGTATAAATTTAATCCCTGACAGTTCTAAAAGCAGTTCTGTTACTACTGGAAACCACATGTAGAACTTTCTTCCACAGCATTGTTTTCACACAAATAATAAAAGCTGCACCAACAGTAAATCTGGCCACATTAGTTCTGCAGTTCTTAAGAATAACTTGTTAATCAACATGAAACTGAATTTATCTTAAAAACAAAGCACTAATTTAATAATTTTACCACAATTTTCAATATGCTTTACCATTTGAGAAAGGAATGGTTTTATTTTTGGCCAGAAGCTGAAGCAGAAAAAATTTATCTCAAGTCCTAAATCCTAAATTAATACTGTGAAAGTCCCATACCTTGTGTGTAATTAGCACCTTCCCCTTCAACAAAATTTGGACTAAGAAACTTCAACTTGTCATGCAGGATCACCCAAGGAAATGGTGGCAATTTTACAAGGATGGCATTTGCTTTACTCTTATGTGAAATAAGGTCAGTTACATAGAAGAGAACCTCATTTTAACCCAATACAAAATACAGATTTATAAAACTGAAATTAGGATGCTAATTTACTTTCCAAGATAAGTTTTATTAAAAATTCATTGAGTCCTATAATTAGCAAATTCCCCAAGTACATTTGTAACAAATTACAAAAACTCTTCTTATATTCAACTCTAGTACTTCTTAACAAGAGGTAAACTGTATTAAATAGCAAAAGTACTGCACTTTTTCCTAATAATAATCATGACATAACGCTTTCTCCCAAGATGACAGACAGTACAGCACACCAGTTCTACATTTCAATTAAAAAACAAAAATCCTCACAAAAGCTCCTAAAGTTAAAGTATACAAATGTATCACTATCCAATAAGCCAAAATTTATGACCTATAAATGTTGGATTATCAGCATCCCATATAGAAGAATAGTCCATTAATCACTTATTCTTTTTCTTTTAAACTTGTCAAAAGTCTTTTTATTTTGTTTGGGGGCAGGAGCATGGATGTAAAATAACAACTTAATATTTCATTATTGCTTTGGGCATGCACTGCGATTTAACACCAGCAGAAAGGAGGTGTGGAGGAAGAAAAACAAATTTTAATTTAATTTTGAAAGATACAATTAATTTAATCAAGTCTGTATTTAAAAATTAATTCTGATATTTTAGTTTTTAAAAATACACAATCTGATTACTTGATAACTTCACAAATTAACTATTAATGCAGCAAGTGGGAAAATAATTTTAATGTTTCAAATTAATATGTTACCTGATGCTCAGAATTCAGTCTGAATGGAGATTCTCTTGGGTGATATGCATCACTTATACCACTTCCTCTGCCTCCAGATACAGTTCGAGCACTTAAGGAAGAACTGGAGGGCTCAACAGTTATCCTTCTAGGGATCCTTGAAGGTTTGGATTCCATTCTTAAGGCTGTCTGTGAAATGCAAATTTAAATTAATTGTCTCTGGGGGGGAAAAAGATAAACTCAAGCACACTTATCAAAAGGGTAAAACATCAATACCTAAATTGATTTAAACTGTCTTCAGTTTTAAAAAGGGAATTAGAAATTAAAATCAATAAACTAATTTTGAGTGAGTAGAGATAATATAGTGCCCAATCCTAAAATGGGAAGGTCCTGGCCACTTTATATACCCCCTACCTTGGAGAGTGCAATATGCTCAGTCTACAAACTGTCCTAACTGGATACTCCTTAAAACCAGAAGACAAGGTTTTCCTACACTACATTACAGCACTGGGTGAGGCAATTTTTCTGTATTTCTCTACACTAGATCCTGCAAGTAGCTGGTATCCAGGGCCAAATGTAAGAAAGTCTTTCGTAACTCTCTCAATTGCACAAACCAGTCTGCAGTAGAAAGGCATTTAGTAAGATTCAGTGTTTTCTCAATCTATAAATGAGTTATGTTACAAAACTAAATGAGTTGTTTTGAACACAGAAGAGTTTCCTACCACAGCTGGGTTAAATGAATTCAATTCTTAGGCTAATTAACTATTATTTCAATTTGTGATTTAGTGTTTGAACTAAAGTAAACACGAAGACCTTTCCAAATTCTAAGACTATCTAGGTCTGAAACTGTAGGAGTGGTTATTTATTGGAACTTTCTGATCAAATACTAATTTTGAAAAGTCTGCTTATTTTAATGGTGGCTGTTTTATTAAAAAGCCAGCTACAGCTTTATTATTCTGAGGTAAAACACAGGGCAAGAAACCAGTTCTGCTTAAGCTATAAGGCACCCTGAGGGAGAAAAAGCCAAAATGTGCAGTGTCAAGTCAAATCATCACCATCACCATTCACCATCTCTCCCCTCAGAATGTTGTGGAGATAGCCCAGAATTCCTAAGACCAAGAGCTTTGGGAGTAACAATACTGTCCCCCCAAAATCAGACCTTCCTCCAGTCCAGCCCCCTCAATCATCAATGAAGGTAGAAATCATTGTGGAGAAGGGGCCCACCTCCCTCAGCACCATCAGCTGCAGCTGCTAATCAACTGCCATACCAAAAGGCAGTTAAGCACAAAAGGATGCTCCCAAACCACAGGTCCTGCTTCTGGCCCAATTCTTACACCCATCATCTAGAAAAGCACCTCCTGTGGAAGAGGTAACCAATCCCACCAAATGTTAAAGAGCTGCTACTCACAACATGCAAGCCACGCTTACAGAAAGAATAAACCAAGATAGGAATGCACAGGAAAAAAGTGCATGTCCACCGTCAGTTCCACCACCACCGTGACCAACTTCTCCCCTCAGAACCTGATTGGGGATAGGTCAGGACCCTAAACCCAACCATGGGATTTGGGAATGACAACACTTTCAACCCAGTGACCTCAGCCATTACCCTGGAAAATAATCCCTAGGGAGATAAAGTCTGTCTGACAAAGGCTCCTGCAGTCACCATATCTATTGAAGCCCCAGAGGGAAAAAAATCTTTGGCATGGTCAAATGGCTCAACAACAGAAACTGTTAAGATTTTACCAGTGGAAATGACATTAAAGCACAACCATTTCCATCTACTTTGCCACTGCACCCTAAGGACCATGGGACCATTCCATTTGAAGTAAGCTCCTTGAGAACAGGGACTGGACTGTCTCACTTTTCTATTCATATCCTTAGTGCTTAGCAGTGTTTTCTTTGCACATAGTAACTGCATAATGTTTTAACCATTCATTCTTTCATTCTCAAATTAGTATGTACATTTCTCTACTTAATTATTTTTGCTATTTCCCTTTTTAATGTAGTAGGAAAAGTCAAGAAAACTAGGATCTAAAGCCACAAATGAGCAATATGAACCTTGGTAAGCCATTTTATTTCTTTAAAGTAAAATTTTTTGAAGTCACTAAATGGTGGGAAGCAGAATGGTACCATGGGAAAGGTGCTAGATTTGGAGTCAAAAGACCTGGGTTCAAATCTTTGTTCTGCCACTTGATTACCTGTATAACCTTGGGATGTCACTAAAATTCTCTAAGTTTTAATTCCTCATTCCCAAAATATGAGGATTATTTCATCTCTGAAATCTCTTCTAGCTCCAGACCTAATGTCACTTAAATTTAAATCAACTTCCTCTACACTGGTTTATAACTATTTTATTTACAATCCAATGGAAACAGCAAAATTATTTACTGTCTCCAGAAGGTCCTTGGTTCTAATTCATGTAGCACAGGGCCTGGCACAGAGTACAGCTTAATCAATTCTTTTGGGTTTATTAATTGATGTGTAGAAGGTTATCTAACCTCTCTGGGCCTCATTTTCTTTTTCTAAATTCGCTTCTAGCTTTAAATTTTATGATTTCCAAATGGGAACTCAGGAGCAAGCAAAGCTTTCACGTGAAAAAAAGTCTAAGTACAGATACCATGGTACAGACCCAATTTTTTATTTTGGTTAAGAGACTTCACAGGGTCCCACTGCTACTGACCCCCTGACTAAGAATCCAAACACATGGAGAACTGAGGGGTTTCCTTAACTGCCTTGCCTGGTGAAGAAAAATGTGTTTAACCACTACAAGTCCTCAGCTGCTACTTACACTGTAGCAATCCTAATGATGCCCTACCACGTTTGTTGAACTTCCCCACTACACACCTCTTTCTCCTCAAAACTGCCTCATTCTCACAATTACGTTCCAATGATCAAATAATATAATAAATGAGGATGATTATAAAGTAAGGTACTTAAAGTATGAAATTGGCACATGTGAGGTTTTCTTTCATTTTTCTACCTAAAAAAGACCCTTTGGGATCATCTAGTTCAACTTAATTCATTCTATAGAATGAGGAAAATGAAGCCCAAAAGTTAAATGACTTTTAATTTCTTTTTTTTTTTTGGAGAGGGGAGGGCAGGGCAGTTGGGGTTAAGTGACTTGCCCAAGGTCACACGGCTAGTAAGTGTTAAGTGTCTGAGGCCACATTTGAACTTAGCTCCTCCTGACTCCAGGGCTGGTGCTCTACTCGCTGCCCCTTAAATGACTTTTAATGTATAAGGTCAGTAGGAGAACTAATATTAAAACCTAGATCTTCTAGCTCCAAATCCAGTGGTCTTTCCAATACATATTATTCCTGACAGGAAAATTTGAGATTTTTGAAGAGATTTCAAGAGACTCTTAACAGTGTCTTACCTCAAAAATTGCTGTGAAACCCACATGGGTTCTCCACAATCTTTTTATGGATTTATTTAGCACCTCCTGTGCTATGTTTTAGTTAGAAAGAGTAAGCTCCTGACCTAAAGGAGCCTACACTACAATGGAAGATGGCATATATACATTACAACATGCAATATAAATAAAGAGTAGATGGAAGATGACCTGATGCTATGGCAGTAGCCACCACTATGCACCTTTATGTCTTCTCCAGTACTTTACTTTAATAAGGTAATATCAAAATTTCTGCTTCCACTTCTTACAGAGCGTAAGCTCATTTCTTTGTCTTTGCAAAGCCAGACACGTAGGTTTGCATGTTTTAGGTGCTTAAAACAGTTATCAATTGGTTCCACTTGCAACTTAGTTTTAAGCATTATTTCCCCTTCAGAAAGACTGGCTTGTCAAGATTTGAACAAAGTACAATGGGGAAAGCAGTAGCTCTATAGTCTGAGGACTCTGATGAAGATCTCACCTACCACACCAAGTAAGCTTTGATCAAATCCCTTAATGTCCTTGGGTCTCAATTATAAAATGAAGGTACTGGACTAGGTGGCACAATGGAGGGCAGCTTGGTGGTGCAGTGGATAGAACGCTTGGCCTGCAATCACGTGGACCTGAGTTCAAATCGTGCCTCAGACACTTATCTGTGTGACCCTGGGGTAAGTCACTTAACCCTCTTTGCTCCAGTTTCCTCATCTGTAAAATGAGCCAAAGAAGGAACTGGCAAACTATTTCAGTATCTTTGCCAAGAAAAACCCAAATGGGGTCAAGAGTCGGACACAACTAAAACAACACAACAGCAGCAGTAACAACAAAAAGCCCCTTCCAGTTCAAGATCTATGATCCTTCTCAGATGATGCATCCTAGCATAGAGATGACCTTATGTCCTTGAAGGCTATGCTAAAGGTATGCAAACTCGTTCTCTGGTTATTGGAAAGCCATCAATTACTATTCCTAAAACAGACTACCTGCTTTGCAGGGTCTCAAGTTAAGTATGGAAAGGCTCATCACCAGTGGGCTGGCCAATTGGCAAAGAGCTCTTTGGTCATGGCAACCCTTGAGACAAAAATACAAAAGTCCTCAGTCTCATACTGGATACTTTCTGTTCTGCTTTCACTGTAACAATTTTCGGCCTGTCACCCTCAATCTGCAGAGGTTCACCCAGGTGTGATCACTGTGCATGCTACAGTTTCTTGGAGCCACAGGTAAGAGCTGAATACCAGGTGGACACCAAAGGTGTGTGAGCAACCTTGGAAAGGGCTTAGGCAAGCCCTTACACCAAAGGTCCTAATCCTCCTTGAACACCCACATACCCCAAAGAATTGTTGAAACTTTACTTGATGGCTCTCCAGTACAACAGAAGCTACCAGACTTTGGGACAACTTCTGAGGACCTTAGATGCCAAGACATTAAGACAATATGAAACACAGTTCATTCTTTACAATTCCAAATTTTTTTAAAAAAAAATATAAGAGCTGCCTGTATTTTGCACTTTTTCTCTTGCTTATTTCCTACCTAGACTGACCTAAACTTAAATAAACAACTCTAGATAAAATTAGACATTACTAATTATGTCTGAGATAATATTACATCCAGGAAAACTGAATTGGGTCAAAATAACTAACATCTATTTTACTTAGTAGATATCTCGACTATTCTTTCTTTATAGCTCTGCAGAGATATTTTCCAAATCCAAAAACTTAATCTTCTCTTGAGTGTCAAATTCCTCATCTGTAAAATAATAGTACGTCCACTACTTAACTCACAGGACTGTCAGGAGGAAAGCATTTTGTAAAATGCAAAGCTCTATGTATTTGTTGAGCTGTTATTATTAATAAGATAGTTAAGTAACTTGCCCAGGTTCACAAAGGTAGGATTCAAATCTGTATACTCAGGCCAGTTCTGTTGCTGCTACAGATACTGTGTATACTACTTAACATAATATTCTCCAAAAACTTTAGTAAAGATTTGAGAAAAAGCTTAGTTTGATGTAAAGAATACTGAGGAGGTATGTTTATTTCTAGTAGCAAATTAAATTGGGAAGGAAATGAATCTGGGCATAATTATTAGAGCAAATTATAATTTTTTTTTGCTCTACTTTTAAATGATTGGAATGTTCAACCTTAAGGCTTCTATGTGTTGATTTGCTTTGCTTCATTAGCTATTATAAGAAAGAGCAATAAAAAAAGGGGACAAGTGGAGAAATGATAGTGGTGTTTAAAAAATTTTTTTTAAAAGAAAGAAAATTAAAAGACAATGAAAAACAGAAAAGGTGGTAGGCATTTCCCTAGGTCAGCAGGTGATATGAAAGGAGGTGCTAACAATAACAAGTATAACAAACACATTTCCTGGTTGACAGACTGAAAATACAAATAAAAGATATCTAAACCCAAAGGATTCCTAATGTGGGGGTGTAAAAAATATTAAGTTGAATTTGATTAGTAATTTTACCTAGGGTACTAGTTCTCAAAATGGCCTAAGCAAGGTCTTAAATTCCTTTTGAAAGATAAAGTTAGCAAGCAGCTCTCAATCAACAGTAATACTCTTAATATTGTTCAATATATTACTCTGAACATAAATATATACTCATTTCACTATGACAAGGCAGATTTGGAGATAAGAAGAATAACCTAATAGGAAATATGCTCAAAATGAAACTCAAGGGAGAAAATGAAGAGGTAGAGGCCTCAGAGACAGCAAATTTAAAGGGTAGGTAATTATTTCTGGCAACTCCTTTTAGATGACTTGATTGAATTCTGACAATGTACGTGTCACTTGGAAACTTATGTAATGTGGTTGCATAAGTAGTAGGTCAAACTAGAGCACTTACTGGGTTAAATAAATGAGTTTCCTTCTACTCACCAGGACTAAGTGTTGGAAATTCAATGCTCTGAAACAAAATCTGCAACTCCACCTTAAAATTCAGAATCACAGCAAGGAGTTCCCATATATAGTTAATACTATAGTAACCATAATTAGCATATGAAATTCCTAGATATAGTTAGTAAATTTTTTATATGATTATTTTCTTATTTTATTCGTGTTGAAAATATTGATGTTTACTTCACTTTTCAGCTTAGTAATAACTGGAGTCTTCAAAATATATCTATAAAGTGTAATTTTTTTTATCGGATACATATTCAAATTGAGGACAAAATTTTTTTTAAATCCAATTCCACCACTCTTCACCATCACAGATAATTAATAATCATCTAATTCTTAAAAAAGAAATTAGTAGAATGATGCTGTACAAGAACCTAAAATCAGGGTCTCCAATAGACATGGTTGATATATGTACTTCACGTTTCAGATGAGTACTCGACTGAAATGAAACTCACTAAACTGAGAAAATGGCCTTTTCATCAACTATCCATTTTATTTTCATAAGAGTAAAACAATTAGGCAACTTTAATACAAAGAAGACACAAAATACATGACAATTAGCCCATTAATGTAAAGAGGATCAGACCAGTAAGTGCTAGGCCTTAAAAGTATGATACAATATGCCAGGCCTGGTTCCAATCAAAGTGTAGGCTTGGTGAGTCTAGTTCCAGGCATGCATAATATAATCCCCCCAATTTCAGAGCATTCAGGCAGGTGTCTTCAGTATATTGCATAAAGACAAAAAGTCTTATAATTTGGCTTTTGAGCTGCAACTGGGTATGCATACAAAAGGTTCCAGACAATATCTCCCTCTCTTCCCTGGCAGATAGAGAGGACAAGGACTGCCTTCTTCTCTGGTGGGACACAAGAACAGCTTGAATCTTGAAAACAATTATAAGTTGTTTGTTTTTTTTATCACCCTCAAAGTAAGTTGAAAGGAAGCAACCAGAGGATACTTGCCTTAGTACTCTGAAGTAGAAGGAAGGGTCCCTTCATCATACATGCAGAGAAGCAGACTCACCAAGCCCCCAAGTGGAAAAGCACTGTCAGGGTACATTGCACAACCACTAAAGACTAGGTTCTCCTCCCTAGCCAGTCTCCTATTACATGATATTTATTTTGAAATCTCTGGAAATATAATTAAAGTAAAGCCCAAGGAGTATGGTTACTACTGAACACCAAATTAAATTCGACTATTTACCAGGTGTCTACTACATTCAAGACACTATGAAATGGTCCAAAGTAAATAAAGCAAAATCTCAAATACTATACTGGGATAGAGAAGTGTTATTATAGTGTAAATGTTTCCACAGTAAGTAAAACAAACTAAATTTGAAGATCTAAATGTGCACAGAAAGCAACATTTTCAGGAAAAGTAGTGTAACTTAAAGGTGAGGAATAGTACTGTTAAACTGATAGTACTAATATAACCTCTGAAGTCCAAGATTCACAGCAGAAAAAGTAAACAAGGCACAGAGAAGTATGAAGATTAACTAAATAAAAAAATAAGTTGAATATGAAGTGATGTATAAAGGAAGATATTTAAGTAGGAAGGAACAGTAGAGAGTGTTATAAAAGAGGGACTATTAAAGTATGAAACATGACAAACTCCCAAAAATTTGCAATTAAGTTCCAAATAAAATACTAGAGGTAATTCATATCTGACAAATTTGTGTAAGCTTACTGCTTTAGGGTATTAATATAAGGAAAACAGATGGGAATAAAAGGGGAAGAAAAAGAAAGAGGGAGAGGTGAAGGAAGAGGAAAGATGAGAAGGAAAAACATCCCATAACAGGGCTTTTTAAAGTAGATGGAGTGTTGGACCCAAAGTCAGTTAGACTTGAGTTCAAATGAGACCTTGGACACTTACTAGTTGTGAGGCTCTGGTCAAATCACTTTACTTGTTTGCCTTAATCCACTGAAGAAAGAAATGGCCAACCACTCCAGTATCTCTGCCAAAAAAAGCCCATGGAGAGAATGGTCCACAGGGTCACAAAGTGTCTCATACAACAGAAAGATCCAACCACAACAATGGACTCCTTCAGCAATCTGGTAAAGCTTATGAACCCTCTCTCAAAATGTTTTAAGTGAATAAAATATAATTATAAAGGAAACCATTTATACTGAAAGTCACCAACCTTTTTTTTTCTATGTTCATAGACTCCACATTAAGAACTCCTGTCCTAAAACAACGTATAAGTTGAGGCCATAACAAAAATTTCTAGGTAAACCTATCAGCTCTGAGATTGTATAAATTCCTGAAGCTATGGTCCCAGCTTTCCCCCTTTGCAGTGACTCCCAATTAATTTCAAGGCTGGAAAAACAAGTATCTACTGTAATGCCACTTCCCTCAGTCTCTAGTTGTTTTGTCATACCAGTAAGTCTATAAACTATAAACTGTTTTCAAAAACGATTTGACCAGATGGTTCAAGTTCCCCTTTTAATTATACTGTGATGATCTTAAAAAGAAGGTGTCCTTATTAAGTATTTCTTAGTCACAAAATATCACAAAATAACATTTTGTGAAAGCATCAAATAAAAATTGCAGATCAACTTTAGGCTGGAGGCAAATCTTTTAGTCTGAATGCAAAAGTAACATATAAAGCTCTGTGAATATTAGCTATATTATCTGGTATATAATAAGTACTACATGGAGCAACTAGGCATATCAGTGAATAGAGCCCCAGCTAAGAGTCAGGAAGACCCAAATTCACATCCTGCCTCAGACACTTAATAGTTGAGTGACCCTAGCTAAGTCACTCAACCCTGTTTGCTTCAGTTCCATCATCTGTAAAATGAGCTGCAGAAAGAAATGGCAAACCACCTCAGCATCTTTGCTGTTGCCCCCACTCCCCCAAAGAGTAGGAATCATGAAGTCAAGAGGACTGATAAAACTAAACAACAAGCACTTAATAGATGCTTGTCTATTTATTCTTTATTTGAAGCCTTTGAACATTAACTGTACATAACTCATTCTGCTTCAGAAATTTAAATCCTCACAGACAAGTGTGAAATGCTACCAGATAATTCTGAGAGTCTGACATTTATTTGTTTTGGGGGGGGTGACCGACACAAATGGCAATTTTCATCGACCCAGCTCATCAACCCAACTTTTGTCAACTTTTATCTAGTCAAGATAGGTTATGAAAACTCTTGTTCTTCCACCTCCTAGGGTCTTCCCTTTTTCTTCTCCCAAGACACCTAAAACCATCCCATTACCTAATCCACCAATAAAACTTCCAGCCTAGGCCCCAAGCTCCTCAATTAACTTTAGCCCGAGAAAATCCACAGTACTGGAAAGAAAGACAGCTTTGGATTCAAGGAGAGCATGTGAATTCTGGCTCTTCCATTTATTACCTGTTTGACTTTAAACATGCTCTTTACCTTCTCTGGGTCTCCTAAACTGATTTGTAAAACGAGAAAGTTGGTCTAAATGGTCCTTTAAGATCTTTTCAAGGGGTGGCTAGGTGGCAAAATGAATAAAGCACCAGCCCTGGAGTCAGGAGGACCTGAGTTCAAACCCAGCCTCAGACACTTAACACTTACTAGTCGTGTGGGCAAGTCACTTAACCCCAATTGCCTTGCCTTCCCCCCTCCAAAAAGCCAAAAAAAAAAAAAAAAAAAAAAGATCTCTTCAAGTGCTCAATTATAAAGTGTTCAACCTAAAGAGCCTAAAAATACCTATTTCCCTCAGTGTCTCCTATTTGTACTTTGTGCCTAATATTTGGCTAGGGACACAGTTGCAGTCATCTCTATCCCATAAACATTTAATCACAAAATCTCCTAAAACCTTTTTGTGACAGCATCAAATAAAGATTACAATTTAAGTCCAGGAGTCAGAGGATCTGGTTTCTAACTGCAGTTCTACTAGTTTGCATAACTTTAGGTATGACATGAGCTCTTCCCCCAACTTAGGTTTCTTCATTAATAAAATGAGGGGGTCAGGGTAAACAACCTTCAAGGTCTTTTCAGTTCTAAATCCTAAGAACCATTTAAATTATTGACGCTGAAGCATGACTGATAAAGCCCTTTCCCAAATTAGGATGACCTCTGTGTATTCTGAAGCTACAGAAATGATCTCTTGTATGGGATTAATATGTCTTTAAATACTACCAAAGGGTGTTTTCCCCCCCAATATGCATCCCTACTTCCATTCCAAAGAACCCCAGGATCTTGTCCCTTTATTGATAGCAAAGTGGGGCAGTGGACAGAGTATTGGGAGAGTTAGGAAGACGTGAGTTAAAATCTGACCTTAGACACTAGGTGTATGACTCTGAGCAAGTCACTGAAACTGCTTGCCTCAGTTTCCTCAACTGTAAAGTGAGGATAATTATAGTTCCTACTCAAGGCTGTTGTGAAGATCAAATGAGCTATGTGTAAAGCTCTTAGCACAAGGCTTGACACATAATAGGCACTATATAAATGCATGTTCCCCCCTAATATTATCACAAAAAAAGAATAAAAAGTAAGTACAGTAACTTCTGGATGACCCCTAATGCCCCTTCCTGTTTAGGGTGACTGGGATGCTATCTATGGATGTTTTGTTCTGATGTACAGTCTGTACATCAAGACTTACACAAGTCATAAACTAGATAACCAAACTACCAACATGGCAATGGCCCCACCCATGTTTACAGTTAGTTCCTATTCCCTAGATACTTCTACTTTCTAGTGCTCCCTATACACAATAAAAACTGTTTATTTTCTCATAACTACTAAAAGTAAGACTCCTGTGACAGATTCCCTAAAAAAATGAAATCAAAAGTACAAGCAAAGTATATGAGGCCTGTCATCTAATTTTCATTGGGCCAAGTCTTATGTTTTTAGTCTTGAGCATTTGATAATTAAATTGTACAATTTAATAATGGGAAGTTATTATGAACAACTTCCTCAATGCTTATACCGCTTTATCATCAATAAACAAGAAAAGGTTTTAAACCCAGTTTCAGGGGAAAAAAAATAAAGTGATTATAATGCATTAACAAAGTATAGTCAAAAATCTACAATTTGTATCTAGAGTAATTCCTTTTGCAGACCAGTAGGCTATTTTCTATTGTAACACTTTGAACAAAGGAAATGAAACTAATTAAACTTATTTAACATTCTGTAAAATGATTGGACTATCTTAGCCTCTATGTAGGGGACAACTAGGTGCCAAGAGTGGATACTGTGGATAGATCGAGTGGGCAAGAAGACATCTTCCTGACCCCAGAAACACTAGCTGCATGACCCTGGGCAAGTCACTTAACCCTGTTTGCCTCAGTTTCCTCAAGTATAAAATGATCTGGAGAAGGAAAGGGCAAACCACGCCAGCATCTTTGCCAAAAACAACTCAAATGGGGTCAACAGAGAGTTGAACACGACTAATTTCTAAACAACAAAGTCTCTAGATTCCCAGCTCCCAAACCATGATGTTATGACTTAACTCCATGCACTACCACAATATGTGAAAGTGGATCCTATTTCCCCAATCTACTGTATACGGAAGTCTTCAGGCAGCTTGGTGTAGTAGATTATAAAGAGCTGGATGTGATTTAAGACTATCTGAGTTCAAATCCTGCCTCAGACACTGTCTAGTAAGTCTCTGAGGAAGTGATTTTTCTCAGCTTATTTTCCTCAATCATAAAAGAGGGATAATAAAATCTACCTCTCAAAGTTGTCACAAGGATCAAATGAATGATATATAAAGTTCTTTGCAAACTTTAAAGTGTTATATAAATGTTAGCTATTAACGGTTAAATATTAAATTAGCTATTAATATTAAAGCTATGCCTACGGTAGAACCTGACTAAACAAAAGGTACTGTACTATATAGTGGAATTCAGTAATATTAGGATATTTTAGGACCACTACGTAAATGGTTGGCTACCTACAGCAATAAAGTGCTATATGAGAACAAAAAATTTACAAAGCACTTTCCTCTAATAACACTATGACATCAGTAGTGTAAAGATTATTATCTTCATTCTGTAGATGAAAAAAATTGACCCTCAGATGTAAAGTGAACCTAAGTTTTTTCCCCACACCTTGCTGCAGCTATATAAAGTGAACGTATCCAGTATCAAAGGTCCCAGGGACAATTTCGTAACAATCCAAATTCCATTTCTCATTCGGTATCTCTCCCTAAAGAAATGTTTTTGTTTCATACTAAGTAAATGAATCATCAGTTCTTTCTGTAAAGAATTCATATGTAATCCACCTAGAAATATAACTACTACTCTATCTGACTAAAACCTAAACGAAAGCAGAGTATAACAAAACAGAAATCAGAGGGGAAAATTTAGCACATTAAGCTTCTCCTTCAAAATTCTTTCGTATTTTCATAAAACTATGTTTGCTGTATGTCTGTCTTATTATTAGCACAGTAATACAAAGAATTAAGTATTTCCTAATGGCTGATCTCACTATGTCACTCGGTTCCCTACTCAAACTCTCTAGTGTCTCCAGCTGATATTCCAAATATAAATGCCTATCTTCTACACGAATCCTGATCCTTTCAGGTACCACAGCCATTCCTCTCAACCTTATCTTTGAACTATTTTGTATTTATTGGCATTATTCCCTTTATATTTATTCTGCATATACATATACTAAGAGTACTTGTCTCCTACGTTAGAATGTAAGCTCCTTGTGAGTATATTCAGTTTATTTGCAACCACAGAGTTAAGCAGTACGGTACACTTAAAATAGCAGGTACTTAATAATTACCTGATTGGAGAAAGTAATTTAATGTTAATGTACAGAACCAATAAAAACCTGTAACTAAAATTTAATTCCATAGGTCTAACAAATTTAAGATGAATGGAAAAACTGAACTAGACTTGGAGTCTGAAGATCTGGGTTCAAATTCGAACCCTGCTACTTATTTTTACTTTGAGCAAGCAACTTTCCTTAAAGAAAACCAGGTAAAGTATTGAATTTGGGGTCAGAGGAACTGCTACCTATGACCTTGGGCAAATAACTTTACTTTTTCTCATCTGTAAAATGAGATTAATTTAAATGATGTCTCCGGTATCTTGCAGTTATAAATCTACAATCCTGTGATCCTAAGACTCTTTGAGCCTCAGCTTCCTTATGTGTAAAATAAGACCCTGCATCTAAGAGTCCTTTAAGCTCTAAATGATCTTGATGTAATACATGGAGATAAACTGTTTAAAATTTCCTAAAGTTCATTTAAGGAAGTTCTTGATCAGGTCAAATAAACTCCAAATTAATAGAAGGAATTTAACAAATATCTTGTTTTCATTTGTAAAGTGACTTAATTTGCAACTATAAAGGTTAAGTATTTTTAGGTTATATTTAGAGACATCAGGAGAATATTAAATAGAAATGTTCAAATAATAATGGAAAGAAAACTAGTTTTCCTCAGTAGGATCCAAAAACCTGCTCTCTTCCAAAATGGCTGCCAAAATGGGTGTCAACTTAGTGACTTAAAAACCAGTTGTTCTGCATATGCAGCATTAACTGGTAGAGCCAACAAAGGAATATATTTGGGAGCAAGCAGAACCAGCTTTGATCATATCCGAGGGTAGAAAAGTAAAAATATATTTTCAAATATGGTTTATGAACTAATGAAATTAAAATCTAGCCAACTATCAGCCCTTAAAACAACTGATTAATTTGTAAAATAGCAAAGCTGTCTCTCACTCTGGTTATCTTCAGGTTATACCACGATTTATTACCATTTCCAAAATTAAAAAACAGGGAGGGACACCATGGAATGGAAATCTTTTGCAAAGAATGGGGATGGCACTGTAGTACTGATTATTTCCGCAAGATGATCACTGTGAGGTACCTAATAATCTTTAACAATAAGAACTACAACGAATTATAGGTTTAACTACCAGTTAACTTAGTAAAGTTGCTGAGAGATTAATTTGAATGTTAGTATAAAATAAAGTCTACAGCTTCTAATTTTATTTGTTTCACTTGATTTATATATCTACCTGATATCTATTACCAAATCTCAACAGAAATTCCGATGGCTCATCTCTTTATTCTAGGTAAAGTCAAATAATCTGGAGATCTAAGGAGCAAAATGGAGAGATCCCAAGGAATTCACAGACACAAAAAAGAAAAAAGTAAATTTTGCTCTTAATTTCATCATTAAGAACATCTACTACATTTAACATTACATAGCAGAGTAATGGAAAGAACCCTAAAATAAGGTTTTGAGCAAGCTTAGTCCCTCTCAGCCTCAGTTTCCTCAACTGTAAAATGGGAAAAGTAGTATTAGTATTTTTGCTACCTACTTTCATGATTGAGGAAAGTCTTTTGCAAACCTGAAGATGCTGTATAAGTGTTATTATTACACAAGTAAACTCTGCAATAAACCACTCCAAACATTCACTCCTAAGTTTATTTTGCCCCCATGCCAGCAAATTTCCATTTATCACTTAAGGAAAAAAAGAAAACTGTGCCCAAACTCGTCTTTTATTTGTTCATTAAAATTAAACAATTAAATTTGATCTCTATTACGCAATCCTTAGCCAAAATAAAACAGCATCGTAAAGAAATATTTAAAGGCCTAGCAGTACAGTGTTCTATAAAAAGGTGCAAAACGCAGGAGGGGCCGCATTCGGGGATTAATGTTCCTTCCACCACACTTTACAGAACAATCCCACACAAGCAAAAAAGCATTTACCTCGGCCAGCAAAAATGGGGAAAGGAGGTAAACACAAAAAGCTTCCATACACAAACACCAAAACAGGTTCTAGCGAACTGGCTTTAATTCAAAACCTGTTGGCACTTACCTACTCGTCTCTGACCAATTTTTATTCAACAGGTAATCACCAAAAATCGGACCATCTGGGAGGGTCCATGCCCAAAGCACGCCCTCTCCGCCCCCCCCCCCCCACTAGAGACCTAAAGGGCTCCCGAAATCGGACTCTGGCCTCCGCCTCCCTCCCCTTCCCTCCAGCACACTTTTTTTTTTTCCATCAAAGATCCCTCAACTCTTCACCCCACCTAATGCATCGAAGCACCAACACAAGGGGGAAGAGGGTGCCCTAACTCGCTCAAGCCACTTAGGAGCTCCTCCTTCCCCTCCCCCAAGTCTCAAGGCCCTGACCCAAAGTCTGGCCTGGGCCGCACCCCAGGAGTCCTCTGCCCAGACCCTGGGGTGTCGGGGCCTGCTCCCTCCTTGGGTCGGGGGTCGTCTCTCCGCCCTCCTCCCCTTGGCCCTGCGCCCTCCACCCTTCAGGCCCCTTCCTCCTTTTGGCCTCCGCGGGTGCTCGAAGAAAGGCTTACCTCCGACGCGCATAACCCTCTGGCCCCAGAGAGACACTATGCTGGGCGCGTCTCTGTCGCCTCCTCTTAGTGTCCGCCTTCCCCGTACCCTTCCTCCTCCCGCGGAAAAAGGGCCCGCACCAGGCACAATGGCGCCCGCCCCTCTCCTAGCTCCAGCGCAAAGGCAAAGCGCCCCCGTCACGTGCCCCGCCCCTTCCTCTCCGAGCCCTGAATCGCGTTCGCCCGCGTCTCGCGAGACTTGTGTGTTTCATGGTGAGAATGAAATGTGTGGGGCGTGGGGAGGAGATGCGCCCAGCCCGCGGGGTGGTGCTCGGGCCTAGCTAGCCGGGAGAGTACAGCTCTTTCCGTGAGGCTCGGGGGAGTCGCTGGGGTGCGGCCTTTTGGCCGGCTATAGAAGCTGGGCCACATAGGCCTCCAGGCCTTTGCTGAATTTGTTTTCCCCAACCGCGCACCTCACTTTCCATCATCGCCTACACTGGGTCCCAGGCCTGTGGCTCCACCAAGTGCTCTCCGGAGCCGCGCCCCCTCCCCTTCCATTTGCCTCTTATGCCCCACTTCCCTCAGTTCTCTGGCCCAATTACACATGCTTCCTTCCCATATGGTTATTCTGTTTTCGGCCGCAATTCAGTAGTAGGACTTAGAATTGGAAGGGCCCTTACAGGTCATCTAGAAATCATCAAGAATAAGCGTATATTTATATAACGGTTTGCAGAAGCTATGTGTTTGAAGTATTTCAGTCGCTCCTCAAAACAACCCTCTCCTTGGGTGAGGTATAATAGTTATACCTATTTTACAGATGAAGGTACTGAAGCTTTGAGTTTAAGTGGCTTTGCATATGGTCAAATAGGGCTCTTAATTCCAGGGCTTTCCTCTTCTTTCCTCTTTTAATTATTTCATATGTGTCCTTTATAAGCTTGTTTTGTATCTATTTGTGTGGGGTAGCATCAGATTGTAAGCTTTTCCAGGGCAGAGACTTGTCTTTTCCTTCTTTTTTGTCTACCTAGCGCTTAATCCTCAGCAAAGTTCTTGGCACTCAGTAGGCACTTTCCTGTTAGAAACAGGAAAATAATATATACACTAAGACTATATCAGGTCTCCTGATCAGTATTCTACTAGAACAGACTCCCTCTCATAGTAATTCTCTTTCTATAAAGTTTTAAGGTTTTCAAAGTACTTTACCATCTCACTCCTTTGTTCAAAAATTCTGACATTCCCCTCTTTCATTATAACCTCTAATCACTCCATTCTTTTCTTTGTCTCATTTGTTCTCAAACTATACTTTGCTCTCTTTTGAACTTCCTTTCACTCAGTATTTTCTGCACTGACTTCATGTTACCCCTTTCCCAAACTCAATTTATAGTTAACCAATTCATGTCCACTTTCTACTCTGTTCTCAGATCCCTCACTCCATTGTCCTATCCCCTGCTCACCCTAATCCAATTTATTACTGAAGCAGGGCTGAATGGCCTATGTAATATATTTTGGGGTAACTTTATAATTTTATAACATTGTTGTAACTTCAATCTTGTGTATGATCAGTTTATAAAATCAGTTTAGCTCTGTTCCTTCCCTCCCCGCCTCCCTCCCCAGCTGTAAAGCATTAACTGTTTCTCCCCTGCCCCAGCCTAGAGGTATTTCCTCTCAAACCATTAACTCTTCATTCAAGGTACTACCTCCTTTTCTCCTAGCAAACAAAACTCATCCATTTGCAAATCTGGATGGGTATATCTCATTTAATTTGACCTCAAATCTGACCGCTGGTTGACATTATGACATTTCAGGGCTAAAACCACACCCCCCTGCCCCTTCCCTCCTGCTCTTTCTCCCAGTGAATTATGGGCAAAACACGTGCAATTGATGTGAAGGGTGAATGTCCCATTAAGTATTGGCCACTCCCTGGTCCTTCCCTAACTCCACCTCTGTACCCCTAATTAGCCTAATGAACTTATGATTGACAGTCTTAGGCCTTAAAAACTGTGTTTTACTTCCTGCTCTTTGCAGGTGGTTTTTCTAACAGGTTGGCCTTTTCTAGCAGGTAGGCATTCTAGCAGGCCATCTGATGCTGCAGAGCATCACACTTCCAGGCTTGCTCCAACCCCCTCCCTCTTTTTGCACCTTGCAAGCTTTTCCTAGCCAGGTTTCCTCACCCTGCCCCTTTTTTTCCTGTGAATCAGCAAACTTTTGTAAATCTGCCAAAGGACAGCTGAGCCTGTAATTCTTTTCAGATGCAAACCTAGAAAGGATTTCTCATTAGAAATCCCCCAAAACCTATCCCTCATCATTACCATCTTCTCCAGTTGTTGTTGTTCTCCCTTTTAGAAGAGAATCAATGGCACCATGACTGATGTCTTGACTTTTTTTGTGAATTGGACATGAGGCAGACACAGTCATCAGCCTCATCGGAGTCATCTAAGTCCAGGGGCAAGACAAAAATCAGGACAGCTGGACACAGTGGATGACTTTGGCATCTTCGATATCTGACCAATCTCAAAGCTCTCCAAAGTGCTTACTTCAGCTTCCTTCATGGTCGTTGGAACAAATTGTTCTCGTTGGTCCATTCCACCAGGGGAAGTCTTCCAGCACTTGGAGGAGATAAACATTAACTCTAACTCACCAACAACAGATTTGAGGCCCCTCGACCTAGTTTAACCCATCTTCCAAGACAGTTAACCTTAGTGTGACCTCTGCTTATTGTACAGCTTCTTAGAGCCATAGGTGAGAATTGGATAATAGGTGAGGCACCAAAGGTGAATGAGCAGCCCTAAAAAGGCTCTGGTGAGCTCTCATAACAGAGGTGCTAGTCCTCCCAGAGTACC
This sequence comes from Pseudochirops cupreus, assembly GCA_028627135.1. Lineage (NCBI taxonomy): Eukaryota > Metazoa > Chordata > Mammalia > Diprotodontia > Pseudocheiridae > Pseudochirops > Pseudochirops cupreus. The sequence continues at coordinate 312,614,007 of CM053582.1, forward strand.
CCATCATCTCCAGTAAATTCTAGTTGAATAATTGATTGTTCTGCTTCTTAATGTGCTGCTGAAAGGAACTGAAGGAAGTCATACAACTGTGCTGTCTGGATATACTACAAATTTATGTTATACGACTTCAACTGGGCCCTCATTTCAACAAGGCAATTCTTTTATTGACACTGAATTGATTCCCAATCTCACTCCCCACAGAAGCTATTCCTAATCTCTCCTCTCCTCAAACCTCCCATAGTTCCTTCTTCCTGTGCTTTCTCAGCTGAAGAACTAGACTCAACTGAGAAAACTGAGACCATTTGGCTGGGATCTTCCTCCTCTCACATCCTCTTTGTCTCAAAATCCCTTGACAGCACCTCCCATGCTCTCCTCCTTTCCCCAGTCTTTGACAAAGAAGTGGTCCTCAGGGGCAACTAGGTGACACAATGAATCCAGGACACCAGTCCTGGAGTCAGAAGGACCTGAGCTCAAATCTGGCCTCAGATATTTGACACACTAGCTGTACAAGTCACTTAACCCCAATTGCCTTGCCCTTCCAAAAAAAATAAGTGGTTCTCTTGCTTGCCAAAACCAACCACTTCTACTGGTACATTTGATTTCATGCCCTCTTGTTTTCTACACCTAATCCCCTTCCACACCTCAAATTTTAGTGGAGGCAACAAGGTGGCTCAGTGGATAGAATACTAGAGTGAAGAAGACCTAAATTTAAATCTGGACTCAGTCTTGTATTAGCTGTGTGACCCTGGGCAAATCACTTAATCTCTTAATCCGCTGGAGAAGGAAACAACTACTCTTGTCCCTTGGCCAATAAAACCCCTCCAACTGTACTGGGATACAGTACTGAACAAGGAATCAACAAATTCCTTCCTTATTGCCTTCAAACAAGCCCATTTCTCTATCATTAAAAAAAAAAAACAACTAAATTCTATCATCCCCTCAAGCAATTTATCCTGAATCTTTCCTCCCTTTCTCAATCTCCTAGAAAAAGTAATCAACACTAGCTGCCTCCTTTTCTTCTTACCCCTCAACCATTTTCAATCTGGCTCTCAACTTCCTGATTTAACTGTATCTACTCTTTCCAAAATTGAGGGATTAAGAGTAATTGCCAAATTTGATGATCTTTCTCAGTCTTAATCCTTTTCAACCAATATGCTTCATTTGACACTTTTAACTGTTCCATTTGTTCATTTGTTCCTTCATTATTTCTCCTTCGTTCTGGAAGAGGACAGTGATATCAGGAAGGTGATGTCATGACTTGCAAGTGAATTGGATTTAAGAGAGAGAGGGCTGTGCAAAGTCACCAGCCTCACTTTCCTCCCAAGCCATCTGGGTCTAGTTAGCAACATATATATCAGGACAACTGGAGATGGTCTCACACTGTTAACCACCCTTTCCTCCAGTATACTCTCTCCTCTCTGTATTTTTAAGACACTGCTATCTTCCAGTTCACCTTCTGACTTTTTAATTGCTCCTTCTCAGTCTCTTTTGCTGGCTCATCATCCAGATCAAGTCCCCTAACTATGGGTATTTCCCAAGATTCTCTCCTGGGACCCTCTTTTCTCCTCCATCTATATTCCCTCAGTAATTTTGTCATGAATTTAACTCGAATTACTTGAATAACTGTTGAAGCTCTCATGAATTTAACTAGTATCTCTATGCAAATGACTTATAGATCTATGTATCTAATATTTGTCTTTCCCAAATCACCATTTCGAACTCAATGTCCCTGAAACATCTTAAATTCAATATGTCCAAAATGTAACTCATTACCTTTCCACCTAAACCCTTTCTTCTTCTACCCTTCTCTATTTCTATGGAAGGCACCATCATCTTTCCAGTGTTTCTGGTCAGTAATTTCAATATTATCCTTGACTCCTCACTCTCCCTTACTTCACATATCCAATCGGGACAAATCTTTCCATTTCTACATTACATACCTTCACAATATCTCTAATCCCTTCTTTCCATTCAGACATTTATCAACCAGTCAATTGATAAAAATTTATTAAGTGCCTGCTATACATGCCAGGTTCTGTGCTAAGCACTAAAGATAAAAAAATGAGGCAAAAGACAGTCCTTGCCCTCAAGGAGCTTGAAATCTATGAGGGAGACAATATGCCAACAAATATACACAAAGCAGGCTAAATACAGGATAAACAGGAAATAATTAATAGAGGGAAAGTACTGGAATTAAGATGGGTTAGGTAAAGCTTCCCGTACAAAGTGGGGTTTTAGTTGAGATTTAAAGGAAGCCAGAGAGCTACTCTCTTAGTTCAGGCCCTCATCACCTCTTGCCTAGATTATTGCCATAGTTCCCCAATTGGTCTTCCTGCTGAAAGCCTCTCAACACTCTAGTACTCTGTTGCCAAACTGATTTTCCTTAAATGGAGATCTGAGTTTGTGACTCCCCTACTCAACCAGATCTTGTGATTTCCTCCTACCTCTGAGATAAAATATAAATTTCTGTGTCTAGCTTTTAAAACTTTGTACAACCTGACCCCAACGCATCTTTCCAGCTTCATTTGTCATTACTTGCCTTGTGTAATCTTCAGTTTGGCCAAACTGGCTTTCTCTCTGTTCTTTACATGTGATACTCCATGTACTGGCTGTCCCCACCCTTGGAATGCACATCTTTCTTGCCTCAGCTTCACTCTTTTCCTTTAAGTCTCAGCTCAGAAACCATATATTTGTACTTGTTAATTTTATATTTATTCTATGCATATATTTTATATATACTTGTCTCTCTTATTAGAACATAAGCCAATTATGAGTGGGGATTGTTCCAATCTTTCTGCTTGTATCTTCAGTGCCCAGCACAGTGCCTGACACGTAGTAGTAGGTGTTTAATCAATACTGGCTGATTAATTGATTGATGTCTCCCAGTAGAATGTAAACTCTTTGAAAGCATTGATTGTTTTTTTCTCCTTGCCCTTAACCACTAGGAGGTAACTTGCACATAATAGGCACTTAATAAATATTTGCCAAAAAGGGAATGGGTTAACCTTACTCCCCTTGAATTTGGCTTAGGGAAGGAATGACACACTCTAAATTGGGTATCTTGGCCTACAGGAGAGTAGGGAGGAAGGATATGAAAGGGAAGGTGATGGAGGGGAGGACAGGCTGGGGGGGGAGGGTTGTTAGAAGCACACCCTTCTGTAAAGGGACAGGGACAAAGTAGAGAATAGAACAAGGCCGGGGCAGGATAGGAAGGAGGGAAATATAGTCAGTCTTTCACAATATGTCCGTTGTGGAGATGTTCTGAGTAACTACACATGTATGGCCTATATTGAATTGCTTGTCTTTCCAGTGGGGGTGGGTGACGAGGGAGGAAGAGAAAGAATCTAGAACTTAAAGTTCTAAAATCAAATGTTAAAAATATATATGTATATATATATATATCATTATCATCATTATTATTATTTACATGCAACTGGGAAATAAGACATACAGGTACTGAGGTAGAGAGATCCATCTTGCCCTACCAGAAAGTCAGAGGGGTGATGGGGGAGGATATAGGAGAGAGCAGATTGGGGGAGAGGGCATACAGTGGAATCACTGTTTTGGGGGGTGGGTAGGGGAAAGACGGGGAGAAAATTTGTGACTCAACATCTCATGGAAATGAATGATATAAACTAAAAATAAACAAAAGTTTAAAAAAAATAAACATTTGCCAAAATATTGAATTGTTGAAATAATTGAAGTTGCTTATTATTAGGATATGAATGAATAAGATTTATAGAGTACTTCCAGGGTTGCAAAGTGCTTGACATAGATGATAATAATAATACCTAATATTTATATAGGACTTACTATGTGCCAAGTACTGTGCTAACTCTTTACAATTGTTATTTCATTTTATCCTCACAACAGCCCTGGGAGGTAGAAGCTAATTATTATCTCCATTTTACAACTGAAGAAACTGATTCAAACACAGGTTAAATGACTTAGCCACACTCACACAGCTAGTAAATGTCTGAGGCCAGATTTGAACTCAGGTCTTTTTGACTCCTGACTCAGCTCTCTCATTTTTTACTGGTCTTCCACAGAAGAGTCCTGGCTGGGATACTTAGTGGTGATGAGATCATGAGCCAAATAAGTTACTTAATGTTGGTTTTTGTTTCCTCATCTGTAAAACTATAGTGTAACACTTACTTCACAGGGTCACTGTGAAGAAAGTGATTTTCAAATCATAAAGCAATTATGTTGATGAGAGATATTATCATTTATTCTCATAATTTAAAGTGAAGTATATAGATATCATCTCAATCTTATTGCTAGAGAAATAATCAATAATAACAACAGCTATTATTTATATTGGGCCTTAAAGGCTGAAAATAATGAACAACTATTATTGTACATGATCCTTAAAACAACCCTGGGAGGTAAGTGTTCTTATTATTCCCATTTTACAGATGGGAAAATTGAGGAAGGCAGATGTTAAATGGCTTGCCCAGAGTCACACATCTAAGTGTGTGAAGTCATATTTGAACCCAGATCTTCTTGATGCAAGACCCAGTACTCAATCTACTGTACCACCTAACTGCTTTACTCCTCAATTTTGGAGCCCTAATAATTTTTTCCTATTCATTTATTATTATTATTATTATTCATTCCTATTATTTATTATAGCTTTCTCTATCTCGTTGGCTTGCTCTGGCTATCTCACTGTTGTTCTTACTATCATAGATTTCTCTGAATATTGTTTCAGCAATTATTAATTTTAGAGTTGCCATTAAAATGTCTTTCACATTGGTCATCTGGGACTTTGGAAATATGATATGGTGAAAATCAAAGAATAAGCAAATATATTCCAGACAGAGTTACTGGGGGGGAAAAGAGTCTGATTTACATTTTTAAAAGAATAATTTTTTAAGCTTTTAAAAACTTTGAAACCCTCTCCTCAACATATTTTCTAACATTGTTATAAATTACTTCCTGTAGTGTATAATCTGTCCAGATTGACCTTGTTGTTATTTATCGTAGAAGACATTCCATTTCCCCTCTCCATGCATTTGCAGTCTCTGCAATACATTCCCTCCTCACCTGGCCTCTGAGAAGCCCTTGTTTCTTTCAAAATTCACCTTCTAAATAGCTAATCTTGCATTTTGACAGAATGTGGGAACCCTATTCAGCATAGATATTATCAGAGGTGGTACCTAGTATAAACAGAGATACAGGTATGTATTCTTCTGCAGTTAAGAATAAGACTGTAGTGAGATATTTCTTCATCCTCTTTTTGAAGACATCATTATCAACAAACATTTACTGAATGCCTACTGTGTACAAGGCACCTTGTCAGATGAAACAGACACAAAGATGCGTAAGATTTAGTTACTTACCCTCAAGGAGCTTAATCCATGACTCAGAAATTCCTCTATTGGACTACAACATCTTGCCCTATGCACCATCCATCTAAATCAAATCTTCATCCTCATCAAACCTTCAGTCATTCCAAGTCTCCATTTTCCTAGGCAATGATGTATGCTCTAACATGAACTTAAAGGCAAGAGAAACTAATTTTACCCCTGAAGTTATCAATCTGAGCAACTAGATTCTCCCTAGCCAAACTGTAAACCTCATTGCAAACTGTTCCCTGCATTGTTCCTTAAATTGCTATCATTTTATTCCCCCTTTAGATAAAAGAAAATCTGGAAGCCACTAACTCTTATCTGCGTGATTAATGTTGGTTTGAGATTTGGGGAAAGGTTTGGAACTTTGTAGATGGAAATACATCCTTGCTTTAGTTTGACTGAGCAAGGATAGGAAGAACAGACACTCACCCTGTGGTGACATCACAAATGCGATAGAGGAATTTTGAAATTATGCCTCTAAGGAGCCAAGATAGCAGAGTGCTAGTAGGAAGCAGTGCATTAAGCTCCTCTCCACAAACTCCTCCAAACAGATCTAGAAAGTGCTCCAGACTGAATCCTGATGAGAAAATCCATAAAAAGTCACTGTGAATCATTAGCCCTGCTCAGGTCAGGATAGGGAGACAGATAGGGAGGTATGTGGACACTGGGGAAAGGCCAGGCCAGGTGTATTGCATGTGAACATTCTAGCATGCCAGGAAAGGTTGTATGCCAGGACAAGAAGAGGTCCTAGACCCATACAAGGGTACCACCAGGCCCATTCTGGGTCAGTACAATGGAGATGAGTATGAACTGGCAGCTTTGTCACCCAATACCTACTTCTAGGTCAGAGAGGAAATGTTGGTAGAGAGGTTCCAGGTGATATGTGGAGAAAGAAGAAAGTTCAAAAGTCAATACAGCAGTAGCAGAGGTTTGGTTTGCACCCCAGAAACAAAACAAGATTTCATTTCCAGAATTTAGTCCAGCCTACGGAAGAATAACCAGGACAGATATTTTAGATCACAGGGGAGTCTACAAATATGCCACTCTGAACCAATAGATATTTCCAGTTGGGTGCTAGAGGTGAAGTCTAGTACCAATGTAATTTTCCAGACTCAAACCCAGTTAAGGAACTTGCAGACCTCTGGTCATTAGAGAAGCAATTAGATTTTGCCCTGCATCAGACTACCTGAAGAGCACAAAAAAGCTTGCAAGGCCCTAGGCTGTGCCTGAGATCCTGGATTAACATAAGACCTAATTCCCCAAGAAAGCAACAGGATCAGCCATATATTCTCTCCAGAAGGCAAAGCCCAACCCTAATGTCAAGTCCAAAGTCAGGAAGAATGAGCAAACAAAATAAGAATCCCATTATAAAGAGCTATTATACCTAAAAATACAAACCCAGAAAAAGAGAAAGACTCCAAAAATATCTGCAAACAAAGCCTCAAAGAAAAACACAGCTTAGGCAAAAATTCAACTAGAATTCCTAGAAGAAATGAAGCGAGAATTTTGTTAAAAGACTTTTAAATGGTTTTATGAACATAATGAAAGTGCTTGAGGAAAAAAGGTGGAAAAGAAATGAGAGCTATAGAAGAAAAAATTGAAAATGGAATTAACAACTTGGCACAAGAGGTATAAAACCTACTTCAAGCAACAAACTCCCTGAATATTAGAATGGATCAAACAGAAGCCAAATTTTATGAAACAGTAAGAAATACTAAAACAAAGTCCAAAGTCTGAAAAAATAGAACAAAATATAAGGTACCTCACAGCAAAAGCAACTGACCTAGAAAACTGATTGAGGAGAAATATTTAAAGAATCCCTAGACTGTATCAATACCAGGACCAAAAATAAGAGTCTAGACATCATATTTCAAATAATCTTAAAAGAAAACTGCCCAAATCTTTTGGCATTAGAGGGCAAAGTACAAATAAAAAGAATTACCAATCTCCTCCTGAAAGAAATCCCAAAATGAAAACTCCCAGGAACATTATAGTTAAATTCCAGAACTTCTAGGTCAAAGAAAAATTATTGCAAGCATCTGAAAAGAAAGAATTCAAGTACCAAGGAGCCACATACATGATTCAGCAGTCAGCACCAATAGGAGCAGAGAAATTAAAGGTGATATTCTAAAAAGCAAAGTCTAAAGGCATATAGCCAAAAATAACTTAGAAAATTTTCATATAATCCTATAGGAGTAAAAAAAGACCTTTAATGAAATAAAGGATTTCCAAACACTCCTGATGAAAAGACCGGAACTGCGGTGAAACTTTGAAGTTCAAACATAGAGTGAAGAGCAACATAAAAAGGTAAGTATGAATGAACAATGATAAAGGGCTAAACAAGGATAAACTGCTCTCGTTCAAATACAGGGAAATGATAGAGTGTCCCCCTCTTCATCAGGGTTCACAGAAGGAACCCAATTAGATGAGACCTGGGAGTGATTCTGTTATGTCTTGGTGCTATTAAGGAAAGAGTGGAACAAGAAAGGAAAAAAATACATTAGAAAGAAAGAGAAAGGGAGGACTGGGAAATTATCTCACTTAATCAAGGTGCACAATTATCGATACAAACAAGGAAGAGGGATGAGAGGGGACTGACTGCCACTTGAGCCTCACCTCACTCTCATCTGAATTGGTCCAAAAAAGGAAGAATACACACACACACACACACACACACACACACACACACACACACACACACACACACACACACACACAGAGAAACATAATTTCATTCCACAGGGGAAAAGGAGAGAAAGCAGGAAGGGGAATTGGAGAGAGGGTAGATTAAGAGGGGGATTAGTTGTAGGCAAAACAAACTCTAAGGATGAACAAAAATATTTATAGCTCTTTTGAGGTGGTAAAGAATGGATTCCCATTGGTGAATTGGTGAATGGATGAACAAGCTTTTGTATATAAATTGATGGAATGCTATTGTACTGAATTCTTAGCAGCATAATGACCAATCAGGATTTCAGAGTCTAATAATGAAATGTTCCACCTACTCCCTGATAGAAAGGTCAAAGACACAGAATGCAGAATAAAACACATTTTTTTTTTGACATGGCCAATTTCCATGACATGGAAATTCATTTTGATTGACTATATATGTTTGTAATGGGTTTTATTTTACTTGTGTTTTACTTGTGGGTGGACAGAGTGAGAAGGCAGTTCTTAGCTGATTAAAACAAATAAAAAAAATTTTAGAAGAAATTGTACCCCTAAGCAAATGTAATTTTCTATAAGCACTAAAGCCAACAGAGAGAGATTAATAACATAGACATAAACTTACCGCTAGACCTAGAAGAGATAAGCCCTGGAAGCAAAAATAAGAAAAGTTCAGAAAAAGAGGATCTGTGCCAATTTTTATTTACTGGCCGATTGTTAATGAGCTACAGCTATAGCTTTAGGAGATTGAACCTATAGGGTATCCTAATTCCTGGAAGTAACAGCCTTCCTTATGAGGATCCAACTTGCATCTTTGAGTGCAAGTTGGGGGAGTAGACCAGAGGGTGTGTTACACATGAAAAAGACATATTCATGAGGAGACACTAACAACAAGGAGTTAGAAAAGAAATCCATTAGGAGATAGAATTTGAGCTGTTATGGGGGAAAGAGATAAAAATATTATATATAGGGAGTAACAAGTCAGTTTGACTGGGGTATAGAGTGTGTGAGAGAAAATCATGTGTAATCAGCCTGGAGAAATAGACTGGATTCAAAAAACTAATGATAAACATGATTCCAACCTCTTGGAAGAGAGGTGATAGACGTGAGGTACAGAATAAGAAATATAGCAACTAATGTCTTAATATGTTTTTCTTGACTGTTGATTTATTTTATTTGACTTTTATTTGTTACAAGGAAGGGCTTTTACTTGGTGGAGGGACAGGGAGTTGGGAGATGTAGAGATAGGGAGTTGATAAGAAGTGACAGTGAAACAAAATAAAGCAAGCATCAATAAACATTTAAAAATATGCAGAATGGAGGAAGAAGTTGGGAAGAGGACATAGACAAGCAGGACAATTTTGTTACTAGTTGTTAAATTTAAAATGCACTTCTTTTTCAATTTTATAATTTTCTATTATAAAGCATTTTCCATCCTATCTTCTCCCCTCAATGAAAAGAAAAAAGAAAAGAAAACTCCTTATAACAAATATGTACAGCCAAACAAAACAAATTCTTTTATTGGCCAAGTCCGAAAATGTGGGTCTTGTTCTACATATTTAGTCCATCCTTATCTGTCAGGAGATAGGTAGCATTTCCTATTATTAGTCCTCTGTAATCATGGTTGATCATGACATTCATCAGAATTCTTGAGTCTTTCAAAGTAGTTTGGTTTTTTTCCCCCTATTGTTGTGACCATAATCTCTACTTAAACATATAAGATTACATAGCAGACATTCATATTTTACACAATTCTCTTTTCTATTCTTTGTATATTGAAATGTTTGTTTTTGTTAAGTTCACAATAAAAAAGAAAAAAATTTTTTAAAAGAAAGACTACAGCCTGATCGTGAAAGACTTCTAAGTCTGATAAGTCACCTTGACTTATGTAGAATCACACAATATCAGTGGCAGAACTTTATCTCAACTCTTTATACCAGTAAACATTCAAAAAAATTTTTAATTTTTTATTTACATTTAACCTTTATTTTTTAAAAATTGAGTACCAAATTCTCTCCCTCCCTTCCCCATTGAGAAAGCAAACAATATGATATCATGTGTGCATATGAAATCACGTAAAACATATTTCCGCATTAGTTATGTTGCAAAAAAAAAAACTCACAAAAAAAAAACAACTCACAAAAAGCAAGAGACATAAAGAAAGTGAAAAAAAATGTTTCAATCTGCACTCATACTTCATCAGTTCTTTCTTTGGAGATGGATAGCATTTTTCATCATGGGTCTTTTGGAATTACCTTGGATCCTTGTATTGATAAGATGTAAAGCCACACACAAGCATCTTTCCAGAGGATTACTGCTGTGAACAGCTTTCAAAGTTCTGATTACATAGTATAGTGAACACTCTATTCAGTAACAAATCAGAGCAAAACATTCGCAGTAAATCAAGGTACAGCATTCACAATGTTACAACTTATCACAGAAAATCAAAATATAGCATTCACCATGTTACAACTCTCAACAAATTATCACTAAAATGGCCACATAGTTTTCACCAAAGTAGTCACATAGTTTTGAACGAAGTATGATCATTTACTCAATCAGCACTTAGTAACTCAATCATTCAATCATAAAGTACAAAAGGTCAAAGTCCCCCACCCATAGGTTGCAATTAAGTTACAAATCAGTCACAATTCAGTCATCAGTCACTACTCAGTACCCTCTTAAGGGGTAGTGGAAAATACACAGGCCAGCCACCCCTCGGTCACAAATAAATCACAATTTCATCCCTACTCAGTACCCATGGAGAGGTCTTTTCATCCTGACTCAGGGCAGGCTTTCAGCTTCCCTGGATCCCTTTCCATGGTCCCAGGTCCTACCTGTATTCACCAAACTGTCACCTGGGTTCAAAGGCAGACATTCCCAGTTCCTTGTCCAGCTCTCCATGCAATTCCTGGTCTGTATTGAAACTCACCTTAAATCCTTCATAGTCTCTGTTTCCAGGAAGTCAAGGCTTAACAAAGCCACGAATAGGTTCATTCAAAGTACTGGTATCATAGTCATGCTTCCTCAGTCTTCTGCAACTCTGGCTGACCCTCAGAAATCCTCAGGAGCTCCAACTGGCCCTCAGAAGTCTTCAGCAGCGTTGTTTTCAAAATCAAAATCACTTTCTCCACAGAAGTTCCAGTCCAGGAGCAGCCCAGCCTTCATGTGCTCATCCCAAGAAGTTCTGACTGTCCAGCTTGTGTTCTTCCTTAAATATGGTATAGCTCCTCCCTGTTCAGCCCCTTCCTTTTACGTCAACAACAAGGGTTCATACCTTCTGTTTCTTTAACAGAGGCTTAATTTGAAACTAAGTTCTAAGTACCTCTTAGCATTCCAATACAAAGGGATCTTCAGATTTCGTTAATATTACATCAGAGCAGCTAAGTCTTCCATAATTCATTGTCATAATGTATATTGCTGTTACTGTGAACAATGTTCTCCTGGTTCTGCTCATTTTACTTTGTATCAGTTCATTTTAAGTCTCCCCAGGTTTTTCTGGAAACCATCCTTCTCATCATTTGTTATAGCACAATATATTCAATCACAATCATATACAACAACTTGTTCAGCCACTCCCCTCTATTTCTAATTCTTTGCGGCCACAAAAAAACTTATATATACATATATATGTGTGTGTGTGTGTGTGCATATAATGACATATATAGATAGATAGATATAGATAGATATATAGATATAAACACACATATATAGGTTCTCTTCCCTTTTCTTTCATCTTTCTAGGATATAGACTTAGTAGTGGTATTGCTCATTCAAAGAGTATGCAGTTTTATATCTCTTTGGACATAGTTCCAAATTATTCTCCAAAATGATTGAACTAGTTTGCAACTCCACCAACAGTGCATTAGTGTATCTATTTTCCACCTCCTCTCCAGCATTTATCATTTTCCTTTTCTGTCACGTTAGCCAATCTGAGAGGGGTGAGGTGGTACCTCAGAGTGTGTGAATTTGCATTTCTTTAATCAATAGTGATTTAGAGCACTTCTTCATGTTACTGTTGATAGCTTTGATTTCTTCTTCTGAACACTGCCTGTTCATATCCTTTGACCATCTATCAGTTGGAAAATGGCTCTTATTTTTATAAATTTGGCTCAGTTCCTGATATATTTGAGAAATGAGGCCTTTGTGATATAAAATTTTTTCTGAGTTTCCTGCTTTCCTTCTAATTTTGACTGCTTTCGTTTTGTTTGTGCAAAACCTTTTAAATGTTATGTAATCAAAATTACCCAGTAAACCTTTTATTTTTAAAGATAACTATGGAATTACTATTCAAGTGAAATCAGGAAGCATTTATTAAGGGTCTACTATTTCCAGACATTGTGCTGAATGCTAGGAATACTGAGAAAAGCAAAAAACAGTCCCTGCTCTCAAGGAGTTAATAGTCTAATGGGAGGGACTACATGCAAACAACATTTATAAATGAAACATATTCAGGATAAATTGGAGATAATCATGGAGGGAATGCACTAGCCTTAATGGCAATCAGGAAAGATTTCTTTCAGAGGAAAGATTTTAGGTGGAACGTAAAGAAAGTCAGGGAAGCCAGGAGATGGAGCTGAGGAGGGAGTATGAGCAATTTGGTCTAACTTGTACTTTTGAAGATTTTTGACTGATGAGTGGAGGATGAACTGGAATGGGGAAAGAATTGAGAGAGACCAACTAGCAGACTGTAATAGTCCAGTTGTGAAGTGATAGGACCTCCCCCAGACTGGTGGCAGTGTGTTATATCTCTATTATATAGAGATATAAGATAAGGGGCCATATTTAAGGCATGTTATAAAGGTAGAAACCATAGGATCTGACAAATGATTGTATATGGGGAGAGTGGTTGAGAGAGTGAGGAGTTGAGGATTATACCTGGGCTGTAAATCTGCATGCTTGGGAAGGTGATTACGATAGTAGGAAAGTTATGAAAGATAATGAGTTTAGATTCAGACATGTTGTGTTTAAGATATCCACAGAGCATCCAATTTGAGATGTTGACTATGAAGTTGGAGATCTGAATCTAGAGGGCAAGGGAGAGGTTAGGGCTAGACAATTAGATCTGAGAGTCATTTGCATAGAGATGATAATTGAAACTCTGGCACCTGATGCCAGGACAGAACATTGGGGGATTCCAACAGTGAGAGTGCTGTGGATCACATTTCAGCAAAGGAGACAGAGAAAGAGAGGTCAAATAGTAGGAGGGGAACCAGAAGAGAGTTTTTTCTAAGAAAACTTAGAAAAGATTGTATCAAGGAGAAGAGAGTTATCGAAAGTGTCAGAGGCTGCAGAGAGGTCAAGAAGGATTAGGACTGAGAAAAGGCCATTAGATTGGGCAATTAAGAGATCAGAGTAGTTTCAGTTGAATGACTAGGTCAGAAGTCAGACTACAAAGAATTAAGAGAGTGAAAGGAAGTGGGAACATTTATTACAGATGAACTTTTAAAAAGGAAAGATATAAGAAAAGAGAGATATAAGATTATAGTTATTGGAGAAAGATGATGGACAGATCAAGTCCATCCATTTGGGGGAATGGAGCAGACATGTACATGTTTGCAGGCAGAAGGTAAGCAGCCATTAAACAGGGAGCAGTTGAAAACTAGTGAAAGGCTATTGATGATGGAGGGAGCAATCCTCTGGAGAAGATAGAATGGAATGGGATTACTTGTTCATGTAAATAAATTAGATAAAGTCTTCTCATATATATTTCACCAACGTTTTTGAGGTCATCTTTAACAACTTCTTTCTCCTCTTCAATCTCACATTTCAAATCACCTCAGTATCACTACTCAGTCTTTCCTACTTTGCTCCAGTCTTAAAAGATGATGACCTTCTTATCTACACTAACTTCTCTAATTGTGTCCCTGATAATTTTCATCATTTTCCCATCTCTTTCTGGAATTTGCCCCCTTTGACAATCCTCTCTATATCTCTAGTTTTCAAGTTTTCCCTATCTATTAACTCCCTTCCTATTACCTACAATGTGCATGGATCTCTCTGATCTTTAAAAATAAAAATGAAAAAAACTTCATGGCTGTAATGGTAATGAAATTTGAAGGTCCCTTTGTATTGGAAAGCTAAGAGGTACTTAGCACCTAGTTTCAAATTAAGCCTCAGTTAAAGAAACAGAAGGTATGAACCACTGTTGCTGACATAACAGGAATGGGCTGAACAGGGAACCCCTGTTGCTGATGTAACAAGAAGGGGCTGAACAAGGAGGAGCTAAACTATATTTAAGAAAGAGCACAAGCTAGACAGTCAGAACTTCTTGGAATGAGCACATGAAGGCTGGGCTGCTGCTGCTGGACTGGAACTTCCATGGAGAAAGTGATTTTGATTTTGAGAACAAAGCTGCTGAAGACTTCTGAAGGCCAGCTGGAGCTGCTGAGGATTTCTGAGGGCCAGCCAGAGCTTCAGAAGACTGAGGAAGCATGACTGTGCTGCCAGTATTTTGTGCAAATATTTTTGTGGCTTTGTTAATGTGTATGAATGTCCTTGTGGCTTTGCTGAGCCTTGTCTTCTCAGGAACAGAGACCGTGGGGGATTTGGGATGGACTGGACACTGTGAGCTTCAATATGGAGCAGGAACTGCACCAAGAGCTGTACAAGGAATTGGGAGCTGTCTGCCTTTGAACTCAGGTGGCAATTGGTTAGATTTGGGTAGGAGCTGGGACCATGTGCCTCAAGTCAAAATGAAAAAACCTCTCCATGGGTACTAAGTAGTGATGAAATTGTGATTGACTTGTGAGCAAGAGGTAGATGGCCTATGTATTTCCCACTGCCCCTTAAGAGGGTACTGAGTAGTGACTGATGACTGAGTAGTGACTGATGATTGAATGGTGACTGGTGACTGAGTAGTGACTGATTTCTAACTTAGTGTGCCCCATGGGTGGAGGATTTTGACCTTTTGTACTTTATGATTGAATGATTGAGTTACTAAGTGGTTGATAGACTAAATTATTGTACTTTGTTCAAAACTATGTGACCACTTTGGTGAAAACTATGTGGCCGTTTTAGTGATAAGTTGTTGAGTTATGTCATTGTGAATGCTGTATTTTGATTTTCTATGGTAAGTTGTAATATTGTAAATGCTGTAACTTGATTTTCTATGAATATTTTGCTCTAACTTGTTATTGAATAGAGAGCTCACTATACTATGTAATCAGAACCTTGGAAAGCTGCTCATGTGTGGTTTTACAATGACACAACATCCATCAAGATTTCATGCTATATATTTTATCCCTTTCATAGCCAAACTCTTAGAAAAAAACTATTTACATCAATTTTCTCTACTTTCTCCACCTATTTACTTCTTAACCCCTTGTAGACTGGCTTTTGTCCTAACCATTCTAAAAACTCTCTCTTCTAGACACAAATGATTTCATTTTTGCTAAATCCAATGACTTAGTCTCTTTTGAAGATTCACCATCCATTTCTCACCTCCTGTATATAAGTGCCCTCTCCTGGACCCTCTTCTCTTATTTCTCTATACTCTTTCTTAGTGACCTAAGCAGCTTTCATCATATCTGTGCAAATGTCTCCCAAATCTATCTACCTAACCCTAATTTCTCCTCTGAGCCATAAATCTCCAACTGCTGCCTATGTATTTCCAAGTGGATATAAAATAGACATCTCAATATATTGAAAATAGAACTTGTGATTTTTCTGCTAAACACGTCCTTCTTAATGTGAAGGCTTCTATTGAAGGCACCACCATTCTTCTAGTCATCTAGTTTCACACCCTAGGAATCAACAACTCCATTCTCACAAACTCCTATATCCTAACAGTTGTTAAATGTTATCTTTTCTACCTGTTCAACATTTCTAATATCTGTCACCTTTTCTCTATTAACAACAAAAGTCACCCTAATTTAGGCCTTCACTTTTTACCTGGCCTTTTGCAATAGCCTCCTAAATGATCTCCCTGCATCCAATCCATTCTCCACAGAACTGCCAAAGTGATATTTGTAAAGATCTGATCATGCCACTCCTTTCCTCAGTAAACTCTGTAGCTCTTGACTACAGGAGGATACATTGGGATAGTCCTGCTATTAGCTTTTTGGCTGATACCTTAGTCTTCTTAGTAAACCTGGAACTGGTTTGCCCCTTTGGGGAGGTATTAGGTATACCCAGTAAGTGCTGTTGGCATTTTCCCTTGTATGTTGAATTGCTGCTATGTCAGCAAGAATATGTTTTTATCTGGATTTAGTGAGCTCAAAGGTCAAATTTAGATTCCTAAAGATTCCATTTTACGTAATAAATTTCACTGCTTACAATCAGAACAGGGCATAGTTGTTACTGTATTAACATTAATAACATTAGATACTGGGGTTGTATTACAGCAATAACATAATACATAATAATATAACATAGAAAATATCTTTTGTGCCCACTGGCTCTATAAAACTTAAACACTTTTAATTCCTAACTACTAGCACAACCTTGAATTCATATAAAAGTTAACATTCTATTCTGTTGTTATTTCAAAACAACTGTCAATGATTAAACTATGATTCACAAAACTAAAATATTGATGTAATATTTTAGCCTGGACACTAAGAAATATTAAGGAATCATCATTTAGGTTAACCAATATGACTTAATGTCTCTGAAGCTATAGGAACTATATTTTATATTTATTATCTTTTTATCTTGGGCTTACCAAGAGATTACCAATATATTTATTATACCCTTCTATTTCATTGCCAACCTATGAGTTTTTTAAAGTGGGATCTGTGGATTTCAGATTGAATGCTTTGATATTCAATGGCATAGTTGCTGGTAGTCAGGGTGTCAGTTTGATTTTCAACAAGATTCCTGGTGGTCTCTCTTCTTGAAGTCTTAGAGTACTGATTGCAATTGTTGGAAATGAAAACCTTTACATGACATCAATCTCTTACAACAAGTTGAAAAGTTATCATTCATAAAGGTATAATTCTCTATTTCATTATTTTTTACCTAATTCTCATGATTCTATGATTAGCAGGTAGGGTAGGTAAGAAACTTTGTCAGTTTACAAAGTCATTTTATACTTTGTGCAATAGCATGAGGAAATAATTTTGTATAATGTAAAATATGCAATTAACAATTAAATAACAGTCTAATTCAGTAATTATAATAATGAAAACCAATGTCCTAAACCAATAACTCACAACTGATAGCCATCCTATATTCAATAATAGCATCCAATAATACAAAAAAATATTTTATAATCCTATCTTTGATCATGTGGGTGATTCTATCACACATGGCAAGATGAGTTGGGCGACCAGTTACCTATGGTCTCTATTTTCCCATTTGTTTGGATCTGTCTAATAGTATCTTGATTTCTCATAAAGTCATTAGCTTCCATTTGCTCCAATCTAATTCTGAAGGAATTATTCTCTTCAGTGACCTTTTGAAATTCTTTTTCGATCTGGCAAATTTGGCTAAGGCATTCTTCTCATTGGCTTTTTGGGTCTCTTTTGCCATTTGAGTTAATCTATTTTTTAAGGTGTTATTTTCTTCAGTGAGATTGTTGACTCTCTTTTCACGATTTTCTTCCATCATTCTCATTTCTCTTCCCAATTTTTCCTCTACTTCTCTTACTTGATTTTCAAAATGAGCTCCTCCATGGCCTATAACCAGTTCATACTATTCTTGGAAGCTTTTGGCGCAGGAGCTCTGACTTCATTTTCTTCCTCCCATTCCATGCTTTGATCCTTTTTTTTTTATTTAAGTTTTATTATAGTTTGTGTCATTCATTTCCACAAGATTTTGAGTTACATATTTTCTCCCCGTCTTTCCCCCACCCACCGCCCCAAAACAGCCATCCCAGTGTGTCCCCCCTCCCCCAGTCTATTCTCTCCTATGTCACTTTTTGGTAGGGCAGGATGGATCCCCCAACCGCAGTGCCTGTGTATCTCAAGTTCCAGTTGGATGTAGTCAATAATAATAATAATAATAATAATTGCATAGATAGATAGATAGATAGATAGATATACATTCATAACATTTGATTATGGAACTCCAGATTCCAGATTCTTTCTCCTCCTCCCTCACCACCCACCCCCACTGGAAGGACAAGCAATCAAATACAGGCTGAACATGTGAAA
>CM053582.1:312632624-312653304 GCA_028627135.1 Pseudochirops cupreus
CAAAAAAACCTAAGGCATGAGAGAGAGAAATGTACTGGGAGAAAGAGAAAAGGAGAGGTAGAGTGGGATAAGTTATCACACAAAAGAAACAAGAAAAAGGTTTTACAGTTGAAGGTAAGGGGGGAGAAGTAAGGGGTAAAGCTTGAAGAGGGAATAACATACACAGTCAATTGGGTATAGAAATCTATCTGACCCTATAGAAAAGTAAGAGGGGAAGGAGGATAAGAGAAGGAGGAGTGATAAGAAGGGAGGGCATTTTGGGGAAGATGGTAGTCAGAAGCAAAACATTTTTGAGAAGGAACAGGGTGAAAGGAGAGAGAGAATAGAATAAACTAGGAAGAGGCGTGGGGGGGAAGAAGATGGAAGGAAATACAGTTAGCGATAGTAAATGTGAAAAAAAATTGAAGCAAGTTTCTCTAATATAAGGCCTTATTTCTCGAACATATAGAGAACTGAGTCAAATTTATAAAAAATTAAGAACCATTTCCCAACTGATATATGATCGATTTTCAGATGAAGTAATCAAAACTATCTATAGCCATATGAGAAAATACTCTAACTCACCATTTATTGGAGAAATGCAAATTAAAACAATTCTGAGGTACTACCTCACACATATTAGATTGGCTTATTGGACAGAAGAGGTATAGGACAAATGTTGAAGGGAATGTGGGAAAAACATGAGACACGAATGCACTGTTGGTGGAGTTGTGAACTGATTCGACTATTCTGTGGAGCAATTTGGACCTATGTCTAAAGGGCTTTAAAATTATGCATACCTTTTGACCTAGCACTGTATCCCAAAAGAGATAAAAAAAATAAGAAGGACGCATATGTACAAAAATATTATTAGCAGCTTTCTTCTGGAGGTAAATTATTAGAAATTGAGGGGATGTCCATCCGTTGGGCAATGGTTGAACAAATTGTGGTATGTGATTATGATAGAATGTTAATGTACTATAAGAAATGATGAGCAGGATGCTCTGAGAAAAACCTGGAAAGACTTATATGAGATGATGCAAAGTGAAATGTACTGTATACAAAATAACAGCAATATTGTGGATCAAATGACTTAGCAGAGCTAGTTTTTAGCAATATGATGATCCAAGACAACTCTGAAGGATTTGTAGTGAAAAATACTGTCCTTCCCCAGACAAAGCTGATGATGTTTGAATACAGATTGAAGCATATTTTTTTACTTTATTTTTCTTGAGGCTTTTAAAAATCTGTTTTCTTTCACAACATGACTGTTCTGGAAATGTTTTGCATGACTAGACATGTATACATGTATATCGAATTGCTTGCCTTCTCAATGAGGAGTGTGGGGAGGGAGGAAGGGAGAGAATTTGGGAGTCAATGTTTTAAAAATGAATGTTAATTTTTTTTTACATATAACTGGGGAAAAAATAAAATACTAAAAAAAAAACCCACCAAGATACTAAAAGAAAAATTTTCTTTGAGTAAATTTTTGGGCTTCCATAAAGTTCACATTTTCATTGCTTACTTAAGACTCAAATAATATTAGAGGTGGAAGGAACTTTAGAAGTAATATAGATGATTCTTTCACCTAATACAAGAAACTATTTAACAGCATTCCTTTTGGAT
Organism: Pseudochirops cupreus; assembly: GCA_028627135.1. NCBI lineage: Eukaryota > Metazoa > Chordata > Mammalia > Diprotodontia > Pseudocheiridae > Pseudochirops > Pseudochirops cupreus. The sequence goes on from CM053582.1 coordinate 312,634,230, forward strand.
GGTCAGCATGACACATCTTGAATTCTTTCAATAATGGGAACTTCAGTATTTCATTGGATAGCTTATTATTTTTAGATAGCTGTAATTGATTAGGAAGTTCTTCCTTATAGTGAATCCAAAGCTGTCTTTCTATAATTTCCTTCTGTAATCTATCCATACCTGCCCCTCCTGAGGAGACATATTCATGTTCTCTTATCAGTACATTATAAAGAGGTCTGACCATCATAGCAACTCTCCTTTAGTTCCCTTAACCTGATGTGGATACTAGCAGAGATCATAAAAGTGACTTGGTCAAGTTATCCCTCACTCTTGACATGTTAACAGCTCAATTTTTGCTTCCTAGTTATACATCTCTCTGATGACATCCTTTATGCTCTTTCTCTTGCATAATTCTTCATTTGCAATACGTTCCATCTTACCAACCCTACCATATGCCTCTTCATTGTACCTTCAGTTTCATTTCTTTGGAGATTGTGATATTTCATGACTTGAAGTCATACATCATCACTAAAAGAATATGATGTGATAGTCCTTCCAATTTTTGTAAAATCCAAAAATGATAGAGCTTAAAAGAAATTTAGATATTTTCTAATCAGAGTTTCTCATTTTACAGAGGAAGAAACTAAAGACCAGAGACAGGACTGGACTCAAGTTCTTTGGGCTCTTAGTCCATGGTTCATTCTTCTAGATCACCTGCTCCCAGTATGAGCCAAGGGTCCAGAGATTGGTAAGTGTGAGGCTCATTTAGAGAAAAGCAAGGAGTTAAATTTGGCTAGTCTAGTATGCAAGAAAAGGAGTAGTAAACAAATCTGGAAAGTTAAGATGGGACCATATCCTGGGGATAGAGGAATACTAGACTAAGGAGTTGAGTTTTTATTCATACCCGATGGGAAAGGCTCTGTCAAATGTCTTCTTAAAATCAAGATACAGGTGATCCCAAGCTTATAAATGTTTTATATTCCAAAAATGGTACAGTATTTCCACTGGTCTGGAATCAAAGGAACTGGTTTCATATCCCAAGTCTAATATTACAGATATGGTCACAGTTCTTACTTGAGCTTGGCCAAGGCACTTTATATCTCTGGGCCTCATTTTCCTTTATTGTAAAATGAAGAAATTAGGCTAGATGGTCCCTGAGATTTAAGTCTAGATGTAGTAAGATGACTGACAAGTTAAATGTCTAGAATTCAGAGTACGTTTTCCCATGGGCAGAGGTCAGAAGTGGTATTTAAGTTTCTGGGTTAGTCTATGAAAACCTTTTAAATAAATAATAGAACTTAAGCATAACTAATATTAGACCACAATCTGATCCTTGAGGGATATGAGGAATCATGATTTGGAGGAGATTCTGATGACTGAGCAACACCTATGGCAATACTTGAAGGAATATTTTTGCAATGGTAAATTGGACAATTTTTTTTTTCTCAATTCCTAACTAGCCCACAGTCATTGAATGGGTGTGATCTCAGACAAACAAAATTTAGAAAGGTCAAGGTCATCCACTACATTCTGAGTTATCGCCAGTCCTCTTGACTTTTGTCTTGTCACTAGACTTCAGTAACTCTGGAGGAGAGAGTGAGACTGATGACTATGCAGCTCTGCCTCACTTAAATTCAATTCACAAGGAAGTTAAGACTTTACCCTTTGACATCACTGGTCTTTTTGGAGAATACAGGAAAAACAACAACAATCAGATTGGCAAAGATAAAAATAGACAATGTTGGTGAGTTGCAGGAAGACACACTAATGTTCCGCCAGTAAAGCTGTGGATTGGTACCAATATTTCAGAAAACAATTTGAAATTTTTCAAGAAAAGTTACCAAACTGTTCATATTCTTTAATCTAGATGTCTCTTTCCTAGGCATATGTTCCAAGGATATTAAAGACAGATAGAACAATCCATTATATACCAAAATATTCATAGAAGCACTTTTTGTATTAATGAGAATCTTGGAAAAATGTATTTACCTCTTGGGAATATCATGGAAATTTTGTAAAAACAGAGTAAAACATCACCATATTAGCATAATTAGTACTTCTCATTACCTTACTGATTACTAAGTATCTTTAAAAAAATATTGATATCTTTTGTTTTAAATCTTCTTCGTTTCCAAACATATGCCTTCTTTCTCCTTTACCCAGAAAGCTATCCCTTTTAATAAAGAATAAAAAAGAGAGAAAGAAAATCATTTTGGTAAAGCTAAAAAACACATCAACTAAGTTTGACAGGACATATAATGCTTCACACTCACAGTCCTTGACTTCTTCAAAAAAAAGAGAAACATATTTCTTATCTCTTCTTGGGGGCCAAATGTGGTCATCATATTACGTGGTATTCCATATGGGCTGTTTTTATTCTTTCCATTTACATTGTAGTAATTGCAGAAATTGTTTCCCTGATTCTACTTAGTTCATTTTGCATCTGTTCATATATGTCTTCCCATCCTTCTCTGAATTCTTCACTTTTTTGTGTTTCTTGTGGTGCAATAATATTCCATTTTAGTTATATACCACAATTTTTTTATATAAAATTCTTTTTAAACTCTTTAAAAGACTTGTCACATTTTCATATGTAGATTTATCCAGTCTAATAGGCAAGGCTGTTGTACATTCTGTTCACTTGCCTTCTTTGAAGTCTGTTTTGGAGAGGGGATATTTCATTGCCTGATAGGTAACATACCAAATTTCTTCCTCTTAGACCTTCATTAAGTCTAATAACCCTCTAATTAAAGTGTGCTGAACTAGTTTTACCATTGACTAGTTCTGTTAAGGAAATTTTTATGTACTTAGTCAGACACCTTGACTCTTCCTGTTAAGTGGGAGGCAAGTATGACAAAGCGTTTACACCCCACAAGAAGAGTTGCAAATACCAGAGCAGCACACAAAAGCTCTAAGTCTTTGTGTTTCAAACTGATACACAACAAGGATAGAACATAATGGGACCCTTTCCATATACTAAAGTAAAATATAAGTAGAATCATTTAGACTTAGAGAGAATAAGCATTTGTGAACTGAAGATGGTGACCTAAGGTTACTAGGATAGTAGAAGACCAAGTCAGACAGAAATCTGAGGATATCTAATGGGATAAGCATACTCAACACCTGACACTACCATAGGCCCTAGGCAGTGTTTCTATTAATATTTTTCTCTTATTGTGTTTTGGTTAGGTGAATAATTTTCAGTTTCTTTAAGAACCAGGCCATATGCTCTAGCATGTCAATGGTGATATAGCTTTGTGGCTATTGTATGAGATCAGGGTATTCAACTTTATTAATTTATTGGAGAAGATAGCATAGGAAAAGGTAAACCTTTCATAGTATTATTGTCTATCTATCAAACAGTACAAAGAATTCATATATCATGTGATATACTTGGTCAGTGAAGACAAGTCCAAGAATCTGCAATCTAAAAATTAGTTCTTTATCCAGGAAGGAATAATTGTATTTGTTGCAACTGAGTCTTCATTAGGAAAATAAAATTTTCTGTTAATTAGACATTTCAGATAAAGTAATGTGCTCATTTAGTTGTTTGCATTATGATTTTTTTGCTCGGTAGTCTACATTAAGTCTGATTTTTAAAAAATTTTGCTTATTAAAATAGACTCCATATCAAAAATCTAACATGACTGATATTTTCAACTGAATACTAGGTCAAATCAATTACTTAAATGTGGATCACAAAAAACAAAGTTTTTTCTTTAACCATAATTATAATGTGAAGGAGTATTTTGCTCTATTAAAGTCCCAGTTTAGAAGAGGTGCAAATTTCAATCTACATGTATTACTATTTTCAGTTCTGCTTATTGTAAATGCTCATAAAATAAATGCTCACAAGAGCCCTGACTTGTCTTCCAAAGGCTTTTCTTTTAGTGGTTACAGTAATATTTTTAGACATTAGTCCATTGAGTTTACTAGCACTAAAATATAGGAGTTGCAGCTGAGAATTTGGAACTACTGTGTCACCAATGAAACACTGTATGATCTTAAGGAAATCATTTTGTTTCTCTGGGCTTTTGTTTAAGCACCTGAGAATGTGTAATTCTATAATAATACCTCCCTCATAGATGTGTTGAAAGGTTTAATTAATGTTTATAAAATGCTTTGAAATGTTTGGATGAAAGGTATCACAAGTGTAAATTACCATTAATTATAATTCAATATCATATTGCATATGCTACTATGTTAACCACCAATGCCAGATCACTTGTTGCTGTAGCATCTTATAAACATAAAACACTACCTTCAAGAACCTCCTCCTTTTATTCAACATTTTATGCATGCCTGACTACTACTATAATTTAATTTTCATGAGGTTGTTTCCTAATTTCCTAATATTTTCTTCCATATTATTCACATTTTTCAAAACTTATTGATTTTTTAAAAGGATCACACAGACTAACAATTTCATTTGCCTTTTTTTCTCTAGGATCCCAAATCTGCCTATTCATTAATCCCTTGGTATAGAATTATGCAAGAAAGTTATTGAAAGCATAATAAACTTATAAACATAGAACCAAGGTTGGAGCCCAGGGTCTACTATTTACTAGTCATGTAACTATAGGCAAATCACTTATCTTCCTTGGCCTCAGTTATGTGATCTATAAAATGGGGACAATGATTTTTGTACTACTGATCACTGGTTTAGGTTTGTGGGGCTAATTCTGAGTTGGAGTTAGAGATGGGGTCAGGCTCCCCTGACCATTCCCCAACATTTACCAGCTATTGTTTCTAAACAAATAATTATGTAATAACCAATGTATAAAAGGTAAAAATAAGACCCAAGACACAACTCATGTATTCTAGTGGGATTTATGGGAGGCTAGCAGTGATTTCCCAGATGCATCACAACTGGCCAGATCTCAGATAGACATCAAATACGCTGCTCTGAAGCTCTTTGCTATACCATCTTCTAGGCCTGTAAGTTTTCTTCTCATCCTGGATTAGCCTTTTCCACATTGATGTCATACCAGAGGGTTTCTTTGGTAGCAATGAAATTTGAGACTGTAATCTCTTGTTTATAGACTGAAAAAGTTCCACTTCTGGCATCAATCATTATCAGTGAGACCTTTCAAATGTTTCAAAGATTTATAAGCTTTAATGTTATGGCACTATCTAAATGTGAGCTATTATTATTTATCCAAAGCCCTAATTTTTTATCATAAAAGTTTTCCATATATTCTATAATGTCACTTTTTAGCATTTAAAAAATTCCAACAACTTTTTAAAACTATTAGAAAATATGCACTTTGATGATCAACTTAGCTCTTCTCAGTAACACAATGATCCAAGACAATTCCATAAGACAAAGGATGGAAAATGCTATCCACATCCAGATAAGGAATTGGTGGAGTCTGAATGAAGATTGAAGCATATGCTTTTCACTTTCCTTATATTTTTTGTAGTTTTTTCCTTTTGTTTGGTTTCTTCTCTCACAACGTGACTAATATGGAAATATATTTTACACACTTGCACATATATGACCTATATCAAATTGCTTACAGTCTTAGGGAGGAGGAAGGGAAAGGAGAGAGGGAAAGGAAGGAGGGAGAAAAATTTGGAATTCAAAAAGCTTATTTAAAAAGAATGTCAAAATTATCTCTGCATGTAATTGAAAAAATAAAATACTATTTAATAAGTAAATAAAAGACAACATTAGCTTTAGAAAGTAATGACTGATAAAGATAGAGCTCACAGTGTTCTCTAAACTCAACAAGCCTTTTAAAGGAACGACTTTCTTACCAATAAGATGATTTTTATTCAAGTTATTCATTTAATATATATATATTTTATTTAATATGTTTAGCGTATGTATATTAAACATATCAAAAGAACAATATATATATACATACATATATACACACAAATACATATGTGTTATATCCTCCATATAGAATGTGTGCTACCTAAGAATAAGGACTATCTTTTGTATTCTAGGGACTTTTCTGTTTGTATCCCCAGGGCTTAGTACATAGTTTCACACATTAATATATATTTTGTATATATTAGTATATTTTATATTAATGTTATTTAAATTCATTTATATTAATATATTTTTAATTCATTTATATTTACCACATAGCTTTCTCCTCTACAAAGCTCATGTTACGAAAACAAAGTTCCCTACGTTGTCATACTTTAGGTCGTCTGACTTGTGGCCTCACCAAAGGTGGAGCAGGTAGTGATGGAGCAAGACATCCTATATGGGTCAGATGAAATCAGGCACACCCACAACCAATAGTTCTTCTCCAGGGAGACTGGTTAAACACAGAAGATAAACTAGGAGTTTACCAGCTTCAAGTCTTCTGGGAAGCTCTCAGAACTCTTTTACGGCAATTGCTAAACTTCCTACATAATCGTTAGTTTGCCCTCAATGTCCTTTCAACAAACTATGTTTAGAAATAATACTGAATTCCTTTCTTTTTTAAAAGAGAAATCACATACCTTATGTGCTCCCACCTTTATGTTCATATCTTCATACATTTTCCTCCTCTCTGCCTACCTGAATCCTACCATTCTTTTAACCTTGTGTCTCACTTCTTCTGGGGAGTAATTCTAGTTCACAATAATCTCCCTCACATAGGATTATAAGATCTGAGATTCAGAGCTGGAAGGGATGCTAATGTGCCTTACCCAAGGTCACAGTCACATAAGTGACAGAGATTTGTTACTAACTATGAGCTCTGTGTCTCAATCTAATGCTTTTTTCTATTGAACCACACTGCTAAGATAGGGCCAGAAGTTCAGAAGTGTCAAATACAATGAGGTGCAACACATCCAGATGGAGCCTGAACTAGATTAAAGTGTAATTGGGAAACATTTGACAAAATAAATGAAAATACAATCAAACATAGATAATGTTAGTATGTGGTTTTCTAAGTCAATGTATGGCCAGCAGAGATCCTCAGGTACAGTTTAGTGGCCCCCATTTCTATTTGTTTGACACTACTGATCTAGTTCTCCTTCCTTCCAATGTTCCCATGTTAAGTAGGCAGCCTGTGACACGCTTGAATTTTATTACATGTATTCTGTCATTCCAGTGCTTAGAGCACCCAGATATTCAATTTGACGACATGAAAAAATTACAGCTTGGTGTTCCTAGTCCACTTTGTTACTGCATTTTGTTAGATAGGGTCATCAGCTGCCCCATGAGGATATTCTAGGGTAAAAGAACTGTGTCAACAAATGAGTAAACTACAACATTTGAAAAGACCCAACTGTTGCTACAGCTACTAGAACCATAAAAAGCCAACCACACTGAGGCCTAGTGAAGTCTGTCAGTCTTCTCCGACTCATGTGATAGCTGGCCGTAAAACTGACCAGACTGTATAACTAAATTATAACTAAACGTATCTCTCTAGCAAAGTGAACTTTGAGTTGAGGACTGGGGGAAGCGGAAGGGAATTGGCATTTATACAGCATCTGTTATGTACCAGGTTCTGTGCTAAGTGCTTTACAAGTATTATCTCATTTGGCAACTATTCAGATTTTCTTCCGGGATGTCCCTAATCATGCTGTTTGCATTTGACTTCCCTGTACCATTATCCCTACTCCCTCCTAAACTGAGAAGGGCACTCTGCCCTGGAGCCACCTTGAGCTTTGATAGACCAGCTTTGGCTATATCTTGCTGGGTTCCAAGCCTCCACTATACTTCCAGGACATCTCTAGCCCTGCCATAGTAGATATCCCCTTCCCCTTCCAGTTCCCAGAGATCTCTTTTGTATGTTTTTATCCTCCCCTTTTGAATACAAGCTCCTTGAGGGCAGGAACTGCCATGTTTGCTTTTATTTGTATCTCCAGAGTTTACCCTTCCCCCCAACTCCCCCCCTCCCTCTCTCTCCCTCTCTCTCTCTCTCTCTCTGTTTCTATCTCTCTCTGTCTCTGTCTCTCTCCCTCCCTCTCTCTCTCTCTCTCTTTCCCCTCCTCCTCCTCTTCCTTCTTCTCTTTCTCTGCCTCTCTGTCTCTCTCAGGTCCAGAAATGTTACATCTGTCCTCAGAATTCTAGGATTCCTTGAGAGTTCTGTAGGATGTCTTTCTCCACTACTATCAGTGCAAGTGCTCCAGTTACATTTAACCATTTGACATCAATTAATTTTTTACAAAGGAATATTTACTTGGAAGATATAGCAAGAACAAATGTATAAACATTTCCCCCCAATACTTTAGTGATACATTCTTACTTTCTACATGACACTGGTCCCATTGAGACTACTGAATGAATGCTTATTTCAGCTTCTAATCAGCCAGAGCCAGAAGATCACTCCTAAAGGTCAGTCTTTGTTCCTCTGGACACTGACACCATCCTAGCTTCAAAGCTTAGACTCTGGAAAGCCAGGATGCTAGGGCATCTTCCTGAACTATGAGATCAGAGGCTTTATCAATCCCTTCACCTAAAACAGAAAATGAACAAATGAAAATGCCATGGACCATAGCCCCTTTTCAAGGGCATTATGGCCTCAATGGGGAAAAGGCTCAAAGACCTTTCCTTTAACTGTCATCATTGAAGGAGTCAAACCACCAGAGCTAGGTCAAAGAGAACAAGGCAGGAGACTAGGTCAAAACTGATTCCAGCCAATCTAAAGATACCCCTAGTTTCAGCTACACAACAAACAGAAAAAATTTCCTCTTGATTATGTGGTAAGAAGAGTAGAACTAGTTACAGAATGTCTACACATATTCAGCTTTCCTGAAATCAGGTTCTTCAGCCTCTCCAGATGGAAAGACAAAATCCCAGACACTCTGCACATGTGGCAGACCTCTGTTACATATCTGTCTGTCTGTCTGCCATGGACTGACAGACTAGGAGAGAAGACACAGGTCTGAATGTGAGAGCACCTACTTCATAATACTACATGAGTGTCGTAGTTTCCATACTGCACGTTGTTGTGTATTTTATTGCTCTATTCTATCCCATCTTTGTACTCCAGTGTTCCAACACCATATGGGCAGTATAATTCTAATTTTACTATAAGCCGATTTACATACATATCTTCTTGAATCCCTAATAAGTGTTTTGAGTATGTTCAATTACTTTCTTTTTTTTATTTTCAATTCTGAATTCTCTCCCTTCTTCCACTGTCTTTCCCACCCATTGAGAAGGTAAAAGATGCCCTTTGAACTTATGAAGTCAGGTAAAACATATTTCTACTCATTACTTTCAATATCAGAAACCTAAATAAGTGTTAATGAACCAAAAGTAACAATAAAACTAATTTCATGGATATGTGACAGGAACAAGCTAGTATTCCTCGTCTCTATATTCTTTTTGGCTTTTTTTTTTCCTGTATACCCTGCCTCTGCTCCCTCTGGTAGGTCTTTAGTCTTCTTCAAAGTCCCTCTCTTCTGTTTTTTATTAGTAATAGGAAGGACCAAGAAAGGTCTTTTTTTTTTTTTGCTTTTTGGAGGGGGGGGGGCAGGGCAATTGGGGTTAAGTGACTTGCCCAAGGTCACACGGCTAGTTTTGTGCTAAGTGTCTGAGGCCACATTTGAACTCAGGTCTGCCTGACTCCAGGGCCAGTGCTCTATTCACTACGCCACCTAGCCGTGTCCCTTCTCCTGCTCCGAACCCTTCTTTTAAGATGTAGTTCAAACAACATCTTTGCACAAAACCTTCCTGCTTTCTGCAGCTACTACCGTCCTCCCTTCCAAATGATCTTGCACTGAACTATTTTGTATTTATTTATATTTATTCAGTGTAAATAGTTACATATGTACTTGCCGAGACCCCAGTAACCTGGGCGGTTGTTTTATGCTTTGTATTTCTATCCCTGGTAAACTGTATGGTGTCTGGAACATAGCAAGCACTTGATAAATGTTTGTTCAATGACTAATGGATAGATTTTTTTTAAATAAGAGCTTTTGCTAATAAATTACCTAGACTTTAACCCAGTTGTCAAGAACAAGGGCAATTTATGTAAAATAGCAATTGCCTTACAAGACAACAATAGTTATATTGACTGTTGCTACATTACGTAGCAATTTAAGGGTCACAACGTGCCTTGTAGGTATCTCTTTTGGTCCTTGCAACAACCCTGAGAAGGAGATGTTCTTATTATTCCCATTTCATAGGTGAAGAAACTGAAGCTGACCGGGGATAAGTGATGGACCCAGGGTTTCACAATTAGTAAGTGTCTGAGAAGGAGTTAAACCTTGATCTTCTGCACACCACACTATTTCAAGGAACTACATCCTAACAAGTACTTAGACCAGAAGTGAACTGACTAATCAAGCCACCTCATCACCTCCTAACCCCTAAGCGTGGAAGTGTCTGACTCCAATCTCCCTCATTCTTCTGGATAATTTGGAGGAAAAGAAAGAGAAATTAGGTTGCCATTGCCCCTTGACAAACCCTTAATGCAGTAGGAAAGGAAAAATTTGCTAAACAAAAATCTTCATAGGAAAGTTTATGAATGCTACTTGAGTTTGATCAGTTCAACCTGGGACCCAAGTGGATCCTGAAACTCTTCACAACAATGTATTCATCTTCCAATAAATAAGAGAAGAGCATCTGAAAACATCAATCTCCTTTCTTTTTGCCTCATGGTGCTACTATGGACACCAAAAAGAGAAGAATAGGAGGCCCTCAGTACCAAGAAGCTGAGGCCACCGGGGTACAGTCAGTATTTTAACTCTCCATGGCCATAAGTCCCTTTACCTGTCTTAATTAATTTTGGTCCTGGAAGCTGTGACATCTCCCATAAAATGGGACCTCTAGACCTCATCATCATAGTTCACTCTGAGGGTTGCTTCACTATCACCTCTACTTCTCTCCATCTAACAGTGTATCACTAAAGCAGCCTTTGGGAAAACCCAGCATCCCAACTGCCATGTCATCTACAGACAAAATCAGCAATAGCTCCCACTGCTGGAACATTTCAAGGTTGATAAAATGCTTTCCCCACAGCCACCCCATCTGATATGCAGTGGAGAGGTCACTATAATCTACTTTTACAGGTCATGAAACTGAGTCCCAGAGAGTTGAAGTGACTTGCTCATAGTTACATAACATGACTGTCAGAGCCACAACTGCAAACCGATTCCTATAACATTTATTACCACCTATAGCACTTATTACATACTGCCTTGTATTATTAGCTTCTTATAAGTATATATTTTAACTTCCAAATTAGGTTAGTATTTCACTTGCCTTACAGTATCTAGTCCAATGTCCTACATAATGTAGGTACTTAAACATTTGGTGATTGTTGATTTCCAATTAATTGGGACACAAATAAATTCATTTTTATTGAATATATAACATACTTATTTAGATGCTTATGTTTTTCATGTATTATTATGATCATTTACTACTATTGGACTCATCAGCTTTCTACAATTTAACTTAAAAGAAATATATAAGAAACAAGGTACAAAATCATGTTTGATATCTGTACTGTTTCAAATCATTAACTTTTTCCTAATTGCTACCAATTGGCAATGTGGGATTACTTTAAAAGTTCTTTAGAACAACCATTAGTTATCTTTAAAGTTTTTTTTTTAATTTTAAAAAACAAATAAACTGAGCCAGTATTTTACAAAAATATATAGGTGTTTACAATACTCTGCTTGTCTATGACATTGTGGTATTCAATTTTTCCTGTCTGAATATAATAGGACAGCTCAGTGGTGTGTGGATAGAGTATCTGACCTGGAGTCAGGAAGATTCATCTTCCTAGGTTCAAATCCAGCCTCAGACACTTACTAGCTATGAACCCCAGAGAAGTCACTTAACCTTATTTGCCTCAGTTTCTTCATCTGTAAAATGAGCTGAAGAAGGAAAAGGCAGACCATTCCAGTATCTTTGCCAAGAAAACCCCAAAGGCGTCATGAAGAGTCAGGCATGAATGAACAAAATTCAATCCTACAAATGATCCTTGGGGCTAAGTGTTGCTATTATTATCTACCTTTTACAGATAAGAAAACTGAGGCAGACAGAGCTAAAGTGACTTACCCAGGATTACACAGCTATCATCTGAGGGCAGAATTGAACTCAGGTCTTTCTGACTCCAAGTCTGACATTATGTATCACCAAGCTGATATAATTTACCAGAAGATTGCTATACATGATATAAACAAACCATTCATAAAGGGAAAAAATTAATTCCATAAACATCCAATGATGTCCAAGAATTAAAGATCTCATATAAACGGAAACTATGACTGTTGTAGCTTCACCCATTCTCAGAATGAAACATCATCTAATCCAGCCTCCTTCTGAAATAATAATACTACCTCTGAAATTTTTCTGGAGTCTTGACTGAACTAGTCCTCACTGCTTGTTTAAACTGCATCAAGGCAGAGAAACTCTAAATGATAAACTTTGAAAGTGTTTGAAGTACTTATTATAGTACCCTCGCTCAATGGGTATGGATTAGCATATTGAATAAAGCTTGATGGATATGCTATCGTTTTAAAAATACACATAGCAAAGGTTGCCTATATAAAGTTTTCATTTTCTTTTTTAGTGCCCCTTGTTTTATAATCATGAATTTAAATTACCATCACAATCATGAACTAATCCTAGGCAGCTTGCTGCTCTTTGGATGAATGTTCTTTTGAAAAGCCCCTAAGAGTTGGTATTATTAGCTACATTTTTTTGCATCATACATTAACATCTATGCTAATTAGCATTAAGCACTGGCAGTTTTATGTATAGACTTTGAAAAATCTGTATTTTGTTTTGTAAGCAGCAGGATATTTTTTGCTGCTGTACAGCTCTCCTAGGGGAAGAAAAGGCGTATTTGAGCTAATTAACCAATACTTGAATAATGATAGATATCTTTAAAATATCTTGAATTTAATCACCCAAGAGCCTTTTCACAATATGTGGCCAAAAAAAATACTGAGCAATGACTTGATTTTTGTTTTTGTATAATAAGATATGGCTATGTTTCTACAATTTGCTATTTAAACTTTCAAAAATAATACAAAAAGCTGGAGATCGCATTAAATAATTTAATTTGAGTGAGTATTTAAACATATCAGTTTTGTCTTTTTTAAAGGTTGCTCTTTTTAGTTAGCATTATTGACAATAGAAAATAATCAGTCACTTAAAGTTAATCTTGCATTTTGCAAAATGACTATGTAAGAATAAACACTGTGAATTTTATTTGCACTTAGCAGAATCTTAAAAAACTACAGTAGTTGAAAAATAATCTTCTGAATCTAGTTTTAGTGACGCACATCAAAAGCTATGTAGTTATCTTTTATATACAAGATGATATTTTTACACAGTTAATATCGAGCTTCCTATTTATATATAACTTTAAAAATTACATTTTAAAATAGTCTGTGAACCAATAATTATACCAAAGTAATAGACTGTTTTACAAAATGCTAAAATATATTTCTTACTAAAGGAAATACATCACATCTTCATTTTCAAATGACAATGCAATACCTGGTATGTAGTAAGAACTGCAAGGAGTAAAACAAGCAAACAACCATTTGCAAATTAAACTTAGCAATGATTAACATCATATAGTAGAAAGTACCAGGTTAGAATATATATTTAATGTATACATATGGTTTATATGTATATTTTCTGTTGTGACAGAATAATATTTATAATAACTGTATATTTCTTTCAATACTTTGCCACTGTTTTTTAGACACATAAATAGGTACTTGATTTTTTTTATTCTTAGCATCAGTTATTCATACGTAATCCCAGTCTGTTAGGATGTATAGAAACGAAGATCTGTACCATGGCTAAGTTAGTGTTTTCATTAGTAAAAGAGTTTGCCCCTTCATCTCTAGACCAATGAGAACCCAAAACAGGAATGTCAAATGTAGACTGGAAATAAAAACTCTTTTTCCCCTCTTATCTTTAGCATAAAATGTGCACTGAACAATTGCAGTGCATCTCTTACGGTGGTAGGCTTGAATTCCTTGTATTTGTTATTCATTCTTTTAAAAGCAGCAGATAGCTTGATTCATCAGTAGACCTTATGTTCTTGGGTTTTGCCTAATTTTTTCAACTGCACGTTCTTTCCATGCATAAAAGAAGTTAGGAATATTGTAAAGATGGTTTGTGGAGATCCTGCTCTGTGACCTTTTCTACCCTGAACAACAGCTTGAATTCCACATTTGGTTCTGCATAGCAAGCACACAAAAGTCTTCTAAATAGGGCCCTAAAAGCTTCTATTCAACTTCTGAGAGTTGCTTCTATTGTAGGAGCATTTTCTCCCACATTCAGTTGATTTAGGAGTAAAGTGTTGCAGCATTTTTAGCTTTTTCTATACTTTTTTTTTTCTTTTAAGTCCTTTAACGAGGGGAATAAACGCGAGTAGCCTCTGTGTGGCTTTCTGCCAAGAAGAGACAAGTCACCCATCAAAACACTAACAGTTTTTACTTTTGCCCACTAACAACAACAACAAAAATTCAAATCCAACATAAGAACTCAGTGTTTCTTGAACTTCTGAAAAAAAATGAATCTTATCTGCCCAATTAACAAAGTAATATAAAGGAAAGACTCCAAGTGTATTGATCTCTTATACAGTTTTAAAACACTAGAGGCTGATTGAATAATAATACATTGCTGTAAAAATAATCCAATTTTTAAATTACTCTTTCTTAAAAGGCAGATATAGTATAATAATAACTCTTAAAGCAAAAACTTTGGCAGTTCAGTAAAACATTTGTTAACCAGTTTCTAGGTGGGGGTGGTGCAATAGGTGGGTGGAGAGAAGTCACATATAGACAGATATGCCATTCTTATGTTTTTAAATAAGAGAATTTTTTCCCCATGGAGGACCTTTAATAAGATGTGAACAAAAATCACAAAGGACAAGAAGCCGTGGAGGAGTTGTGGGAATACCCACACTGATGAAAGCATACATCTACCAAAGTAAGATGCAAAAGGAATAAAACTCTATTTAAAAACTCTTCATCTTTTTATCCTTTTCCTGAAGTACATGTACAAGAATACACAGACACTTACAATTCAAGGACCAAGCTAGATATAAATTCCTGAAATGAAAATATCTTACTAATTGGCCTTGATCACTACTAACTAAGCACTAAAAAAGTCTTCTCTTAATAAACAGGAATCAAATAACTCAAAATAAAACAATATTCAAATTCAAAGCTATTCCTAAGAAATGAAATAAAATAGACTTTTAAAGAATTATGGTACTCAGGGTTTAAGGAAACAGCCCAATATCAAAACATATGATTGAGTTTTATAAACATTTACATGAGGTAATACTTTTAAAATATGTAAGCAACCCCATGTCATATATAGTAGACTAAACAATATAGGGGCAGAAGAAGAGGGTTGCAAAACTCAATCCTGTCATCAAAAGTAAAGATAAAATTTCATGATGAGAAAATTAAATAGCATAAGATGGTGCCATTGGAGATATATAAATATATATGCATATATACATGAGGATTTTTTTTAAATTTAATTTTTCCCCAGTTACATGTAAAAACAATATTTTAACATTCTTTTCTTAAATTTTGAGTTCCAAATTCTCTCCTTCCCTCCTTTCCCAGCTTCTTTTCTGAGACAGTAACCAATTGACATAGGTTATCATATGTGCAATCATAGAAAAAATACTTCTATATCAGTCATGTTGTGAAAGAAAACACAGACCAAGAAAAAACATGAAAAAAAAATAAAGATCATTAAAAAAAAGTATGCTTCAATTTGCATTTAGACTCCATCAGTTCTTTGTCTGGATGTGAAGAGCTTTTTTCACCATGAGTCTTTTAGAATTGTTTTGAATTATTGTGCTGCTGAGAAAAGCTAAGTCATTCACGGCTAATCATGAACAATGTTGCCGTTTCTATGTATAGCATTCTCCTGGTTCTCCTCATTTCACTTTTCATCAGTTCATGTAAGTCTTTCCAGGTTTTTCTAAAATTATCCTACTCATCATTTCTTATAGCACCGTAGTATTCCATTACAATGACATATTACAATTTGTTCAATTGGATATCCCCTCAATTTCCAATTCTTTGTCGCCACAAAAAGAGCTGCTACAAATATTTTTATATATATATAGGTCCTTTTCCCTTTTTTAGAAAAACACACACACACATATACACACAAAAGGATTTTTTTTTATTTTTAAAAAGTTAATAAACATTTCTGCTGAAGTGATTTAACAACTCAAGGACATTAAATGGTTTTGGCACAATGTATAAAATGAAAAAAAAGGTTAAGGAACATAGTCAGTTGGGACAATTATGGGACAAGTAGGTAGAAACTGGTATAATGCAGATTACACTACATAATTAAAAGCTGAAAGTGGGGAGAATGAACAGCTGAGACACCTTTACATGTGAAATGAGTAGTACCTGTATTGGTGGGTAATGATAATATGTAGATGAGGCCCAACAAAGAGGTAGGCATGACAGAGTGAATGCAAAGGGAGGTGAAATTTTACTTAGTCCTCAGATGTCCATCTACCAGCCTAGCTCTGGAGTATGAAGTATAAAATGACCTTTGGCTGTCAAGTGTCCTTCATGTAGAACATTTAGGTAACTGGAAAGTATTTGCCCATATGACCTATGGGCATGCGAGTTCATTATTTCTGATTCTCAGGTTTACCCTAGAATGAATCTTGAGTACTTAGGATCTTAGGTGTCCTCTGACCAAGAATGGAGGCCTATTGAAGTAAGGACTCATTAATTAGGGCTAGACTTCTAGTGCCTTCTCTCTGAGATTTACATAATCACTAAGAATACATTTACAATGTGTGTGTGTGTGTGTGTGTGTGTGTGTGTGTGTGTGTGTGTGTGTATAAAATCTTGTATATGCAATGTCTAAATTTTTGCATTTCTTTGTATCTCTATGTGTGCTAGACACAATGCCTTAATGTAGTAAGTGCTTAATAAATGATTCTTGACTGAATGACTAAATTACTATAGAAGGTCTGGGTTCTAATGAGGGGATGAATGATAACACAGCTTTTTCTGTGAGTTTATTGATCATTGAAATAGCCCTTCTGCAAGAGGCTATGGAGGGGTTTTTTTTAAACTTTATTTTTCTTCCTTTTTTTTTGCAACATGGCTAATATGGAAATGTTTTGCATTATTTCACATGTATAATTGATATCACATTTCTTGCTTTCTCAATGAATAGTGAAAGGGTGGGTGGGAGGGAAAGAATTCAGAATTCAAAATTGTTTTAAAATGAATGTCAAAAATAAGTAAATGTTAAAAATAGAGACTATGCTATTGTGATTGGTTGATGTTATTGCAGCAAAAGGCAGTCAATATGTACTGAGAACATATGATAAATAGAGTATCATCCTGAAGAATTATGCATTTCAGGAAGATATGGTATCCTAAACTAAAATTTACAAAATATACATTATACCTTTGATAATTGTGCTTTTTTTTCTTTGCTAAAGATTCAGGGCAAGATATTTTTACATAGTGATCTCTCTCAAGGGAGTGGTCTCAAATAGCAGACTGGGACCACCATTAATTTATTTTAACCTGGAAACTGAATTTTGGTTAAAATGTTCCCAGGAATTTTCATTTTGGAATTTCTTTCAGGAATCAACTGGTGGATTCTTTCTATTTCCCCTTTGACTTCTGAATCCAAGAAATCTGAGCAATTTTCTTTGAAGATTACTTGGAATATCATATCTGTGGATGTGGAGCCAAGATGGCAGAGTAAAAGCAGGAACTTGGCTGAGCTCCCATTCCAACCACCTCCAGTATCTGCAAAATATGACTCTAAACAAATTTTAGAGCTACAGAATCCATAAAGTGACAGAGAGTAACAAATCTCCCACTAAAGAGAGCCTGGCAGGCCAAAAGAAAAAGGTCTATCACATCAGGGTAGGAGCCGAGCTCAATCCCACATGAACCACGCAGATGCAGACCCAGGCCCTGACCTGTGTCCCAGACTGGCCAGAGCAGACTCGAGGAGAGTGAATCACCAGCAGCTGTGGTGGTTTCCAGACTTCTCAACCCATAAATACCAAAGAGAAAGTAAAAGGTCAGTAGGGAACTCTGTTGGAACTGGGTGATGGAAGAGCACAGATGGACCCCTGCCTCTGGTGTGAGAGGTGGCAGAGGCATGGGCAGCTGCAGCAGCTGCCATGTAGCTGCCTCTGGAGCTCCTGGCCTACAGATCATAGGGGGACCAAGCAACCATTCAGAGGGTAATCACTTCTGCTTTGACCTGCTTGGATCCGGGTCACAGTCTTGGGTGGTGGTCCTAGGGTGTGTGGCCAGTGTACCAGAGCTTGTGGTGGCTGTAGAGAGGGCACCCTCCTCATAGTTCTGACAACAGCTCTGACAACAACTGTGAAAACCCCAGAGATTTGGGGTACAGCTCTTTCCACTCTGAAAGCAGAGTTCAATTGTGGCAAAGAGCTCAAAAGTCAAGTAATTGGCTGGCAAGATGAGCAAGTAGAGGAAGAGCAATCAGACCATAGAATCCTTTTTTGGGAACAAAAAGGATCAAAACAAGGAGCCAGAAGAAGACAACGAAGTCAAAATTCCTGCATCAAAAGCTTCCAAGAAAAATTTGAATTGGTTACAGGCCATGGAGGAGCTCAGGAAGGATTTTGAAAATTAAGTAAGAGAAGTGGAGGAAAAAGTGAGAAGGGAAATGAGAATGATGCAAGAAAATCATGAAAAGCGAATCAATAGCCTGCTAAAGGAGACCCCAAAAATGCTGAAGAAAATAATACCTTAAAAATAGACTAACTCAAATGGCAAAAGAGGCCAAAAAAGTCAATGAGAAGAAGAATACCTTAAAAAAGATGAATTGCCCAGATGGAAAAGGAATTTCAAAAGCTCACTAAGGAGAATAACTCCTTCAAAATAAGATAGGAGCAAATGGAAGCTAATGACTTTATGAGAAATCAAGATACTATAAAACAAATCTTAACAAATGAAAAAATAGAAGGCAATGTGAAATATTTCATTGGAAAAACCACTGACCTGGAAAATAGATCCAGGAGCGATAATTTAAAAATTATCGGACTACCTGAAAGCCATGACCAAAAAAAAGAGCCTAGACATCATCTTTCAAGAAATTATCAAGCAAAATTGCTGTGATTTTCTAGAACCAGAGGGCAAAATAGAAATTTAAAGAATTCACCAATCA
>CM053582.1:312659298-312696809 GCA_028627135.1 Pseudochirops cupreus
GGGAGGGGAGAAAATCTGAAACTCAAGTGATTGTGGAACTGAATCTTGTAAATTAAAAGTAAATAAGTAAATAAAAAAAAGAAATTAATGATGTGGTACTCAATTAGATAGCTATAGGGAAATAGATAGATAGATAGACAGACAGACAGACTGTACATGAGGTGAGATAGTTTACAGAATCAATATACTAGAGATAAATATCTTTATATCATTCTATTTGACTATTTGTGCCTGATCTGTGGTAGGTAGAGCCTTCCAACGTTGTATTAGTCTGATCGACCACAGTTGATCACACTGTACATTGACCATGACATAGTGATGTCAATTTGATCTTCCTTGAATATGGACAACAATCAACCAACTAGTAGGGCAAAAATGACTTTATCTTCATTGAATTTGAGGAATGAGTGCTAATTTACACAGAACTGTTTCATAAATTACATTATTTTGCTTGTTTTCATATGAAACAGATGTATGTGAATATATATGTAAATTTGTGAAACTGTGTTTTTTATTATTCCCATAGATGTGTCAGAAAGAAAATTCTGAAATAAACAATTATGCAATAATAATACCTATAAGTTTATCTATTTTAAACATTTTTAATAAAAATAATATATATTCTAAAAGAAAACAAGCTGATCATAATAAATATATGCAATGTCATGTTCAATTCTCTTTTTTTCTGTCCTACTATAGAAATAAACATTTTGTTTGGTGTTTAAGTTCAGAATAAAGATATATTTTTAAAAAATTTAAAAAAAAAGAAATTTCACGGCTAAGCATATGCCCCAAAAGGTAATTGATAAAAAGAATGATCCCATAAATAACAAAATATTTATAGCAATATTATTTTGTGGCAGCTAAGAACTGGGCATTAAGTAGATGCCCATTGATTGGGAAATGGGTAAGCAAACTGTGATACATGAAAAAAAAAAGAAAAATTATGGTACTATAAGAAATTATGAATTTGATAAATACTGAGAAACATGAAAAATTTATATAAAATGAAGCAAAATGAAGCCAAGTTAGTGAAATAATATGCACAATGATTACAACAATATAAATTGAAAGAACAACCATAAAACAATTGAAAATGAGTATTTCAAAATTACAAAGAACAGGCTTGCCTCCAAAGAAGATATAAGGGGAGAGATCTCACTACCACTACTTTTCAGAGTTTGGGGGTCCATGGGTGCGGAGCATGGCATATGTTGTCAGATTTTTCTTTCTGGATTCAATTTTTCTGATTTTTTTCCCCCTTTTTCTTTTTCTTCCTTTTAAAAAAATTCATTGTTATATATTATGGCTGCCTGGGAAGGAAAGGAGAAGAAATACAAGGTGGAATTTGGGCTATTAAAAGACAAAAGATATCGATAAATATTTATTTAGATAAATAACTCATACTGAACTAATTTCAGTTGGATGGCAGGGTAAACAGAGTGTTAGACTTAGAGTCATGAAGACTTGAATTTGAAATTCCTTTTCCATCTGGCAAATTTGGCTTTTAAAGGCATTCTTCTCCTCAGTGGCTTTTTGGGCCTCTTTTGCCATTTGACTTAGTCTATTTTTTTAAGGTGTTATTTTCTTCAGTATTTTTTTGGGTATTCTTTAGCAGGCTGTTGACTCTCTTTTCATGATTTTCTTGTATCATTCTCATTTCTCTTCCCAATTTTTTCTCCATTTCTCTTACTTGATTTTCCAAATCCTTTTTGAGCTCCTCCATGGCCTATAACCAATTCATATTTTTCTTGGAAGCTTTTGATGCAGGAGTTCTGACTTCATTGTCTTCCTCCCATTCCATGGTTTGATCCTTTTTGTCTCCCAAAAAAGATTCTATGACCTATTTGTGCTTCCTCTGTTTGCTCATATTGCCAGCCAATTACTTGACTTTTGAGCTCTTTGCCATAGTAGAACTCTGCTTTCAGAATGGAGAGAGCTTTGTCCCAAATCACTGGGGTTTTTGCAACTGCCAGAGCTATTAGGAGGGAGCTCTCTTTACAGCCCCCACAAGCTCTGGCACACTGACCACACACCCCAGGACCACCCTTAAGACTGCAATCCAGATTCAAGCAGGTTAAAGCAAGAGCAATTGCCCTCTGAATGGTTGCTTGGTTCCCCTATAATCTGCAGACCAGGATCTCCAGAAGCAGCCACAAGGCAACAACTGCAGCTGCCACACCTCTGTTATCTCTCGCCCCAGGAACAGAGGCCAGACTGTGCTCTTCTGTCCCCTCCTTCCAACAGAGTTCCCCACTGACCTTTTGCTTTCTCTTTGGCATTTATATTTTGACAAATCTGGAAACTGCCATAGCTGCTGGTGATTCACTCTCCTGAAGTCCTCTGCAGCCCCTGCTGGTCAGGGCCACCGTGGGGCTAAAATCCCAGACTCACTCGGGGCTGGGCTCAGCTCCCACCACGCTGTGATGTAAGCCTGCTGGGCTGCCTTCAGTGGGAGATTTGTTTCTCTCTGTCAGTTTGTGGGTTTTGTAGCTCTAACATTTGTTTAGAGTCACTTTTTTTACATGTATTGGAAGTTATTGGAGCGGGAGCTCATGCCAAGTTTTTGCTTCTACTCTACCATCTTGCCTCTTCCAAAGACTTGAATTTAGATTGTGCCTCAAGACACTGATTAGCCTTTCTCAGACTCAGTTTTCTCATATGGATAAAGGGGATAAAATACAATTTACTTTACAGGATTTTTGTAAGGATCAAATCAGATAACATGTATAGAACTTTTGGTGAGATACAATTAAAGAAAAGTTCTGGAGATTGACAAAATTCTCAATACTTTGGGGGGAAAAAAATCTAAGGAATCCTAAATTCAAAGAAAGGAGAACCCAGTTAAAGAATAATTGGCTTCATTTGTTATTGTTTTAATATTTAGTGACCTGTGAACTAATTGTAAGTATTGTAGTGGGTTAAGTAATTATTGTAATAAATCACTTGATTGGGAGTCAGTTATGGGTTTGAGTCCTAGCTTTCTTGTTCACTAGAGGGTGACACTGAGCAAAACACTTAATCTCTGTGGTTCTCAATCAACTTATTTGCAAAATGGCAGAGTGGATGGATTAAATGATCTCTACGAGTTCCTGTAGCTCTGAAGTTCTATGATCTTTCAGAGGCAATTTACTAGTACACTGATGAGTGAAACTTACTCTTGGAAATCCTGAAGAAAAACTTCATATTGATTTTAAAAACTCATAGTTATATTGCCTTCACAGGTAATGAAGTATTTGTGTATTAGGAAACCTTAATCATGTATGTGAATTGTGTGTTATTCTCCACCACTATAATGTAACTATTCAATAAATACATTATAACAATAATAAATTGTTAGTCAAACAGTAAGAACCCGTTATAATTCTGAATTTATAACAGCTTATCACTTATGAACAAATGGTTTAAGGAACTGAAACTCAAGACCACTAGGTGGGGATGTAAACAATACAGTGTTTTTTGAAGCTCTTGTGCTCTGCTGAAACTAAATACAGCTAAAGTATAATTTTCAAAAAGAAAAAACACATGAAAATCAGAATAGAGACCTCTCACCTTATCTCTTTTCCTATGAAAAAGAGATATTAATCTGGACTTGGGAAAATTAGCATCTTTGATTAAAAAGCAAGTCCTTTTTACTCAAAGTGTTAAAGTACATAGTAATATTTATTTGCTTTCTTTCCTCTCAGTATACTATTTTTCTGTTCTGTTTTCCCTTTGTTGTATAAATTTATTATCTCTGTTAACATTAATGACAGATGAAATAAAATGGAAATTCATTTGAAATGTCATTTCTCTACCTTGATAATTGCTATAAAAAGTTAGTACCCTTTGCCTACATATTTTACAAATTTGCACATGAATTCATGCCATATTCTAAACTATACTTAGAAACGACAAGAACGTAGCTCCATAAAGAGCACTGAGGTTACCTTTAAATACGTTTGGGAGAAATTGCTTTGTTGCCAAATATGATAGTACAGTGTTGTACAATTTATACTTTCTTTTTTAATGTAATATAAAAAGGACAAGGTCACTTTTTACATCACTGAAATGATTGAATATATATTTGAGGGTCAAGATACTCTCCCTAGTTCTTTAGTGGGTCTTGGCTTTTATCTTTTAATAAATCTTTCTGTTGTTCATATCCCTTGTCTTGCAAATAAAACTTATATGCACATAGCTTCTGGCTACTGTAACTGCTTCATTGTTTATATGTCATTACCACTGTGGAAGGTTCCCTTTTCAGTGCAATACAGACCTTCTATCCAGTAACAATCATAATAGTTGACATGATTTTCTTTTTGCCTTCTAGGTCTCAATCAATTAGGCACTAGCTGGCACTGAAATGTCATGAGCTTTTGAATTGTCCACTGCCTCATCTTCAAAATCATTATGACTAAGGTTATAATAAAAAGGACTTAGCACATTGCTGAACAAGTAATATTTGGTAGAAATTTAAATAATATTATCCATTATTACGCTTTGAATTTTAGGATAACTGGATTGAATTAAAAATTATTACTTATCTATAAAATTCCCAGGTCAGATCTCACCAATAGTGAAATAATGGTCAAAGACAACAATCTAGTTAAGGTTTGTGTCTGGCTAAAGTAAATAACTCATTTTGATGAGCTTGTCTCTCATATTTGTATTAAAACAATTTAATGTATCAATAGTACATTTTATGTTTTTAAATTAGTGCCATGTATTTTTTGCTAATACGATAAATTAATTTCATACAGTTGACACATGTCCAGCAATAAATGCTTCATTACTACTATTACTACTGTTATAGTTACCATATTAGTTAAAAACTATTAAGCAAAAATAAAGAAACAAAACTGGTTCTTAATATATTTAATTAACACATAATTAATTAAAATGGGGCTTTTCCATGTCTAGGGAGGAGAAAAAAGAAGAAATGATGTTTTAATATTGTACTCAGATAGTTCTATGTTTTGCTTAGGAACTAGAATCTTGAAAAATGCAAATATAATGCTGCTTACAAGTCATTTGAAGTCCTAAAATCAACAAATAAATTTAAGTTGAGCTATAAGCAACTAAATTTAATTTAGACTATAAGCAATCAGAGATGCAATAGTTAAGATTCCTAACATTAATTTCTCTTCTTGTTTCTGTGGCACCTGTCACCTTGGCATGAAGGTGATCTGTATAGCAAATGAATAGAAGCATTTTAGTTTTGAAGGGAAAAGGATTTATTTATTTGATCTGAAGAATAATGTCCTTTGCATAAATTGCCTCAGGGTGTATGTATGTGTGTGTATACATAATACCTATATATGTATGTGTGTGTGTCTATATATAAAATGAAGCGTCTAACTATTTCAATATTATCACTATTTTAAGAAATTATCCTTCAGGGAAGGCTCATTTTTAGAAGAAAAAGTCTCATACCTTAACCTACAGGTTACCTGAGGCTCTACTGAGGGAGAATAATGGGAAATTTGAAAGATAAGGACTCACTGTGGAAAATATCCATGCCATTAGTTCTCTGAAGCTGAAATTTAGGAATTATTCATAGGAGGTTAATGGATGTTATCAATTTTGGTTTTGATAAATAAGGAGAGACACAGTCATCAAAGCGCTGGAAGCCTCAATCCATGTAGGATTTTATGAACTAAAATAAACAGTTGGATTCTAGTCAGTAATCAGTATCTATCACATAGCTCTGGTGTGTAAGAGCTCCCTGAAGTATTTGAGCCAACAAACCTAAACCTGAAGATTATACTACAACCTTTAATTGAGTGATATTCTGGGAAGTGGAGAATGAAAAGAGTAAAAAATTCAAAACCACATAGCTAGGGGGAAACTAGCTAGAGAAATGACATTGTTATGATATACACTGCTATGATATATATGATATGTTACATATATACATGTATTTTCATATGTTTGTACATATATAATTATATAACTACAATCGTAACAGTAACATACTTTAAACCATATAAATTGCTTTAAACATCAATATTTTGTCAATTGATCTTATCACAGCAATCCTCTGAAGTAGGTAGTTCAAGTATTAAGTATTCTTCATTTTAGAAATGAAGAAACAGAGAAGTGCTTTAGGCATAACTAAACCCAAATCATCCCAGAAAGATACTTGCATAATCTTTTCTTAAAGAGATACAATTCTCCTTTTGTTTCATGCTCTAAAAAGTAAGAAACTTATTTATAATTTTTCACATCCATTTTCCTTGTGGTTCCCCTTTGATCCTGTTTCTTCCTGTCTTGACTAGAAAAACAGTAAAAATAATTCATTACTGCCCATAAAATGGTTCAATAGTTATTTATGTATTTTAAGTAGTAGAATATTAGAGAGAGAAGGGGCCTTGGAGATCATATAATCAACTACCTTATTTTGTAGATATGGAAACTGGGACCCAGAGAGAAGACATGACTTGCTTGAGGTCATAAAACTAATTACTGGGAAGAACCAAGATGAGAAACCAGGTTTCCTGGCTCCCATTCCAGAGCTCTTATTCATTAATTCTTTCACTTAAAACATTTGTTAAACTCTTACCATATATAATGCTCTGTGCTATTCTCTTCATTTCTTCATAATGTTAATTTACTTTAATTTTGTTACTTTCCATCATACTATCTCACTATAAAACTATCATGCATGGAAAAAATGTATCTGTTAGATCTATGGATAAAGGAAGAGTTTATGATTAAACAAGTGACAGAACGGATTACAGGAAGTAAAACAGATAATTTTGGTTACGTGAAATTTTAAAAAGCTTTTGCATAAGCAAAACTAAAGTAGTCAAAATTAGGAGGAAAACAGGAAACTTGGGGGGGGCAATATTTGCAGCAAGTTACTCTGATAAGGCCCTCATTTCTCGAATGTATAGGGAACTGAGACAAATTTATAAAAATAAGAGCCATTCCCCAGTTGATAAATGGTCAAAGGATATGAACAGGCAGTTTTCAGAAGAAGAAATCAAGGGGTGGCTAGGTGACACAGTGAATAGAATACTGGCCCTGGAGTCAGGAGAACATGAGTTCAAATCTAGCCTCAGACATTTAACACAAAAAAACTAGCGGTGTGACCTTGGGCAAGTGACTTAACCCCAATTGCCTTCAAAAAAAAAAAAAAGAAGAAATCAAAACCATCAATAGTCACATGAAAAAAATGCTCTAAATCTCTGTGATTAGAGAAATACAAATTAAAAACAACTCTGAGGGATTATTTTACACCTACCAGATTGGATAATATGACAGAAAAAGAAAATGACAAATACTGGAGGAGTTGTTGGAAAATTGGCACACCAATGCACTGTTGGTAGGATTGGAACTATGGCTGAAGAGCTATAAAACAATCCATACCCTTTTACCCAGAAATGTTGCTACTAGATTGTATCCCAAAGAAATCAAAGAAAAAGGGAAAGGAACTATTTGTACAAAAATATTTATAGTAGCTTTTTCTGTAGTGGCAAAAAATTGGAAATTGAGGACATGCCCATTAATTGGGGAATGGCTGAGCAAGGTATGGTATATGATTACGATGGAATATTATTGTGCTATAAATAATGATGAATAGGACAGTTTCAGAAAAACCTTGGAAGACTTATATGAACCAATGCAAAGTGAAGTGAATAGAACTAGGAGAACATTGTACACAGTAACAGTAATACTGTAATATATGATCAAATGTGAAAGACTTAGCTACTCTGATCAATGCGATGATCCAAGACAATTCCAATGGACCCATGATGAAAAATGCTATCCACCTCCAGAGAGAGAAAAATTAACCTGTTTATCTGAGAATAGCTATCAATCATTTTCTTCCATTTTGAGAAAAAGCCTTAATCTTTCCATATCTTGAGGTATCATCCATTTTGTCTTTCCAAACATGAATGATGTTATTAATATGTTATGTATTTATACAATGTTTCACCAATTACAACTTTTAAAAAATATTTCTTATCTTATTTGATCCTCAAAATAACCGAAAGAAAGGATGGTTCAGGAATACTAGGAGAATCTGAAGAGTAGGTAAGAGAAACCTTAAAATCAAGCAACTGGAAGTCATGTTAGGACTGGACTTGAAATGACCCATGTTTCTAATGGGATTTCTCAAATTATCTGGCCTACTACTTATAAGACCTTTCCCAAAGTCACAGATTATTAAGTGGGAGAGGCAGGATTTCACCCTAAATTCTCTAATTCCAAATCCCAAAGTAACTCAAGTGAAGCTTACTGTGAAGTGTAGGAGTGGTTGTCTGCTACACAATCCTTTCTCTTGCCTAGTCCCTGCTTAATAGGGGCTGAGCTAAATTGTTCCCCAGACCTTTCCTGTCTCCTCACTGGAGGTAATTAGGTTATGATATTTTCTCTAGTTATCTTTCTTTGCTGCTCTCTTTTTCTCTAGGGGTTTAATCAGCCACACCCTGTTAGAACAATTAGCTTGTTTTTTAGCCCAGGGTAGTATAGTGGCCTTCAGGCCCACCTGGTCAGTGTCTCAATTTAATGGAGTTTATTGGAGATAAAAAGTTAATAATACATCTAAGCTAACTCAGGACCTTACTATACTCCAAGGTATGAAAATTCCTAAAAACCAGACAGAAATTTAGTTCTTTGCCTTAATTTAAACTTTTCTTGAACTCTGTTGTTGTTCAATCATTTTCAATTTTATGAACCCAGTTGGGGCTTTCTTGGCAAAGATACTGGAATGCTTTACCATTGCCTTCCCCACCTCCTTTTACAGATAAGGAAACTGAGGCAAACAAGATCAAGTGACTTGCCCAGGGTCACACAGCTAGTAAGTATTTGAGATTAGAACTGAATTCTGGAAGATGAGTCTTCGTGACCCCAGGCCTCGTACTCTTATCTGCTGCTGCACTTAGCTGCTGCCTAACTCTTGAATTCTATCTAACATCTTTATGTTTGAGATGAAAATTAGGACACTGGAGATTATTAGAAATTACAAGAAATGAGAAGAGCACATCAGAATTTCAGTTATAGGACAAGCATGGGAAGAGAAGAGAAAGTTAAGGAAAGATAGAGGGGAAGGTGTGGGGCAGAATTTCTCTTGTTCCATAAATGAGAGAGTTACAACCATTAGTCTCTGCCCTAGTCCTCTGTTCCAAGATGCCTATAGGAGCTTGATGGTCCTTCTTGATCTCTTCTTTCTTTTCCACAGATCAGTTCTTCTTTCACTTTCTCCATTCAGTCTTTCCATTCAATTTCTTCTTTTGGTTCCTCATCTGTCGATTGCGACACTGATTCTTTCCAGGTCAGTTTGTGAAGTCCTAGGCAGGTCCTAAACTAGTCGTTGCTAATACCTGAGCTCTTGCAGTCCCCACCTCTTCACTCAGTCCATTTCTCACGGACTGTGTGTGACTGTTTTAAAAATTCCTCTGTGACCCTGGGCAAGTCACTTTACCTTTTTTGCCTCAGTTTCCTTATCTGTAAATAAGCTGGGGAAGGCAGTGGTAAAACACTCCAGTATCTTTGCCAAGAAAACCCTAACTGGGATCATAAAATCGAAAATGACTGAACAACAGAGTTCAAATAAGTCTGGCTCCAGGTTCAAAGATGTTGCTCATTCTAAATCTATCTTGAGAGTGAAAAGGAATTCTTGACTCTCTGATGTCCCAGTATGCTAGTCAGTTTTAAAATCTCTATCACACCAGGCTTTTTCTGGCATACCGACTTAACTTTCTCTGGAATGCCCTCAGAATGGCAATCTCTTTGGATCATGATATCCCTGATGTATTAAGAATCAGTAGTTTAATTTAGCATGAGAAATTTCATTTTGTTTTAAGCTTCCATTTTGTGATTAAGTAGTTGTTATGTAAGTTCGTTTTCTATAATAAAATAAACATTTATATATATTTTGTTCAGGAAAATGTGTATGTCCCCTAAGTCTGAAAAAAACAAATTATACACCTGCTAATGAAACTAGAGCTTTGACTGGAAGTTTTCTTTCATCATGAGCTTAGTTCAAAACTTAGATGTAATTTGTAAACACACTTAGCCAGAACCACAAAAACCCATTGGAAGTCCCAACTTCTGGGTGGTCACCAGAACTGACTCTGTGTTCCCCAAACTCAGAGATTTGGGCATTCCATATTCCTGCAAGAGCAGTACTGATTGGTGGAGACTTGCTACAACACTGCTTTGAAGGGAGATACACAGCCTTTGGCTGAGCAGAGAGGGGTTCTTGTAAACACTGATGCAAAGAAACTCTTTTTTATTAATTTTCAACTTAAATGCACCATTAGAAAAGAAAAAGAAACCTATCATAAACTTGAATACAAAATAAGAAAAAAAAAAAGCATTACCACATCCACAGTAGAATGTAAGAGAGGATTCAAAATATACAGCAATAAATTTGCATTTCAAGAAAGCCCATATGATAAATACTACACATTGTGTTCAGAGCTGTCCATCTTTTCTTTGCTTCCTTGTAAATTTTCTTTTGTTCTCTACTATGCACTTTTTATTTTGTTCCCTTCCTCTCCTGTAACCTAAGATGGCTACAATTAAGTGCAGATATATATAATATGTATATATAATGTACAGATACATACATACATACATACATAAAACACATATACATATACACACAAGTATATACAGACACATAATTGCATACATATACATATACTTAGATATCTATAATCATAGTGAGATATAAACATACACATTCATATACATCTATGTAAGACCGTACTATACTTGTTTGTCTTCTGTTTCTCAGAAGATGGGTAAGGTTTTCCTTCATAGGTCCAAGTCTTTTCATGTTTTTCTAAGTTCACCAACTCTTTGTTTCCTATGCTACAACAGTGTTCCGATTTTATACTGTCCAGTTTAGCGGTTCTCAACCTGCGGGTTGCAACCCCTTTGGGGGTTGAATGACCCTTTCACAGGGGTCGCAGGGGTCGCCTAAGACCATCAGACCATCAGAAAACACATATTTTTCGATGGTCTGAGGAACCAAGACACTGCTCCTCTATCTGTCTCCAGGCAGGTCTGCCCACATATCTCATAAAACCATTTACATTTCCTTATATAAAAAGTAAACATGGGGGGCACCTAGGCGGTACAGTGAATAGAGCACCAGCCCTGGAATCAGGAGGACTTGAGTTCAAATCCAGTCTCAGACACTTGACACACTAGCCATGTGACTTTGGGCAAGTCAGTTAACCTCAATTGCCCTCCAAAAAGCAAAAAAAAAAAAAAAAAAAGGTAAACACAGGGTGGCTAGATGGAGCAGTGAATGGAACACTGGCCTTGGAGTAAGGATGACCTGAGTCCAAATCCAGCCTCAGACACTTAACACAAAAACTAGCCATGTGACCTTGGGCAAGTCATTTAACCCTTACCTTCTTCCCTCCAAAAAGCAAAAAAAAAAAGTAAACAATCTGTTCTTATTGAGTCCCTTGTAATTAGTCTTTGATGTTTACCTTATATCTCTCTTGAATCTTATATGTCAAATCTTCTATTCATTTCAGGTCTTTTTGCAATGAAATCCTGAAAGTCTGACAATTCATTGAATATCCTTTTGTTTGTTCAGGATTATGTTTAACTT
This sequence comes from Pseudochirops cupreus, assembly GCA_028627135.1. Classification (NCBI taxonomy): domain Eukaryota; kingdom Metazoa; phylum Chordata; class Mammalia; order Diprotodontia; family Pseudocheiridae; genus Pseudochirops; species Pseudochirops cupreus. The sequence continues at coordinate 312,670,862 of CM053582.1, forward strand.
TGCAAGGTATGATATTTTAGCCACAAACGCCAATTCTTTTCCTCTTTGATATATAGTGTTCTAAGACCTGAGGTCTTTTAATGTAGCTGCTGCTAGGTCTTGTGTAATTCTAATTGTGGCTTCACCATATTTGAATTTTTTTTTCTTGTTGCTCTTAAAATTTTTTCCTTGAGCTGGGGGTTTCCAAATCTAGCTATATTCCTGTAGCTTTTCCTGGTAGGATGTCTTTCAGGTGGTGATTAGTAGGTTTTTTTTCTATTTCCACTGTCCTCTCTTATTCTAACATTTCCTTTTCTTTTATTATTGTATCAAGATCCTTTTTTTTTATTGTAGCTTTCAGCTAGTCTGATTATTATGTTTTCTCTTCATAATCTGTTCTCTAGATCAGTTGTTTTTCTTATGAGATTTTCACTTTCATTTCTCTTCTATTTTTTCATATTTTGTTTTATTATTTCTTGGTCTCTTACAACTTCACTGAATTTCCCTTGCCCCATTCTAATTTTCAAGTAGTCATTTTCTTCCTTAAGATTCTGATCTCCTTTTCTAGTTGACTGACTTTCTTTTCACAATCATATTGGTTTTTTTAGATTGTTCTTATTTTTTAAAAATTTTTCCTCAATCTCTCTCATTTGATTTTTAAAGTCTTTTTGTAAAGTTCTTTTATGAATTCTTTTTGGGCAGGTGACCATGATGTTATTCTTTGGGGGTAAGAGAGGCTTTTTTTGATTCAATATCCTTATCTGAAGACAAACTCTTGTCTCCTCTATTCCTATAATACTTTTCTATGGTTGGGTTCTGTCTCCTTTGCCTGTTCACTTTTTGAAAAATTTATAGCATTTTATTGTTGTAATCACTTCTAGTCCTGGGGTGTGAGGGATAGAGTCTCTGGCTTCAGATCCTCTCTGGCCTGGAACAGAAACCAAGAACTCTGCCTTCCTGGAAATGCCAAAAGCCAGCAGTGTCCCAACCCCACTGCTTCTGCATTTGTGTGCTGTTTCCTTCTTGCTCAGGGTCACATCTGGGCAGCACAGCTGGATCAGAGTCCTTTTTCAGCCAAGGTTCCCTCAATCTTCCCCTGCTTAGACGCTTGTCTCCACACACTGTCCAGGAGGTGAAAATTCCTGTAGCTAGGGCTGAGGTTGCTTCCCAATCCAGCTAACCCAGGGCTTACTACTTGACGTTTCAGTGGAGCTAGTCTGGAGGTGTACATACTTCACAGGGACCTACCCTAGGTCCTAGAATTTTTCTTCAGATTGTCCCAGGAGGACCACTGTTCTGCCCCAGCTCTTGTCTGTTTTTTATAACTCTTCTACCTTTGCCCTGAGGTGCTGTTTTGCTTTGTTTGTGAGGGAAATCTGGAGGGCTTGGAATTTTCTGACCTACTCCATGATCTTCCCAGCATCTTCTCTCACAAGAAACTTACTGGGACTTATGTCATACCCATAGCAGCTGCTATGACTATACAGATGTATTTCCAGGGTAAATTGGCAAAATATAATAAACTCTCTTCAATAAATGCAAAACCAAAGTATTTATTTGGATTAGAATACCAGGAGGCTATATTTAACAAGGTACTGAGCATCACCGTTCCAAGGAGCACCAATGTCTCGGGCATTTTTGTTTGTCAGGCCTCCCTACAAACAAGTTTCCTTAGACTAAATTCCTTCCTCCGCCCATCCACTCAAGCCACTTCTGTCTCTGAGCACTGGACTGTCATCCCTGCTCTGCTCTGCCTTTCTCATACACTGTCTCTCTCCCCCAACATTCTATTTCAGTTAAAATTCTGTTGGGGAAGGTCCTCCCACTCTTAACTCCATGAGGCTCAGGTCCCATGTGACTCAGGCTGTATCATAGCCCTAATGCTCAAAGCGGGTCTGGATGAGGAAGATCTTTCTATTCCATTACCATTACAGATCTTTAGGAACTGGGCTGGTGATTTGCTCCTAGAGAAGTTAATGCTGATATTGTTGAATTGTCAATAAAATTTAATTATACACATTGATGAATATAAGTCTTATTAGTATATACTATCAACCCTAATAAGCACACATAATGATAAATCAATTCCCCACATATTGTTACACCTGGGAAGCCAAAACAATGGACTTTTATCATGTTGTTACCAGCATCCTGAATTATAGCTCCATCTTCAAAGTGGTAGAGTCAGTCATGAAGATAACAACAGTTGTTAATATTATTATATCATAACCAGCACTTTAAATTTTATACAGAATTCATTCAACAAGCATTTATTAAACGCTTATAATAGCAACAGACACTGGGGATTAAAAAAAACAAAAATGAGAGAGTTCTTGCCCTCAAGGAGCTTATATTCTTTTGAGGATTTTCTTCACAACAGTCTTTAAAGGTAGATTGTGTAAGTATCATAAACATTTTAATAAATAAATATGAGCCCAGTGTCATGAAGTTACTTGTCCAAGGCTTCATTGTTTATGATTGGCAGGGCCTAATTCATCTCTGAACCCATCTCCCGTACTGTAACTATTGCACAATGGTTCTTCATGGAGATGTTGCAGTTCTTTCCTTCGTGTATTTCACATAATGATGGTTTGAACTACATTTTTGGTTCACATTTAAGATTAAAATTTATTGCCCTCTTCACTCTCACACATAACCTAACAGCAATTGAAGAGAACCAAATGGAAATCAGAACACTATTTCTACTCTTATGTGTTTATCAATGCAATGACTGATCAAGCCTCCTTCCCATTGTCTATTTTTGCAATATCAGTAATTCATATTTTATACTAAACATGCCTTTTACTATGGCTTTACCTCACCTCTTTTTCCCCAGTACTATTCCCATGAATCACCCATGAGCCAGCAAGAGATGGCTACCTGGTGAATTTAGAAATGGCCTAGATCAAACTATAAGAGATATTCTAAACCATTTCAAATGCATCTATACAGAGGATTCATAGTCATAGAATCTTGGGGAAACCCCTTCATATAAGGCATTAAATGCATTTAAATACATAGAATCTTCTCTTGGATATGATCCTTTAGATTGTAAGCTCCCTGAGGTCAGCGACCATCTTTTGCTTCTTTTTGTATGTGCTTAGCACAGTGGCTGGCACATAGTAATTGCTCAACACATGTTTATTGACTGAATCACTGGATAGGCCCTTAAAGAAATTACCAGAGTAAGCCACAGGCCTCTTCCCCATCATCCAGTTGTCACATCTCATGGCTTATCCACTAGAACTCCCACCTCCAGTACAAATTTACCTGGTCATTCAACAGTTCCTACATGTAGATATAGACTTGTACCTCTTCCTCCCAAATTATCACCTGTGCCTGGTGCTTGCAGGATGAGACAAGAAAGTTCTAGCCATGTCACACTTTATCTCCCAGGAAGCAACTAGATTGTACAGTGGAGAAAGAACTGGAAATGGAGTCAGAAAGATCAAAGTTCAAACCTTGCTCTAGATAAGTTACTTTTCAGTTTCCTCCTCTGAAAAATGGTATAATAATAGCCCCTCCTGAATTGTTGTGAGAAGCAAATGAGATAACATATGTAAAGTGCTTGACAAACCTTAAAATGCCATACACAGGCATACCTTGGAGATATTGCAGATTCAGTTCTACATCATCACAATAAAAAAATAAATATCATAACAAAGTGAGTCCCATGAATGTTTTGGTTTCCCAGGGCCAATAATAGCTATGTTTACACCATATTGTAGTCTATTACATGAGCGATGGTATTATCTAAAAAGCAATGTATACATCTTAATTAAAAATTAATTTATTGCTAAAAATGACAGCTGTCATTTGAGCCTGCAGTGAGTTATAATCTTTTTGCTAGTGGAGTCTTGCCTCAATGTTGAGGGTTGCTTACTAATCAGGATGGTGCTTGCTGAAGGACGGAGTAGCTGTGCTAATTTCTTAAAATAAGACAACAACGAAATTTGTTTCATCAATTGACTTCCTTTCCCTTGAACAATTAGAGGCCATTGTAGGGTTATTCGTTGGCCTAATTCCAAAATTGTGTTTCAGGGAATAGAGAACACCGAGGAGAGGGAGAGAGGTGGGGAAATGGTTAGTTGGTCAGTCAGTGGAGCAATCAGAACATCCATAGTATTTATCAGTAAGTTCATCATCTCACATGTGTATGGCTCATGGAGCCCCAAAACAATTACAACAATAACATCAAAGATCACTGATCACAGATCACCATAACAGGTATGATAATGATGAAAAAGTTTGTGAAATATTGTGAGAATTACCAAAACATAACACAGAGACACAATATGAGCACATGCTGTTGGAAAAATGGCTCTGATAGGCTCGCTTGATGAAAAGCTTCCACAAACCTTCAACATCTAAAAATAAAAACAAAAAGACACAGGAACCGTTCCCTTCCCCATCCCTGCAGAATCTGCAAAATTCAATAAAACGAGGTATGCCTGGAAATATTAACTATTATTACTGCTGTTATTACCACTCTTAGTCTTCCATCATAATCTCAGGAACTGTATTTCGGCTGCACATTTATTCTTATATTCTTGCCACTTCCAATTCTCAGTTCCTGAAGCAAGAACCTTGATCAAATCAACTCTACCATTATTCTTAGATTGGGTATATCATCTGTTTCTCAGTAGGGTCACTCACTTTTCTGATAGTTTTCTAGACCAAAGTAACCTTTATTAGAATATAAGGTTCTTAAGAACAAGGACTATCTTTGCTTTTATAGCTGTATAAGAAGTACTTAGCACAGTAACTAACTCATAGTAAGCACTTAATAAATGCTTTTTCATCCATTAATTTTGGAAATCTTCCACCCACAAAGATTCTGGGACCATCCTTCATACTTGGTTATATAGAAAGGAAACAATCTGAGAAGTAGATGGAGCAAGCCCTACAGTTTCTGAAATAATCTCCCATGGTTCCATTGTTCCCCATGCCTTACTCCTCCTAACATTATTCTTAATCCTCACTTGAATATTAAATCCCTTCATCTCTCCCAGGTTATAATTTCACTTTCCTTCCTTCCCAATCTTGCCTCTATAGTTAACCAGTTTAACTCTACATTGTCCTCTACTCTCAAATTCTTTGTCCTCTTTTCCTATCAATACTCACACCTTTTCAACCCCCAGTTCTGGACAATACCCACTGTCTACCTCTTCTTCTACTTATGTGGTGCTGAATGGACCTGGTAGAAAACATATAACAGAACTGAAATAGGTAACAATTTTGTTCTCTAATCTCAATTATGACAAGTCAATCCTTTTACTCCTGTTTCTATTCCATTCCTGAAGAATCTTTTCTAAACCTTCTTTTATCTTCTCAAACTTAACATTCTATGTTCATGCTCATAGATGACCTGCTTTATTGTGAAAATAATTCATTTTCTGTGTACGCTCTCTTCTCTTCATCTTCTGATAATCACCATCCCCTCTTCTCTCCTCCATTATCCAGTCTTTGCTGCAGGGCTGGCCCTTCTCAGGAAGGCGGGAAATAAGGGAACATTAAAGTGCCTACTATGCTCCAGCCACTTTGCTAACTTCTTTACAAATATTGTCTCATTCAATCCTTACAGCAACCCTGAGAAATAATTGCTATTATCTCCATTGTATAGTTATGGGTGGTGTAGGGAATAGAGTTCTAGGCCTGGATTCAGGAAGATTTATTTTCTTGAATTCAAATTCAAATTTAAATCTGACCTCAGACATTTAATAGCTGTGTGACTCTGGGCAAGTCACTTAACCCTGTTTGCCTCAGTTTCCTCATCTATAAAATGAGCTGGAGAAGGAAACAGCAAAACATTGCAGTATGTTTGCCAAGAAAACCTCAAATGGGATCATGAAGGGTCAGATATGGCTGAACAACAACAAAATAGTTATGGAAACTGAGGCAGATAGAGATTAGCTGACTTGCTCGGGGTCACATAGCTAATGAATTTCTAAGGCTGGATTTAAATTCATGTCTTTCTGACTCCAGGTCCAGGGCTTTAGTCACTGTACCACCTAGCTGCCTTTAGGTCAGTCTCTCTACTTGTACTCTTGTTCTCAACCCTACCCCTCAAAACCCTTCTTCAGCACATAGCCGTCATTATTATCCCTTCTTGTTAATCTTCAATCTTTCCATATCTACTAATTCATTATTTATTGCCTTCAAACACATATGACTCTCATAATCACCCTTAAAAAAAAACAACCCTCTCTAGATCTTAACACAGACCCTAACCCTCCTATTGCTTGATCTCTCTCCTCCCTTTCACAGCCAAACTCAAAGGGGGAAAAAATAGCTGTTTTCTCTCATTGTCTCCACTTCTCCTCTAATTGGTTTTTTTCTTTTTCAAAATTTTATTTTAGACTCAAACACCAGAACACAGATACAGAACAGAGAAAAGAAACAAAAACATATAATAAACTTAATTATCTCTTTGTTGGTTTTTTAAAACTTTCACAATAAGGCCTCCAACCTCATCATTCAGCTAAAAACTCTCTCCAAAGCCACCAATAATCTCTTAGTTGTCAAATTTAATGGCCTTTTAAAAAAATCAGTCTTCATTTCCTTTGATCTTTCTGTAGCCTTTGACACTGTTGACAACCATCTTCTAGATATTTCTCCCTTCTAGGTTTTTGTGATACTACTCCTTTGCCAAACAGGATTTGTCATAGTCATAGACTAATGACTCTTGTGGAAGAACCATAAAAGCTGTTGAATGATTCCATCCCTTACGTGTTTCAATCTACCCCTCACTGGAACAAACCAAGTTCAAGCTTTTCCTCGTGTTTTCAACAAGATGATAGAATTTCTGTCTCTTCTTCATGCCTCCCCAAACTCTATATCCTTAACCCAGCAGTGACCGGTAGTTAGAGAAGAAGAACATTTGTTTGCCTAGATAAAACTGGATCTCACGTCTCTGTTGCTTCTGCTTTGTATTCCTTCCCTAACATACCTGTGAACAGCAACTAGAAATCCTGACAGATGGTTGTTTCCAGCCTTGGCAACCTCCTGAGTTTGAGAATTTCTAGGATCCTGAATCAGTAGTTGCCTAGCAAGAAGTGCTTCCTGAAACTATAGCATTTTCAGGGGAGAAGATAAGCACCAATGAAGTCTTCCTGAATCTGATGGGCCCTAAAGAGTAGGCTGACAAAAGATACAAACATTTTAGTCACTTTTTCAAAAGCTTTATTCTAAATTGCTTTTTAGAATGGCTAAACCAGTTCACAGTTCTACCAGTAATGTTTTGGTGTCCCCAGCTTTCTACACCCCCTTCCAAATGGATTATGCCCATCTTTTGTCATCTTTGCCAATTGACTCATATTGGACTTGTTCCGATTTACATTTCTCTTAGTATTAATGATTTGGAAGAATTTGTCATATGATTGTTAATAGTTTTCATATCTTCCTTTGAAAACTATCTGCTCATATCCATTGGCCATTTATCCATTGGGTAAAGCACTATTAATATATTCATCCTTTATGTATCTGGGATATCACCCCTTTTTCTGAGATATTGGATGAAGTTATTTTTTCCCCAGTCAATAGTTTTTCCTTTTATCCTAGTTGAATTTATTTTGTCCCTGCAAGAGCTTTTTGCTTTCTTAATTTTCTTTTTATAAAAATGTCACATTTGACTTCCAAACTGTTTCCTGCCTTCCCTCCCAAACTTGCACTGGAAAAGACCAATATTTTACATATCTATCTATCTATTTATCTATCTCCATATCTGTATGAAATTATACAATGCCTAGTTCCACACATACGTTCTTTCTCTGGAGGTGGATAGCATCTTCCTTCATAAGTCCTTTGTAGTTGATTTGAACATTCATTTAACTTGGAATAGCTTAGTCATTCACATTTACTCTTTGAACAATATTGCTATCATTGTATAAAATGTTTTCTTGGTTCCACTCATTTCATCCTTCATGATTTCATGCAAGTTTTTCCATGTTTCCTAAAATCGACCTGTTCTCATTTCCTACAGCACAGTAGTATTCCATCACAATTATATACCACAACTTATTCAGCCCTTCCTTAATTGATGAGCATTCCCTCAATTTTTACTCCTTGACACCACAAAGAAAACTGTTATAAATAATTTAGAATGTATAAGTTCTTTTCCTTTTTCCCTGATCAACTTGGGAAACCGACCTAATATTGGTATTGTTGAGTCAAAGGCTATACACAGTTTTATAACTGTTTGGGCATAATTCCAGATTGTTCTCCATCAGTTCACAGTTCTACCAACAGTGTATCAATGTCCCAATTTTTCCATACCTCCTTCAATAATATTTATTTCCCTCTTCTATCATTTTAGCCAATCTGATGGGTGTGAAATGTGGGTCACCTAGTTTCTCATTAAGTAGTGAGAACTAATCAAAAACAGACAGAAGTATTCATCAACTAGCACATCCAAAGAAATTTCAAGACTTAATTATTTTTCTAGGATTTGGTGACTATCAAAAATTGCTGAAGAACAAGTCTACCATTGCTAAGTTGGTTATTGCATGGACATAGGACTGAAGAGAACAAGAAGCAGAACCCAGAAAGATCAATATGACTTGACCTCTCTGAATCCATTCAGAGATTTTGGGATGAGAAGTGTGTTAGCTAATGTAGATATGAGAATGCTCTTTGACATATTTATTAGCTTGGAAGGATGGTACAACATCATCAAAGTTGTTTAAATTTGCATTTCTATAATCAATAATGATTTAGAGAATTTTTTTCATATGATTATATTTTGACTTTTTCCTCCAAAAACTGCATGCTCATATCCTTTAATCATTTATCAATTGAGTAATGACTCATATTCTTATAAATTTGACAATTCTGATATATTTAAGATATGAGGCCTTTATCTGAAAAAAAAAAGTCTAAAAATCCTTTCCCTCCCCATTTTCTGTTTTCCTTCTAATCTTGGCTACATTGGTTTTATTTGTACAAAACCTTTTAACTTAACGTAATTAAAATTATTTATATCTCACAAACCTCTCTATTTCTTGTTTATTCATAAATTCTTCTCCTACCCATAAATCTGATAGGTAGTATGTTCCATGTTCTTCTATTTTACTTATGATATATCCCTTTATGTCTACGTCATATATCCATTTTGACTCCATCTTGGTAAATACTATAAGATATCATTCTGTTCCTATGTTCTGTCAGACAGCATGCTTCCCAGTTTTTCCAAGAATTTTTACCAAACTGAATTCTTGTCCCAAAATCTTAAATCTTTTCATTTATCAAACACAAGGTTGCTATTACCATTTACTACAGTGTGTCGTATATCTACTCTATTCCACTGACCCACTATTCTATTTCTTAAGCCAGTACCAAAGAATTTTGAAATTACCGTCTTATAATACAGTTCACTATATGGCACTGCTAAAAATCCTTCCTTTACATTTTTTTCATTAATTCCTTTGATATTCTTGACCTTTTGTTCTTCCAAATGAACTTTATTATTGTTTTTTTCTAGCTCAGTAAAATATATATATATATTTTGTAATTTGAGACAGAGCTGAATAAGTAGATTAATTTAGGTAGAATTGTCACTTTTCTTACGTTGGCTTGACCCACCCATGAACCATTAATATTTCACCAATTATTTAAATCTCATCTTATTTATATAAAAGTGTTTGATAATGAGGGTCATTTAGTCCCTGAGCTTGTCATGGCAGGTAGACTCCCAGATATTTTATATTATCTATTGTTATATTATCTATTTTTGTGTATACATACATATATATAGCTTTTTTCTTGGAGGGCAATTGGGGTTAAGCGACTTGCCCAAAGTCACATGTCTAGTAAGTGTGTCAACTGTCTGAAGCTGGATTTGAACTCAGGTCCTCACCTCATGACTCCAGGGCTGGTGCTCTATTCACTGCACCACCTAGCCACCCATTTATTGTTATTTTAAATGAACTATCTCTATCACATCTTCCACGGCTTTGTTGATGATATTTAAGGATGATGGTGATTTATGTAGGCTTACCTTATATCCTGATACTTCTAAAATTATTGTTTTTATTAGCTTTTAGTTAAATCTCTAGGATTTTCCAAGTATGTAAAAAGAGATGGTTTTATTACCTCATTGCCATTCTGACTCCTTCAATATCTTTTCCTTCTCTTACTGCTATTGCTAGCATTTCAAGTACAATATTGAATAATACTGGCAACAGTGGATGTCCTTTTTCACTCTTGATCTTATTGGAAAGGCTTCTAGCTTACCCCCATCACAGATAATGCTTGTTGATGGTTTTAGGTAGATGCATCTCATCATTGTAAGGAAAAATCCATTTATACCTATGCCTTCACATGTTTTTAATAGATATGAGTGTTGTATTTTGTCAAAAGCTTTTTCTGCATCTATTGAGATAATCATTTCATTTTTGTTATTGATATTTTTTCTTAAAATTAACAAGTCCTGCATTCCTGGTATAAGACTCATTTGGTCATAAGGTATAATCTTTGTGATATATTGTTGTAGTCTCCTAGCTAGTACTTTGTTTAGGATTTTTTGCTTCAATATTCACTACTAAAATTGGTTTCTAATTTTCTTTCTCTGTTTTTGCTCTTCCTGGTTTATAGCCATAGCATTTGGTGCATACAAGTTTAGTATTGACAGTACTTTCATTGTCTATGATACCTTTTTAACTTAATGTAGTTTCCTATATTATCTTTTAGCTAAATCTACTTTAGTTTTAACTTTGTCTGAAATCATGACTGCTATACCTGCTTTTTTTTTACATCAGCTCGAAGCATACTATGTTCTATTCTAGCTTTTTCTATGCACATCTCTCATTTTTAAACATGTTTCTTATAAACAATATATCGCTGGATAATATTCCTTATTTCTTATATCACACTTTACAACCCTTCTACATGCAATGATTCTGTCATCAGTCATCCAAGGACAACTGGGGTAAAAGTATAATTATATTTATATCTGCATAAGCTAACACTTCTCATCCCAAACTCTCTGAATGGATTCAAAAAGGTCAAGCCAGATTGACCTCTCTGGGTCTTCTGCTTCTTGTTCTCTTCAGTCCTATGTCCATGTGATAACTAGCTTAGCAATGATAGATTTGTTCTTCAGCAATCTTTGATAGCCACCAAATCCTAGGAAAATAATTAAGCCTTGAAGTTTCTTTGGATATGGCTAGTTGGTGAATTACTTCTGTCTGTTTTGGGTTAATTCTCACTCCTTGATGAGAAACCAGGTGACCTGCATACTTGAGAAAGGCTTTGCAAACTAGTTATCTGTCATTTAGCAAGGTAACCCAGGTTTCCAACTAAGCCTGGGGCATTTTGTATGTTGTTACTTAGGGGTTACCCTGCTTTGGTGGAGAGCTGACAAAAGACTGCATGACTGAGGGCAGAATGGAAGTGAGAGCTAACTTTCAGAGCATCATTCATGCATTCTCATCCATATCAAATCCAAGGAGATAGAAAGACTTTAGAAATTGTGGACATATAGGGGAAACTAGATCCTCATATCCCTAATTTCAAGCTTTCCTCTCTCTAGGGACTTGGGGGAATTTTCATGGGTGAAACCTGAGTTCCTCTGTTGGTTTAACTGAAGTCTCATCTTGTTCTCTATCTAAAGAGCTCTTACGTATTTTCTGGTATATTCTAATATGTATAACTTCTCTGATTTCTCTTTGTTATTATACTGAATAAATGGGTTTTCTTGTCATTCACTATGGAGGTTTTTGTGTAACTGACAATTGGTGAAGTGTCAAAATAAGGGCTAGAGAAATGATTTTATTTTTGTTTTGAACCTGAAATTTTACTCCTAGACCAGCAATATTTATAGGGGTCAGAAAGGTAAAATTCTAGTCTGGTACCCCTGTCAGAGACTGGAGAACAGAACTGCTAGACTATGATCTTTCTCCAGATTCCCTCAAGTTAGGAAACAGACTCCTCTGGTTAGGGGTGGGCCAGATTACAGAAATATCTATCAGTGATTCTTGAAAGCTGAATCTAGATCATCCATTGGAACATATATATCTTACCTAGATACTTTCATCTTACAACAGCATCTGACCAGCTTCTTCCAGACAATCCAATGCTTTCATCAGTTTTTATCATATTCTTCCAATGTATTTCCAAAGACAACAAGGTCATCCAGGTACACCAACATTTCCATTTAGACCATATCCTTACCTACTTTTTCTTAAGCTATTGAAAAGGTGCAAGTGCCTTGTGGCATATACTCAAACTGGTAGAAAAGAGTTGTACAAATGAAATTTCTCTTCTATTTGTCTTCCTTTGTGCTAAGAATTTGATTTTAACCATTGTGGAAGTTCAACATTAAATATCATTGGTTGCCTAGATAAACATCCAGGACATCTTCATCCCATGGCTTGCTGGACCAGTCTACTATAGCTCTTATGTTCAAAATTTGATAGCCTATATACATTCATATTTTCTCATTCTTCTTTCTACCATCACAATAGGTGATACAAGATCTAATCAGCCTTAGTACTCTCACCAGCACCCTCTGTTCTTCTATTTGGAGTCAGAGCAATGAACTATAAAATCTCCACTTAAGGAGGGGCCCATGATAGCCATTTCTTCATTTCCCATCCAGCTACAAGCCTTGGAACTTGTTTGGACTTCATCATGCCTCCTGCACTTAGTATCTTCATTCCTTCATTCCTTCCTTCCCCCTTTCCCCACCTTTCAGCTTTTTTGTGTTTCATGTTTCCCTATTAGATTGTAAACTCCTTGAGAGCAGGGACTAGCTTTCCTACTTGTATCCTTAGCATGCTTAGCACACTGGTAACATAGTGGGAGCTTAATAAATGTTTATTGGCTAATGCATATGGACTGTTGAGCTCTATGATGATACCATTGACTAGCAGTTTATTCAGATAGCTTCAGATTAGGGACTCTTCTAAGATTTCTGTTTAAAAGTTAAGGAATTATGAAGTAGATGTTGCGACCTTACCCTTAGGTACATTCCATATCCAATTCATGTGATCCTTCCATTCTTTGAGAATTTCATGGAACAAGTAGCCTCTACCAGGATAAATTAATCACTTTTCATCTCATTACCACAGTACTAATTCAAACCTGGAAAGCACCTACTTCCAGCGGGTGGCATACCAAACTCCTCCCAAAGACTTCTTTTGTAGAAGACAGAAATTAGATTTCTAGTTCAATCTGCTTTGCATCTGCAGCTCTGCCTGGTTTCACTTCCATGGAATAAGATGTTTCCTTGTTCCAGGCCCCCTGTTCATTGTCTTTCCTGACTTTCTAGCCTCTTTTTTGTATGTTGTCATCCCCCATTAGATTGTAAGTTCCTTGAGGAACTATTTGTATTTGTACTTAGCCCAGGGCTTGACATATAGTAGGTACTTAATAAATGATGTTGTTCAGTCATTTTCAGTTGTGTCTGATGCTTCATAATCCCATTTGTGGTTTTCTTGGCAAAGATACCAGAATGGTTTGCCATTTCCTTCTTCAGATCATTTTACAGATGAGGAAACTGAGGTATACAGGATGAAGTGACTTGTCTAGAGTCACAGAGCTAGTAAGTGTCTGAGTCCAGATTTGAATTCAAGTCTTCTTGACTCTAGGTCCAGTACTCTATCCACTACTTCATCTACCTGACCTTAATGATTATTGAAATGCATTGAACTGGAGAGCTACCAAAGTTGAACCTTTCAGGAGCAAAAGAATCAGTACTCCTACAGTGTCTATCACTCGTTCCTTACAAGTTTCTGCAAAAGATATATGAATAGTCAAGATATTCGAGTATAAAGTCCTATCTCACTGCCTATAATATTTTGCTACTTCAATAATATAAATAGTCTGGATGTTATCCCAATTAGCATTGAGACTCTAGAGATGTCTAACAGATTTAGACACATCAAAAATACTGTCTACCTTCCTGATAAAGTAATCTTCCTGATAATGCCAAAAATCACTCTGATATAGCCTAAATATGGATAGTCCCTGTCATTCTATCCACAAAGTCCCAAATCTTTCATTGAATATGTAGATATGTTTCTCAGACGTCTCTCACAGAACAATTGGAATACAGTGGTCACTTAGGATCCAATGTCTGGCACCACAGGTCATTCTACATCTTCAAACTTCATAATAGCTTCCACATTCTTATGAATTCCAGTGTAATGGATCTACAAACAACTGTTATTACCATCAGGGTGGCCTCTATTCCTGACCCAATTCTCATTTCCCAAAGCTTCTCCAGTCCCATTCAACTTCTGTTAAATAAATGCCTGATTCTACTGCCAAGAGCACTCAGTAAGTACATATATGTCCATTTAGTACATATTTGTAGCAGAAAGTAGTTCTGGTTCTTTGGCTGCACTCTGTTGATGGTGTCCTTGCAATAGACTATTGTAAGTGACTGTTGCATGAGAGCCATTTCGGAAAAATCAAATCAGCTAATCCAAATCTTAAGTTACATTTTATTTAGAAGGCAAAGATAGTGAGCATATGGTATTTATCTATCAAATGTTATCAATTTTTTAAGTTCTGTATAAAAGAACTATAATAGGGATCATACATTGCAAATGTTCAGGGTATATCCCTAACCTTTGAATATAAAGCATAATCATATAGATGCAAAGAGAATGTTTAGCTAGCAGGCTTTCCTACAGAATGTCCCTCTGTGCTTCAGGCATTTTCCATAAAGGATTAGATGTAATTCTCTCATTATATACATCAATCATATATCTTTGCCTTTCAGTTTTTCTTTATCTCTTTCTTTTTATTCTTTTGTCCTTTTTTGGGTATTGACCCTAGGATAATAAAAAGTTTAATACAACACTCTTATCTTCATCTTTTTCACCCTGACCTTCTTCTTTCATATTGTTTCTAAAAGGTGAAGTCTTTTAGTAATAATCTTCTAATATATATGTTTTTATACACATATGTGTGTATATGCATATATGTATATATGCACACATAATAGGAATGCTAAACATCTCTATACCCCTGAGATTGAGCACCTGATAAATTTTGTATTTGAGTTATTTATCAATCTAACTTAGATTTTAAGGCATTGTAACAGAAATGATCTCTGTGTTAAATACACTATGAAGCATAGTCACTATTCAATAAATTGATGAATACGAGGATCATATTTTAATACATTGTTACCTAGTTGTTGACAGAAGGTCAAAAATAATCAAACTAACCACGAGCATTTATTAAGCACCTACTATGTGACAGGCACTGTTAGGTACTGGGTATACAAACACAGGATTAAGATAATCCCTGCCCTCAAGAAGTTTATATTCAGGTTTGAGTATCCTTAACTCTTTCGGTCTTGTGCTATTTGTGGACCCTTCTCAGAATAATGTTTTGAAATGAAAAACATGCTAAATTTCAGTTAGAGGTTAGTGAAAATCAAGATGTAACTTTTTCCCCATCCTAGTTCATGAATATGAAATCTTCCCATGTCAAAAAATATTTGTGCTAAATTAAGGGAGCAAGGAATATTTTACCCACCAGATCTATGGATAAGGGAAGAATTTATGACCATACAACAGATAGAGAGCATTACAGGATGTTAAATGAATAATTTTTTTTGTTACGTTGAGTTAAAGGTTTTGTACAAACAAAACCAATGCAGTCAAGGTCAGAAAGAAAGCATGAAACAGGGGGAAAATTTTTTTATAACAAGTTTTTCTGACGAAGGCTCATTTCTCAAATATATATAGAACTTAGTCAAATGAATAAGAACATAAGTCATTCCCCAATTAACAAATGGCCAAAGGCTATGAACAGAGAGTTTTCAGAAGAATAAATCAAAGCTATCTATAGTCATATGAAAAAAATGCTCTAAATCACTATTGATTGGAGAAATGTAAATTATAACAACTCTGAGGTACCATCTCAGACCTATCAGATTGACTAACATGACAGAAAAGGAAATGACAAATGTTGGAGGGGATATGGAAAAATTGGGACACTAAAGCACTATTGGTGAAGTTATAAATTCGAACCAAAGGTTGTGATCCAACCATTTTGGAGAGTAATTTGGAGCTATACCCCAAAGGTTATAAAACTGTGCTTACCCTTGGTTCCAGCAATACCAGTACTAGGTCCATATCCCAAAGATATAAAAGAAAAAGGAAAAAAATATATATATATACACACACACACATATATATATATATATATATATATATATATATATATATATATGTCCTTGTTATGATGACAAAGAACTGGAAATTGAGGGCATGCCCATCAACTAAGGAACAGCTGAACAAAGTGTGGTATATGATTGTGATGGAATACTATTATGCTACAAGAAATGATGAGTAGGATGCTTATATGAACTGATGCAAAATGAAGTGAGCAAAACCAGGAGAATAGGAGGTGGAGTCAAGATGGCAGAGTAAAAGCAGAAACTTGGCTGAGCTTCCACCCTGACCACCTCCAATACCTTTAAAATATGACTCTAAACAAATTTTAGAGCCACAGAACCCACAAAATGACAGAGAGAGACAAATCTCCTACTGAAGGAAGCCTGGCAGGATGACAGGATGGGTCTATCACACTGAGCTAGGAGCTGAGCACAGTCCCGCATGAGCCATACAGTCTGAGACCTGGGGCAGCCCCAATCAGTGGCACAGACTGGTCAGAGCAGACTTCAGGAGAGTGAATCACCAACAGCTGTGTCAGTTTCCAGATTTCTCAACCTATAAACTTCAAAGAGAAAGTAAAAGGTCAGTAGGGAACTCTGTTGGAACTGGGTAGAGAAGAGTACAGTCAGCCCCTACCCCTGGGCCAAGAGGTACATGGCAGCACAGTGGCTGCAGCTGCTGCTGTGTGACTGCCTCCAGAACTCCTGCCCTGTAGACCATAGGGGGACCAAGCAACCATTCAGATGGTAATTGCTTTTGATTTGACCTGCTTGCATCTGGATTGCAGTCTTGGGTGGTGGTCCTGGGGTGTGTAGCCAGTGTGCCAGAGCTTGTGGTTGCTGTAGAGAGGGGTGCCCTCCTCAGACTTCTGACAATTGCGAAAACCCCAGTGATTTGAGATACAGCTCTTTCCACTCTGGAAACAGAGTTCTACTGTGGCAAAGAGCTCAAAAGTCAAGTAATTGGCTGGCAAGATGAGCAAGCAGAGGAAGTGCAATCAGACCATAGAATCCTTTTTTGATGACAAAAAGGATCAAAACATGGAACCAGAAGTCAAAACTCCTGCATCAAAAGCTTGCAAGAAAAATATGAATTGGTCACAGGCCATGGAGGAGCTCAAGAAGGATTTTGAAAATCAAGTAAGAGAAGTGGGGGAAAAATTGGGAAGAGAAATGAGAATGATGCAAGAAAATCATGGAAAACAAGTCAACAGCCTGCTAAAAGAGACCCAAAAAATACTGAAGAAAATAACAGCTTAAAACAATAGACTAACTCAAATGGCAAAAGAGGTCCAAAAAGCCAATGAGGAGAAGAACCAGGAGAATATTGTACATAGTAACAACAATATTACATAATGAAGAACTGTGAATGACTTAGCTATTCTTAGCAGTACAATGATCCAAGAGAATTCCAAAGAATTTTTTATTAAAAATACTGTCCATCTCCTGAGAAAGAATGGATAGAGTCTGAATGCAGAGCAAAGCATACTTTCTTACTTTTCTTTTATTCTTGGTTTTTTTGGTTTGTGTTTTCTTTTGTAAGATGACTAATATAGAAATATGTTTGCCATGATTGCACATGTATAATCTATATAAAATTGCTTGTCCTCTCAAGGAGGAGGGAGTGGGAGGGAAGGAGAGATTTTGGACCTCAAAAACATTTTTTAATGAATATTAAAAATTGTTTTTATATATAATTGATAAAAAATAAATTTGAAAAAGAATATCTATTCTAGGAAGATGTGAGAGGTATCAGAATGGTTTCTAGAGAAAAAGATTTATTTAGTCTGGGCAGTAACAGAATTTATGTATGGCGCCTGTAGGATAGTAGATGATCACTCTTTCCAGCAGCCTGATTTGATTATTGTTCCATGAACAAGAAGTGGAAAGGAAGGGAACCCAAGTGGTAGTAGGACAGATGGCAAGATAATGAGGTCATGGTTATTTGAGTGAATTGCCAAAAGGGAGGAAGCATGGTTAATAGTTGTACCTTTCATGGTGACAGAAAACCTGACCCTGTGATGATAAGATGAAAAATAGGTAAGTTTCAGTTTAGGACAGCATTGTAGTGACAAACTCTGGGAAGCCAGAATCTCCATGCCTTGTTAATCATAGAGGGTAAGTTTACAAAGGCTTTTCAAGAAGACTCTAAGGCTTCTTGGCTGCATTGGCAAGCCATGAGAATTGCTTGGATTACATGAAGATATTAAATTAAAAGAGGATAGGCCTTAGACATTTGTGGTGTGTGACGGTGTCATACCAAGCCTACATCATGTTCAAAGAAGTAGTAAACTTTTTAGATGTTTAGTAAGTCTTTAAGTCTGAATATATATAATCCAGAGGTAGGAAAACTCCCATCATGAAAAGGGACACAGAACAAAAGTACTTTAAAACAATTAATCTGGTCTTTGTTAAATGCTAAAAATATAGATTTTAGATCTGGGAAAGCTTTTGTACATGCTTCAATCAGACTATCATAGGATCAGAAATTAAGAATTGAAAGGGACCTTGAGGACCATGCAGTCTGACTTTTTCGATTACAGATGTGGAAGCTGAGACCCACAGAAGAAAAATAACTTGTCCAATGTCGCATAATCAGTCAGTGGTAAAGACAGTATTTGAACTCTAAACTCCAATTCCAGTCTTCTTTGTTCTATATCATACTGCCTCTCACTCATTTTTTTAGGTTTATTGTACTAGTTTTTGTTAATGATTTTACTTTATAATAGTTTTTAAAAGCAAAACTGTGTTTTTGTCCTGTATTACAATGAGTATTACATTTCTAACCAAAAATTGGTTTGAACTCCAATTTGTAAAGATATCAAGTATTTCTAGGTTCATATAGGTATTTTGAAATAAATGCATTTGACTATGGCTCCTATAGAAAGGTCTGAATGCACACACATCATCCTCCCATTACTCAGAAAAGTCCACTGGTTCACTCTTACATTCAAGATCATAGAGTCAGAAGCCCTGAGTTCAAATTCTGCTTCAGATACATGGAATATTTTTCCTTATTGCAATGAATTGTGATTCCTGGATATTGATCAAAATTCAAAATTCCTTTGACATAGCCAACTGGGGTTTTGTTTTACTTGACTATGCTTATTTGTTACAAGAGATATTTGCTTTTAAATTTTAAATGGGGGAGGGGAGGCCCAATTTAGCAGAGATAAAGGAACTGGCAATAAGAATATTAAAAAAAGGAGTACCTTTGTAGTATTTTTTTAAATGCACAGAAGAGAATAGAAGGAGACATAGTCAAGCAGGACAGCTTTGACACTAACATGTTGGATTTGTTATTCTTTAAAAGCGAAAGCTGTATAGAAAAGATTCATGGTTTCATGTGCAATCTGCAATCTTCTCTTCTGTTCTTCAGTGTATATGGGAATGCTCAAATGTGATGATATTTGTCAAGTTCAGAACAAAAAAAATAGAATTAAAAGTTTCTATTCCTGAAAAATATAATTTAATATTCTCTTCAATCTATGATTTCATCAATGAAGGTTCTCTTTCCATGACAAAGCTTGTAATCCATCCATGTTCTCACATCATTTGCAATTGTTGCCCATGTTCTCTCATAAATTCTCCTCAGGAGTTCAGCCAAAGATGACAAAAACCCCTTTTTTGGATTTCTTGATGCTTTAGATTCCATTGGAACATATGACCTGTTCCTTGGTCATCTGTAACTCTATTTCACAGTCAAACCATCTTTTTTTCACTGGTGATATATTCCTCTGATTGTCCAACAACCTTTATACTGTGTCTCCTTGTGTAATTCTTCAATCATAATGCCCTGGAACTTTCTTTTGCCCACTATACATCTCTGAATTGTTCTTTGGGTGATACTCAATTTTAATTCTTCAGAGACTGATAGGTCATGACTGGCAATCATATTGCATTGAGAGAAGAAAATTGGAGTTAAAAACATGAGCTTTTATATAAACAGGCAGTTTTCAGATGAAGAAATCAAAGCTATCTACAGTCATATGAAAAAATGCTCTAAATCATTATTGATTAGAGCAGCGGTTCTCAATCTGTGGGTTATGTTCAATTTGTAACAACGAAAATACATCCTGAATATCAGATATTTACATTACAATTCATAACAGTAGCAAAATTACAGTTATAAAGTAGCAATGAAAATTTTATGGTTGGATTTCACCAAAACATGAGGAACTTATTAAAGGGTTGCGGCATTAGGAAGGCTGAGAACCACTGGATTAGAGAAATGCTAATTAATACAACTCTGAGGTACCACTTCATACTTATCAGATTGGCTAATGTGACAGAAAAGGAAAATGACAAATGTTGGAGGGAATGTGAGAAAATTGGGACATTAAAGCACTGTTGGTGGAGTTCTGAACTGATCCAACCATTCTGGAGAGCAGTTTGGAACTATGCATGCCCAAAGGCATGCCCAAACCATGCATATCCTTGGTTCCAACAATACCACTACTATCTGTATCCCAAATATATTGAAGTAGGGGGGAGGGATATCTACTTTCACAAAAATATTTATAGCAGCTATTTTTGTGGTGCCTAATTAAAATTGAGGGTATGTTCATTAATTGGGGAATGGCTAAAAAAGTTATGGTATATGATTGGAATGGAATATTAATACCCTATAAGAAATGACAAGCAGGAAAATTTCAGAAAACTTGGAAAGACTTATATGAATTGATGCAAAATGAAGTGAGCAGAACCAGGAGAACATTGTACATAGTTAAAGCAATATTGTGAATGATAACTATTCTCAGTAATACAATGACATAAAAGAAATTCCAAAGGACTCATGACAAAAAAATGGTATACCCATCCAGTGAAAGAAGTAATGGAGTCTGAATACAGATTGAAGCATGCTATTTTCACTTTATTTCTCATGTTTTTTTTTGTTTGCATCTTCTTTCATAACATGAATAATATGGAAATGTGTTTTGCATGATTGCACATGTATAACCTATATCAAAGTGCTTATTGTCTAAGAGAGATGGTGGGGATGGAGAAAGGAAGAGAATTTAGAATTCAAAATTTTTAGAACTGAATGCTAAAAATTTTACATGTAATTGCTAAAAACATATAATATTATTTTTTTTTAAACCATGGGCCTTTGCTTCAGAGAGAAGCTTAGTATCACTAAAAGATAGATAAAGTGACCAATAATACTCCCTTTCCTTTCAAATCTGGACCCAGATAATTTTCCATTTGCAGTGTTTGTCCAAGATATAGGTATTGATGAACCATCTTGATTCACCCAAGCACATATCACAATCTGGACAACAGACATTCTTTACCCACTTAATTTTTTTTCCTGTGTAGACAGTTAGAGCTAACTCTTGAATAATTATGGATCTTGTTTACAATGGTGTGCAAATTACTTGGGACAAGCAGTATTTTGATAGGGTTTTATTTTATGACAATAGTTACATGTGTGTGCTCCTACTGACATGAGGATGACTCAGAACATTTTACGTCAGTCAGATGAAACTGGATTAAGCTGATTTCCCCAACTTTTGTTAGCCTCTGTCAAATGAATGCTAGATTTTGTGCACATTTTATTATATTTGTAATTCTGTGGTTTTAAATAATAGATATCACTCCAAGAAAACATGCAAAAATTCTACCTCTTTAAGATCACACTTCAGTGACTGTGAGATATAGTATAAAAACTACTGTGGTGTGGTAAAGACAAGAGCTTCAAGAATCATTCAAGTCCACAATGAAAGAGGAGCGGCCTCACCATGTCACCAAGGAAAATGAAGTTAAATGAAAACAATGTCTACAACTGACAAATTATTGCCATGAAACAGCTTAAACAAGCTTTTTTACATTTCATTTAATTAATACTGATTGCCGGCTTAAGATACTTTGGTCTCTCATAGCAGCTCTGATTTGCATGTGTTTCAAAACTGTAAATTGGGAGCCAAAAAAAAAGGGGCAGTGACAGACATGGGGGTGGAAGGGAAGGGAGGGAGACAGAGAGAGAGAGAGAGAGAGAGAGAGAGAGAGAGAGAGAGAGAGAGAGAGAGAGAGAGAGAGATTGACTTTGTCAGGAATGTTGGGATATTTTTCTAACTAGGGGCTCCAGAGATCAATGAAAGAGAATTTTCTGATATTATCTTCCATATCTTCCTATAGCAAGGCAAAAGCTTTTCCCTCAAAAAAAAAATCTGAATCCAGTTTTCAGGTGAAGAAATTAAAGCAATCTATAGCCACATGAAATAAACTGCTCTAAATTACTTTTGATTAGAGAAATGCAATTCAAAACAATTCTGAGGTACCACCTCACACCTATCAGATTAGTTAACATGAAAAACAGGAAAATGATAAATGCTGGAGATGTGGGAAAATTGAAACATTAATGCATTCTTGGTAGAGTTGTGAACTGATCAAACCATTCTGGAGAGCAATTTGGAGCTATGTCCAAAGGACTATAAAAATATGTATATACTTTGACTCAGCAATATTAGTTCTTGGACTATATCCCACAGAGATCATACAAATGGGGAAAGGACCCACATGTACAAAAACACATAGCAACTCTTTTTGTGGTAGCAAAGAATTGTAAATTGAGGGGATGTCCATCAGTTGGGGAATGGCTGAACAAGTTATGAATGTGATGGAATATTATTGTGCTATAAGAAATGATGAGCAGGAAGATTTCCAAAAAACCTGGAAAGACTTACATGAACTGATGCTGAGTGAAGTGAGCAGAACCAGGAGAACATTGCACACAGTAACAACTGAGTTGTGTGATGACTAACTTTGATGGCCTTATTTCTTAGAAATACAAGGATATAAGAAAACTCCAAAAGACTCATGATGGAAAATGCTGTCCATATCCAGGAAAAGATCTATGGAGCCTGAATGCAGATTAAAACATATTATTTGCTGTCTCTCTCTCTTTTTTTTTTTTTTTGCTTCTTTGCTCTCATGGTTTCTCCCATTTATTCTAATTCTTCTTTATAACATGACTAATGTGAAAATAAGTTTAATATGAATGTACATGTAGACCCTATATCACATTACATACTCTCTTGGGGTGGGAGAAGAGGAGAGATGGGGAGAAAATTTGGAACTCAAAATCTTATGGAAATGAATGTTGAAAACTAAAAATAAATTAATTAATTAAAAGAAGAAGACAAAAAGCCTGAATCATGAATAAGTAGATTTAATGGAAAGAGGCTTGGGAAACAAAACGGGATGATTTTCCTCATAAGCAATTTTACTTTCCTATTATTCTTTCCTGAATATAAAAGGTGAAAATCTGCTCCCAAGTGTGAGGTGAAGTGAAAGAAAAGTTATATCCAATGGGTACAGCTTAAGGGAGGAACTTGGTCATCCCACACAAAAGGTCAAGGACATCCTACGGAGAGGAACTAGTTTTTCTACTAAGGCAAGCAACTATAACCCTGCACAGTTCTGCACCTAGAATGTTCTTCCTCACTTCTGTCTCTTAGGAATCCTCAATTTTCTTCAAGGCTCAGATTAAGTACAATCTCCTTCACAAAGGACTTTCCTGATTCTTCCAGTTGTTAGTGCCACCTCCAATAGATTTTATTTCATATATATTCTAGATTTACTTCTTGTGAACACAAATTCTCTCATTAAGCTTCTTGAGGATATGAACTGTCACACTTAAAAAAAATTGTATCCTCATCCCCTATTAAAATATCTGGAACATAGTAAGCTCTTAATAAGTGCTTACTAATTGATTCATCCTTCTTTGTAAGGTATTATATATGAATTTGTATTCTAAACAATATTGCCTTTAGTTGACATAATTTTTCAGTTGGCAAGGGGACCAGATGTTTGCTGATTCTTATATTCTTTTTTATTCTCTATTGTGGTTATCCCTTCTTCAGTTAAACTTCCATAGGGAATGGTTTTCATCTGTCCCAAAGTCTGTTCCTCTAACCATTTCCGATTTTGTGGTCTTCACAGTTGATTTGAGTAAGTTGTTAGGTTTGCTTTAATTGTTGCTTTATTTGGAAACCTTATCTTCTCATTTTCATTCTTTTAATTTGGTGTTTTGAACTTTGCTCTAACAAGTTGATGATCTGAGAATATATAGACAGATGATTTGGAAATGATTTGCCATATCAGCAACTAGTTGATTTCTGTCTGATAAAATAACTGACTTAATTCTTCATTATGATTTTTGCTTACTATGTGTAACACCTTCTGATTTTCTTAGTGAATCTAAGAAAATCACTTTGTAGTCTACCAGCCTTTGTTCTTTTTTTTTTCAGTTTTTAATCGTGAACCATACTTTCTAACATATTTTTAAATAATATGCCCTGTTTGGCATTGAAGTCACTGGATAGTACAACATATGTTAGTTTCAATTGGAGGCTTTTATCAAGTTCTTTGTAGAATTTCTATACTTCTTCAACCTGGACAACTTAAGTTTTCTTAATCCCCATAGCAGTTTTTTTCACCTTTGAGCATTTACATATCATGAACACTGCAATACAAGAGAACTAAATATCTGGCAAAATTATATTTCTCTTTCTCTTTGGAGATATGATGAAATCAATTCCATCACTTTCTTTATTGCCCTAATAAGTGCTTGATGAATTAAATTGCACTGTCTCTCCAGTAAGTCTTTCTATTTAGTTGCAACTTCCCTTAGTCTTCCAGTTTAATTTGCAGCAAGAATGTTTATATTGAAATAATTCAGTTACTTCCATAGTCAGAAAATTAATCAGTATTGGTGATGAATCTCTCCTCTCTTAAGAGTTGGATAGATAAATGAGATTACGAGCATCAAAGCCAGTTCTGGGGAGTACAGGTGATGTGGTTAGGGTTAGAGTTGCTCTGGAGACCCCAAAATACCAACATGCTGGGTCCTGCTGAATAAATTTGACTCAAGTCTTCTCTCAGCCAGAGAAAAGTTTATTAATAGTTCATTAAAAGTTCACCATATATATGGGGGTAGACTCTTAAGGAGCCTAGGTATCTGTGATGTTTGCATTGGGCAAGGTCATTCACTGCATCCTATATCATCAAAGGTCATCTTGATTTTTGTCTTGCCACTGGACTTTGATAACTCCGGAAGAGAGAGTGAAGCTGATGACTTTTCAAAACTTCCTCACTTAAAGCCAAATTCATGGGCAAGTCAATACATCACCCATCAAATTGTGATGTCATTGGTGCTCATCAAAAATGAAGAGCAACAATTTATTAAGGCATTGTACTATTACTAAGGCATGGTACTAAGTTCCAGGAATACAAAGAGAGGCAAAAGACAGGACTGCCCTTAAGGAGCTTATAATATGATGAGGGTGACAACTTGCAAACAAATATATACAAAGTAAGCCATATACAGGACAAGTAGGAAATAAAACAGAGGGGAGGAACTAGAATTACAGTGGGTTTGGGAAGGTTTCTAGGCAAAGATAGGATTTTAATTGGGACTTAAAAGTGAAGATCAGTAGTTGGGGTGGAGGAGGGAAACATTCCAGGCATGGAGGACAGCTGAAAACAATGCCTGGAACTGAGAGATGGAGGATTTTATTTTGGGGACAGCCAGGAAGCCAGTGTCATTGTGAAGAAGCTACCCGCAAAGAGGGTTAGGGTTGCCTGAGACCCCAAAATACCAATATGCCAGGTCCTGCTGAAAGAATTCATTCATTCATTTACTTATTTATTTTTGAGTTTGACATATTTTATTTTATTTTTTTAAATTATTTTATTTATTTGATGTTTACATCATTCATTTCCATGAGATTTTGAATTACAAATTTTCTCCCCATCTTTCCCCTACTCAACACCTCAAAATAGCCATCCCACTGTATAACCCCTCCCCCAATCTGCTCTCTCCTATGTCCTCCC
>CM053582.1:312697309-312810497 GCA_028627135.1 Pseudochirops cupreus
ATCACGCAAACAATTAGATATATAGTTTTATTTTTGTGCCATATGAGTAGAAATGTCAATTTGTCTATATGCCTTATTATTCTTTAAAAATGTGGGGTCGTTTACTTGAACAATTGGAAATTATAACTGTACTAACACCTAGGGGGAAAAACACAAATTTTGACTTTGTGAATATTTTTGATGTAATAGTTAATCACTTTGAATGCAACAATAGAAGCAGTTTCTCCTGAACAATCAGATTTAAACAATTAAAAATGCATAAAGCTCATTAATTTTATTTTATGAAAATTGGCTCACTTTTTAAAAACGACTGTCTTCTAACAGCCAGGAAATAGAAGTTACATATTTTTATGAAACCATTTTGTTAGCAATCTAAAGCATCCTCTTAAGGCCAATAGTATTTTAAAAATGCTAATTGAAGCCAACATCAATACTGTGTGCCTTTGAATGTTTTGTTTAAAATTTCTGAGTAAAAGGTGCATTCCTAATTATTCAAATTACAATGTGCCAGAAGACACATTTGACGGGTAATATATTTTTAAGACAATTTTTCATAGAAGCTTATCCCAAGACAACATGATGTGAATCTACTTTTTTCCCCTGATTATCCCTTCAGAATTAAATGTTTTCAGCAGTGGTTCCAATCATTAGGTAAAATATTAGGGCTACTTTAAAGCATTAATATTAATGATGTTCTAAGTATCTATAGAAACGCTAGTGAATTTTGAACTAAATCATCCAAATCCATTGTTTACTTCCAAATGTTTTAAAAGCCTGTTATTCATTGAACAACCATACCATGGTTGTATAAAAATATGAACTTCTGATGCATAGCATCTGGTGTGGGATACCTAATTGCTTGTGTTTGTACTTATATTTTTATTCCACATTTTTATTCTAGATGATTATTAGTAAATTCTGAGGTTATAGAAGTACTGACCCAGTCTAACATGTACAGAGCTTGGCCTCTGAGTTAATTAAATATGGGTTAATAACATATTATAAGGAAATCATTGTCCTTATTACAGTTATTAGGTAGTTAGACAAATTATAGCTTCAAAGGAATGCAGAGCATGGAAAACTCAAGATTAAATTATGCATTTGAACCTTAGGCCAGCTTTTACTGTTGAGACAGTTTGCTGCTAAGAGAGAAATTGTGTGTCATTGAAATTAAATGCTTTTCTGGGGATGGAAGGTTCCAGTTTTTAATGAAATTACTGTGTGTGGTGTAGTGAAATGATTAAAATCTGTATTCCGGGAATGTGGCAGGGAAAAAAATCGATACGTGCTAGCACAGCTTTGCTACTCAATGTGAATTCTGGCAATGAAATAATCTAGTACAAAAATAATAATTAAAAACATATCAGCACATTAATTTATTTAGCATCAGTCTCCTGAGACATCATCTTCACTAATTTTTAGCATACATTTAACTGTGTAATGAGGAGCTTTCTTTTCAGATATCCCTATTAGACAGGCAGTATCTCTGCCCTTCCCCCAGCGTCCCTGCATTGCAATCATTGTACTTGCACTTATTATGTTACAAATGACCGAGGTAAGGCTGACATTCTCATTGCATGCAAAAAGACCTAGTCTGCCAAGCTTTTTTTTTTTTCTAATGAAGCAGCTTTGTGAAATCTCCCCATGTGTTAATACTAATGAAGATCCTCCAGTACAATTAAAATCACAGCCAGTGGCTGGAGAGGAAACAGAAAACAATAACATCTTTTTAAGGTATACATCTATCCAAACATGTGCAAAGAAATATACAGTTATTTTTCAGAAATAGCATAAAGCTTCCTGGATTTCAAAGTTTTCATTTATGAACATTTAAGTTACTCAATTCTGAGTAAAAAGTCGAACAAGTTAAATCTTGAGATTTTAGGGTGTTGTGTAAGAAACACCTTAATGAAGTGGTTAGGTTTTGGTTTTGGTTTTTTTACATTTTCTTCATGAATGCCTTGGCAGCTACTTAATTTAACTTTATTTATTTGCTTAGTTTATTGGAAATCGTTCTTTCGTGTGCCTAGCGTACTTTAACCCTGGCCTAACATGCCTTTTTTTTTTTTTGAGGGAGGGGATTGAGGTTAGGGATCGATAAGGGGGATAGAGGAGAAAAAGTGCTAAAGGGGAATAATAGAAAGAAAGGTGTAAGACTACAGGGGAAAAGTGAGGGGGTGGTTGGGGAGGGTGAGAGAGGGAGGGGTGTAGAGCGAGGGAGAAAGACACCACGTGTGTAGTTTAAAGGGTTGGAGTAAGGAGATGCCGGTCTTTTTGCTCTTCCTTGATGAAATAACACGTATTTTATTGCTGTAGCTAGCTAACCAGTTTTGTCAGGGAAAAAGGTTAGCATTTTACAACCTTTATGTGAAGCTAGGGGGAAAAAGCTAACTATCCGGTATCAAAATGATTTATTTTAGGACGTCAAAGTTAAAATAATTTACTACCTACGGAGTATCCAAGGACTGCTTTCATATCAGTGTTTTAATACTAGCCAGTACAAATACATTGCAATCAGTATTACCTGCCCCGAAAGGGCGGTAGCGGTTTATCTCCTGAGCATCTTGCTTTTTGACGTTTTTTCTCTTACTCTTAGCCCGAATTCTCAACATTCACTTGCTTTAATCTCCAGTCGGGCTCTAAATTGCCTTGAAAAATAATTCAGGAACGATGATTAACCACTATGTTCTCCACTCACTAGCACAGCCCGTTTACAAAATTCACTTGGTCTTGTTTTATTTTTCACCCTCTCTCTTTTAAAAACAAAACTTTTCTAACTTTTCCCAAATCCAAGGATGGTGCAAACTGAAAAGATACAGTGAACTTGGGAGCAAGAATGTACCTCCCTCCCATTGCTTCTTTAAGAGCTCTGATAGGTCATTTATTATTGGAACTGAAATGATATAAACAATTCCCTCTCTTCTGTCTCTCTTTTCCCCTTGTTAACAGCAACTTTCATTGTTAGAGAGAGAGAGAGAGAGAGAGAGAGAGAGAGAGAGAGCAAGAGAGAGCGAGGAGAGAGAGAAGCCTTGCTGGTTGACGTCACTTTTGGTTCATGAAGCCTTCGCCTAGAAGTGAAGCCGCTGAACAAACCTTGAGAAGAATCATCTCCTACTTCAATCTGCTGCTGGGGAGGAACTAACCGGAGAGAAGGAAGACGGAGAAGGAGGGAGGGGGGAGAAAAGGCTTTCATTATCGCAACTCTCACCTCCATTCCAACTCTTTGTACTTTCTTTCCCTTCATAAATATCAGCTAGAGTAATAAGGAAAGGGGTGGAGGTTACCAAAAACAAAACAAAACAAAAAATCGTAACCTTCAGGACCATAGTGGTAGGGAAGGGGGAAAAATAACCCAAACCGATCCATCCACAGCGACTCCCACCCAGTTCGAAACTCAAGGTGAGTTAAAAGCCTCTGGTGTAGGGAAGCCGGGGTGGCAAGCGCGGGGGCCTGGAAGGGAGGGGGGGTGGTGGTGGTGGTGGTGGTGGCAAGGCTGGTGATTCCCCACGTCTGTAACGTCGGTCGCCGCAGAGAAAGAGAAACTATTCTAGTGCGAATGGGGAAGACTCCGGAGTGGCCCGTCTTGGCCGGCGCTGGTTGCCGCTGCTGCTGCTGCTTTTGCTTCTGCTGTTTACCCTCGGCTGCTCGGCGTTAGCTCTTTGTTGTGCTGCTGGTTAGTGGGGTTGGAGGGTGGTTTGGAGGGGTCCCGCTTGGAGTTTAGGGAAGGTGTAGAATGGGCTACAGATCCTGGCGTTCGGAGGGATGGGGGAGGGGGGGAGCGCGGGTCCCAGGCGATTTTAAACTTTATTCCTAGCGGCAAGCGATGGAGGTTTGGGGGGAGAGGGTAGGGAGGTTCCTGTCTTAGGAAGGCCGGTCCCGGCTGCTGCGGAAGACGCCAGCGGGTTCGGGAGTCTCCCGGCCGACCAGGGCTACTACGTCTCCTTTGTGCCGGCCGCTGCCCTAGCTTCCCCCGGGCGCCTCTTCCTTGGGTTCCCGTGGGCTTGCTTGCATTCGGGCCGCACCAACAGTTTGGCTCATCTTGGAAAACAACCCGCCGTGGTTGTGCAGCTTCTGCCGCCGTCGGCCCCACTCGGTGGGGGCAGTTTCTATATACCCTCTTCCTTTCCTCCCCGGAGCCCTGTGCACCTCCCCGCTGCCCCCAGCCCCCCTCCCATCCTGGATTGCTTTGCTGCTCCAGCCTGCTCCCCCCACCCCTCCAGCCCCACCTCCCGCGATGGGCCTCTCCAGCCCTGTGCCAGCTATTCTCCCTCTCTCCTGGGGTAGCTGGGGCTGTGGTTTACAGCTGGTGCTGCGGGGTCGGGGGCCAGGTGGGACGGGGCTCCCGGGGTTTGGGGGGGGGGGGCGGTCTGTGTCTGGATGCGGAAGGTTAGAGGAGCTTTGCCTTCCTTCCCTACGGTGATGTCTGGGTGTGCGTCTCTAATCTCCCAGCATTTCCTGGCTGGCCACGACCACAAGCTCTCAACTCTTTCCCCAGCTTCCCCCTTCCTTAACCGCTCCCCCCGCCCCGCTCCCCACATCTCAGAAATATTTTCGTATGGAGAGACGCGGGAGTTACAGTCACCCTAGATTTGGGCGTCGGAAAGGAGGTGTTTGTAGGGGGCAGAGAGCCGGCCCCGCTGTTGGGGATTTTTCTTCATTTCTTTTCTTCCTCTTTCTCTCTCTCTCTCTCTCTCTCTCTCTCTCTCTCTCTCTCTCTCTCTCTCTCTCTCTCTCCCCCCCCCTCTGTATTTATCTTTTGTGTGTTGCTTCCTTATAAAGAGAGAAGCAGCTGCAGCCCTTGGCCGAGTTGTTGAAATTTATCCCTTTGTGTATATTACAATATCCTCCATTTTTTTCTGCCCTCTAAACAACAAGCCTTTCGCCATCTTGGGCAATTTTTATTCCCAAGTCTCTCCTTTTATTTTGGAGGAGGGGGAAGGACGTTTGGAAAGGAACAAAGTGTGTCTGGATGAGGCTCAAAGTTTAGGAAATGTTACGGTAACAAGTGACGTCATGTAAAGTTTAAGGGAATTTTTTTTCTAGAGTGGTTCCCCCCTTTAAAACCTGACCCCCTCCCCCTTTAAAGAGTTGTGCAACTTCTAGGATAAAGTTAGGATGATCATTTTTTAAAAATACCTGTCATCCCATCTTCCGTCCAACTTCCTCTTCAAAAAAAAGGAAAAAAAAAACAAAAGAAAAAGCCATACTCAACCCCTCAATCCCAAAACTGTAAATTGCTTTTATGTTTTGGTAACAGGTGGAGAAGTAATATAGTATTTTGTGGTTTTTTTTCTGTAGTTTAGTATTTTTTAGTACAGCATATCTTTTCCTACTTTCTGAATAATTGTTATTCTTTGAAGCAAACTAAAAACAGCTATACTGGTTCACTGACAAGAGTCAAATATACAAATCTTTTATTTTCAGTCTCATTTTTCTTGTAACATTTTAGCCAATATACATTAAATAAATGTTTATTTTCGTTCGCTTTAATTTTGTAATGATTTAGTGATTCTATTTTAGAAGTTTATAAAAAGTAACAGGAGATAATGGGTAATATTTGTTTTAGTTCTAGATACTAAGTTCTGTGGTTTGCAGAATGCTGATAGTGTTCATTCAAAAGGTAAAATTGATTTTTAAAGATTCCCTATCACCTCTGGCTATAAGGTCTATGTCAGCCATTGTGAAAAGGGAAACAACAAAAGGTCCTGCTCTTTGAAAATTTACTTCTCTTCAATAGATACTTTTTCATCTCATAAAAGTTCTTCTAGGTCACATGACAAAACTTAATGAAACACTGAGTACTTCATAAATAATAGGTAGTGTAAATAGAATTAAAAAAATAGAATTCTCTCTCCTTTAGTCATTTTGCCTTGCTAGGTTTTGCAGTCAGCATATTTACATCTCCTCTAACAAGGACGTGAAACTGTCTGTATTTAATTTGCATTCTCTTTGTCTTCAGGGTTGGGGAAAACATTGACTACAATTAAGTCATAGAAGCTAATAAGAACAATTCTAAGTGCATTAAAAAGGTTTTTTCAACACACACAAAAACATATGATGTATGTGTTATATTTTTATGTTTATGTAGGCAGCTTACTTTTGGGTTAACACAATTCAGCTATTTACCTTGGAATTTGCTTTATTTAAAATACTTTAGAAAGCTTTTTCGGAATTGAATGTCTGCCAGTTATGTGAATCTTAGGTAGATGAAAATGTTTAAATAGTTAAAAACACATAGAACAGATGGTTCTAAATTATACATGCAACAAAGGACTAGAAGATTTGGCAGATTATAAATGGTGAGCAACAGAGGATAAGCAGTTTAAGAAAATGGTAGTTAAGTATATTTGATGTCTCACACCTATTGTAAACACTGGGAATATTATTGTCACAGTGCTGCATAATCAATAATTCAGACATTAAGAGAGTTCTGTGTTGCAGAAATGAGAAGTGATGTTTTACAAGAAATGCGTTCAGTTTTAAAATGTTCTAAAGTGAATTTGACAAATAATCTCCTTTTGTGTGTGTGCATTGGAAGTAAGGCAGTATTAACCTCACACAAAAATATAAAGGTATTTCTGAAAATTTTTTTACCCGCATGTTGAATTCACATAAAGGCTAGGAAAAGTAGATGTAGGCATTTTCTTTTGAGGCTCAAACACAAATATTATTTTGCCATTTGAGAAACAAAATCTTTAAAGTTCATGTTTTTAAGTCAAATGCCCAGATCTATCCTCTATAAAACTCTACTATGTTAATTTAAATTGTTTTAGAGTCTAATCCCAATTTCTCCTTTCCTTGGCCATTGCATTTCCCCACCAGTATCATCTTTAAAGGGTTGTTTTATGTTTCAGAGGAACATTTTAACATAATGTTTCATTGGTTTAATAAGCTCCATTTATAATATTTTACAACAATTTTACTAAATAGGTATTGCATAAAGTCACCTTAAAGTATTTTTGATAATTTTGGTATATTTTTGTGGGTGGATGGGAAGGATTTTGGAAAGGAGAAACTGAGTAGTGGAACATTGCTTTATCAGAGGAATCACTGGTTGAATATTTCTTTGTGTTTGGCTTTCTTAAAAAATGTATAAGGTAAAGTGTTCCACAGTTTAGAATTTTGTTTTTAGTTTTATAAGACATTTATTTAAAATGCACATAAGATTGTAATGGAAACCTTGGAATTTTAATTCTATTGCCCTTTCTCCCATTTCTTTGTTTGCATGTTTATTATAGAACTGCAGTGTAAAGGAGCAGATGTTTTGCCAAACATCCTGATGTGTTGCTTTTTCTTATGGGAGTGCGTAACTGTTCCTTCTGATGCATCAACTTGACAGCTGGTTGATTTCATGGAGCTGCTAAGAAGCCATTAGTGGTGTCATTGAATTGAAACAGAACAGTCACTCCCAGTTTGAACTGCAATTGTTAATGTCTTTGTTGCTACTTTTGTGTTCCTACACAAGATGTAGAATATCACAGTTGCAGGAAAGTTCATGCTTTCTGTCTGATCCCCTTGAATTAGTGAAAGACGCTGTAGGACTTGATTGCTTTTAGGTTTATAGTTTTCTTGTAGTAAGGGTTTTGGGACTATAGATTCTTGGTTGTTGACCTAGACATGCCAAAAGGAGAAATACCATGAAGTACAAAAAAAGCTGATATGGTAACTTTGCCCCCCAAATAAAATTCCGTCATAAAGATTGAATGATTCCCACCACACTTGGTTGCTTGAAGGACAATACACCTAGTTGTATATTTTTAAAAGATTATATATATAGAATTACATATATATATATATACATATATATATAAAAGATAATGTATAAAAATTTGTAAATAAGAGATTAAAAAATAAAAACAAGCATTTTTTTAAATTTGAGGCTCAGAATAATATTCTTTTCCACTTAGTGCATGTTTTATTGTTTTAATTAATCTTTTATAGAAGTCTTTTTTGTGCAGGGTAATCTTAGTTTTAAAAAAAGTTATTTATTGATTATAGACATTGCAATTGTACTTTTTATCTTACTATTGATTTGTGTTGATAGTTTTAATATTAAACTCTTATCATATAATGTTAGCCGAGGTAGTATGTTGTTGCTTATTTGCCTACCACATGATGGAAGTGTTTAGGCCTTCTTTTGGGAGTGGGTAAAAACTGATAAGTTCAATACAGGCTGAACTAAAAAAATTAAACAATTTAAAAATGATATTTGATGGTTAAAGTGAGTTGACCAAAAAGTTCATTAGAAACATCATGTGATGTAACTTATAAGGTAGAGGACCTTCTCTAGTCTCATTTGTGTTAGATCTATCAAAATAATTGTTGGCATGTAAATAAAAAAGACCTTACATAATTGATAAAATCATGGGACAATATGGATTCTTTCACAGTAATAGTAAATAAATCGACAGTGTTGTTCCCATAAAGAGTTGTGGCAAACTTTAACAAGTTCTAGTTGTTATACTTTTGTATAACTTCAAAATTGTATTTTTCTTATCTCATTTCCTTAGAGAAACTTTAGAGGAAAGTACTTATGTCCTTTATAATTGAAATAAAGTTTCTCTCTAATAAATAGCTATACAATTTCTTTAAATAGCGAACTAACTACCTTAACATATTTTAAATATGATTTTAAAATTGCCTATAGCTTTTCAATTGCTTAAAATTTGTTCATTAACCATGACACAAATAAATCAAATTTTGGTTGACTTATTTTTTTTTAAATGCACTAGGAGAACTTCCTTTTTAAAGGACTCATCTTCAGTCTTTTTGTAGAGAGAATAATCTTTTTATTATGTACTTGCCAAATTAAAATTATACCTTAATTTATTACTAATTTATTAGTTTAGTAAGTTTACATTTTTGTGTGTTGGTTTTCTTATGGCAAGTTATCTTCAGAAAAGAAATGCCCAATGAGAACATTAAACTTTCATTTATAAAGTTTCTCTATTAGTCTGTAAACTTTGAAAGTGTATATAATGGCAGAGTCATAAACCTTGTTAATAAGCATGGTTTCATTAGTATTCTTTTTACAATAAATGAAAGATTGGTAGTATCTTTTATACAGCTCATTAAGAGCTGATTTTATTTTCACATAGAATTTAGGATCTATTTCAGTATTTACCACTGCAGAAATTGTAGTGCTCTGGTAAAGTTTAGGATGTAGACTTTAGATAATTCTGATGTTGGTAAATTGAACATTGTGTGTAATTTTGAAAGTAATACAAAATGACTATTAATTTAGTAATGTTAGGAAATAAGCTGGAAAATAAATTTCATTCTAATTTTGATACAGTAATGGAACAAAAGGAAGCAGAGTGTGCTTTTAAATTTCAGGCCTTTTAATCTGTCACATTTGGTAGGAATCTAAGTGGAAAATATGGTCCTTATCCTTATGATTCAAAATAAGTTTTGGATATGACAATTTTCATTTTTAAAACATCTTAACTTTTAAATTTTAAAATAGTTCTTTTATTTACATGTAGTATTTTATTATGTATTTTTTGTTTTCAAATACATTTTTTAACAAATTTCACATGTTTTATAAAATAACATTTAAGTTACCGTAGGCATGGTTTTGAAAGTAATTTTACAGAAAGGAATTTTCACTTCTTATAAAAGAGGAATCAGGTTTGAAAATAATAATTGCATTCATACATCAGATATGTAGAGACATAATTGTGTGTTTTACCCTGTTTTCTGTTCTTACACTTTTCCACAAGCATGCACTCATTAATCAAAGACGCTGCACTCCTGCTGAGGGCAGAGAGGTTCATCAAATTGGCAGCCAGTTTGGTGTAAAGAACGGTGTACTGAAGCTCTTAACGGGCTGGGACATAAATAAATCTAAGGTCTTTGTATGCAAACCCTGGAGGTTAATACTGTATAATTCAATGTCCTGTCTTTGTTTTTATGATTGATGTTTTTAAATGTTTGAAGCTTGATGCAAGTCTTCTAGTAGTAGGTCAGGGCTAACAATCTGATTGGCTGAAGCAAAAAAAAGAATTAGGTTGGCAGAGAGGGACTTTGAGTACACTGCAGAGATTTTGATTTTTTTTTCTAGGAGATCATTGTCATATTGCCTGAGCTGTTATAGGAATGTTCCAGTGATTGACATCCCCTGCTGTGATAATGGACCTAGTGCATGAAATGCCAATAGTTTGGTCCTATTTGTTCAGAAGCTTACTGCTATTTGTATCCTTAACAGAGCTAACATGTAGAACAAGCAAAACTACTGGGATTTCTCTGTAGAAATAGTGCTGGGATTTGGCTTTAACATGAATTGGTTGCATATTCATAATTTAAGAACAGCTGGTTACAGCAAGCACATAGTCATTTGCAAGCTATTATAAACCATTCCACTCACACATGGAGCCTGTGCTTGGTGGTTGTTTCTTCTTTTTTTTTTTATTGATCTACCTGCATTTAAAATCTGGTCACTGCTGCCACAGAAGCCTTTCCTTTTAGCTGCACTTGCAACATAGAATGGCTTAAATTTTAAATATTTAATTTTAACTAAATACTAAATATAATGATTGAACAAGGCCTTTGAACAAATGTAAGAGATCAGCAATGATACCCACACCTAAAATTTCATATTCCAATGAAAATGATATATCATTATAAAATTCTGAAATTATGTGATATTTTGGTATTTTCCTAGTTTTATCCATAGGTAAGTAGTTGAGCAATGTTGGTTGTTAAGGATTTTTATACTTTACTATCCATTGACAATTTTAAGCAGCAGCCAAAACAAAAAAAAAAAATTTATTCATTACCCTAAAAAATAAAGTCATGTAATAGATAGTAGAATACCAGTACTTATTATGTATAGATCACTGGTAATATATTTTATAATAGGTCTTGTCAAAGGAAAATTGACAGTAGACAGTAGATGTATTTTAAAATAATCAACCTGTGGCTATAGAACTGCTCGTGACTGTTGTGCAGTTAGTTTTATGGGAATCCTTCACATTTTGCCAGGTTTGGGGCAGAGTCCCTGCAGTATTAAACACAGACACATTTTTAGCGGTGCTTGAATGGAGAGTGCCAAGCTAGTTCATCCATAATGTTGGATTTTCTACATAGAAGTGGAGAAAGAACCAGTGAAAGATGTTTCCTTGTATCTCAAAGCTTCGGATGCAGAGAGTGGAAGAAGAAAGTGCTAAATGTCATTTTAGAAATGCTTGATGTAATCACAGGGTGATATGCTTTGATTTGTGTAGGCTAAAATAGGTGGCTACCTCGTGATAATAAATTATTACATACAACTTCACAGAGGTGCCTTTACAATATCATATGTGTGTGTATTTGCTTCTAACCACACTGGATGATGAAGTGCCTTTCAGTACTTCAAGGTTGAGTATGAGTGGTTAGAGTGCATTTTATTCTTTCTTAGCTTCACAAATAGCTGGATGTGTTGGTAATATCACATAATATATGGCTGAAATTAATCTAGCTGATGGGTTACTTTTTTGTCTAAATAATAAATTTAGAGGTTATTAAAGGACAAAATCTCTGTTTCAGCTTTGTTTTGCAAAAGATCATAACTTTACATGTATATTTACTTCTTGATTATTAAAGGCTCTTATTTAGTTTGTGAATCTGTGCATGCCCTCTGTGTCTTTTGGTGGGTTTTCTTTTGGTTGTTTTACAGTCTTTTAGCATTCCTACCAAAGATAGTTTGGGAAATAAAGGGAGGTGAAATCCAAATGACTGGCTTTAATCCTTGTTGGGCAGGTATGGTGAAATATCTTGTTGACACATCTAAGGGAGAGAAGTTTGAAATTTTTGCTGATGTGAGATGTTTGGATTATGTGTGGATTTCAGTTCATTCTTTTTATTACTATAGAGAATAAAAAATTGGCTATACTGTGAGATGATGTAATTGACACTTGTCTGTGTTTTATGTGGTTGTTTAAAAGGATAACATTTGGAACTAGTAGAAAAGTAGGATCTATGTGTTTATTTGAAAATTTTACATGCTGAAAATCCTGAATGAGGGGAATGTAAGAAATGCAACCATTAGGCCTTCAGATGTGAAATATTGTTATTATTGATAGATTGATAGAACCTTAGAGGTCGTCTTAGGCCAACTTAGTCTGTTTTTACAGATGAGATAAGCAAGGCCCAGATGGGTCAATTTTGCAAGGTTACACAGGTAGGAAGAAGCAGGGATTCAAACCTAAGTCCTCTAATTAAAAATCCAATGTTCCTTCTACCGCACCATACTACCAGACAAACAAATTGAGGCTGTAACCAGGTACCATTCAGAGTTACTTGTAACTCTTCTGAAGTCCGTTCTCTCTCTCCCATTTCACAGGGTAACAAGTTATCAAGTTATTTTCTAAGCTTTACTCAACATTGACTACTTGGCTGCCTCTGGAAAGTAGAAGAATGATCAATTTCAAGCCTACCACTATATATATGTTTATGGGAGTCAGGTTGAAATGGATTACCTACCGCTTCTCATCAGTGGCATTCAGGTCACCAGTTTTAAGTGAGAGTACCCATTCCTCCTTTGCCCTTAGTTCTTCCTCTTAAGATCACCCCTAAAAACAGTTTATGATAGAATAGGGAACCTCTGAGTCCTATTTTTTTGTGTGTGGGGGGAAAAATGGCTTCTGATTTGAGAGTTATTACTGGTTTCCATTTATCTCCCTCTCCCTTTGGATATATGTGAAGAGTCAGCCCGCCAAATGGACTGCAAAAAGAAGCAACAAATGGCAGTCTTTACTATCGAAAATGACAATACTGCTTCATGGTGAATTGCCAAATAGTAATCCTCCCCCGCAAAAAAGCAAAGGTTTTAAACAAATTAAAAATTAAATTTAAAAAATATTGAATGCCATCTCTGAAGAGAGCAAGCCTTTTGGTATGGAGATAAGAACTCTGGATTTTTCTATTTAATCTTCTGCAATAAAGTGATAAATATTTGCCTGCAAAGCACTTTAAATTTCTTAAAAACACTTAAAAAATGTAAAGCAAGATAGGAGTTATGACCAATTTTAAGTCACATAAAAGAGAAATGGTGGATGTAGAAGGTTGTAAAAATATCTACATTTGTAATTGTCATATTTACTTATCTAATATTCATAATAGGAGTTGATATTTTATATTTTGGAGACTCCCTAGGCAGTGCAGCAAGTAGTATGCTGAATCTGGAGTCAAGAAGACCTGAGTCCAAATGTGACCTTAGAAACTAGCTTTGTGATCCTGGACAAATCATTTAACCTCTGTCTGCCTCAATTTCCTCATCTGTAAAATGGGAATGATAATAGCGCAGGCTATTGTGAGGATAAAATGAGATATGCAAGATACTTTGCAAGTCTTAAAGTACTATGTAAATGCTAGCAATTATTATTATTGCAGTTCTAGAATAACCTTATCAAGTAGACGCTATAGATATCGTATAGGTGTTTTAGAGAAGAGCAGAGAAATTAAGTGACTTGCCCGTGATCATAAAGCTGAACAAGTATTGGAGGCAGCATTCAAACACAGATCCCTCATTTCATGTGCAATATTCTATCCACTTTGCCATGGGTCCATAATAGCATGGTTGTGTACTTTCATGGGAAAGAGGATTATTATAGCAAATAGATGTAACAGTAAAACCCCACTTGGGTATGTGAAAGAAATACTGAGAAACCTTCAAGGCAAAGGATTATAGTAGCAAATAAGTATCTCTTTTCCCCTTCTGGGTAGTTAGCATTAGCACTGAGCAGAAATTGTAGCTGATACTTCATCAGTCAGTAGTATGCTAGAGTCCAACCTGTTTTGCCTTATTTTGTAAGGAAACTGGAATGATAGAAAGTGTCACAAGATAGACAATAATAGAAGACAGAAAAAAGCACTTTTCAGGCGTCCTTTTAAATGTAATTAATAAGAGTCTTGTTATAAAATAGAGGCCTTGTGAAAAGTGTATCTTTGCTTTTTCTCCTTCATAATCTTAGTTGTCTTAGTCCTGTGTCATTTAATTTCTCTAGAAAGTTCTTAAAATTTGCACAATTAGCATGAGGAAGTATCTGTAATCACACCTTGGGGATTTGAGATATGAAGTAGAGGGTTTGTGGAAAGGCAATGTACACAGCTGGTCCAGGAAGTGAATCTGTAGTACCTTTGGCTAATAAATCAAGGTGGTTTTTGTTTATTTGGGTGCTAGACCTGTTTTTCACAGGTACGGTTGCCAAAAATCACAAATGAAGATATTTGTAATAAAGAAGGTATTCGTGTTTTAGTTACCTTGTAAGGAGTGGGAAGGTAGGAAGGAATAAGGCTTTAAAAGGAGGGAAGGCAGTTAAGTAGGAATGAGTGCTTATATTTGTGGCTACAGTTTCACTATTTTTATTCTTGTGAAATATATGCCAATTGACTGTTGAACTTCCAGTTTATAGTGGATGTTTTTAAGGGGTTAATCATTACATAAACAATTTATAAACCGCTTTGGGGTCTTTTGGAATGTGTGTCAGTATGTAAAGTGTATTAATGTTATTGTTAAATTGGTAAAGACTTCCTAGTTTCATCCATGTGTGTATTGCCATAGTACTTATCAGCAAAGTAGAAAGACACTTTATTATTATGAATTATTCATGCATGAGGGCCAGGTAACTCTTTGAAAATACTTTTAATTTTGATAGGTAGCATTCTATATATTTAGTACATATATCCATACATGTGTTTATGTTGCTGTTGAGGTCTATTTCATTGAGTAGTAAATTAATCAGCATATATATAGAAACATCTACTGGGAAATTTATAGATTTATATATTTAGCCATCATTTAAAAGAGATCTTAGCACCATCAGAATTGTGTTAAAATATATTCATTATCCTTGAGAAGAAAAGAATAATAAAAAATGCAAATTCAAGGTGCTTCTGGAACATCCAAGTGAAGATATCTTATAAAATGACTGTAAATCCAAAACTGAAGCTCAAATTGAGGCTAACAATGTAGAACTAGAATTTTGATTGCATTGTAAGTTTTTGGAAGTACCTTAAATGTTATCTCATTTGATCCTTACAACCACTCTGTAAGGTAAGTTTTATTATCTCCATTTTACAGCTAGAAGAACTGAGGTAGAAAGCTTAAGTGACTTGCCCAACTCAGTTAGGTGGCTCAGTGAATAAAGTGCAGGGTCCCAAGTCAGGAAATTTTTGTTATTGTTCTGCTGTATCTGACTGTGACCCCATTTGAGGTTTTCTGGGCAAAGATACTGGAGTGGTTTGTTATTTCCTTCTCCAGCTCGTTTTACAGATGAGGAAATTAATGTAAGCAGGGTTGAGTGACTTGCCTAGGGTCATACAGTTA
This sequence comes from Pseudochirops cupreus, assembly GCA_028627135.1. NCBI lineage: Eukaryota > Metazoa > Chordata > Mammalia > Diprotodontia > Pseudocheiridae > Pseudochirops > Pseudochirops cupreus. The sequence continues at coordinate 312,712,617 of CM053582.1, forward strand.
ATAAGTGTCTGAGATAAAATTTGAACTCACAAAGAGGAGTCTTCCTAACTCCAGGCTGGTGCTCTATCCACTGTACCACCTAGCTGCTAGGAAGACCTGAGAACAGCAGGGAGTAGCAACATGTGAACTTTAGGTAATTTTCAAAATTAAGAGCTCAGAAAATGAAGAGCAACTAGCAGAGAACAGGAAAGTGGGGAAGAAAAAGAGTAGAATAAAAAAGACTCAGAAAAATTAAAAGAGAAAGCTAATTTTTTGGTGTTTAATAGTCTGTAGCTATGAGGTTTATAAGGTTAGAAAACTATCAGTAAAAAAATAAATTGCTGCTAGTGTTTGTTGCTTTCAGTCGGTTGATACGTTATATTATAGTAAGTTCCAGCTCTGTGCTAGACACTATGCTAAGTGTTGGGGATAGAGTCCCTGCTTTCTTGGGCTAGCTTATTTACTCATCTGTTTTAAGTATCCCAAATCTCAGCTTCTGTCATTAATCTGCACAATCACCCTTTCCTACATATGAAATTAGTGAACCTACACATATATTTATTGTATGTGTGTGTCTATATGTCTGTGTACATTTGTATGTGTATGGATAACTATGTCTATATCTGTATGTATAGGAAATGTTATTTATAAATTGATGCTAATTTATACACATATTTATTAATATTTATCCATGTATCCTATACATGTGTACAAATAAAAGCATAGCTACGCATACAGATGCTAATACATATGGAAACAACTAAACGGTGAATTAGACACACATTTCTGTGTCTTATTCAGTATCCTAAGGATATGTTTTATACTTTATCTTAAGTGATTTTCTTTGCAAAAATTCTCAAAGGATTTTATTATCAATGGTATTTCCTGTAATGTAGTTGACTCCAGGTAGGGCATTATACACACACTGATTTTACCTAGGTGTACACACACACACACACACACACACACACACACACACACACACTTACTTTTTACTGGACCTTTGATATCATGGGTATAGAAGGCTCCTGACCTCTACCAGTACAAGTCAGCATCTTATACTCTTAGATAATTGATTGTGAACCTGAAAGGTGAAGTAAGTTTTCCAGGGTCACACAATCATTATGTCCCTGAGCTAAGACTTGATTTCTAGGTCATCTCTTTCTATAACTCTACTTCAACTAGCAAGTATATGTATATTTGTGTATTATTGTATATTGAAACAAATCTCTGTTTCTGTCAATATGAACATACTTGGATAGAGACATGCTTTTTATGTTTGTATATGTGTATGGATTTATATATATTAGGTATATTTTAGGAATTTGAATTTTAGAACTGAAAGGGACTTTAGTGACATAGTTGGACTTGTAATGTTTTTAAAAAATAAATGTGACATACCTTTTGTTTTAACACTGCTTACATTTCTAGTATATCTCTTCCTCTACCCCTTCTAGAGAATCATCTGATATAACAAAAAAAAATTTTTTTTAAAGAGGGGGGAAAAAGTTTAGTCAGTAAACTAACAAACACATCAAAAAAATTTCATGTGGTATGTAGTATTCCATATCCATTGTCCCCTATCTAAACAAGAAGAGAACCAATTGTTTAATCATTTCAGTTCTGTCTGACTCTTCATGACCCCATTTGGGGTTTCCTTGTCAAAGATACTGGAATGGTTTGCCATTTCCTTCTCCAGCTCATTTTATAGATGAGGAACTGAGGCAGATGGGGTTAAGTGACTTGTCCAAGGTCACACAGCTAGTAAGTATCTGAGGCTAGATTTGAACTTGGGAAAATAAGTCTTTCTGTCTCCAGGCCTGACATTCTATCTACTGTGCCACCTAGCTGCCCTCTAGTGCCTTCTCATTTCTCTTTGGGCCAAGTTTATAAACCCCAACCCCACCCCCAACATTAAAGATGAATAAACTGAGACCCAGAGAAGTTAATTACATTGTCCAAGACTGTGTAATTACTAATTGGTTGGGCTTGGTCTAAAATATAGATCTTCTGATTGCTGATCCAATTCTCTCACCATTCATGACACCATCCTAACTCCTCTTGATTTGTCCCTCTTTCCTGTATTTTTTGGGTTCCTCTCATATCTTTTACCCACATCTTCTTTTATATTTCTAATGCCACCTCCTTACTTATGTTAGGCCATTATTCATTCTCAAGTTGTTCCAATTCATCTCTCCCCTTCCTTCCTCTCTCTTCTCTTTTCCTTCTTTTCCTTCCCCTCCCCTCCCCTCTCCTCTTTCCCTTACTCCTCCTCCCCCATCTCCCTTCAAAGCATCATTGAAAGTCAGAATTTTGAATTCTTGTTTTGCAACTTGTTCCAGATGCTTAATGCTATGCTACAAGTAGGCTACTTTTCTGAGCTATAGTTCTATTTTCTGTAAAATGGGGATAATGATACCTGTGGTACTTCCCTCACAAGGTTGTTGTATCTAATAAATACCATCCATAAAGTGCTCTGCAAAACTTAAAGTTACAATTTTTAAAAATCACATATTATTATTCCTATATACCATTGTTCGATTAATCTTCACTTTTACATAGACCAATACCCTATTCATAAAACCTTCAATGATTCCCATTGCTTATAGAATAAAACCTCAACTCTTTAGTCTGGCATCCAACATCCTGTTCTAATTCCCACTTGCCATTTGAATTTTACCTCCATATGAACTTTTCTCCAGCCTGGCTGGTCTACCCACTCTTCTGCTAATACCCTCTGTACATTCCTACCATCAGACATGTCCTTATTATACCTTTTGTCTCTTGGAATGTTTGCTTCTACCTTCTGTTTATCCATATTCTACTCCATCTTTCCACTTCCCCTGTGAAACTTTTTCAAATCCCATGCACTGATGATATCACTCCTCCTTTGAATTCCTGTAGTACTTAGTTAGGTATGTATAATATGCTGCTGTATGTCACAACTTTTCATACATGCATCATCAGTCATTAGTCAGACTAGTCTGAGACCACAGCACCTTGAAGAGTGTCTTACACTTAAAAGGATTCAATAAATATTTCTCCCTTACTAATATAACAAAAATTTTTAAAAGAACAGTCGTATGCCGAAGTGTTGATGAACTGTTAGTGGAAAATGAAATTAGAGCAAGGTCTTAAAGGGAGTTATGAAAGGGGCCTGGAAGAAGGCTTCGAGAAAATCCAGAGTGAACAAATGAGCAAAGACTCATGAGTACATATACAAAAATCTTAGTGTAGTTTTAAGCTATTAAAGGTTTAATAGTTTATGTTTATTATGATGGTAAAGATTTTAATAGCTCAAAACTACACTAAAATCTTTGGGAAACCCCGTATGTGAATGATGTTAAGCAGACTGACTTATTTGGAGAGAACAACATAGGTACAAAATATGTTAGGACAGTTGACAGTATTATAAAAACAAAGGAAAGAAAATTATAATACACAAATGAGGAGTGAGGGGAAGGGAAAACGGAGGGAGAGGTTACAACTCAGAACTTTTTTTTAAAATGTAAAAAAATGTTTGAACATGTAATTAGGGAAAATATAAAATATTATATATTTCTTTAAAAATGAAAAAAAAGAAGCCGGAATGAGGATAGGAAATAAAGGGGGGAGGGTAACCACAACAGAATTTGTGAGCCCATAGTAGATATTCAAGAAACATTTCTTTAATTTGAAAAAAAAATACGCAAGTGAAATGTAACATTTTAGTATTTTGAAGTTTTCATGAAATGCAGAATTTAAGTTGGAAAGTCATACATAGAATAAAGTTCTTTAAAAAGTATTTACATCAAAATATTCCCCCACCTAAAAGATCTATAAAGAGCACATTGGACAAAATCCTGAAAAATCTGAGCAACAATTTAGAAGACAGAAGAAAAGGGAAATTACATTAAAGAAATAACAGATTTTTCATCTTTTCTGAAGTTGTCTTTATCATTAAAAATAATTAAGAAAAACTGTTAATTTAACCCATCTATATACTTAGTGGTCTTAAGGTAACTTTTATTATCAACCTTTTCATTAATCCAAAAGGCAGAATGGTTTGCTGGCAAGAGGGCTAGACTTGAGAGTCAGGAAATGAGTTCCCTCTCCTGGTTCTGTTGGTTGCTGGCTTTGCCCATGGGTCAATCAGTTAGACTTTCTGAAGTTCAGTTTCATTATCTGTAATATGGTGATAAGAATATTGCATAATAATACTTTGTGAAGAAAACACTTTTAAAATGTAATCTATTCCTCTACCCTAGCATTGACAAATCAACAAGGCTAAGCAAATATAAGTTGATTTCCTCAGAAAAATTTTCATTGTGCTTGATATACAACTTTTTTGGAAAGAAACTTTTCAGATAGACAAATATTGAATCATGAGTCTTAAAAGTTTGAGGAGACCCCAGGGTTCTGAATCCCTACTTGAACTGGTGTCCCTTCTACAGTTTCCTTAACAAATGGTCATCTGGTCTCCTTCAGGACCTCTACTGACCAGGAACTCACTATATGTGAAGGCATCCCATGCCACTTTTAGAAAGCTTCCCTCACCCCCCACCTCCCACCCCTTATGTCAAATGTACATCTAACTTTCTATACCTTCAGCCTTTTGTTTTCAGTTCTGCCATCTGACCAGTCTGAATAAGTCTAATGTCTCTTCCATGTGACATCCCCTTAAATATTGCTATAATTTCCTATCCCCTTTCCCTCATCCATAGACTAAACATCCTCAGTTCCTTCAACTAATCTTCATATGTCTTTATCATTAGGCCATTTAATATCCTGGTTGTCTTCATTTTGACATGCTCTAGCTTATCAATATCCTTTCTGAAATGTGGCATCTAGATCTGAAAATGATATAGTTGACATTATCTGACCAGGACAATTTACCCTGGAACCATTAGATCCTTCCTGGTTGTGCCCTTAATGCAGTCTAAGATTGCATTTACTTTTTGAGTTGCTTTGTCACACTGTTGACTCATGTAAAGCTTGCAAGCCATTAATCCTCTCAAACTATTTTAATAGAAAGCATTGTCTCGTTATGCCTCCTCTGTCCTGTACTTATGCAGTTGATTCCAAGCCTAAAACTTTACATTATCCCTCTTAAGTTTCCTGCTGTTGTTCTAATCCCACCATTGTAAATTGTTGATACATCTTTGGATTATTACTTTGTCTTCCAATGTGTTAGCTATTTCTCTCACCTCTGTGTTTTCTGCAAATTTGATAAGCATATTATCTATGCCTTCATCCAAGCCATTGATAAAAAATGTTTAACATTACAGGACAAAGGATAAGTCACTGGGGCTCCATTAAAGATCTTCTGTTAATGATTTCTTCAGCAGATATTCTGATAGTTGAAGTCTTCTATCATTATTTTCATGCCTTTGTGCCAACTTTGTGATTTATGTTGAAAACTTTTTATCCAGTTCTGCCAACTAACTTGTTGACTAACATGTCTCCCCATCCTATTTATTTCTCTCTCTCTCTCCTTTGATTCTTACCAAATGCTGTCCATTCTGCGTCTACTCTCAGTTTGCAGATAATCAGTTAAAGTTTTTTCTTCTTTTGGTGTACATTTCAGTGTCTACCTGTTTGTGGATCTTTATGTGTTTGATGTTTAAGGTATTGATTTATAAGGTTAGGCTTGCAAGTTCAGAAATTCAAGTTATTTCTTCTTAGGTAATATAACTAATTACTTTGTGTTAGTACTGTACAACTGTGCGCAGATGATTGAGTAGTCTACATTTGGTATGATAACTGGATGACAAACTCTTAACAAAGATCAGAGAGTTCCCTTGCAGGTTGCTTAAGGATGCTCGTCCAGATCAGTAAAGTCTCCATAACAATTACTGGAGATTTCTCTTTATTAAATGAAGAGCTAAAGATAAATCTTTGACTTGCCCTACAAATAATTTCATCTTTCAGAAGGTACACATAGCTGGATGGCTGCCTGTCTTTGTCTGCATTTCTATAGGATACACCTTGCTTTAAACAAATGGTTTATAAGTATATTAAAATCTAGATTTGAAAAATAGGCTAATTAGGCTGTGATGATTTCATTTGCAAGATAATTATTTGCTTTATGAAAAGAATCTTTTAAATAGTGAGTTGTTCCTAAAGTATTTAAATGTGATGTTATGCAAATTTTATTTATGTATGATATTTCTAGGGAGAGACAGTAGCCTCATTAGATAGAGTGATGATCTTGGAGCCCAAAAGACCTTAGTTCAAATCTCATTTCTGACTATAAATTGTGTGATCATGGATAAGTTGACAAATGAGTCTGAATCTCAGGCACCACTCGGATAGCTTAAATATAAATGTGTTGTGATCTGCGTTAATGAAGGGAGTTCTCACACCAAGAATTTTCATAATGACCAAATCACAGGTCCTTGACACTTAACATTTGTAGTCTATACTCTGTACCACACAACTTGAGATTTGAGAATATATTGCTTTGTACTCTCTATTCAATGGTAATCTGAAGAATGTGATCATATATTTTATTCTTTTAAAAACTACTGTAGTCTATAGCAAAATGCTAAAAACATAATAAAAGTGCAAAGTAAATACCTGTTGTTTATTAAGAAAAGTATTCTATGTGTTTAGTTTCATGCATTCATATGTCACTGTCTATACGTAATAGAGGGTTTATGTGTGTGAATGGTTTGATAAATAGTATATGGAGACCTACTTTTTTTTTTAACCATTGAAGGTGGCCCTTGAATTCTCTGATGCTGTTCCTGTGTTTAGATATTTGCCTGTAATGTGGCCTAATTCTGTTTCCCCTACATGTTTTGAGTTTCCTTTCCTTTAACTGCTTGCCCCTCCAATAGAATATAAATTCCCTTAATCAGGGATTTTTCCTTTTTTATCTTTGTATTCCCAGCATTTCAGCACATTTTTGCATGGCACATAGTATGCACTTAATAAATGCTTGCTGGTTGTTGAATGCTCAACACACTTGTATATACCTTCTCTCTCTCTAAAACATGCTCTCTTTTCCTCTGAGTAACATCTAAGGGTGTAGTGATAAGGAACCATTTTTGAACCAATAGGTATCTGTTTAGTGATTGTTCATGGACCAATGGGAATTTTGTTTAATAAAGATTTAGAGGAAATAATTAGCTAACATTCAGGTTTGTCAGCAATTTGTATATTTTCATCTTTTTCTTTCAATATCTTAAAATACTGAAGAACTGTGGAGTACTTAGATGATTTCTCAGGTAATGGTGTGGTGATGACTTATTCTGTAAATTGGAATTTCTTTTGAAACATGTTCATTTAATTACCTCAAGCATTCTCAGGGGTATAATCTTTATTGATTAAAAAAGTGATTTTCAGTAGTTTATTGCAGGAATAATTTATTACAAATATTTTGGTAATCGAAAGAATTAATCAGGGTGGGTTTAAAGTATTTGGTTAGTATTTTCTTTGCTATGCAATGAATTTGAATTATTATAAGTTTAGATAAAGTGACATATAACATTCAGATAAACATAAAAGAGGAAATACAAAGCAGGAATCAAGTAGTCCTAAAATTCAGAGTTTGTTGAAATGTGTTTCTGCTTACTAAAAATATCTTATGAAACTCTGGACACTTTCCTGTTTGAGAGGGGTTGGGGAAGTGGGTGCTCTAAAGTTAATACAACACTGAAAATTTTTAAAGAAAGGCCTAATAATTTAAAGGACAAAGTAAAAAGAAAGTTATTTTGTGTTGATGATGATATCTTGGTACAGGGCTATTGGATAAAACTGATAGAGGAATCCGTAAATTTGTAAGCATAGGAATATAGACAGTTTTTTAAAGAGCTCTTTAAACTTTATTTTTTTTTTTAGTTTTTAACATTCATTTTTTATAAGATTTTGAGTTCCAAATTTTTCTCCCTCCTTCCCCTCCCCCCTCAAGAAAACAAGCAATCTGATATAGGTTGTACATGTGCAGTCACGTCAAACGCATTTCCACATTTTAGACTAGTTTTTTTTTTAATCCCCACACTGAATATGACTAAGGAAAATGAATTGAACTGAAATGAATTGAACAAGTGTTCAGAGAGAGCTTACTGTGTACCTAGCACTATGTTAGGCAGCTGTTACAGTTAATGAAATGTTTAAAATTTGCTCCCTATCCTAAAGAACAAGTCTGAAAATGTCAATTCCCTCCCCACCCCCACCACTCATAAAAGGTTGAGATGCTCACTACTATTTCTGCAATAAAATACCAACTCATCTATTTAAAGACTTGCAGTCTGGCTTCTAGATAATTTTCTAGACTGATTTCATATTATCCTCTCTTGTGCACTGTATGTTCCAGCCAAGCTGGACAGTTGGCTCTTCCCCTGCACAACATTCTATCTCTTGCCTCTGTACAAATTATTATTCTCTGTGCCTGTGGAATGCCCTTTATCTCTTGGACTCTCCGTCTCCCATCAAGGCTCATCTCATGTACAAACTTCCACAGGTTGCTTTTCCTGATTCTTCCCCTTCCCGGTTTGTTAACTGTACTGCCCCCTCTACACACACACACTTTGTTTCTACATCTCTGCACTTTGTATATTCCCTGTAGAACTTGAGCTCCCTGAGGTCAGGCATTATTTTGTTTGTCTGTGTATCCTTAGGACCTAGTACAATGCTTTGAACATAGGCTGTTAACAGATGCTTACTGAATTTAATTGAATTGAATCTTGACAGAGGAAAGGAACAAGAGAGAAGAGATATATTATGAACATAAAGAACAGGCTTAATGCTAACCTAAATTATTTCATAAGTAAGATTTCAGAGGAGAAATGAATGTGTCCTGGAGTAAGCTCTGTGAGGGTGGTAAGATTGTAACTGGAGAGAATCTAGAATTTAGGTACCTGGGAAAGATGTCAGAATGGGAGGATGGGGATAGTGCTGTAAAAGTCATAAAAATTATAATGGACATGGTACATTGGTGTATGAGGAAAGTCTATTGGGTATGAGGTATGAAAGTTGGATGTTCATGGTAAACACATTTGGATAGGTAGATTGGGTCTAGATTAGGGAGCCCATCAAAAGTTAAAAAGAGTAGTTTGAAATTTATAACGATAGGTAATAGGGAGCCATTATAGATTCTTTGACAGAAGAAGAGGATGAAAATAGTGGAGTTTTTTTAAAAGGAAAAACAATTGTTTTCTAAAAGAGTGCTTGATATCATGAATAATGTTTAAGTTTAGGTGAATAAATGATCATCATGCATACAAAAATAAAAATATTGTTTTTACTTAAGATTTAAGGAACCCTGTGTAACTTGATCTAGCTCCTGGTAAGGGATTGGTTTTTAAACCTTGTGGAACTTTCTGTATTTTATATATTTATCATATACTGATAATTCTGAGAATTAATGAGGTGATTTATGTTTTGTGATATAATAGTAAAACCTTAAGTTTAATTTTTTTTGGGGGAAAAACATAACATTGTTTCCTTTAATCTCACAGTGCCCCTGTAGTTGGGATAGTGTTTTCTTTTTGGAGATGGGGGAAGTAAGGCATATAGAGGCTAATTGATTTTCCTAAGTTCATACTGTTTGAGATCCACCTAGAATTCAAACCTATTTGACTGGTAGAAAAATGTACTAGACTTGGCTACACAACATTTCATAGAACCATGGGAACTAGCCACAGTAAATAAAATCGTATTTATAGGTCGCTGAGAAATCATCTGTGCCAGTCTTCTTTGCCCAAGGGCACACAGGTTGTAAGGAAAAGAGCTGGGTTTCCAGTCCTTCCAGCTCTTTCTACTGCAGCACAACTCACAACTGCCCAAACTTGCCTAAGTTAGAGATTCGTTTGGATTGATAGGAATCTATTTTAGATGACCCTGGAAAAGCTGTCACTGGCATCTTCATTTGATTTAGTTGAGTAACCTTGTTTTCTTCCAGTAACACCTACTCTGAAACGATGGAGATTTTGATTGGGGATGAAAGGGGAAGGAGGTCATTTTGGAGATGGAGGACAGTTCTAGGTTGGAGCTTTAGGACGCCACAAAGGGACTAGGCTCCTAAGAGTCAGGTGAGAGGGGTGTCATGTATGATATGTGGGAGAAAGAAACCAGCAGGCAGACTAGAGAACTTTAAAGGCAAACTCCTCCTCCTTTCAACTTAGCCTATTATGGATTCTGGGAAGGGAATGAAGTTAGTAGCCTGCTGTCTTCATAAGAGTCTTTGGGGGATGGTGACAACAATGCCTCATATGTCTCACAAATGGCCTGTGTCACAAGTGGCTGACACTTGCCTGAGGAAGTCATACAATGAATGTGTTGGATTAAAGAACAGACGTTAAATTGGCATTGCGTTACTTTGTGTTATTGTATTGTATTATGAGATCAAACCCAAACTTCTAATTCTGATATCCAGTAGTTACCATCTTATGGCCCCACCTAATCTATTCAACTTACCTCTTACTAGTCCCCACTAGTGTTTTCAGCCTATGTTTTCTCAACTATACCCCTCCTGTACCATGTTCTTATCCACCTAGACAGCTTTGTTCATGCTGTCATGTCCACATAAAAAGCTATTTATTCGTCTTTCTCTTATTCTGTTGAATCCTACCCCTTCATCAAGGACCAGTTCAAGTCCTTCTGTAGCCCTTATTGTGTGTCCCAGAGTAAGACCTTGGTCATAAAGAATGACAGAATAGATCAGGGGTGTCAAACTGGGGATCCCATTGTGTCCTGAAGCAGATTAAAATGTAATTGGAAAATGTTTAACAAAAATAGATAAAAATACAACAAATAATGTTAATTTGTGCTTTTCTAAGTGGATTTGCAACGGCAATTTCTATTTGACTGACACCACTGTTCTTAGATAACAGAAGTTAACCTGCTAAGTGCCGATGCGTTTTAAACCTTTCTTCATGAAAATGGATTTATTTGTGAATATAGCCTATGTTAATTTCTTTAACACAAACAATATGATGCAAATTATTTAACCTTTCCTTTATAAGTCAGCCAGTTAATAAGCATTTGCTAAGTGCCTACTATGTGCCAGCACTGTTCTAAGTGCTGGGCATACAAATCTAAGGAATGAAAATCAATTCCTACTCTCAAGGAGCATAGTTTTTACGTTCTAAGATTGTGGTTATAATAAATTGTTGGATTGTTTTAGATTTTGTAGGACATTAGATTGAATTTTACTGATCCCCAAATATACTTCAGTATTTGTGTTCTTTTCTTTATGATTGCCTAAAATTGAACACAGAATATGCAGCTATGTGACTTCCTGGGCAATGTGGAGAAACTTTGTAACTAATTTTCTTAACTTCAGTAAAGCCATTGCCTTTACTGTCTTCCTCTTTAAAAATAAAAAAACTTTTCAGCCACAGAATGTTCAAAACATTTTTATTATTTTAATAACAGTAGCCATTCTTTCGTCAAACTGAACATGGAATTTCATTGGTGTAGGGAACTCCTAATAAGGAAATGTCTTCTGCCAAGTCAGATCAGCTCTGTAATTTAGAGTCTTAAGGAGTTGTTTGGGGAACTTAGAAGTTAAGTGACTCACCCAGGATCTTGCAACCAGTATGAATCAGAGACAGACCTTGAACCCTCCATCTTACTGACTCTTAACAGTTCTGAATCCATAATGCCACACTTCCTCTTTATCTTTAACCATAGAAGTTACTTAATAATAGAGCTAAAATGAACCTTAAAGATTATGTAGTCCAACCACATCATTTTCACAGAGGGGAAATTAAAGCTTGGGGTAAATTGAGTGACCTGCCCAAGATCTCACAGCTAGTTAATAACACTCCAGTTTCCTGACTTATTCTGGTCTAAGACTTTTTCTACTATACTCTAATGCTTCTAAATGGACACTGAATTGCCTAGAATATGGCCACTTACATTTTCTTTTTTTTGCATCCATCCCATTCTCTGCTTCATTCTGGATCTAAGTTATGTGGATAAATAGTTATTAGCTATGGGATCCTGAGACACTAGAGAATTAGGCAAAAGAGCAGGGCTAGACAATAGTCATTATAGACAATAATAAATACAGTTGTGGACATACTAGTAGTAATTAACCCCTAGACCAGTTTAAGAAAGTTTTTTTCAACAAGAATCATTCCAGTGCCATTCAGTGCCATTTAACTTTGTTGCTCTGTTGCTTTTAGAGATCTAATGTAAATGAGTTTCCCTATTTCTTAAGCTTTTATTTGGGAATGCAGTCATGTAGTTGAGCTAAAAATATTCAAAAGAAGATAGACATTAAAATTAACTATCACTTAATATTTTTGTTATATATCTATATATACACATTATGTATGTGTGTTTAACCTGTGTAAACTCTTTGTGTGTGTGTATGTGTATCTAACTTGTTTAAATCCTGAAGATCCTTATACCAGCTGATTGCCATTGATGATTTGAGTCCCTGAGCTAGGCTCTGGCAGCATCTCCCCCTCAGGTTTCTTGGAGCAGCCCTGATGCATCAGGAATAATTCTCTAATGCCACTGACTCGAGCCTCCAACAGTATGCTTCCTACCAATATTAATTATCAGTTGAGAATCATTTAGTTATCTAGCCTTAGGTAGCTTTAAGAAAGGGGTATGTAGGTATGTATGTAGGCAAATGAGGACAATTGGTATTAAACATTGTTGTCTTCCCCCCTCCCCCCCAATCCATAATGCTCTCTCTCATGAGTACATACAATGCCCAGGGGACAATGGGGAGCACGTGTGGCAAAGGGGTAACTCATAGCTCCTTGTTCTTGGAGGTCCTCCTCTCCCGTTGGTGAAATTCTCAGGGAGCTTCCCTTAGGCATGGTGTCATCTCTTTGCTTGGCTTCTTGTAGAACTGTGAGTCAGTTCTGCTCTTGACTTTAGAGGAAAGAGACACTGCCACCAGTTGATCTGAAGATGCCATTTAATACACCAATGGGAGGATGGGAAATCCAGTATTTCCCCAGACTCTTTAAGGCAGGAAGCTCCTCTTCCATTTAAAGGAGGATGAGAAAGAAGGTCACCTGGCAGATGTTGAGGAGTTTCTTTTGCTTCTAGGCAGCTCCTTCTCTGAGATGTACTAGAAAAACAATAAGCTCTAAATGTCTGGAAAAGCTTCCAATCTTAGCCAAACTGATGCTTTTATCCAGGACCCAGAGAGTAAAACAAAACCCCTCAGTCAATCGGAGTAGACCTTTTGTCTGGTATGATTTTGCTTCAAATGACTCTCAATGACTTTTCTCACTTATTCTAATGTCTTTTGATTGTTTGAGATGTGTTCTCACCCAGTTAGTTTCTTAGCTAAAATGAAAGAGCCCTCATCATGTTGTTTTTTTACCTTTCCTTTGAATCTTCAACACTTAACTTGTTGACTTGAGTTGCTTTGTTTAAAACTCCATCCTTAAATGTTTTACACACACACACACACACACACACACACACACACACACACACTTCCAACTTATTCAGGGTACTTAAAAGGCCAGCGCTACTTTTATGCGTCTGTATTGTTAAATAATTTTATTTTATTGATTCAACCATAATTTAACAAATATTTCAGTGCCTATTATGTGCAAAGTACTGTGTTGAACACTATTAGAATGTGAATTTCCTTGAGACTAAAGATTGTCTTGCCTTTCCCTTTGTATCCCCAGTCCTTAGAACATGCTATATATGTGTGTGTGTATATATATATATATATATATATATATATATATATATATAGTCAGTATTTAATAAATGCTTTTTAATGCGTTCATATGAAGATGCATGTAATACATGCCTCCTGCACTCAAGGCACTTACAATCTACTGAGAAGACAAAGTATAACTGTAAAACATTGAATAAAACAATATTGCAAATAATATTAAGAGATTCAGCAATGAGATCGTCAGATGACGGATACAATAATGGTATAAGGGGAGGCTCTGTTAATCTTAAGAGAAGTTAAGATCAGAGTAGGTTGGAATGGTCAGTGAAGGTTTTGTGAAAGAGGTGGGATACATGTGAGTAGCAGGATTTGGATAAGTGGAGAGGAAGTCATTCCAGAGATGGAAATAGTAAGAATAAAATTTGGATAATAGTAGCACCTGCTTTGCAGGGTTGATAGGAGAGTAAATTGAGATTTCTATACATACATATATATATATGTGTGTGTGTGTATATATATGTGTATTATACACACATGCACACATATATAAAGCACTTTATAAATGTTAGCCATTATTGTCATAGAGCCCTAGTGTATGGAGCTCTGGACGTGTAGTCAGGCAAACCTGAATTTATCTATCTATCTATCTATTCATTCATTCAAGCTTTTTAGAGGGGGGAAGGCAGGGCAATTGGGGTTAAGTGACTTGCCCAAGGTCACGTGGCTAGTAACGTGTTAAGTGTCTGAGGCTGGATTTGAACTCAGGTCCTCCTGACCCCAGGGCCAGTGCTCTACTTACTGCACTATCTAGCCACCCCCAAACCTGAATTTAAATGCTGCCTCAGACACTTACTAGCTTTATAACCCTGGGCAAGTCACTGAACCTCTTTCTCCTTATCAATAAAATGAAGATAATATTAGCACCTACTTTACAGTGTTCTTGTGAGGATCAAATGGGATAAGAGATATAAAACCCTTTGCAAGCTTTCAGGTGCTTTATTTAAATATTAGTGATTCTTCTTGCCTGGTACAGAGAAGAATGAATTAAAGTTGTAATTCAAATTAATAAGGATTTGTTTTGCTTTCCATAAATCTTTTTATTCATCTCTTATACCCTTCCAGGATTGATTTCCCATGGTAGCTATTTAGGATCTGCTTTCTTCTCAAGACCTTCCTCCTGATTCCCTTTTTCTTATCTCCTGCTCTACTGAAAAAAAAATTAAAGCCAGCTGGCACAAACTACGCTATCCTCACCTTGGCATTATCTTTGTATTCACATTAATCTTGTCCTTTCAATCAGTCTCAGAGGAGGAGGTGAGGGTATGTCAAGTGGGCAGAGTAAGATGAGCAAAAATGCAGAGATGCATATTTATATACAGAAGATCATGAGTTCATCTGGGGGTGTAGTGAAAGATGAGGCTGAAAAGAGGTCAGGGTCATTCTATAGAAGGCCTTGACAGCTAACTTATTTCTACTTTATCCTGACAGTGGGGAGCCATTGGAGGTTTTTGAGCAGGGGAGGGATAATCATAAGATTATAGGATTTAGAGTTGGAAAGAATCTTAGTGATTTTTTTGAGCAGACGGCATATTTTACAGGTAAGGAGAGTGAGGCACAGAGATGTCATATGTATGCTTAGGTCTGACTCTTCCACTTACTAGAACTGAAGTCTTTTAACCACCAAACTCTTACTTTTTACATTATATCGTTCTAGTTAAAGTAATCCATTCTAAAACTCTCTGAAGTAGTGATTCTATTTTTAGTAGTTTGTTTTTGGGTTAGTGGGGGACAAGTCTCATGAATACTAAGAAACTTGATAAAAACTAATGAAAGTTGAGATCGTCCAGCATAGGCATGATATTAGTTCAGACTTCAGATTTTTCACTCAAGATTACATATAGCATCTATTACAGACATTATTTTTCAAGAAAGATTTTTTTTTCTGGGTTCATGGTAGAAAGAAAGTTCCCTTTGTCAGTATTAAAAAAAATTGCCTGAATCCTTAAGACAGCTACTGTGTCAGTTTTCAAGGGTCATAATACAGTGTACTGTCTGGAGGAATGTCTGAGAACCCACTACAAAGGCTAAATTATCTGACCCAAAATGAAAAGAAAAGTGTAAAAATCTCATTCATTGAAAATTCAGGTGCTACACAGTTGGCCAGAACCTGACTTGGCTCTACTCAAATTCCTTCCTTAGTCACTTACTCATGGGAAAACTAAATTCCAATTCATGACAAAGTTATAAGAAAAGTATACTTGGCAATGAGAGTGATGAAGGGAGAAAGCTAAGAAAGATCAGAGTCCTTCCTGCCTATGGGCTACTTTTAAGATAGCTTAGACTGCATTTTTTTATGGTTTAGATTATTTTTCTTAAAAAATTAAATTACTATATATGCTATTCAGCACTTGACTCTCAGCTTTCAGCTGTTATCTTAAAGCACTTGCTTCTATTTTCCAGGATCCTACCTTTGTTGCCATAGAAACAGGAGTGGAATAGGAAACTGGCAGCCAGCAGCCAGCAACTGAAATTAATGAGCATTCTAACTCTCCACCTGTAGCTGCTGTTTCCCATTTCAACTCCTGTTTTAATGGAAATGAGCAAGTAAGGTAAGGTGTTCACCAACACAAGAAAGAAAAGTCTAGAACCAAACTTTGATTTTCCTCAGAGCTGTTGATCTGGCCGCATAGACACTGGAAGACTTCAGGGAGATTTTCGTTTCTTTCTATGGCTAGACTGGTAGCCTTCCTTTAAAATTGTCACTTGAAATGCCCATTGGTGTGATTTTCATTCCCAATGAATTCAAGAACAGCATGGGAGGTAAGGTGGAAGGTAGTATTGAATTAAAAGCAAAAAAAAAAAAGTCTACAATAAACAAAACACCAAAGTATCCTAGAAAAAGAAAGCCTTTTGTTTTAGCAGGAACAGATCAGTTTCACATCTTAAAAAAAACAAACCCCAACATGGTTGATATAGTTCATATTTTAGTATGAACACTTCTTTCTTTTTATTTATTATAATTGATTGTAAGTTTGCAACTGCCATTTGAAGAATTTGAATTCCATTACTGGCAAATTTTCAAAGGTTAACCCATCAAAGTTCCTTTTCTTGTGGATAGTTTAAGTTCCTTTATGTTCTACTGCAGTAGCAGGTCTTTGGCTATAGTTGATTCCTCAGCTTGCTCTCTTTTGAACTGTGGGCAAAAAAGTAGTAATTTCAGACAGTCCTAAAAATATTTCTTAAAATTTGAGAGAAATTTACTATTAAAAGTTGAGCAGAACATCGTTCTACATATTCCTGATAACAGTAAATAATAAGAATAAAAAATTCAAAAGGAAGCAAATATTTTCACCAAAAGAATGTAAAAAAGCATCAGTAAACCTAATTTAGGCAAGCTAGTTGAAGCAAGTTGGTCCTGGCCTTTGTTCCATTTAACCTCTGAAAAGCAGAAGCGTCTGTTATAAAGGTACCCTGCATAGGTAGAGATGCTTTCAGTGAAAGCTTTGAGTAGAGATCTCAGAGGCTTCCTAGAGGTGTTTCGTTTATTTGCACTTTTAATTAACAAAGAAGATAAAATTGCCTTTTTTGAATTTTTGCTTAGAGGCCCTTGATTTGAACTGGTTGCATTTCAAAGCACAAGAACAAAAGTCACAAAGTGGTGATGTCTTTTAGGAACTTGCCCTATTTTTACGGAGCTGGTCTTTGAGAGTAACACAGTAATTAAAAACAGCTGCTTGCAACTTCTTTTTAGTATGGTATGTTTACCCTGCTTCTCCCTAGGTTTGGATTTTCTTAAGCTATTTGAATATAAGGCATAAACTCTTTCATCCTATTTTGGGACTCATATTCAGATTCCTAGATTACCACCAAATTTCCTTTCAGGGTCGTATGAGCTAAAACAAAACTAGTCTTTTTTTCACTTATGTCTATTTAGAATTACCAGTGGACTCATAGTTATAAGTATCATTCAGGATTTATCATATTGGATAATTATATTAAAAGAAACATGTTTGAGAAATTCAGGTACTCCTTAGTCCTGTTTCTCAAAGTTGGCAACTTAGGATAAGTTGAAACTATTAGGGTGGCCTTTGAATGCTCAGTCAATCGTAATTATTTCATCATTGGGTAAGGGGGGGTGGAGATTGCTTTTTATCCTGGAATTTAGGTAACTTACCCCATGTTAACCTGATTTCTTTACCTCAAGATTGTAAACTTTAAAAGAGAAATGGCTTTTTGGAGTATGTTCATGTTTACAAGAAGTGTATTCATGTTTGCAATTTTTGAGGGAAAACTGGCTATAGAAGCTCACTTACATGTTGATTATATTTTTCTATTTTAAAGTTGTTAGAAGTCTCAGATATTATCTAAAAGACTTCTAGTTACTGTTTTTGTTTGCATTTGTTTATATTATAATATATAATACATATTATATGTTTTTATATGGTTTGTATATTTTAATTGTTTATATTTTGTTTATTTGAAAGGTATTAGAAAATTAATCTCTTTTAAAGTCCATGTAAAGTGCTGGATTATACCTTTACAGATCTAAAAAATATTATTTCAAAAATGTCATAAACGGTATCTTTTTAGGGGTGGGATTGTGACATCAGAAAGAGCTTAGCTGTTGGCCGTGCAGTTGACATTAGTTCATTTGCAAATTGAGTTCAAGGCTGAAGTCACCTTTTGGAATGATAGCATCCAAGGTAATTAACATTTAATATATAGTAATGTTTGGTTTTTTTAAATGTTGCATTTAATTTTTCATAAAGTAATTATTAAGACACCAGTGGTAATGATAGAAAATATTTTCCCCTTGGAATTAGGATTTAGAGAGTTGGCAGTTGGGCTTTATGTTAAGTCAATTTCAGTAACATAAATAATTTTGAATTAATTTCTGTTTGATAATTTAATGTTATTTGAAGATTTAGATACGATATCTAACCTTAATGGCAAATGAGAAGTCTTACGTATAGGCATTTCTTTACTTTACAAACAAACTTTCCACATGAATGGATAAGAGCCCCAAATCTTGACACCAGAGGATTCTAACACTTGTTGAGCAAATGACCTTTATTTCTCTCTAATTCAGAGTACCTAAAGATTGACTTGAAGAAATTTAGAGAGATACTTTTTCTTTCACAAATATGCAAAGTTAGCAATTTGCCTTTGGCCAGAATTTCTCATCCCTTTTCCTTGGAGTCCTTACTTGCCATTGCTAGACTTGTGATTTTGTTGCCTCCCAAATAGGTATATTTCAGTGCACTGGAGAGAAGTCAGCTCTTTTGTTTGTATTCAGGACCTGTGATGTATTAGGTAAAATTCTGGGTACTGCAGGGACTATAGAAATAAATAAGCTTGGTCCATGACCTCAAGGAAACTCACAGCTTAGTGGAATGTGATGGTCCATAAAAGAGACAGAGACAAAGTGGCATAGGGTTGCCAGATGGAAGATATAATATTAATTTGAGGGCATTAGGGAAAGCTTCATCAAGAATGTAGTGTTGGAGTTTGCATTTTAGAATAAAACAAGGATTTGCTCTCTCCTTGCCCAAGATTTAACTATATTATGATAGGAATGTGTATTCCTAGGTTTAAAGAACTGATTTACAGATTTTTACAACCCAATCTATGTATAAAATTTGGGATTGTTTTCACTATTTTAACTTGTGATTTAACAGCACTTAATTTCTTTCAGTAGATACCATTCTGTTTTTACATTATTCTTTTATATATTATAATTCCTGCATAACCTTATTATTTCGTATGTCAAAATATATTTCCTCTTAATTAAATTTTGCTTTTCCCCCAAGTTTTGTTTGGTATTTAATTTTCAGGTCTCATGAAAATTATATCTTAAAATGGTTTGGAACATGTAGAACATAACCTGATTAGAAGTTCAGGATTGCCTGTATCTTTCAGAGGGTAATAAGACATTTGTAACCTGGGTAGGATTGTATGAATTTCAATGGGATGAGTTCATCTATATGAACCTGTGTCTTTCTTTATAAATTTATGTTTATATTAAATCAACTTTATTTGGAGAAATTTCTTCTGTTTTGGACTTGGTTATCCAAAATATGCAGCTATATATATAATCTTCATAGTGGTATGTTCCCATTGGTAGTTTCATTAAAAACTTGTTTCTCTGTATACCTTTGTGAAGAAGTCATACATGTTTTCTCTCATGTTAAATACTATTCACTTACCATGTTCACTGTGAAAAGTGATATTTGTCTAATAGTGATTACTTTGAGTCATAAACTTTAGTTTCACATACATTGGAGAAAATAAAAAACTTGAAAGTTTTAGCGGAATGTTTTACTTTGTCCTGATGAAGAAATGCAGAGACATGATAATATTTTACAGATGTGAGTTAATATGGAAAAAACGCTTGCCTAAAGAAATTTCCTTTAACTTGAAATGTTACTTTTAAAAATTCATCTCTGAGCTTCCACCTTTTAACCTGAATTACTTTAAGAATGTTAAAGTTTGGAATATGTTTGGAAGTTTGGAGTTTTACTATATGTATAAGCTAGTATTTGTTTATTTTGATACTTTAATTTTTTTAGTTAATTGTATATTATAGAATATATAATTTGTATATGTGTGTATATATGTATATATACCCATACATATGTGTGTGTATAAATTTACACCTCATCCTATCCTCCACAATTTTCAAAGGCTGCATTATTGTTTTCTCATATGGGTCAATTTTCATCTTTTTCCTTATAAGTTCCCTCTAGTCAAATCAAGCCATACCTCCCCTGGTTCTATTTTCCTAATTATTTCTACACAAATTTATTTAAAAGCTATCCTAAATGCTCGGACAACCTCTCAAAATACATCTAGCTATTTCTCAACTAACCTTTTATTCAAAAAATAATTATTAATTATAATAATTCCATGGAAAGATCTAGTTAGTGAAGAAAATGAAAAATATTCCCATTTAAATAAAAAGTCCATTTCTAAATAGGGAACATAATAGAATAACATGTGTATCCACATGTTTTGACAAATTTGTGTATGCAATTTTTTATATTTGCAATGGGCATTTGAGGATAAAACAAGGATATACTCTGTCCTTGCCCAAGTTTCCGTATCTTAAAAAAAAAACAACACCTGAGTACTAGTGGACATTTCATGCTGAAGACAATGTTGGAGTAAAATATTACCTGGGGAAAATCTTGAAAGCTTGGAAAGTTAATGAAAAGGAAGTTGATTTGCATAATCTAGTCATCAAATCGATTTACAAGACTTAAGGTGAAATATATTCTACAACTAAAACATCTTATTTTTTTTCATTAGATTTACAATTCATCATTAAATATTGGTTTCTATTTAAACAGATTTTAGTGTGCAAAGTTACAGATGAAGTCATATTAGTCATGCTGAGATAATGCAGAAGATTAAACAATTGATATTCTTGCTTAGTAATAAAAACCTAGGAGCTTCTGAGTGTAAATTTAGCAAAAAGGTGCTTTTGAAGATTGGCTAATGATTTTAGCAAAGCTAGCACTTACAAGTTTAATAGTCATACAGAAGATTCTATTTAGAGTTTATAGCACAGACTGTATTTATGTGCTTTTTCCCCAGGCACATTAATTTATTTGGCCCGATTCAGAAAAAAAAAAGGTACTGTTTGGGTCACGAGGAAATTTGAAAATACTTGAAATTTGAAAGAAAATAATGTGTGAAAGCTTAAGACTTAAACATCATAGGATCAGAAACCTAGAGTTGGAAGGAATCCAGTAAAACCCCTTCATTTTATAGATGAGCATTTTGAAATATTTTATAATAACTTTTTAGGGGACCCAAGGTTCTTTTAAAACTATTTTGTAACATGATCCTTCAGAATTATACCCTTCAATTCCTCTTGCTATTTCCCCTGTGATCAGTTTGTTCTACATAACTAGAAGTTCAAGGACTGTGTGTGAGGGGCAGGAGAGTTGGGGTGCTTGTCCAGGGCTTTTGGAAGTTGTTCAATTACTAGAAGGATATGGCGGAGTTTGGGTATAAAGAATAAGCTTAACTTGAGTGAGAGTGTCCCGTTAAGAGAGAGCATCTGGTAACAGTTGTAGGGAAAAAGCCAAGATGGTTGATAAAGGGTTGGTAAATATCACATGCATTCTAAGAAAAGAATACGGATCACTTGCTTCCTGAGTATTCTCTTTAGATAGATGAAGTGGGTGAATTGTGCCAGCATTGTTTTAGATGATATTCACCCAAGTAAGTAACCTCTTTTTTTAAAAAAAAATTTACTTTTAGTTTACAACATTCAGTACCGCAGTCTCTTGACTTTCAAATTTTCTTCCCTCCCTCTCCTCCCCCTTTCCCCCCATGGCGGCATGCAATCCAATATATGTTCTACAAATATCTTCACAATAAACATTGGTCAAGTTGTAAAAAATTATAACCAATGGAATGAACGAGAAAGAAGGAACAAAACAAACAAAAAAAAAGAGAGAGCAAGTAGTTTGCTTCAATTTGCATTCACACTCTGTAGTTCTTTCTCTGGATGTGGATATCCCTTTTCATCATGAATCTTTTTGGAGTTGTCTTATAATCTTGCATTGCTGAGAGGAGACCAATCTATCAAAGTTAGTCAGCACAGATATGATGTGTTTGTAATTGTGTACAAAGTTCTCCTGGTTCTGCTCTCCTCACTCAGCATCAATTTATATAAGTCTCTCCAGTTTGTTATGAAGTTTGTCATTTCTTATAGCACAATAGTATTCCATTACATTCATATACCACAACTCATTTAGCCATTCCCCAATTGATGGGCATCCCCTTGATTTCCAATTCTTTGCCATCACAAAGAGAATTGCTATAAATATTTTTGTGCAAATGGGTCTTCTTCCCACTTGTATGATCTCTTTAGGATACAGCTGTAGAAGTGGTATTGCTGGGTCAAAGGGTATGAACATTTTTATAGCCCTTTGGGCCTAATTCCAAATTGCTCTCCAGAATGGTTGAATCAGTTTACAACTCCACCAACAATGCATTAGTGTTCCAGTTTTGCCACCTCCTCTCCAGCATTTATCATTTTCCTGTTTTGTCGTCTTAGCTAATCTGACCAGTGAGATTTGGTACCTCAGAGTTGTTTTGATTTGCATTTCTCTAGTCAGTAGTGATTTAGAGAATTTTGTCATATGCTTATAGATATCTTTAATTTCTACCTCTGAAAATTGCCTGTTCATGTCCTTGACATTTATCAATCGGAGAATGACTTGTTTTCTTATAAATTTGACTCAGTTCTCTGTATATTTTAGAAATGAGACCTTCATCAGAGACACTAGTTGAAAAAATTCTTTCCAAATTTTCCACTTTTCTCCTAATCTTGGTTACATTGGCTTTATTTGTACAAAAACATTTCAATTTAGTGTAATCAAAGTTATCCATTTTTATTTCATAATGCTCTCTATCTCTTGTTTGATCATAAATTCTTCCCTTCTCCACAAATCTGACAGGTAAACCGTTCCTTGCTATCCCAGATTGCTTACAGTATCAGCCTTTATATCTAGATCATGCACCCATTTAGATTTTATTTTGGCATACGGTATAAGATGTTGGTCTATGCCCAATTTCTGCTATATTATTTTCCAGTTTTCCTAGCATTTTTTGTCAAATAGTGAGTTCTTATCTCAGAAACTGGAGTCATTGGGTTTATCAAAAAGTAGATTACTATAGTCACTGACTACTGTGTATTGTGTACCTAATCTATTCCACTGATCCACTCTGTTCCTCAGCCAATACCAAGTAGTTTTGATAACTACTGGTTTAAAATACAGTTTGAAATCTGGTATGGCTAGTTCACTTTCCCTAGCATTTTTTTTTCATTAATTCCCTTTATATTCTAGACCTTTTGTTCTTCCAGATGAATTTTGTTACTATTTTTTCTAGTTCTATAAAATAACTTTTTGGTAGATTGACTGGTATGGCATGAAATAGGTAAAATTAATTTAAGTGAATATTGTCATTTTTATTATATTAGCTTGACCTAGCCATGAGCAACCAATGTTTTTCCAGTTATTTAGATCTGATTTTATTTGTGTGAAAAGTGTTTTGTAATTGTGTTCATATATATAGTTCCTGGGTTTGTTTTGGCAGGTAGATTCCCAAATATTTTATGTCTACAGTAACTTTAAATGGAATTTCTCTTTTCTCAATTCTTGCTGTTGAACTATGTTAGAAATATGTAGGAATGCTAAGGATTTATGTGGGTTTATTTTATATCCTGCAACTTTGCTAAAGTTATTATTTCAAGTAGTTTTTTACTTGATTCTCTAGGATTCTCTAGGTATATCATCATACCATCTGCAAAGAGTGACAGCTTAGTCTCTTCTTTGCCTAATCTGATTCATTTGATTTCTTTTTCTTCTCTTATTGCTACAGCTAACATTTCTAAGTACCAAATTGAATAAGAGGGGTGATAGTGGACATCCTGATCTTATTAGAAATGCTTTTAGCTTGTCCCCATTACATATAATACTTGTTGATGGTTTTAGATAGATGCTACTTATTATTTTAAGGAAGACTCCATTTATTCCTATACTTTCTAGTGTTTTGGGTTTTTTTTGCTTTTTGGAGGGGGGAGGGCAACGCAATTGGGGTTAAGTGACTTGCTCAAGGTCACACAGCTGGTTTTGTGTTAAGTCTCTGAGGTTGCATTTGAACTCAGGTCCTCCTGACTCCAGGGCCAGTGCTCTACTCACTGTGCCACTTAGCCACCCCCTTTCTAATATTTTTAAAGGAATGGGTTAAGTAACTTCTTTTTACACATATATGATTGTCATACCTAGTTCAGTTGAGTTGCTACCTTGATAAAAGACCAGTTTGATTTTTCATTTTAGGAATAAATGAGATAAATTCTGATCTCCACTTAAATGTATTAATTTAATATTAAGGGAAGCAGTATGATATAGTACATCTGTCAAACTCAAATAGAAAGGGATCCCTGCAATTCTTCACAGAAGGGAGAGTTTGAGGTTGATACCTGTGGTGGAGTAGATAGAAATATGGCCTCAAAGTCAAAAAGATCTGGATTCAAGTCCTTCCCCTGACACATACTGCCTGGGAATCTGAGCAGGTCCCTTACTCTCTCAACTGTAAACTCTGTAGGCCTATAGGTAGTAGAGAAGGTGCCAACCTATATTGGTAGAAAATGTTTGCTCTCCTGAGAGTTCCCCATACCAATGAAATTATAGGGCTAGTCCCTAGCTCTATTAAATACCTCAAAGATGAGTTAGTTAGCTCCTTTATGTAAATGAAATATATAGATTATACTATTTTATCAATATATTAATTTCTATAAAACTATTTCAAATAATACTCATAAAATAGCATGTTTTAAATCACAAAAAGCAAATGTTTAGAAAAGTGTTTTTCTGAGAATGAATCCATATTACATAATCAAGAGATTTTTTTTTTTACATAGAATTTATACCCCTTAGTTTATATGAACAGAAAATAACACTTTAAACACTTTAATCTCCAAACTCTTCATTCAGGTATAATAAGATTTTATTAACTAATTTGAAAGGATATTCTTTTATTCCAGATTCTTAAATTAAGTCAGAATTCAGGTTCATCACATTTAGGCTAGGTTTAGTTTTGCTTTTTTTTTTTTTTTGCTGGATAGTAATTTATATCATTTTTCATTTTTTTATTAAATGAAGTTCCTCATGTTTGTAATTACAAAACATTGTGATAAAACACAATAATAAAACATGGACCAAGTAGAATATCTGCTTGTCTAAATATGGCATGTATGATTTAGCAACATCTTAACCTTCACAAATTTAGCTGCAGTCATGATTGGGCTAGAATACCAACTGGTCTTGCTGGAGTCAGTGGAGTCTTACTGGAACATTGTGTATGCGTTAGTTAATGTGCATTACAGATTTGCTGAGTTGGTTTTAGGAGACACTATGAAAAAAGAAAGTTTTGAATAAGAGATTAGGTGAGAAATAGCTAGCTAGATGTATTTGGAGAGATTATTTGAACATTTAGGATAGCTTTGTAGAGAAATAATTATGAAAAAAGAACCAGGAGAGGTATGGCTTGACTTGATTAGAGGGAACTTAACAAGGAAAAAGATGAAAATTGATCCATATGACAAAACAACTAATGCAGCCTTTGAAAATTGTGGAAGATAGGATGAGGTATAAATTTCCAAGAGTAGAAAATTTCAGTGACACAGAATACCAAATATACCAAAATTTTCCATGTTCCACCCTAAGCAAATGAATAGTCATATAAAGATAAATGTATATTCTTGCAGCATTGAAATTTAACATACATCTTCATTTAATTGGTATATAACACAAAGCATATGGAATACTATACAAGTATAATAATAGACTTTTGTAAAAAGAATATACTACCTACATTCATATCTCTTATTTCTTTGTCATATGAATTGCTAATTTAATCAGAATCCCAAATCACATTTTGATATGTGGTCCTAGATAACCACTCAAACGGTACCATTAATTATTCACACTTCATTTTCTTCCTAAAACTTATGCATTTTAAAAGAGATATACAGTCTGGTCAGTGAGATATTCTTTATTTATGTATAAATTACTTCCTGTGTAAAGAATGACTAAATTTTTGAAGTTTGAAGAATTTTTAGAACTAAGTGAACTATTTTAATTCTTTCAGGTACTAACATAAAAAGTACACATTAAAGTACAAGAAAGTAAAAATATTCCTAATATGTTACTTTATATACCTCAAGATTATTTTCACTTCTGCAAGATCATCCAAACTTAGGCAAACGTCTTATGAATTTGTAAGAAAAAATAATTTATCCATATAATTGCTAAATGAATAACAACAGTTGATATAGTGAAAGATGATCTTTTTGCAAGACTTTATAAGGTTCCCTGAGCTTCATTAAAAATAAAAAAAATTAATGTAGCATCATATCTCACATTTTGAGCTGTTGATTAACAGAAGTTCAATTCAGTGGTATTTACACATCATGTGTAAGTGAGACATTTAGTTTATTGACAAATACCTATTAAAATACTTACAATGTGCTGGGTACTATTGTGTTCCAGGAATACAAAGACTTCATATAGAGACAATATAGTGCCAGCCCTCAGGGAGCTTATGGTATAACTGGGGAGGCAACATTTACATGTATAGAATTTTGTTTTTGTTAAGTAATTTCAGTTGTGTCCAACTGTTTGTGACCCCATTTAGGGTTTCCTTGGCAAAGATACTGGGGTAGTTTGCTGTTTCCTTTTCTTGCTGATTTTACCAATGAGGAAATGGAGGCAAACATGGTTAAGTGACATGTATAGATAAGTGTATACCAAAAAGATAAAGGATTAATGGGGAAAAGTTAATGAGGAGGCTTTAGCAGCTGTGGTGATCAGGAAAGATCTTATGTCAGAGTAGATGGTGTTTAAACTAAGCCCTGAAGAACATTAAGGTTTCTGAGGAACAGAGATTGGGGAAAGAGTGCATTTCAGGTATGATGGACAGGCGCCAGCAGGAATTATGGTGGTTGTGAATGAGAGGATATCCAGGAGTTGCTGATCTTTGATCTGATTGCATATTTGAAGATTTCACGAGATGTCATTTCAACTACATTAGGTTCTGAAAAACTGAGACTCTAAGTCAAGTATCAGTATTGATAGACACCATTCAATATGAGCTCCCTCATATCTTCTCCACTCTCATAATCCCCTCAATATCATGCATTCTTCCTTCCCTCCTGTCTCCTCTGTGACCTTGCTCCAGTCTCTCAGAAGGTATAAGACCATTGCTTGTATTATATTTTTATCCCCACTGCCTAGCACAGTGCCTGTCACATATTAGGTGTTTAGTGAATGCTGGTTGGTTGATGGGACCATAATAACTGTCAATGGTTAAAAACTGCTTTGTTTATTTGGCTTGTTTTCTCTCTGCCACAGAGAATAATTTTTGGGCTGGAAGGGATAGAACCAAAATAGCTAATAGAAGTTGATACCCAGGAGAAATAGAGAGAGAATAAGATAGCATTAGCTGCCCTTAATGAATTCTTGTCATCAGGCACAGAAGAACTATATATTGGAGTTCTGAAAGAACTGACTGATATGATTGCTCAACCACTATCAGTGACCATAATCTTGGAAAGATAATGTAGAATCAAAGAGATACTAGATCAGAGAAGGACAAGTATCTCGGTTTTAAAAATAAGGTAATAAAAAGGAAGTCTACCAACTATAGACCAGAGAGCTAGACTTTAATTCCTGGCAATATTTTGGAAAATATTAAATAATGTAGCCCATGCAGTCTACAGGGCTTACTCACTCAACCCCTGCTTGATTTGCACTAGTGGCTTGGGTCTTCCAAACTTGGCTGTATCACTAGGTATTCTAATGCTCTCGGCCCAAGCCTCCAGTTTGATTCTCCTAATGTCGTATGCCAATGCCAGTTAATATCTTCCCAGTATCATTTAACCATCTGATATTTCCCTTATGTCATCAATTAACAATTAGTATCACTTAGCTTTTACAAAGAAAATTTACTGAGGAGATATTGTAAGATACAAACTATAAAAACATTCTCCATAATCAGGACTCTTTTCTCTATACGTTGCTTTCTTGGGAGAATGGAATCAAATTTGAAGTGGTAGCTACAAATAGTCCCCCCACTAAGTTTACCTCCAAACATGACAGAGATGCTCTCTTTCTTAAAGGACTCTTGGTGTTTCTGTTGCTGACTAGGTTGACTTGCTACAGGGCTGGGTTATTAAGGTCACTGATGAAAGCACTTCACTGGGCTCAGTGGTTGCCTCAATGACCTTCTTTTTCTCTTTTTTATCAACCCTATCCTAAAACAAACAAAAAACAAGACAAACCTAGTGACTACCTTTGAACCTGTTGTTCCTTCAGATTATTATTCTAGTTCTCTCTAAATTTTTACTGAAAGTCTTAGAAAGTAATACCTTACCTTTTCCCTCACTACCTGATTCTCAATTCCTTATCATCTGGCTTTGGTTTCCAGTCTTCAACTGAAATGGCATTACCTGAGTTCAGAAATGACTTCATTGTCCCCAAATTGATAGGTTTTTTTCCTTTCTTCCTGTTTCTGTACCCCTCTGCAATATTTGACGCTGGACCACCCCCTGCTTAATACTCTGTTCCCTTGGTTTCTACAGTGTTTCACTCTTACGCTTTTCCTTTTACCTAGATATGCTCATAGATTTAAAGTTGGAAAAGATGGCTATGATCACCTAATCCAGCCTTATGTATGAGTCAGTATTCAAGTCCTATAACTTAATAGCCATCATTATTTCCATTATACCATGCTACCTCTCTGATTACTTTTATGCATCCTCATTCTACTCTCATCCCTTAAACAAAGGCATTCTACAATGTTCTTTTCCTAGGTATACTCCTCTGTCCTTTCTCTACATTTATTCCCTTGATGATGTCTCCTCTCATTACTTTAATTTTTGCATTTATGCATAGTGACTCACAAATTTGTAAATCTATTCTTCCCTCTACCCATCTCTTCACACTACTCCAGTCCCTTAATTTAAGCTACCGGTGAGTACCTCTAACCTGGGTGTCCCAGTGTTTTCTTGACATGTATAAAACTGAAATAATCGTATAACCTTCTCCAGTCCATCCTCCTCACCATTGCCTAAATCAGCGGTTCTCAACCTGTGGATTGTGACCCCTTTAGTGGTTGAACAACCCTTTCACAGGGGTGATGGGTCGCCTAACACCATCGTAAAACACATATTTCTGATGGTCTTAGGAACGGAGATACCGCTCCTCTATCCATCTCCAGGCGAGTCCGTCCACATGCAGATATGCCCACATACAAGTATTAAAGGGTCGTGGCATTAGGAAGGTTGAGAACCACTGGCCTACATGATCTTGTTCATACGTAAGTGGAGAAACAGTGACTTTGGAGTCAGAGAAACTAGATTTAAATCTTGGCTTTATTCTTACCTGGGCAACCTTGGACAAGTTACTTTACCTTAAAGTTTATCTTTAAAATGAAGGTGTTGGATGAGGTGACCTTTAAGTTTCCTTCTAGCTCAAAATACAGAATCTCATGATATTTGGTGATCACATCATTTTTCTTTTCAAGATTGAATTGCTCTCTGTTGCCTCCTAAAGAATATTTAAAACCCTTGATCTTAGTATTCAAGGCCCTCCTCCATTTGGGTCCAATCTATGTGCCTAGCCTTTATTAGGGAGTCAAGGTACTTACTATCCAGTAAAAACTGTGTGCTGTCTTCTTGTATGGTGCAATCCAGACACAGAGGCAGTTTAAAATATTTAATCTATTCAGTCCCAGTCAACTGAAAATAGTGTCAAGATTATATTCAGCATATTTTGATGTAGTAAATTTAATAAAATATATATAACATTTACCCCCAAAACATTTTAAGAATCATAACTCATTAAGAATCATAAATTTTTGTTTCAAAAAAGTAAAAAAAATCATGCTATTCTTCATAATTAGTCTAGTGTTCTATATTAGCAACAGCTTATATTTATACAGCAATTTACAAAAATAAATGCTTTAAACATTATCTTGGTACACAAATGTTGCAATGTGGGTGGTGTAAATATTAGCATTCTTATTTTATAGATGAGGAAACAGAGATTGAATGGTTTGCCAGATAATATGGGTCATATAGATGATATGTGGTAGAGCTGGGAATCAAGCCCAGGTTTCCTAACTTCCAAGGTCGGTGCTCTTAAAATACCGTCTGCCTGAGCTTTGCCAGAATCCATTGCCAGTAAAGATTTACTTAAGTTGCTTCCTGGGTTTCAGGTCTCTTCTCTCTAGAGGTCTTCAAATGAAGACCTTGTGATCATATATTGGCAAGAGGGTGCTGGAAAATGCTTAACCCCTGGTTCTCCAAAAAATAGTTTAATCTGAATTATTGACATTTTCCTATCACTTTCTTAAGTCTAGACAATCAAGAAAAAAATAAATCTAGCCCTAATTTGTAGCTCTTTTAGAGTTCCAAGGTATAAATGCTTACTCTGAAAATTTATGAGTCAGCTCTTCAGAGCCTTATGAACTGGCTATAGCACAGCACTGTATTAGGAATGTCATAGAAGTTTTTGGTTAGAAACAGATTGAACAGGGGCCTCTAGGTGGCACAGTGAAGAGAGCACCAACCCTGGAGTCAGGAGGACCTGAGTTCAAATCTGCCCTCAGACACTTGACACACTCAGTAGCTATGTGACCTTGGGCAAATCATTTAACCTCAATTGCCTTGCCTTTCCCCTTCCCCCCGAAAAAAACCAAAACAGATGGGACTAGACACCTCTTGACATCCTATTCAGCTCTTAGATTCTATAATTTGGGGGATCCAATAATTTTTCTGTGGGTATTCAGTGTAAACTATATAAACCACTGCTATCTAAAGAATGATAGACTTGAAGTCTGCACTAGGAAGCTGTTTGATGTTTTTAATAATAAAAATGCTTTATATAGTTTAAAGTGTATTATGTATATAGTATAATGTGTATATATGCCATATATATGCACTATATATAATATAATGTATAAAGTGTGAAGGTTACATTAATCAAGGCCATAAAGTGCTATAGTACTTTGTCATATAGCATATTTGGTGGAGAGCACGCTGAATCTAATTTTCAATTCAGGAGAGAAGTTTAAAACCAAATTGCAGCAAGCTAATGAAAACAAAAAGGGCCCTCTATGTCGAACCCTCCCTATATCTTCTCAGGGCCTAGATTCTCTTTATTGTAAACCCTTTGAGGAGAATGTCAGATACTTCTGTCTTTCCTCCAGGCATAACATAGCTCTGGACATACTAGTATTCCTACTTGTCTATTAATGAATTAAATTTGGTTGCCTTCAAATTAAACCAGTGTCAAAATTCTTATGTTGCTATGCATAAAGGCCTTGTAAGACGACTTATTAGTTGTTCTAATGTACTTTGTAAAATATAATGCTTAAAAGTAAACTTTGCAAAAAAAAGGAAATTTTGCCAAAATTAATTTTGTAAGGCACTAAAAAATAAGGCTGTACAATGGTTAATGTTTTCAAAATCTTGGCTTGCCTAGGGATTAAATTCAGACTTCTTACCAAGGCTCCCCATGATCTGGCCCCAGCCTAAGTTTCTAGCCTTATCTACACTTATCTTTTTCTGTAGCCAAACTGGTCAATTCACTGTCCCAATAATATACCATGTGCTTTATTTCTTCTGTGTTCTTCTTTCTCTAGAGCAGTGGTGTCAAAATCAAGTAGAAATGAATCCACTAAATAGTACTAAGGATCCCTGCAGGCACATATTAATTAAGAAAATGACATGTTAACTTTAACTATACATCATCACATTTTTCTTTATTTTGTTAAATTGTTCCCATTTACATTTTAATCCAGTTCTGGCCACACTTGGGAGTATTGTGAGTCACCTCCTGGCTGCATGCTTAACATTTCTGGACTAGAATATCCTTTCCCCTTTTTTCTGATTATCAGAGTGTAAATTTAGAAGAAAACATTTGGTTTTAACCAGGGATATTTTGACTCCTAACTGTGAGTAGACTCAAAAGTACTATTTTGAGCCATCTCAAATTCATGTTCTTTCACTTGATGACCTCAATAACTCCCACAGCTTTAATTACCTCTATGACTTCTAGTTCTATATATCCAATCCTAATTTCTCTCTAGAACTCTAGCCTCAAATTATTAATGGCTTACTGGGATGTGTCATAGGTACCAAATCATATTGAAAAAAGTTAGAATCACAGAATTCAAGAGTTGAAAGGGACCCTCATGTCCATCTAATCAAATAAAGATATGAAAAGAATCCCCACTGTTACTCCAAAAAAGATGACAAACCTCTTCTTGAAGACCTTCAAAGAGACAGAATCCAACTGTTGCTGGCAGGCATTTGTCTTTTGGAAAGCTTAAATGGTTAGGAATGTATACCAGATATCAAGTCTAAATTTTTCTTCTTTGAAGCGTTCATTTATTGCTTCTGGTTGCCCTTTGGGGTACATCAGAAAAAGTCTAGTTCCTCCTCCCCATGACAGTCATTCAGATATTTAAAGGAAGCTATAGTATCCCCACTGAGTCATTTTTCTTTATCAAACAATCCCAGTTCCCTAAATTGAACTTCATATTGCATAGACTCATTCATCATTTTCTCCTGAAACCCATCTTTCTTCCAAAATTTCCTCTTTCTGTTGAGGATACTATCATCCTTTCAATCACTCAAGTTTATCACCTCAATGTCATCCTCAACTCCTCATTCTTATTCTCAATTAGACTATATAAAATCATTGCCAAATCTTGTTCTTACTACCTTCAAAATTTATTTTGTGTCTATCCTTTCTTTGCTTTACTCATATAACCACTGCCTTCATTCAGATCTTCACATTCTCTCAAGTGAGCATTTTAGTAGCCTCTGAATTGGTCTCCCTGCCTTAGCTTCCTTTCTTTTTTAATCCATGCTATACAAAGCTCCCAGGTCTGACCTTGTCATGTCCCAATCAATAACTTCCAGTGCTCCTTGTAACATTCAAGATCAAGTGTAAACTTCTTTGCTTGTCATTTAAAAGTCTTCATAATCTGCTGCTAACCTACTTTTCCCATCTCATTACATGGTGTCCCACTTAATGCACTCCACGGTCCAGCCAAGCGGGCATTTTTCATGGTGCTCCTCCATCTCTTGTCTTTACCTTTGTACTGCCTCTTTCTTTTTTCTGGAGTTGTCCCTTATTACTTGGTACTCTTGAAATGTTTGCTTTCCTTCAAGATTCAATGCCACCTTTTTCATGAGATTTTCTATGGTCCACAGGCTTTGGTCTTTGTGTATATGTTTTCTCCTCTGTTATGATGTAAGCCCCTGGAAAGCAGACTCATTTCTTTTTGTCTCTGTATTCCCAGAGCCTAGCATAATATCTGGAGGATAGTAGGTGTTTTATAAATGCTTGTTAATTAATTAATTGTTTCTACATAGAAGAAAGAGTTCCATTTTTTAACTTGATCTCATTCTGATGTAGTGGCTAGAGGACAAAATAAAGATTTACAAGAATTGTATTAACATTTCCTCCTTTCGTTAACTAAATTTCCTTATCTGTAAAATGCTTTTGGTAGTGGTTACCTAGCTCTAAGAAAGAAAAGGATTCCTTAAATCATATGTATTCTTTTAAACTATTCTCTCAGCTGCATTGATTATAATAGAATGAAGGTCACCAATTCAATTCATATGCATTAGAAAGAGAAGTATGCTTCTTGTGGTAACAGTATGTACGTGCTTAATTTCAGAAGTTGGGTAGTTAGCAGCACAGACAAGATCGACAAAAACATTTTCTATCTATTCTTAGAAACTGGAGTGTATATGATAAAGGACTCTTATCCTCCCTTCTTTGCCCGGGCCAAATATAAAAGTAGTACAAATGAGGCCATCCAAAGGAGGCAGTGTTTAGAAGAAAAAGGTACCTCAATTCTTACCTAGATCAACGCTAACTGGTAAAAGAGATTGGAAAATTTTGTGATCATTGGGAGTGTGATATTGAAAGAGCATTAGTGACTCCATTTTGCCTTTATCCACCATTTTGTGAAGTTAAGTCTCAGAGTCACCTGAGTTTGGAGAAATCATAAGATTGCTTCCCGCTCCTAAAAGTCACCTGACCTAAAGAATGTCACAAAACAGTCCCCTTTCCCTTCTCTCTTCAGTGTCTCCTGATTGTCTCCCAATCCTCTCCTCCAATAAGAAACCAGCTGTTATTTAACCCTTTCATCATCTTGAAAGGACTTGGTTTTGTTATTGGTTAGCAGCATACCGATGATGTATCCTCTTTATTTCCTTTTATTTACTATTTACTAATTAGAAATCTAAAAATACCTAAATAATAATGTCATCATAAGAATAGCTTATATTTATAGAGCTCTTTGAGTTTTACAAAAGGGCTTCCTTCTCAGTAACTCTTTGAGGTAAGTAGTACAAGTTTTCTTAATCCAGTTTTATGGATGAGAAAAATACAGCTAAGTTTTCTATGGTCATGTAGCCAGGGAATGTCACATAGCTAAAAAGAGCTTCAACTTTCAACCATGTTTTTCCAAAGTCCCGACAAGTGTGCTCTTACCAATGTACCATGCTGCCTGTTACACAGCACATACCCACAACTAATCTACACATATGTAATAAATGTCTGTTCTGTGCCAGTCACTCAGCATGTGGGTCCAGAAGGAGGAAAATTCCTACCTCAAGGAGTTTACCTTCTATTGAAAAGGAGGAGATAGATACAGTTAAGTAAATACAGTACATGTACAGAGTGAATGAGGGCACAAACCACGGGATTTAGGCTGGGTCTTTTGACAGAGGTGGTCCTTAAAATGAACCTTGGGTCGAGTTAAGGTTCTGAGAAACAGACATGAGTAAGGCAAGGGAAATGATATAGGCAGTAGCATATAGAAGATGTAGGTAGTACTATGTGGAAGATTGAATATTGTAGAAGAATAGGAAGTATCTGGTTTGGCTACAGTGTAGAATGTATGAGGGAAAGTAATGAGTAATGATCTGGAAAGAGGATCTAGAGCAGTGGTTCTCAACCTTCCTAGTGCTGCAACCCTTTAATACTCGTATGTGGGTTTATCTGCATGTGGACGCACCCACCTGGAGACGTATAGAGGAGCAGTGTCTTAGACAACCCCTGTGACCCCTGTGAAAGGGTCGTTCAACCTCCAAAGGGGTTGTGATCCCCAGGGTGAGAACCACTGATCTAGAGTCAGTTTATGACGTGATATTTGTACTTTTGCTGGAATTGGTGGGGAGCAACTTAGGTTTTTTGAGCAGGGAAGCGACATGGGTAGACGGGTTATTTAAGAATATCAATTTAGCAACTGTATGGCAGATGGCTGGAGAGAGGAGAGACTGCATACAGGGAGACTATGAGGGTCTGGACAAGGATAGTAGCCATATTTGTGAAGAGAAGGGTCCAGATTATGAGGGATGTTGAGGAGGCAAAATTGACAGAACTTTGGGATTGGTTGATACTCGAGGGTGATTGAAATTTAAAAATAGAGGATAACTTCTTGATTACCTTCAACAAAAACAGGAAAGTTGAGAGAAAAGGGCAGGTATATCAGGACAAATGAGTTTTGTTTTGGTTATATTGAGTTTAGGCAGCAGCCTATGGGTCATCCAGGTGCAGATGCCCAACAGGAAGTTGTTGACATGGCACTAGAGCTCAGAAGAGAAATGAACATTGGATATGTAGATTTGGGAATCATCTGCATAGAGATGATAGTTGTATCCATGGGAGCTGATGAGATCACCAAGAAAGAGAATGTGAAGAAAGAGAATGTGAAGAGAGAAAAGGCCTTCAGCAGAGTCTGCTATAAACCCATGCATATCTCGTAGGACAAAGACGATATTGCTGGAAAGGAGATGGATGATAATAGTTCAGGCAGAGAATCATGAGAGAGCAGTGTCAGGAAATCCCAGGTAGGAGAGAATGTCCAACAGTTGGGGGAAGTCATCATTGTTAAATGCCAGAGAGAGGTCAGGAAGGAAGGGCATTGGATTGAGGAATAAAGAAATCATTGGAAATCTTGAAGAGATCAGTTTTTCTACTCTAAAAGTAGCCTAACAGGGGTTCAGAAGGGAATGGTAGATAAGAAAGTGGAGACAATTAGGTAGACAGCTTTTTCTAGGAGTTTTGCCATGAAAGAGAGCAGAGATATGGGGCTCATTATGATAATACAGTATTTCTAATTTTGGTGAAAAGTCACTTTGGGTCTACATTTCATTCCTGGTTAAAATGAAAGTCACTTTACAATATTTTCTTGCTTGATGAACTTTGATCTGTGAGTTTCAAACAAAATGGAATTACAAACTAGTTCTAACTTGCCTGATTATTTATGAAATTCTTAGAAGTGCGTGCCAGTCTGCTACCCTCAATAAAAAATTAAATAATTTAAAGTGGTAATGACCTTAGACGTTTAATTCAGCTTTTTTCTCAGTTAGTCCTTCTACAGCAGGGGAAAAAAACCACAGAAAACAAAGCAGAAGGAATACTGGGTCAAGGAGATGGGGGACCTGGGTTCTAATTATAGCTCTGTGACAAGCTTGTTCTGTCATCTTCAGGCTTCCCCTTATTTAATCCTATTAATTGAAGCTATCGGACTGCATGAGTCCTGAGGTTTCTACCAACAATAAAAATTTGATTATCCCATTATTTATTTAAGAGTTATACCTTGCTTATTCTCAAAAAGTATTTATAGTAGCTTTCAAAAATAAACAGGTTAATACAGAACAATTGAAAATATGAATGGAGCAAAATTAGTGAAATGAGCAGAGGAATAAATGTTACAAGGCACCTGAGATTAGTTAATTATTGCAGATGAAATTAGCTTTGAGTTTACTTGTATCTAAAGCAAATTAGAAACATGTTGCTATATAATTCTCTTTGATAATAGAAATCATACACATGTGAATAGAACTTTTTATATGAAGAGGCATTAGATAACGTGAAAGACAATGCTATCTACTGTAGTTTTTACAGAAGATATTGAAATGTTCAGTGTGTGGTTCTGATGTTGAATCTCCACAGAAACTTGTAGCATAACATTACATTGTAACTCAGTGAAAGAATTTCTGTGGGTTTACTAAGAGAATGTGATCTACATTTGTTTGGTTTTTTTGATTAACTGAATATAGGATAAAACTTTAACAATATGGAGTAATATATAATTTGTTAGACGTTAAAACCTGGACATTATATAGTCCAAGGACCATTACATTGTCTTTCTCAAATATCAGATATGTCAGATGAGACTTTGGCAAGTGCCAGCTTATAGTCAATTTGTATTTTAATTTTTCTGACAAGTGGCCTAAAGTCCTGACATGCCTGCTAAAGAAAAATCCATGTCCTTTAGGTATTAGACATTGAGGAAGAAGATAATTGTGTTTTATTTGTAAGTTTGTGACTTTACTTTTGTTCTTACTCAGATGTCTGGGCCAGCTGGACTCGGGGATTCCAGGGGCCCCAGAGTACCTACCATAGCCCCATAGTTGCGCATGGCCACCCCAACGGCCCTGCAGGTGCTCTCAGTCACCCCAACGACTCTTCGGAGTTAGAACTCCAGATATGGACAGAATAGTCCGACACACCTCAGTGGAATGGCCAAGCATCTTTAGTGTCTTACAAATCTCCTCTTGCTGCTGCCTCCCAAGCCTTATTCGCCTGCCCCTTTTATTCCCTTTCTGTCTGCCCTTTTGTCAGATGTCCCAGCAACAGGGTCCTGATAGACCGGGAGTGCTTCTCCATTGATGGTGCATGCTCAATGCCCCCATGTTTGACGTGCAGTCATTGAGGCAGAATACACACCTGGATGCCTCTTACCCACCTCAGGTTTTCCTTGTCAGCAAGGGCACACTGACCGAGGTCAGACATCTAGGTAGCTCTAAGGGGCCCTTACACTCAGACATAGACCAGTTCACCTAAGCATGACCATAATTTGCATGGTTTCTGGGGGGATGTAGGGGTTGGACAATATTTTTTCTCAAAAAGGAACTTTGAATCTGACCGGCAATTTATATAAGCATTTTGTTGAGACCTCAGGGTTCTGTGACATATTACCTGGAAGCAACGACTCACTTGAAAAAGACTAAAAGTAGGTTATTACCAGTCACTTGCTTAGACTCTGAAAGAGCCTCAATGTAACCCATGAGGAAAACATCTGATTTGGGGATATGCCCCCTGTGATGGGCTTATCTACAAAATGCACACCCACATAGGCAGAAGATTTGACCTCTTGGATGAAGTTATTCAGCTTACATTTGAATGTTGGAGTTTATATGCAGGAGATGAAGGAATAAAGATATTCTATAAAAAACTTGACAAACCTAGTCAACATGTACTTTAATACTTTGTGACTTCAGTACAAAGAAGAGAATTACAAAAACTATGTTAGGAAAATGCAGTTCAGGATTAAGAAATAAAGGCTAAATGTCTGTGCATTTTAAAGAGCCTCCCACATGCATATCATGAAAACCTAATTCCATAAGAGACCTGGAAGTTAGGGAGCGGAGCCAAGATGGCAGAGTTGAAGCAGGAACTTGCTTGAGCTCAGCTCCCACACCAACCACCTCCAATACCTGTAAAAAAATATGACTCAAAACAAATTTTAGAGCTATAGAACCCATAAAGTGACACAGAGAAACAAATCTCCCACTGAAGGCAGCCTGGCAGGCCGAGAAGAAGGAAGGGTACATTGCACCAAACTGGGAGCTGAGCTCAGTCCCGCTTGAGCCATAGGGGCCCAGACCTGGGGTGGCCCCTACCAGAGGCCCAGAGCAGACTTCAGGAGAGTGAATCATCAGCATCTGTGGTCATTTTCCAGACTTCTCAATCCATAATGCCAAAGAGAAAATAAAAGGTCAGTGGGGAACCCTGTTGATCCAGGGTGAGAGAAGAGCACTGTTCAGCCCCTGCCCATGGGATGACAGGTAAGCAGTAGCACAGAGGCTGCAGCTGCTGCCGTGTGGCTGCCTCCAGAGCTCCTGGCCTGCAGATAATAGGGAGACCAAGAAACCATTCAGAGGGTAATCAATTGCTCTTGCTATGATGTGCTTGGATCTGGGTCGCAGTTTGGTGGTGGTCCTGGGGTGTGTAGCCAGTGTGCCAGAGCTTGTGGTGGCTGTAGAGAGGGCACCCTCCTCATAGTTCTGACAACATCTGCGGAAACTACAGCAATTTGGGACACAGCTCTCTCTACTCTGGAAACAGTTTTACTGTGGCAAAGAGCTCAAAAGTCAAGTAATTGGCTGGCAAGATGAGCAAACAGAGGAAGTGCAATACCATAGCATCTTTTTTTGGAGACAAAAAGGATCAAAACATGTAACCAGAAGAAGACAACAAAGTCAAAACTCCTGCATCAAAAGTTTCTGAGACTTGGAAGGTTCTAGACATGGCAAACCCTGAAAAAACATAACAAAAAATGAAACTGATTCTCAACAGACAGAAAATTATTACCAATAAACAGGCATTTATTTAGTGTCTACTTTATGTCAGACCCTGGGTGTACAGAAGGGAAAATGAAATTGTTCATGCCTATAGGGAACTTTCATTCTCTTAGGGGTAAACAACTTGTGTACATATAGGGGAACACAAAATCTGTACAAAGTAAACATAAGGTAATTTGGGGTATGGGACAGGAACTAGCAGCCAGAAAGGTCAGGAAAAAAGTCATTTCAAAATAAGCTGTATCATCTATCAGCAGCTTGTGAGAATAGAAGTTAAAAATTAGCCAATCAAGTTTGCTCTGCTCTGGTGTTTGCCACTGTCTTGTTATGGAAGAAATCTACTGCTGAGTGGTCTGTAGTGTAGAGTGTTCTCACCTGTAGAGAAGGTGAGATCCTTGACTCTCCCCTTGTGAGTTAAATTGTGTTGATTTCAGCAAGCTCTAGAATATTTGACAATCAAATGGAAGAAAGGATAAATATATGTTGAAGAAATAAGGCAATTACATCAGTTCCAATGTGACTTTTCTAAACAACTTGTTGACCCTGAGAACGATCAGCACATATATTGAGGGTATCATTGATGAAACTGTGAGAAGACATGTTTTTAACAATTTCCCTTTAAGCTGTGTAGCCCTATACCATCTCTTCAGTGAGATCTATGCCTTCTGAAGGGATAGGTCTGGTAACATGCATAGGAGCATGTGTATTTCTCAGATTATGAAATGCCATTGACTGAACAGTCCACATATTGGTACAGTCTGAATAGCCCTTTGAGGCAGATGTTGATTGGCCCCAGAATTCAAAAGGTTGTGTTGCACTTAGGAACTATTCTGTACTTTTAGTGGTTCCATCCTTATCCCTACAGCCAGAACTCTTCTTCTAACAAATACTGATATTATTCCAGTGGTAATGAGAAAAGTAGCTGGCTTAGGTAGACTAGACACAAGTGTATCTGAAAGAGGGAAAAATACAATACGATGAAAAAAATCTTGGACTTTATTAACAAAAGGGAAGTTGACTAAAACATCAGTAATTATAAAGGCATATACCTACTTCTTTCCCATCTAAAGAGAATTTTCATAAGAAGACTCTATGTACACATTGGCAACATTGTTGATGAAATAATTTAATGGAAATAGACAGGTTTTTGAAAGCAATATGCTTTTGTAGACCACATTTTTGCTCTCACGTAGTTGAATGATGCAGAGGGTCAAAAAATCACATTGTGCTTATTTTTCAGTGAATATAAAAAAAATTTGAGAAAGAGACCATCTTAAATTAAAGGCTTTCTTCCCTCAACATGTTTCCTATGCACATGCCAAAATTATATCTTTAAAGGAATCTTTTATAATGACTGAGATTACCTTGTTCAGTGATCATACTGATCATTATATCAATCAAGGTAAAAGCAAGAAGTTTGCTCCCCTCTGGTGTTTGCCACTGTCATGTCATGGAGGAATTCTAGTGCAAAGTATACTGCAGTGCAGAGTGTGCTCACCTATAGAGGGTGAGATCCTCAATCTTCTCTTCTTTGTGCATTAAATTGTGTTGATTTCACCAAGCTCTAGAATAGTGGTTCTCAATCTGTGGGTTGCGACCCCTTAGGGGGTCAAACGACCCTTTCACAGAGATCACAGGGGTTGCCTAAGACCGTTGGAAAACATATATCTCTGGTGGTCTTAGGAACCCAGACACTGTTCCTCTATCTGTCTCCAGGCGGGTCTGCCCACATGCAGATATGCCCACATACAAGTATTAAAGGGTCGCAGTATTAAAGGGTCACGGCATTAGGAAGGTTGAGAACCACTGCCCTAGAACATTTGGCCCCTTTTAAAGGAAATACATAAACACTTTTTAATGGTAATATAATTTGAATTTGAAAGGTAACAGGTACTTAGCACTTAGTAATTAATCAAGCCTCTGTTAAAGAAACAGAAGGTATGAATCCCTGTTGCTGAACAGGAAAAGATTGACTGAAACAGGAAGAAACTAGTGCTGTGTATATGAGGAGAAGCCCCTGCAGGGTCAGTCAGATCTTCTTGGAGCAGGCTTTGTGGAGTCAGAAGCTGCTCCCTCTGGGGAAGCTGAGGAGGAAATGCTCCCCCAGGCTGGAGAGAATGACTTTTATTTGGAGAACCTGGATGAAGTGATTTTGATTCTGGGAACCAGCTGAAACTTTTGTTGAGACTGAGGGCCAGCCAGGGCTGCTAATGATTTCCAAGGGCCAGCCAGAGCTGCTAAGAATTTCCACAGGCCAGCTGGAGCTGCAGAAGACTGAAGAAGCATGACTGTGATGCTGGTACTTTGTATAAACCTGTTTGTGGCTTTGTTAAGCCTTGATTTCCCAGGAGCAGAAAGTATGAAGAATTTAAGGTGAACTGGACACTGTGAACTTCAGTGTGGTACAGGACCTGCACAGAGAGCTGGACAAGGACCCTGGGAGCTGTCTGCCTTTGAACCCAGGTGACAGTTTGGTGAATCCAGGTAGGAGCTGGTGCCATGGAAGGGGGATCCAAGGAATCTGAGGGACCACCCTGAGTCAAGCTAAAAGAAGATTTTGCTTGGATACTGTGTACTGACTGAGAAATTGTAATTTACTAACGATCTAGGGGTGGAGGATCTGTGTATTTTCTGATGATTGAATAGTCAATGATGAAGGATGATTGAATGATTGAGTTGATTGAATGATCGATTGACTAAATGATTGTACTTAGTGATTGATGACTGAATAAGTGACTGTTTTGTAACTTAGCGTGCCCCCTGAGTGGAGAACTTTGACTATTGTACTTTGTGTCCCTTAAGGAGGCAAACCTCCCTAAGGATGATTGAATGATTGAGATGATTGAATGCTTGAGTTACTAAACGATTGTTCTTTGTTCAAAACTTTGTGACCATTGTGGTGGAAACTATGTGGCCATTTTAGTGATAAGCTGTTGTGAATACTTTATTTTGATTTTCGGTGATAAGTTGTAATATTGTGAGTGCTGTACCTTGATTTACTGTGAATGTTTTGCTCTGATTTGTTCTGGAATAAATAGAGTGTTCACTATACTGTATAATCAGAACCTTAAAAGCTGTTCACAGCAGCATTCTTCTGAAAAGCTGCTTGTGCATGGCATTAAACACTTTGAGTTTAAAGTTTGACCTAACTATTCACACAGGAAAAGCCAAATTGCTGAAGATTGCCTCCAATTAAAAGGGCAAGTCATAGAGTTTATTCCTATATGTCTGTGTAGACATATATATATATACACACATATGCATACATAAACTATAATGCACATATGCATACCATGGGGTTTCGCTCTATATAAACCTTTTCTGAGCCTCATTACTAGCCTACCATCTTCCCCCCTCTACCCATGACCTTGTTTTTACTTTGTATATATTTCACATGGACTTGTACATTATATATGTTGTTTCCCCAGATATATTGTAAGCTTGTTGAGGACAGATATTGTTTCATATTTGTGTTTGTATTTTCAACCTAGTACGATGCTTCTCATATTAAGTATATAATAAATGCTTGGTTTATCTTTTTTCACCGTGTCTGGTTTTTTTTTTTTCTGCTGTACTGTCTGAGGTCATGATTGTTACTTTAATATCTTCCCAAAACATATATAAAACAGTCATAGTTATATAGGTGATTACTTAGATTTCCTGCACTGAAAGTACCATGTCTTATCTGCCTGCCTCAGTTCCTGAAATACCTACAACTATATTCAGTCTTCCGGGTTAATGCAGTATCTCCAGTAAGTGCCTAACAATGTGTAAATATGTTGTTAGTATGGTTGGCAATCCATTAGCACATTAATAAAGAGCCATTATCACAATAAGGCAATGAGGTACAGGGGAAATAAATCTTAATTAATGAAAAATATTCAGCACCCGAGTCCTTTCCTATATAGGGATCTTCATGAGGATATTGCCCACTTGGAGTAAATTAGAAGGTGCACATAGAGGTAAACCAACTGTCTCATATTTCATCTATTACTGATGTTTTCCATATTGTCCAGTGAAAACGCATATGTAACTTCTGAGTT
Source organism: Pseudochirops cupreus (assembly GCA_028627135.1). Taxonomy (NCBI): domain Eukaryota; kingdom Metazoa; phylum Chordata; class Mammalia; order Diprotodontia; family Pseudocheiridae; genus Pseudochirops; species Pseudochirops cupreus. The sequence goes on from CM053582.1 coordinate 312,756,208, forward strand.
TATCAAAGGGTTGTGCCCTCCCTTTGAGTCATAGGCTCCTCTGATGGGAAGAACAACCAGCTCTACCTCTTTCCTTTCCTTTTGGAGATCTTCAGGAAGCATCCTGAGATATTTTGCATAACATGGCCCACTTGTCAATGAGGAGGATAGGAGATGGAAAGCAAAACTGAAAATAGGACTGTCTCCAAATCCCCAAAAGCTAGATAGGAGGTTCCAACATTGTCTTCATTTCTATTTCATTGCTGACTGTAGACAGATGGTCCTGGCTATCTCTTCTCTTAGGACTAGTTGGTTTCTGAAACTATTATGCTGGGCCCTTAGCTGACAGTGTTGTGCCCCTTTTACATCTCTGGGGACCAATCAGTCAACAAGAACTTATTAAGCATTTTCTATGTGCCATTGTGCTAAGTTTTGGGGATACAAAGAAAGGTGAAAAGTCGAAAGATTAGCAAGAGAGTGGAGATGATAGTAAGGAATGAGATTTAGTTACATGTAGAGAATTTCCTTTGGAAAAGAGAAGACCCACCTCTTCATTCAAGAGTGGAAGGAAGGAAATTGTTGGGAAAGGCCTCTGAGTGATTTGAGGTGAGGCAGAGAAAAGCAGGGGCACTCTATGAATAGCCTCAATTTTTAAAATTTATTTATTTATTTTTTAGTAAAGCATATGAGGCAAGGTCCTCAGCTGAGAAGGTGAGAGTACTCTGGGAGGCTTGAGGAAGCCATGAGAAGGTCCTTCTTTGTTACCGGCAAACTCCAGGGTTGGTTTGGTTTTTTTTTACACGTCTTGCTCTGGGGACATAACTGACCAATCATATCTCAGGTGGGTCATAGGATTGTATATTTAGGTCATCTACTCCAATCTCTTCATTATGCTGGTGAGGAAAAAATAAGACCCCAAGACATTGTGACTTGCCTGAGATCACATAAGTAGTTGGTGGAGCAGAGCTGGGATTTGAGCTCAGGAACTCTGACATCAAACCTAACACAATAACACACACTCTTGCACTTTTTAGAATGACCCATTTAGCCAGGATAGCCATTGCCTTTTATTTCTTGGGGTAAAGAGCTCCATATAAGGTCACAAACAGAACTTGGAACTCCTATTGGCTAGTTACCTTACAATACACTTAGTATTATACATCATTCCAGAAAAAACAACTATATTACAAAATATGTGACAAATCATTTCAGTAACAAGCAGGGCTGTGATCCATAAGATAGATGGGCAGCTCTGATTATTCTACCAGTCACTCAGATGGATTCCTGTTTTTCCGAGACCACCTCCTGGTTGCCTCATGGTCAATATGTTGCTTTTTTTCCTCTTCCCCTTGGGATGTGGGTGGTATGACTCCCACTTGGGTCAGCACCTCCTACAGAGCCTTTTGGTGTTGAAAGAGACACTTGAATGCTTTTCATGTCTTTCTGTCGCCTTTTTTCTCTTGGAACATCTGAGTGGTGTTATGCAAATTACTATAAGCTATTTCTCCTAAATTTCTAAAGGTGGTTGGGGGGTAGAGAATGAAGAACTGGTATTCCTAGTGAATGGCCTGTGACTTAGAGGGAGAGAGTCATATATATCAAGATACATGAATATGGTGACCTTTTGTCCAAAACCCACTTTTTAAACACATGAACATTAAGAGCTATTATGCTATTAAAGAGTAATAGAATATGCTTACTTTTACTCTTGGGTTTCAGAATAGTCTTTTGTTTATCACTGTTTTTGATAAAAGATTAGTAGCATGTTTTTTAGATATCAATATTAGTGATGTTTGAAATTTTCAGTTTGGTTAACCCTAAACATGTGCATGGTCTCCAATAAATATTGTTTGGGACATGATTTTATATTACCTTAGCTTCTGGTGGTTAAATGTCTCTAGGGCAGCACATAGAAGAATCAGATTCAGAGGCTGATATTTCATTTCTTTTGCTGTTAACGGAATTGTGTTTGCCAGTTGTAAAGTGCTGAGTCAGCATAAGACCCAATCACATTTTATCCATGAAATGTAAGAGTCAGTGAAAATGGAATTCAGTGATCCAAAGATGTTTTCAATACTTGCAGCATTATTTTTTTTAAAGCATTGTCTGGAGATAAATTTTCATAAGTGTTTAATCTTGATCAAAATACCTAATCACAATGCAGACCTTTCTCTTAGTGCTGACATCATTTCTTTCATCCATCAAAATAGTGAAAGGTCCTGATCTGGCTCGATTCACAATTTGATTCTGTGTGATGTGCTGACAGTGCTTTGATAATGCATGTATTTTTTGTTCTTTCATAGAAAAATCTCCTGCAAGAGCTGAATGTCAGGACATTTCTTGATATGCGTCAGAAGCATGAATAAGAATTCTGTACTGTAGCTACTTGGATAAAGAGGGCTTCTGAATGTGTAACTTTTTATTGTATGGCTCCAGATTAATTAAGAAAACACAAATTTGATATAACACAGTATACTGAGTGGGCAGTAGACTTTTTTACAAGTTAGAATGACTAAAGGTAGGTAACAGACTTTGTATGTTTGTATGAATAATTTCTTATGCTGCTATATATCTGCAGGGCTGATTTGAATTCATTACTTTTACCTCTGCAGTGGAGACAAGTTGAAAAATGTTTTTTTAATTCCTTTAAGACAATTTGAGAGCCATATTTTTCTTTTTTAAGTTTAAATCATTTTGTACTTTCCCCCTCCTCCACATAGTTCCCCTTTGATCTTCACAAGCTTTAATTTTTAAAACATGATCTATCCCCAGAGTATTTAAAGAAAGATGAACAGGTGGTGAGAAAAAGATGAAAACAGAATACTGTAGCATCTACTCCATGCAGGTGAACATGTAGTTGGATTCATGACTTCTGAAACATTCATGAGTAGTCAATCTGGTATTAGGGTTCAAGGATAAATATGTTTGAAGAGAAATTACAATTTGCAGAAATCTGCAACATAGTCTTGTACTTTTAATTTTAAAACTTTCAGAAGAATTGGTGAATTTAGAGGATTTAGGCAATTACTGATATAGCAGTAGAACTGATTGATTCTATGATGCTGCACTGTGAATTCCAAATATAAACACTACATTCTATTTAGGCTTTGCTATTTATTTTTAGCTGTAAGCTTTTCCTCTCTCTTGTCTTTGGTGCTTTTTCTCTATCTTGAATGCCATGTCATTCCTCTTTGTCTATTGATCAGCTGAAATCCTAACTCTTTTATGGATTTTTCTCAATTGATTCCAGCCAGAAGTTCTCTCTCCTATCTTTGAATTCCTACAGCAGTACTCTTTGTACTGGTTGGGGTATATGTGGGTATGGGACAATGAAGAAGAACTCTGGATCTAGAATCAGAGGACCTGGGTGTGAATACTGTATTTGTCTTGGGCAAGTCATTTTCCCTCTCTTGGCCTTCATTTTTTAATCTGTAAAATAAGGGAGGTCAACTAGATGATCTCTAAATTCCCTTTGAGCTCTAAATTTGTGATCTTGTGTCAGCACATATACCTTGTATTTTATTTATTTATATGTCACCTTCCAGGATTTTTGTTCCAGGAATTACAAAGAGGAGATATATAATATACATATATATATGTATACATACATGTACACATATATATGCTTGTGATATACAAAGCATCATACTAAGCACTCTAGGGAGAATACAAAGATATTTCTTTATCTGTGTATATTATATTTATGTATGTATGTGTATATACCTCTTTGTATATATATATATATCTTTATGTATATGTGTATACATCTCTGTATATATGTGTGTGTATATATGTATATAGCTTTATATTCCCCATAGCGTGTCTAGCATAATGCCTTGTATATAGTAGGCACCATGAAAATGTTTGTTAAATGACTGCTCCTTTGAAGTCCTAACTCTAGTTCACTTTAATTTTTCTCCTTTGGGGTGGCTAAGTAGTGCAGTGAATAGAGCACTGGCCCTGGAGTCAGGAGGACCTGAGTTCAAATCTGGCCTCAGACACTTAACACAAAACTAGCCTTGTGACCTTGGGCAAGTCACTTAACCCCAATTGCCCTCCCAAAAAAAGCAAAAAAAAATTAATTTCTCCCCTACTATGATTTTCTTCTTACTGTCTGTTTTGTACAATGGACACCTTATTATTTATTATTTATTATTTATTTATTATTTTATTCTATTCCCTTAATTATCCTGACTATACAATTAATATCCTTTTAAACATATTAATGTTTTGTTAATATAATATGTAATATTGTAGTACTCATTGTTTCATGTATGAGTTTATCACTGCAATTAGGTTGTAAGGTCATTGGGACAGATACTTTTGTACGTCCTTGTGTAGACAGAGATAAAGACAAATATGGAATAGGTGCTCAACAAGTACTTATTGACTGATTGGTACTTATCCAAAAGAGGATCTCATAAGCAATTTTGATTTTCTCATAAGTAATTGATGACAGTGTAGGAAACAAGTTTATATTGCTTGTGTGGTAAATATAAGTAAAAATGCTTCTTGCTATTTAGGACTATGGATATTATTTAAGTTGTAAAAGGGGGGAAGTCCTGTGGAAGGTCTACATAGTTTTTAGGCAACCATTGATTATTATCGATGGTTACATAAAGACCTGTAAATGCAAGTCTTTCCAACCCCAGCTTTTGTACCCACTATGCCTATATACACAGAGAGTGCTATATGTTCAGTGGATGTGGACTGATCATGGTAGAGTCCTGGTTTGAAACTTCTATGTGATTTCTCTTTCTCACTGTCTTTCTACTCATTCGTCTTATTCTTTAGTTTTGGTATTTTTGTTGGACATTTATCTTTAAATTGTTTAGGTATTTGCCTGTTTTGAAGATAAAAATTAGGTAAATATTGTTAGACGCGTGTTTAGGTAAAAGCCCTGTTAACAGAAAGGTCATCATGCTCTGAAGAGATTTCTGACTTTTTTCCTCACTATTTATATATTTTATCTTAAAGCAACAGATAATTACAGAAATTCTTCACAAAATACATACCCCCCCCCCCAAAATAGGGAAACTACCTACCAGAATGATTGTGGCTGATCATTTGTTTTCCAGAATAGTTGAAGAAAGTCAAAGTTCTAATGGGAAAGAGACAAAGCATTTATATAATACCTACTAAGTGCCAGGATTGTACTTTTACAAATATCATCTCATTTGTTCTGCCAGGGGTGCCTATTTTCCTACAGTTTTTTTCCCTATAATTTCTTACGACATTGAACCTTTCCATTTTTTTATCATCTCAGCCAACTTGATTAATATATAGTGATAATTCAGTGTTCTAATGTGCATTTCTCTGATTTTTCAGTATTTTTCAAGTAGTGAATGACTATATATTTCTTCTTTTGAAAACCATTTTTAAAATATCTTTTGACCACTTGCCTATTGACAAAATTCTTATTTTTGGAGAATTTTTGTCTTTCATGGAGACTTCAGATTTTGTGCTAGGCTTTATTCAGAAATGTTTAATGCAAATATGTTTTCCCCAAACACAGTCCTTTCCTGTTGCCTCATTGATTGGGACAAAAGTTTTTAAATGATATGTGATCAAAATTGTCTAAATGTTTTGTTTTTTTTAAAAATAATCTCTGTTACCTGATGTCTGGTTATGCATTCTTCCCTTACACACAGTTCTGCTTTCCACTTTTTCATGCTCTAATGTGAAATACTTAGATTTTTTTAGTCATTTGGAATTTATTGTGGTGTGTTGATTAGATGCTGATCTGAACTCATCTTCTGCCAAACTGCTATCTAGTTTTGCAGGTAGTTCTTGTAAAATAAAGTGAAGGTTCGACCATATCGTTCCCTTGCTCAAGAAGCTTCAGTCATCCTCCATTGCTTCTCAGATAAAATACAAATTCCTGTTGGCATTTAAAATCCTTCACAGTCTGATTCCTGCCTATTTTTCCAGGCTGATTATATATTTACTCCCCTTCATGCACCATATACTCCAGCCAAACTGGCCCAATTTTCTTTTTCTGTCCATGATATTGCATTTCCCTCATCGGTGTCTTTTTTACAAGTTATCACCCACGCCTGTCTTCTCACCTTGACCTTCTGGAATCCCCAGCTATCTTTAAGGCTTAGGTTACACGGCATAACCTTCAAGGGCTCTTTCTACCATGTTGTTAGAGCCCTCTGGTCACATCGGGAAAGTCTCCTAAATTTGATAACAGTATTTTGGGGTCCGTTTAATTTGAATGACTCCTGATGGTATCCTATGAGTTCTGTCAATTTAACCGCAGCCTTCTCTTTTCAATACTTCTGAGCAATTCTCTTATATGATTTCCTAAAATGTTACTAGTTCTTTGTTTTTTCATATTTTGCTTGGGGATCAGTAATTCTTACTATTTTGCCTAACTCTGTCTTCAGGGTCTGTTTCCTTGGTCCTGTAGAGGTTGCAAGTCTTCCCGTTTTTTCTTTCATTTTGTTCTGATGTTATTCTATTTCTTCATTTTTGTGCCCCACTCTTGTGATTTTCTGCTGCTGATTTACTGACATTTCCTGCTGCTTTCTGAAAGCAGCTCATTCTCCTGGTAAAATCCGTATTCCTTATATCTTCCATCTTTATATCGTCCTTTAGTTCTTTTATTGAGCTCCTGGAGGTTATTGTAATTGGTGCACTTCTGGGGGAGGGGAACCTCATTATTGTTTTTATATTGTTACTGGTATGCCTTTCTTCGGGAGATTTCTTTTTATTTTCTTCCACCTCGTAGTATTGTTTCATTCTATTGGCTGATTTTTATTACTTTCTGATTTTTTCATATCTACTGGTGTTTCAGCAGGCTTTTTCCTATGAGGAATTCTCCCCAGCTCTGCTCTTTGTGTTGTTGTTGCTTCAGTTTATTTGATGCATTTATTATCGAATTAGATTTAATTCAACAAGAATTTATTAAATGCCTGCTATGGACAAGGCATTGTGCTAGGTGGGTCTTGAAGATATTAATATAAAACAAAACAAAACAGTCCCTGCCCTTAAAGAGCTTACATATTGCTGGAGAACGATAGTTTGAAATGATAGAGTGGAATTGGGCTAAGACGGAAATCTTTTAAATGTCCTAGAAATTCCACTATGACGTGAACTGAACCAACAAACATTTATGAAGTCTCTGTCATTCTAGATTCTGTGCTAGGTGCTTGGGATACAGACAGAAATGCAACAATCCCTGTCCTTAAGTAGTTTTTATTTTATTAAGAGTCACAACATGTACATAGACAAGTGTGTAGAAAGTAAGTGCAAGGTAAATGGGAGGTGTAAGAGAGGAAGACTGGAGAGATCAAGGAGGGCTTTCTGCAGAGAATGGGATTTGAATATTATTTTGAAGAGAAGAAGGGATTCTAAGGCACATGGGTGAGAAAGGAGTTTCCTGCAAGTAGGGTGGGCAGCCAGATACAATATCTTTGTGAGGGATAGCATAGCATCGCCCAAATGATATTTTGCCTGAATCATAAAGTGTATGGAGGGAAGTGAGGGATAATTAACTGGAAAGGTAAGTTGGGACCAGTTTTTGAATGGGTTTAAGCACCACATCGATTTCTTCAGGGACTCTTCGGGCTTTATGCAGAGTGACCTGGCCAGACTTGGGCTTTAGGAAAAGAATTCTGGCAATTGCATGGAGGACAGATTGGAGAGGGGAGAGACCTGATACAGGAAAACCAAGTGGGGGAGTTTTGTTGTAATCCATGTGAAAGGTGACATGGGTCTGAACTAGAGTGGTAGCTTTAGGAGTACAGAGAAGGGGCTAGATGTAAATGTACTTTGGAGGTAGGAATGACAAGATTTGGCAACTGATTTTATACATAGTCTGAGTGACAATGAGGACTTGAGGATGACATTGAGATGGTAAACATGGGTGACCAAAGGGATGGTGGTACACTTATTAGAAATACGGTTTGAATTTGTAAAGCCAAAACTCACTTTCTCTGTAATTAGAGGAAGTTCTCACCACAGATGAATGAGCTCAAAGTTGGAATGAGCCATCATCTCACATCAGTTTAATTAACTGACATAAAAGTAAGTACTATTGTTTTACTATTCAGTTATGCTTTTTGTATATAGGAATATTTTATTGCAACAGCTAAGCATAAACATTATGCCAAAATATTATTTGAACTCAGAGCAAGGTTTGAAAAATACAGATATGTAGTGGCATCTGGTATTTTTCTCCATTCCGTTTAACTTTTCTCAATCACTGCCAAATCTAAACCTAGATTTTCCCTAGTCTTGAGTGAAACTTTTAGCTCTGATAGGGCCTCCATGGGACTTTGTAGGATTCAGAGAAACTTTCCATAAAAGCCTTTGCTTTTCTCATTTAAAAGCCAACAGTTTCTTTCAGTCAGACACAGTGTCTACTTTGGATGTTTTAGCTCTTTACTTCTGTTAATTAAGGGGATACCCTTGACAATCTTTCTGCCTCCTCTACACTCAGCTTTATGGTTCTTTTTGTAACCCTTTGTTTGTCAGTGGCTCAACTCTTTCCAGTTGGCATTGAAGGCCCTATCTGTAGCTCCCTGTCACCACTAGGGGTTGGTTCTTATGTATATACTTACCATCTTCCTGCTTATCCTGAGAAAACTTACATTTCTAGAAAGTAATACCATGCTCCATCAGACTAAATCTATGTCTCCTTTTTTCCTTGCTTAAAATCCTAGATAAAAATTATAATACCTTGGAATAATTATAGACATAAATTAAAATACATAGACATAATTAAATGTGCTTTCCTTTTTTTTTCCAGTTTTGTGCTTTCCGTTTCCCCAGATAGCAAAAGAATGTTTGCCACCTAAATTTTTCTCTATCTTCATTTTTTTTTACCCTTTCTCATTTAGAATTTGCCGTGTTTCTGTGTGCAAGTTCTTCTTGTAGAATTTAAATTAGGGTAGGAAATCTTTGGTTTTGTCTTTTGTTTCCTTATTTCTTAGGGCAGTGCCTTTCTGGTAGTAGATAAAGTTCAACAATTAATGTTTACCTAAGTCAATTGCTTTAATTACAGGGCCAATATAGAACATAATTTTTTGAATACATTCCAATAAAACCAAGATTTTTAAAGTTATAAAGTAGTTTTTTTCATAGTAACTAAGTTAAAAACTTCGATATCCTGATAACCTAAGAAATCTTTTTTTTCTTTCTTTTTTTTTTTGCTATTTGGAGGGGGTAGGGCAGGACAATTTGGGTTAAGTGACTTGCCCAAGGTCACACGGCTAGAAAGTATTAGTTGTCTGAGGTCACATTTGAACTCCTGACTCCAGGGCCTGTGCTCTATTCACTGTGCCACCTAGTGGCCCCTAATCTAAGAAATCTTAAATGATAGGCCCTAGGGCCTAAGACTATGAAAGAGTCCCTAATTTTTATTTTTAAAAAAAAACTTAAAGAGCATTTTAAATTCTGTAACAAATAATAAGTCCATATTGAATCCAATTTTCAATCTGATACAAAAAAATGTATTAGGGAATTGTTCTTGCTATTGCAGAGTAAAAACTGTGCTGTTTCCACTAAAGTAGTTTGAAGAAACAATGCTTGTAGGAATTGTTTCATAAAATGTATTTCTATAACGCATTGTGGCAATTTCTTAATATTTGGCACTTAGTTGTACCTTATTTAACTAAAACATTTAATTTGGATCAAATTTTTTTAAAAATTCTTTTTTCCCTTTGTTTTATTTTGATATTTAGCCCTTTTAGGTTCTTGTGGCATATTTTCTATGTGAAGATCTCTGTTTTAGTTATCCTGAAATAATTATGAGCAGGGAACCTTCTTATTAAACATATTTTCATATGAGTCATATTGTAAAGAAGAATTAGAACCAATGGGAAAAAAGAGAGCAAATAGTATGCTTACATCTGCATTCAGACTCCTTCCTTAGTTCTTTCTCTGGATGTGAGTAGCATTTTCCATCATGAGTCTTTTAGAGTTGCCTTAGATCCTTGCATTGCTGAGAAGAGCTAAGTCTATCAAGGTTAGTCATCAAACAATGTGATTGTTATTGTGTACAATGTTCTCCTGATTCTGCTCACTTCACTCAGGATCAGTTCATATAAGTCTTTCCAGGTTTTTATGAACTCTGCCTACTCATCATTTCTTATAGCACAATAGTATTCCCTTACATTCATATACTTGTTCAGTCTTTCTCCATTTGATGGGCATCTCCTCAATTTCCAATTCTTTGCCACCACAAAAAGAGCTGCTATAAATATTTTTGTACATGTGGGTGCTATTCTCGTTTTTATGATCTCTTTGTGATATAGACCTATAAGTGATATTGCTGGGTTAAAGGGTGTGCACATTTTTATAGCCCTTTGGGAATAGTTTCAAATTGCTCTCCAGAATAGTTGGATTAGTTCATAACTCCATCAACAATATGGTAGTGTTCCAATTTTCCCACATCTTCTCCAGCATTTATCATTGTTCTGTTTTGTCATGTTAGCCAATCTGATAGGTGTAATGTGGTACCTCAGAGTTGTTTTGATTTGCATTTCTCTGATCAATAGTGATTTAGAACATTTTTTCATGTGACTATAGATAGCTTTAATTTCTTCCTCTGCAAACTGCCTATTCATATCCTTTGACTAAATTTGACTCAGTTCTCTAATATGTTTTAGAAAGGAAGCCTTTATGAGAAACACAAGTTGTAAAAATTCTTTCCTAGTTTTCTGCTTCCCTTCTAATCTTTGTTGTGTTGGCTTTGTTTATGCAAAACCTTTTCAGTTTAATCGAAATTAGCCATTTTTGCACTTAATAATGTTCTCTATCTCTTGTTTGGTGATAACTTATTCTATTCTACATAAATCTGACAGGAAGGAACCTTTTTAGAGACATTTTAATAAAGCTTCATGATGTATTTTAAAAGAATGTACTTATTTCTGATTACATTGCTCCAATTATAACCATTTTCTCTAAGGTTACTAGTGATTTTTAATTGCCAGATCCTATTGACTCTTTTCAGCCTTTATAAACTTTGTGATTGCTGTATAGCATTTGGCAGCTGAATCACCCTCTCTTCCTAGATACTGTCTCTTCCCTGGTTGTTGGGTTTGGTTTTTTTTTGGACGCAATTCTTACCTGGTCTATCTGCCTATCTGCATTATCCTCCCTTTTTCTTGTAAGGTCATTAACTATGTCCTATCCCCTTTGCCTTGGTGTACTCTCCCTGTTATGATCTCATCTACTTGTATGTATTCAATGATTATTTCTATTCATTTGGATCCAAGATATACCTTCATTCCTCATCTCTTTTCTGAGTCCCCCTAACGCCTATTGGGCATTACTGGCTCAATGTCATATAGTCATCTTAAACTCGCTGTGTCTAAGACAGAATTCATTAACTTTTACCTTCAAAATTCTGGTTTTCCTAACTTTCCTAATTTCTATTGAAGGCATTACTATCCTTTCAGTCACCCATGTTTACAACCCAGGAGTCACCTTCAGCTCCTCTCTTCTTCATGTTCCATATTCATTATCCTGTTAGATTTTGTCGATTCTGCTTCCACTTCTCTCTTGTACATTCCCTTTTCTCCATTTCTTGAAACACCACTCTAAATCTCCCTACATTTTTTAAATTTTAAAATTTTATTGAATTATATATTCATTAACATCTGTTATATAATTATTAATGGGATGTATGCTTTTAAGTAGTATGTTACTCTTTCATCTGCGGCCCTCAAAGAACTTTATACATAGTAATTAACTAAAATTCACAACAGCTTCTTGAAGGAGATAATTAGTCTATTATGTACTGTAGATGAAATTACATCGAGACATTAGGAAGTTGTTCAAAGTTTCACAGTGAATATGTCAAATCTCATAATACAGACTAAGATTACTTGGTTGCTTTCTGTAAGCACCAGACTATTATTATCTTACCAATGAATCTAAGAAAAAAAATTGGCCTTAGTTCTTAATTAATATCACCTAGAAATTTATAGAACAAATTATTTAAATACTAGAGAAAGATAATCACATGATTGAACCTGTTAATTTGAAAGCATCACATTGTTGGTCATTTTCAGCATTAGATTTTTTTTGAGAATAAACCAACCTTTTTTGCCTTTTGAAATCTCTTAAATTTCTTTTGCATTGTGTGATTTTTAAAATTGTTTATATTTTTCTTTTAAGTACAAATGCTATAAGTTATATCATTCAAAGTTTTGTTTGGCTATAAACATTGGGCATTTGAAATTTTTTATCTCTGAGGAAAGTAAAAAAAAAATTGAGTTGTAGTACTGTGTTTTTAAAAAGTTAAAAAATATATTAAAAAAGCATTTATTTTGTTTCCCATTTCCAACTGAACAACAAAGAATAAAATTCTCATAACATATCTATTAGCCAATCAAAGTGAATTCCATTATTGAGCATATCAAAAAAATAAATGTTTCATTTAGCATTATGAGTTTATCACCTCTGTCACAACATGGGTAACATGCTTCATCACTGGTCCTTAAAATAAATATTTTTGTACATAAGGATCTTTTTCCTTTCTGTCATCTCTTTGGGATGATGAGTTGTAGTATTTCTGCAGCAAAGGGTATTCATCTTTAGTGACTTTTTTGGACATAGTGCTAAATTGTGGGCTAGAGTGATGGATCTATTTATAATTTAACCAATGGTGCATTAATGTACCTATTTTCCCCATAGCCCCTGAAACATTTGTTATTTTTATCTTTTGTAATATTTTTCAATCTGATGTGAGGAAGAAATTGAGTTTTTTGAAGTTATATTTTTTCAAAAATTATTTGTGATTTGGAGCATTTTTTCCTTGATGTTGGAGCATCAATCCAATTTGATAGTATGGATTTCTTTGAAAAAGAAGTTAATATAAAGTTAATATTCTTTTGCCCTTTACCAATTTGAGGAATGGCACTTATTCCTATAATTTTTAGTCACTTCCCTATATATCTTGGAAATGAGGCCTTTATTAGAGAAAATTACTGCAGGGATTTTATTTTCTCCATTTATCTGTTTCCTATCTTTAGCTTCATTGTTTTTGTTTGTTCAGGACCTTTTTTATTGTTAAAATTGATCATTTTGTCTTCTGTGATCTTTATTCCTTGTTTGGTCATGAATTCCTTCCCTGTGAATAGATCTGAAAAGTATTTTCTTTCTTCAACCTCTGATTGGCTTATTATGTCACCTTTTATGTCTGTTATGAATCAATTTGGAGTTTATCTTGATATTTGGTGTGAGATGTTGGTCTGTACCTAATTTCTGTCAGGCTACTTTCCAGTTTTCCAAGCAACTTTTGTAAAATAGCTTTTTCCTTATTTTGTTAACTAGAGTCAACTCTTTAATTATTACAGATAAGAAACTGAGTGCCAGAAAACGCAGGTGACTCTAAGTGCCCACTGTCACTGTTAATAGGTAGTATAGCCAAGATTCAAACTCACATTCTTTGATGTCAAATCCTGAACTCTTTTTACTTCACCACTGTATGTTTCTGGGCAACCCTCTCATTTTGTAGAGAAGGAGATCAAGGCCCAGAGAAATTAATAAGATGTCTAACATCTCACCAACAGCGTGTAACTGAAATGGAATTCATACTCATCTCCTCTATCTCAAAATACAGTGATCTTTACCCTATAACACACTGCTTCTTATTTGTGTTTCTGTTCCTCCAACCCCTTTTATTAGACTGTAAGCTTATTTAAAACAAGGACTATGATGCATTTATCTTTGTGTACTCAATATCTAACACAGGACTGGACACAGTAGGTTTTTAATAAGGGCTATGAATGAAGTAGAGGGGCTGTGAGACTCTTTGGTGTCATTGTGGTCACTTAGAAGATGCTATTCTATTATAGATTTTTTTGATTGATCTGTTAAGTTTGACCTCTGTTTAAAGCATTTCACCCAGTTGAGACACTCACAGGGTTTTCCTCCCATGTGGACTCACTGATGTCCATACAACTGGGGAGTCTGACGGAAGACTTTCCCCTACTCAGTATACCTATAGGGTTTCTTTTTCATCATAACCTGTGGTTATGAATTGCGATCTGGGGAATAAACCTTTGCCCACATTCAACACAGTTGTAGGCTTCTCCCTGGTATGAACTCTTTAGTGCATGTTAAGGTTGGATCTCTGGCTCTTTGCACAGTCGTGGCATTTAAATGGTTTTTCTCTTGTGATTGTTATCTGGTGATTAATAAGATGAACATTTTAGAATGAGACTTAAAATCTAAGTTTCAGTGCAGTCCTTATATTGGTATTCTTTGCCCCTCTTTAGTGAATTGGAGTTCTTTCTAGGACTTCTGTTCCATTCACCAAGAGTATCCTTCACGTGGGATAGATATCTGTTGGGTTGAAAATCTCTCTTTACTCCTTTTTAGAGGAGGGCATTTGACTGGGGTAGTAGCATCCATAAGATTTTTCTGAGGGAAATGGGGAATTGTTGGCCACTCCTTATGAACCCTTCTTGTACCCTGCTTTAGTGACTTGTTTGGGCCTGAAGAAAGGTGGAGGCTTACAGATCTACACCTCAGGGTCCTTTCTCTTGAGTTTTATCTTTACAGGTGCTCTTTGTACACTTTGTTTGGGCTCCTCCTGGCATGATCTCCAGCCAAGCGGAGCTGCCAACCCTTGGCCTCTTCTTCCCCTCCACCAATCAAGGCAATCAGTTCTAGTTTTGGAACAGTGATTCTGAGAACATTCATAAGCTGTCACTTCCACAACATGATACTGTGGAGTTCCTTCTGCCCAGGACCCAAATATTTTGCGAACAACCCATACATTTGGCATTTGTTGGCAGGATTAAGATTGTGACTTATTTTGACATTCAAGATTTCATTTTTTTGTTAGTTTGTAAGAAAATTCTACAAATAATATCTTAAACATTTTAACTTAAAGGGACCATGTGCATTGAATTGAATTTCCCAAAGAACTCATAGTTATTAAGGATGAGCAGTTTAAGGTACAAATTTTGTGTAATCATTCTGCAAATGAAAATGCCTATACTGTTTCTTAATCCAAACAAATTCCCCATTAAAGACGTGCTTGCTGTATCATGAACAAATGATATATGCTCCCTATCTTGGATCAATATTTACCGTTGCTTTAATGATCCTTATGTTTGTCTTTTTAAAACTGCAGTAATAGCAATAAAACATATGTTCATCATGTTTGTGTTTCAGAGGGCCATAGTCAAATTGTCAAGGGCCAGGATCAAGTTAGAGAGAGAGGGGGGCGGGGGGGGGGGGAGAGAGAGAGAGAGAGAGAGAGAGAGAGAGAGAGAGAGAAAATGTGTATGTGTGTGTGTGTGTGTGTGTGTGTGTGTGTGAACTCCTTCCTGCTAATGAAGATATTTTAGAGTTGCCTCAGGCTCAGAGAGGTTGTAGCTAGCCAATATCTGAGGCAGGCTATGAACCCTCATCTTCCCTGACACCAATTTTAATTCTCTTACCCCTTTGCCATACTTCCTCTCAAAGGGCCATTCACACATTGAAATTCATAACATTCACATGTTAAGATTGTAGAAACAATTTTTCAAATGGTGATTTTAGATGGATTCAGTTTTTCTAAGGAAATCTTCCTACCTTTTTTGAAATTTTTGATGAACATTTTTTTCCCTTTGGCTTTCTTTTCTTTTCTTTTTTTTCCTATCAAGAATAACATTAGATTACTTAATGCATTTGTTAAGTAGTCACTGTGTGCTAGGCACTCTCTGTAGTAAACCCGATTTAGGGTTTATGTCGGAAAGAGAAAGTAGAAAAGTAATCTGGAGAGTAAGGACTTTATAAAGCCAGGTTAGAGGTGGGAATAGTTGGCTTGGATACTTCCTTCTCAAACAGATGTTCCAGAAGGAAATCACTCATCACGAGGATGAGGCTGTAGGAACAGGGGCATTGCCAGTGTGCAAAGGCCAGTAGTATGTGACTGGGATAGAAGATAATTTGGTAAGGGTCATTTTGACTACTTTCTGTTATTTTTTTTCCATATCAACAGATTTGGGTTTAAACCTAGTTTTCTGTTGCATTTAAACATTTTAAATTTCAAATAATGGAAAAATGATTTGCATTTAAGACTTAAATAATTTCCTAGACTGGAAATTATTTAACTCTGCATTACTGAGTTTGAAGGAGTATGTTTTGGGATCTACAGATTATGTAATTAGTGTGTTCTCAAGGTAGCAGCAGTGGTGTGGTGAACAGGGTTGTTCAACCATGCCTTTTCTGCCCTCTCCTCCCTCTTACTGACTCATTGCTTAGATAAATTTTCTGGTGTAACTGTTCCTTCTTCACTCTAAGAAGTTGTGAGAAGACTTGTAATTTTCTCTATCTTTTTAAAATGCACAATTCTTAGCCAGCTACAGGAGTTAGAAAAAATACCTCAGTGTTTTATTCTCTCCCTCTCTCTCTCTCTCTCTCTCTCTCTCTCTCTCTCTCTCTTTTCCTCTCTCTTCCCATCTTCCCCTCTCTCTCCCTTCCTCTGCCTCTCCCTCTTTTCTTCTCCCTTTCCCTCTCTCCTTCTCTCCCTCTCTCTCTTCTCCATCCCTCCCCCATTTCTATCTTCCCCTACCATGTCTCCCTCTCCCTCCCCCCTTCTCTCCCACTGTCTGTCTCTGTGTCTGTTTCTCTTTTTCTCTCCCTCTTCCCTTCTCACTTTCTGTCCCTCTCCCTCTCTACTTCCCCCTTGATTGTTCCCCTTCAATAGCTTCCTTCTAATTTGCTTTCTGGGAATTACATCATATCTAACAAATGCCTGTGGTCAACACTATTTAGAGAAACAAAGTATAACTCATGCCTTGGAGGAGCTTTCTCAACCCTCCCACCCCCTTCCTTGGTAGAATGGGTTTCCAGAGGGGTCACTGCTACCATCTCTCTGTAGACTTCTAATGTTATCCTCTGTGGTTGGATGATGATTTATCTAATGCTCTAGTTCATGAGTTCCCACTGTTGTGCTTCCACACACACACACACACACACACACACACACACAATATCAATTGAGAACAATTAGATAGGCTTAATTAATTTTTAGAAAGATGTTTTTATTAAGGAGGTTTAATTAGAATAATTGGTATAAAACATTCCCCTTCAAAAGTTTGTGTTGTGCTTTCCCACCAGTCCATACAGAATGTAGAGATATGTAGGATCAAGTTTAGAGAGCACATAGAGCAAAGGTATAACTCACAGCTTATGGTTGCTAGAAGTCTTTTTCTACCCTTCGTGGTGGTTCTTTCATGACATTCCCCTTAATCATTTAAGTTGTCTGATGAGTTCACTGTCAAGTCCTGACTTTTCCTCACTCTTTCTTGTTTGTTATTAGCTCCCAGTGCTGAGGAAAAGGACACTTGATGAGAAATACAGAGTCCTTCATTGTCCAAAGTTCACAAGATTCTCTTCAGGTCAAGGAAGGGGAACGAGGATGAACTTCTAATTGTTAAAAAATCAGAATATGATCCAGATTATAGAATATTAGTCGACATAACAGCTTTTGGGACCCTCTAGTTCTTTTCCTTGTCTTTCTTTTCCTCATCTTAATCCATATGCCTCCATCTTGTCCATGAGAAAATATTTCTTCAAATATGTTGCTAAGATTTAAATAGTCTGTGCCTTTAACATTCCCTTGATCAGCCTTTCTAGTTACTTTGTCAGAAAAAGGAAATGAGATTTGGTTGCTTCTTTATGAAGCCCTTCTTGGTTTGGAAAGCACTACTTCCATTTGTAAGGACTCACAAACCATGTGTTAGAGAATTTTGCCAGAGAATTCAAACTAACTGGCTTATAGTTTGCAGATTCAACCTTTAAAAAAGTCAAGACTTTGCTTTTCTACATTCATCTGACATTTTTTTCCGATTATATTAGATATACAATTGCTCAGCAATCACAACTGCCAGAATTTAATAGAATTTAGGAGGACTTTGAGAGGACTTGGATCACTTATATCTTTATGGAATGTTGGCCAGGAAAGATTTAAATGATGCCTTCTTGCCTTATTTTGCCATAACAAAAAAAAATTAAGTCGGATTATTTTGTGAATTATTTCAAATTATTTATTATTTCATTTTTTTGCTTTGTATACATTGTACTTGACATATGGTAGGTACTTTATTGATAGGTTTTGATTGTTATTTTTTAAAGCCACTGCAAAACCTAAATATCTTTAGGTATCACTAAAGACTTGTTATAAGATTTTGGAAAGCAATAGTACCTCAATTGTGATCTTTTCTTTTCTTTTTTTTTTTTTTTGAGGGCAGTTGAGGTTAAGTGACTTGCCCAAAGTCAGTAATCTTTTCTTTTATCTTGTGTTTGCTCTTCTCTTTTTTATCCTCACTAAAACATCAAGGGCAGCCTTGAAGGAAAAAGAAGTGGGGGAGGGGAGGGCAAACTGAGGGGGTGAAGTTGGAAAAAGATAAGGGAGAGGCAATCTCATTGCTTTGTTTTGTTTTAGGATGGATTGGTATATATTTTTGCCTTAAGTCTTTTAAAAAAAATCGTCTCTGTGATTTGTTTCCTCTTACCTTACTTGCTGTGGCCACTCTGAGCCATTTATCACTGAGTAAAGAATTTGCAAAGTGAAGCACAAGTGTTAATTAGACTGGTAGAATGGAAAATAGAAGAAAAAGCTTGAATTTGTACTCTTTTAATAACAAATTCATGATACGCATTAGATCAGGGGTGGGAGAACCTGTAGCCTTCTAGGTCCTTGGGTACAGCCTTTTGACTGAGTCCAAGTTTTACAGAACAAATCCCTTTGATCAAAAGGATTTGTTCTGCAAAGTTTGGATCCAGTCGAAGGTGGTGCTTGAAGACGTAAGGGACCGCATGTGGCTTTGAGGTCACAGGTTCCCTATCCCTGCATTAGACAATTTTTTTTTAGTGTTTGTTTTGTCATGGAGGTTCCCAGTAGTGATAGTCTTTTGCCATCTTTCTTTGTGCTGTTTCAGTTTAGGGTCTCAAAAATTAGCAATACAGCTTCACAGCTATTGCTCACTACTAAGTTTATTGATATTATGCATCATTGATGGTATATACATAAGTTAAAAGGATACAAGGAGACACATTAATCCATTTTACTGATGTTTTTGTTGCAATGTTGGTTCTGTGCCTGAGGGAATAGAAACAGTTATCCATGATAGGCCTAGGAAACCATCCTTCCCTAGAATTACCCAGATATGTAGGACTAACACTATTGAAAACTCAGAATATTAGAGAGAGCCTCAGGTCTTTTACAAATGTATCTATTAAGGATAAAAAGACCTCAGCATGCTTGACTATACTAGTAATAAGTAAGCTTTCTGGGATCTTTCTTCTTTGGTCTGATCTAATCTAGTTACAAGTTTGTATCAGTTATACTTTTCATGAAGTGTAATTTCTTATTAGATATCAGCAATGAAAACCTTAGACAACAAATAGAAATTATATTTTTTTTCTTTAGATATTGAGTTTCAGCAAGAGAAAACAAGAGAAATATGTGATAAGTTGGAGCATACTAAATGTCTAGAGCAGCAGTTCTCAACCTGTGGGTCATGACCCCTTTGGGAATGACCCTTTCACAGGGGTCACAGGGGTCTCCTAGGCCCATCCAAAAACACATATTTCTGAAGGTCTTAGGAACTGAGACACCGCACTCCTCTGTCTGTCTCCAGGCGGGTCCACCCACATGCAGACATGCCCACATACAAGTATTAAAGGGTCGAGGCATTAGGAAGGTTGAGAGCCACTGGTCTAGAGGGACATCAAAATTATATTGAGCTGTGATGGTTAAGACTGTGAGTAACTGAATTTTTGTAAATGATCAAACACATTTATTTTATAGCACCTAGAAAATCACTGGCAATAAGAGTTCCTTACAATACCATCTATTCATATGATATCTTCAAAATCAAGCTTTTATAGTAGAGTAAATTTGTAGAATGAAAATAATAATACCCACGCAGTGTCAGTGTGAGGGTCAAATGAGATAACAGTTTTTGCAAACGTTAGAGTGTTATATAAATGGCAGTGATTATTACCTATTATTTTGTTGCAACAAGTGGTACAGGAGGGGGTGGGAAGGGTGAGTTGCAGCAAGTTAGGAGCATGAGTAATAGTAATCAGTCAAAGTGTATCTTTTGTACCCAGATGTAAGACTTTAAATTTATTCCTAGATTCAGCTCAGTGTCCCAGTCTGTCATGATTTTTTTTTCCTCCTAACTTTGTTATCCATCATATCTCCTATCCCAACCATCTTTGTATCATCTGCAAATTTTTTGAGCATGTCACCTATGCCTTTTCCAAGTTGTTGACAAAAACAATCACAAGGCCAAACACAGATCCTAGGGACAGTCCGTTAGAGACTTCCCAACAAGATGACATTGAAGTATTAAAAGTTCAGTCATTCAACCATTTTGGATCCATTTGTCTGAATCCTAATTACTTCTTCCAGTTATTACAGCTTATATTTTTATAATAATTGTATGTAGTCTTTTAGGGTTCTGCTTTCTTGTTCTGCATCGGTTTTTAAGTCTTCCCATATTTTTCTGAATTCTTTATCATTCTTATGCTGCAGTAGTGTTGTTACATGGAATTTGTATGCTATGTTTTGTTTACTCATTCTGCAATCATTGAACAGGTATTTTGTTTCTAACTTTTGTTACTTTATGTATTGGTTCTCATGATAATTCTTTACACATATGTGCGCCATTTCTTTCTGTCAGTGACCAACTTAAGGTATTATTTCAATTGTTTTTTTCCCCAGGTTCAAGGTTACAAACAATTAGGTTTTTTTCTCTGCAAAATTCTAAAGTTCTTAGAAATAGTTGAACTAATCTAACTATAACAGTTGTTAGACAACAAAAAGTTAGAGTAAAACTCTAACAGTAGTGAATTAGCTTCCCATAGCCTCTTCAGCACTGGATTTTTCCATTTTTTTCCTATACATCCTAATTTGATGGTTGTAAGGTGATAGGGTTTTTAAATATATATATATTAATTATTATGAACACTTTTTTCAGATGTCTGCTGGCAGCTTGCATTCTTTTGAAAATTATTTCTACATATCCTTTGACTATTTTTCTGTAGAGAAATGGTGATTTATCTAATATCAATTTCCTGGAGATTTTTTTATGTCATACTTTTAGTGAAGATACTTAATGCAAAGACCTCTCCCCCCCCACCCCAAGTCCATGTCTCTTCTTTTGAATCTAGTTGCATTATTTATTTTGCAAACCTTAAAAATACTACATACTCAAGATTATATCCTTTGTCTTTTGTAATGTTTTCTAGCATGCCTAATTATGAATTCCTCTCAGTTTTTTTTAAGACTTTTTGTTACTGAAGTTGTAAACTCCTCTTCCTCACATACATTCACATAGAGAAGAACACTTATTTACCTCCCAAGACCTTTTGCTCTTGTCAATTTTATAGAGAATGAAATATTGCTTTCCAAACTAAATTAGCCTGTAATACTGGTATACAAGCATTTAAGCAGCCAGCTTATATAAACATTTCCAGACACATACATTATGCACACATGCTTAAGTACACACATTTGGCCATAAAGGGCACTTGCCAGCTCTCTAACTGTGAAATACGACTTTATATCATATATCTATAAGGAGCTCCTCCACATTTCTTCCTAGTGCTATCCTCCAAGGGACCATCTTGACTTTGGGTTTGGCCCATTCCCTTCTCATCTGCGCATGGAGAACTGTTCCTCCAACCACATTTATGTTTACCTGAGGATTGAAATAATTCAGATAAACCTTTCCCACACAGAATGTGGAGTTTTTCTATTTTCTCTTTAATGTTTTTACTCCAATGCCACATTTCTAACTGTGGGTCAGTTCACCCAGTCAGAGTTCACATCAAATCTAGAGGTGACCAAAAGAAAGGCTTAGGCAAGATATATTGGAAGGTTATATAGCATTAGAATCATAATAGTTTAGCATCATTGTTACAATGCTAACATTTACATAACAACTACTGTGTGCCAGGTACCATGCTAAACATTTTACAATTATTGTATCATTTGATCCTCACAACAGCCTTGGGAGGTAGGTGTTATTATCACCAAAACCACACTGGCTGCTTCTTGAACCTTAGGATTCATGATTATGGTAAGTAACAGGCTCTACCAGCAAGTGGGTCTTTGGTCTCATCATCTGGAACACAAGTCAGAGCTGAGTCACCTGTCAGCACTTCTCTGGGGTGCTAATAGAAAAATACCTGCCATTTCCCTTACTGAGACCATATCTTTCCCAAAGTGATATCTCTCCACATTCCCCTTTCCTACTGTTTTTTTTTTATTCTTTCAGGACATACTTCTAGATGATTTCATAGGTGTGAGAATTTCTTCCTTTGATACAAATTACAACTTGTCTGTAACTTTGTAGATGTCACAGAGAGTAGTCTGAGTCTCAGAAAGCTTCTCACCTGTAGCTCCAAGAAGCTGTGGCATGCACGGTGACTAGTTGGTATGGGCCAAACCAGGTTGAGGGTAACTTACATACCTCATACCCATAGGTGAGTTAGGGGGATGGCTACCCCAAGTGTGTGAAGACTCCTCACGGTGGAATGGACAGATGAGAATAGTTTATTCCAATAGCCATGAAGGTGGCTGAAATACTTACTGTGGAGTGCTTAGAGTTTGGTTATCCACTGTATTCTGGGCAATTGTCAGTAGTCCTGACTTTTGTCTTGCCACTGGACTTTGATGATTTGGGGAGAAAGAATGAGGCTGATGATTTTGTGGAACTCGACCTCACTTAAAGCCAATTCATGCATAAGTCGGAGTGCCATCTTTAGTACTCTTCAAAAAACAAAGGAAAAACAACAACAATCCACCTCTGAATTTGGAGTCACAGAACCTGAGTTTAAATTCCGATCTGCCATATAGTACTTGAGTGACCTTGGGCAAGTTACTTAACCTCTCTGGGCATCAGTTTCCTTATCTGTTAAATTTGGGATAATCTCGAACATCTCTTCCATATTTAAATATATGATCCTTTACCTATATGAAAATAAGTAGTTTTTGGTACAAGGGGTAAATAGCAATGGGAGGTCCATGTTCTAGATTCTAGGATAAGAAAATAACATAATCTTTTTTTTTCCGTCTTTTTGGAGGGGGGAAGGCAGGGCAATTGGGGTTAAGTGACTTCCTCAAAGTCTTTTACAAAGCTAGTAAGTGTCAAGTGTCTGAGGCTGGATTTGAACTCAGGTCCTCCTGACTCTAGGGCCAGTGCTCTATTCACTGCGCCACCTAGCTGCCCCTCATCTGTGGGGTTTTTTTTTTTTTTGAGAATATTTTGTGAGATCAGTGGGGACAAAGCATTATCCTTGTTGTTGCCTTTTAAAGCTTGAATGAGCAAGGTAGCTTGATGAATCCTAACAATGCAGTTCCAGGGTTCCCTTTGACTCTCTTATATATCATGTGGTCCCTTTTTAAAAAAATTTTTTTCTCCAATTACATGTAAAAATAATTTGTCTTTTTTAAAATTTTGAATTCCAAATTCTCTCCTTTTGCCCCTCATTGAAAAGGCCAGGGGTGGCGAGGTGGCTTGGTGAATAGAGCACTGGCCCTGGAGTCAGGAGGACCTGAGTTCAAATCTAGCCTCAGACACTTAACACGAACACGAAAAAAAACCTAGGCATGTAACCTTGGGCAAGTCACTTAACCCCAGTTGCCCTCCAAAAAGCAAAAAACAAAAAACAACCCCCCCCACACACACACACAAGAAAAAGCCAGCAATTTAGATATGTTATACATGTGCAGTCAGTTAAAACAGTCAGGTAAAACATTTCCATATTTGTCATATTGTGAATGAAAATGCAGACCAAAAAAAGAAACCCACAGAAAAATAAGTTTTAAAAAAACATTTTTACAAAAAAAAAAGGTATGCTTTGACCTGTATTTAGTCTCGTTGGGTTCTTTCTCTGAAAGTGGATAGCATTTTTCATTATGAGTCCTTCAGTATTGTCTTAGATCACTAAATTGCTGAGAATAGCTGAGTCATTCACAGTTGATCATTGTACAGTATTGCTATTACTGTGTACAATGTTCTCCTGGTTCTGCTCATTTCATTTTGCATCAGTTCATGTATGTCCAGGTTTTTCTAAAAGCATCTTGCTCATCATTTCTTATAGCATAATAGTATTACATCACAATCATACCCCAGCTTGTTTAGTCATTATCCAATTAATGGGCATCCCCTCAATTTACAATTCTTTGCCACTGTTGAAAGAACTGCTATAAATATTTTTGAGCATATAGAACCTTTCCCTCTTTTTAAAAAAATTTCTTTGGGATACAGACCTAATTAGTGGTATTGCTAGGTCAAAGGGTATGTATTGTTTTATAGCCATTTGGGCATAGTTTCAAATTACTCTCCAGAATGGTTGGATCAGTTCACAACTCCACCAGCAGTACATTAGCATCCCACTTTCCCCACATCCCCTCTAACATTTGTCATTTTCCTCTTCTGTCACATTGTCCCATCTTATAGGTGGTAAGTGGTACCTCAGTATTGTTTTAATTTGCATTTCTATAATCAATAGTAATTTAGAGCATTTTAATATGATTATAGATAGCTTTGACTCCTTCTGAAAACTTTCTGTTTCTATTGTTTGACCATTTATTAATTGGAGAATGACTTGTGTTCTTATAAATTTGAATTAGTTATGTATATGTTTGAGAAATGATGTCCTTATCAGAGAAACTGGCTATAAAATTCCTCCCCTCCTCAGTGTTCTGCTGTTAGTCTAATCTTGACTGTATTGGTTTTGCTTGTGCAAAACCTTTTTAATTTAATATAAATCAAAATTAACCATTTTCTATCCCATACTATTCACTTTCTTTTATTGGGTCATAAATTCTTCCCTTGTCCATAGATCTAACAGGTAAACTATTTAATGTTCCCCTACTTTACTTAAGTTTATCACCCTTTGTGTCTAAATTATGTGCCCTTTTTGACCTTATTTTCATATATAGCGTGTCAGATGTTGGTCTATACCCAGTTTCTGCCAAACTGCTTTCCAGTTTTCCTACTGGTTTTTGTTAAATAGTGAGTTCCTATCACAAAAACTTGGATCTATAGGTTTATCAAACACCAGATTATTATGGTCACTTACCACTGTGTATTGGTTACTTAATCAATTCCACTGATTTACCACTCCTTAGCCTACTACCGGATTATTTTGATGATTACTTCTTTTTTATACAGTTTGAAACCTGGGATGGCTAGGCTACCTTCTTTCACTTTTAAAAAATGATTTCCTTAATATTCTTGACCTTTTGTTCCTCCAGATGAATTTTGTTATTTTTTTCTACCTTTACAAAGTAATTTTTTGGTAGTTTGATATAACACTGAAAAGGTAAGTTAATTTAGGTAGAATTGTCATTTTTATTGTATTGACTTGGCCTATACATGGCAATTAATATTTTTCCAATTGTTCGAATCTGATTATTTTGTGTGAAAATATTTTGTAATTGCGTTCGTATTCCATATTGTGGGTTTGTCTTGGCAGAAAGACTCCTAAGTATTTTATATTGTCTATAGTTCTTTTATTTATTTAGTTAGTTAGTTTTCTATTTATTTATTTATATATTTATTTATATATTTATTTATTTATTCATTTGCTTTTTGGAGAGGGGAATGTAGGGCAATTGAGGTTAAATGACTTTCCCACGGTCACAGGCTAGTTTTTGTTTTAAGTGTCTTAGTTCAGATTTGAACTCAGGTCCTCCTGCCTCCAGCTCTGGTGCTCTATTCACTGCACCACCTAGCTGCCCCCAATCTATGGTTATCTTAAATAGAATTTCTCTTTCTATCTCTTGCTGCTAGACTTTATTTGTAATATATAGAAATGCTGGTGATTTATGTGGATTTATTTTATGTCTTTCAAGTTTGCTCAAGTTGTTAGTTATTTCAACTAGTTTTTTAGTTGATTCTCTAGGATTCTCCAGGTATACCATTATATAATCAACAAAAAGTAATAGTTTTGTTTTCTCATTGACTAGTCTAATGCCTTCAGTTTCTTTTTCTGCCAAAGCTAGCATTATAATCTGAAAAGGTGAATTTAATTTTTCTGTTTTTCTGCATTTGGTTGTGAGTATTTTATGCCCTAATAAGTGGTCAATTTTTGTGTAGGTGCTGTGTACCACTGAGAAAAACATATATTCCTTTCTATTCCCATTCAGTTTTCTTCCTAGGTCTATCATATTTAAATTTTCTAAAATTCTAATCATCTTCTTAACTTCTTTCTTGTTTGTTACTTTTTTGTTTGGATTTTTCTAGTTGTGAGAGGGGAAAGTTGAGGTCTCCCTCTAGTATAGTTCTACTGTCTTTTTTCTCCTATAACTTATTTAGCTTTTCTTTCAAGAATTTGGCTTCTTTAGTACATATGTATTAATTTGCTATTTATATTAATTCATTGTCTATGGTACCTTTTAGTAAAATGTAGTTTCCTTGCTTATCTCTTTTAACCAAATCTATTTTTGCTTTTGCTTTCTCTGAGATCATGATTGTTCCCCCTGCTTCCACCCCACTTCAGCTGAAGCATAATAAATTCTGCTCCAGTCCCTTACCTTTACTCTGTGTGTCTCTCTGCTTCAAGTATGTTTCCTGTAGACATATTGTAGGATTCTGTTTTTTAGTTCACTGTGCCATCTGCTTCCATTTTATGGGTGAGTTCATCCCATTCCAATTAATGGTTATGATTACTGTGTATTTCCCTCCATCTTCTCCCCCAACCCATTTATACTTCTCTCTCCATTCACTTGGCCCTCCTCAAAAGTGTTTTGTTTCTATCACCTCCTCCAAATTCCCCTCCCTTTTATTAGCCCTCATCTTCTCTTATTCCCCACTGCTGACCTTTTAATTTGTCCTGGGTTGGGGAATTGTTTCACCCTATCCTTTTGTTGGTGATGCCACTCTAGAATTCATTTGGAGACATTATTTTAATGTTGTTTGGAGGAGGATTTGAGAGGGTTCATCTCAGCTCTATCACTCCCTTATCTACTAGTTTTTTTGATTATAGACTGGCAAGTTGGTAAGCGATCCTGGCATTATTCTTTCTGCGTGTCTCATTTGTGTAATTTCTCTCTGTATAGACAGAATCTTAGCAAAAGACTCGGGCTTAGTTTTGGTAACACTTCAATTAAATTCTTCCATGGTACCTATTGGTAGCAATTATCCTTGCCCTTTCTGGTAAACTTTTTAAAAAATTATTATTTTTTCACTCAGCTGCTTTTTGCTTCTGAACTTGTTCCTTGCCAAGTATACAACGTAATATCTGCAACCACTACTTAGCATGGAATCTTATTCCTAGGAACAGATCACTTTTTCCACCATTCCTTCATCTGTGACCTGGAATTGGGGAGTGAGCATTAAAGTTACCAGTTGGTACCTGTTTCCACACCTTGCATGAAGTCAGTGGCCTTTATGGATCTTGTACCTCTTATTACCATGTTTCACAGTCTTGGGTTCCCTTTTACTGCATAGGTGCTAGAATGTTCCAATGGCCAGATCCCATTCCCAGTATCCACAGCTCTCTGTCTCCCTATGACAACCTGGGCTAGAAAACTGATTCCATTTGATTTTTCCTGAGGCTTCCCAGTCAGGATTTGGTCTGGTTGTTTTTCTAGTTCTCTTTGGAGAATTTTTGCTAGGAGTGAGTTGGGGTGAGAGCTTCCTGTATTGCTTCATGCTACTCTAACATATTGACTTCACCTCTGTAGTGAACCTTCCCCAAGTGATATTTGAGATATCCCACCTATTCCAACCCCCTCAGTAAGTAGCAACAGTTGGTCAGGGCCTTGTTTTAGCTATCCACTTTTTGTGTTTGAGAAAACTGTCTCCTAGGGAAGCCAAATTGGGAGTGTGTAGAATGGCAAGATTTGAATCAACCAAACAAAATTGTACTTTAATCTCTCTAAAATTGGGACAACAAAGTCAAACCAATGATAATACATAGTAACTGCTGGAAGTTCTGAAATAGACAATTTAATAGCAAGTTAAGCGAAATTACACTCTTTGGCAACAGTTTAAATTTGAAGGCCCTACTGGGTATCATTATAGTTTTGATTTTCTCTGTGTATGCAAAAATACTCAATTTTAGTAGGAAAATAGTATGTAGCCAAATATGTTATTTAAATTATATTTCCATAAAATGTAACATTACTTTTTATAAGTATAATTTGAATAAATTTCCTAGTTTGCAGCTGATTAAAAAGAAAACTCAACCATTTAGTTATAAAAAAAATACCACTTAGGATTTTTATGAGAAGGTTTAAAATTTGTATAATTTTAACCTCTGTCATTTAAATTTCATGTATATTTCTTCATTAAATTGTGAGTAATTTAGTAAGTCATGTATAGAATTGCCATTATGAAGAAGAAATTTACTTCATCTAAGTAGTCTTTGTGATTTAAAGAGGTGTGGGTTTTTTTTGGTATTTTCTAAATATAATTGACATTTTCATTGGTAGACTTAAGATGAATAATGTTGTGTTTTTTAATTCTTGGAATATTTAAAATTGTATCTTTCCACTTTATTCACAGAAATTCTAAAGTTGAAAAGGACCTCATATTCCAAAGCCCTGTGTGATACATGAATTCACCTACTTGACATTTCTGCAAATGCCATTTGACCTCTGTTTGAATATCTCAACTGACAGGGAATTTCTATCTTTAAGAGACATTCATTTCTTTCTTTTAGGCAACTATCATTTTTAGAGTGATGATCTTTATGTTGAGCTGAAATATGGGTCACTGTAACTTTTCCTCATTGCTTGTAGTTGTTTTCTTTACACCTATAAGTGTAATTTGATAGTCCTTCAGGTATTTAAAGACAACCATAATTTTCTACTTGAGTCTTCTATTTTTGAGATTATAAACATTCCCAATTCCTTCCATGTTATTTCAGTTATCCTCAAATAACATGGTTTTGAGCTTACTTAGCAGGGTGTTACTAGAATAATGGTTCAGGAAATGCTACCAATATAATGATTCTTGATTTCAGCAAGGCTTTCCACATTTTTTTTTATCGTATCATTATGGATTAGGAAGTTGTCGTTTTTGAACATACTCATTTTCTTCACTGTTCTTCTTAGAACCAGACACTATAATCGCTATATTTTCAGACCACAGAGTATAGTGGAACTGTACTTCTTCTTCTGAAACTCATCAGTCTTCTTTTAATTCAGCCTAAGGTGACATTAGGCTTTGGGAATTTTTTTGGGAGGGAAGAAGAGGCAGCACCACTTTATTGACTCATTCAGTTTACACTCAAAACCATTGTTTTTCATGTGAACTAGAATTGTAAGATCAAGAACAGAACCTTAAAAAATATCTGGTCCATTGACTTCATTGAACAGATGTGGAAACCTAGAGTCCAAGAGATTATATAGCCAAGCCAAAGTTAGGTAATAGGAAGTAGTAGAACTAGGATTGAAATCAAGGTGCTTGGACTTCAAATCTAGCCCTTTTCCTGTATAATATATTACTGTTGTACATCTTTGTCTCTTTCATCATTTATTTGGGGAGGTGAGTTCTTAGCTTTATGTTTATCTTTAATTAAATTCAACAAACACCCTAAATATCTGTTGTATAAGGTACCATTTCACATTGTAAATAGAAAGACAGATAGACAGAATGTGCTTTCAGGCACCTTATGCTTTAACATGGGAACAGACAAGAACATAAATAACTACAGGAGAGTGAGATAAATTGGGGTTGGCAACATGTCATAGTAGAAAGAATACTGGACTTGAAATCAGAAAACCTGGGTTCCTATCATGACTTATTATAGTTAGCCCATACTTCCAGCCTCTTTGGGGCTCTTGATTCTGTCATTTCATATATTGGGCTATCCTTCCCAGATTTCTGTCATGTGCATTTGATAAACACGACATCAGTGTCTTCAAGTTGTTGATCAAAATGTCGAGCAGGATGAGCTGAGGACAGAGTGCTGGGCCAAACCACTAGAGACTTCCCTTCCCAAATTATTGGATATTTATTTATTCTTGTTTTCCTTAGTAGAATATAAACTCATTGGGAGGAGGAACTTTTTTTTTGTCTTTTGATACCTACAAAGTTAGTAGATGCTTAATAAGTATTGTTGAGATGAACTGATATTGACCCATTTATTAAAACTTTGGAACTAGTTGTTCATTGAGTTCTCAGCTCACTTACCTTGGGGATCTCCCAGACTATATTTATCTTCTCCATAAGGATATCATAAAAGATTGGATCAAATCCTTTGTTAAAATCTAGATTTAGGCTGTCTGTTGTATTCCTTGAACTTGCTATCTAGTAAACCTTTCAGAAAAGGAAATATTAGTGTCATTACTTCTTCTTAGTGACTTGTTCTTAATGGTTTTGAGTGCAAGTTGTTTACTGGTTATGACTGCTTCCATTTATTCACAAGTCATTCATTTAATAACCATTCTCGAATTTTATAATCCATTTTCTTCCCCATTTTGAAAAGCAGGCCATTTTCTTATGTCCTTTCCTGAGGTTATTTGTTCTTTTATTCTCCAGAATTCCTCAGGAAGCACTGACACCAACAGTCACCAATAATACTCTGGGATGGAATGTAGAAAGTGACTGGTACCTTGAACTTATTTAAGGCAATCTCTATTTTCCTATTGTCTCTTCACTAATCTAAAGTGTCAGTTCCTTTTTCACCATTTTGCTCTTTCAGTGTGAAGATCATTCTCCTTGAAAAAAATAAAATAGAAGGGGCATAGGAGTAAATAGAATTTTTTCTATTAATATCGCTCTTAGGCTATATGGGTCTGTCACCAAAGTGAAGTTTTGATGTAGTGGTAAAAAGTGGTTAAAAAAAAGACCTGGATTTGGAGTTCAATGACATGGGTTTGAAGCTGACAAGAGCTGTATGACTTAGATAAGTCACTTAATATCTTTTAGCCTCAGTTGACTCATTTGTAAAAAGTGTATATTTGCCTGGCCTATCTCATAGGATTGTTGGGAGAATCCAATGAACTATTTTGTGTAACGTGCTTTAGAAACCATAAAGCATTACATAAATTGTAACCACAATGATTCCTTCTCTGTTCCTTTTTTGTCAGTATTTCATAAACCAGGAAGACAAACTAAGATAGGAACAGACCTGAAGGAGTTAGCCAAAGAGTAATTTGAGTAGGGGAATTTTGCGCCATAACTTCTTAAACTGAGGAGGGAGGAACTGACCATTGTTCCTCAGTCTCCCTCACCCAGGATAGCTGGGCTTTTATTCAAGGAAGAGATATTTTCCTTCCTTCTTGAAACTCACCTGTTTTTCCCCCATGTTTTCTAACCATTCCTTCTGTCTCTTTTGTTAGTACTTTGTTCATCCCTTTTCCTGCTAACTATTGGTGTTCTCCAAGACTTTTTTTTCTCTTCATACTGTTCATTTGCTGAGATCATTCATTCTCTTGCCTTCAGCCATCACTTCTATGAGGAGGAATTTCATTTAACTCTAATCGTGACCTCTAGCATACATTTCACCCAGAATTTACAACTGCAGATGAAAACATCTCCATTTAGATATCCTGTCCTTATCTCAAGTTTACCTAACATCTCTAAAACAGAAAATGTGTGTTTTACTTCCTAACATTCACATTTCCTTCATTTTAGTGGCATCATTTTTTCAGTCTCTTGGGCTAGGAATTTTGTCATCATCTTTGATGCTTTATTCTTTTTCATTCCTTAAGCTAGGAAATTACCAAATCCTGTCATTCTTTTCCTCTAAAAGTTCCTTCCACGACTATCTTATTTAGACCCCCGGTGCTTTACATTTGAATCATTAAGATCTCCCTCTAACTTTTCTCCCTGTTGTCAATCTTGCCTCTTCAATATGTCTATACATTACCATCAGGCTTATTTTTTTAAATTATATTTTCATTGTGTCACCCGCAAAGCAGTCTTCTACGGCTACCTCTTGGTGACTGGCAGGTTAAATTCCTGTGGTTGACTTTCTGGGATATCCCTAATCAGATCCTATCCTAGTATTCAATTATATTTTTCTGCTGCTCCCTAATATAACTTTGTTACACTCAGATGAGTTTCTTCGCTGTTTCCAGCAACATGTCATGCCCATTTCTTCCTTACCTTTGTAAATAGTTTGCCTCAATCTACATTCAGACTCCCTAATTCTTTGAGTGTGGATACCCTTTTCCCATCATGAGTCTTTTGGAGTTGTCTTAGAACCTTGCATTGCTGAGAAGTCTATCAAAAGTTAGTCATCACAGATACAACGTGTCTGTAATTGTGTACAGGTTTCTCTTGGTTCTGCTCCTGTCACTCAGCATCAGTTCATATATGTCTTTGCAGGTTATTACGAAGTCCATCTGTTCCTTACTTCTTATAGCACCATAGTATTCCATTACATTCATATACCATAACTTGTTTAACCATTCCCCAATATTTTTGTACATATGGGTCCTCCTCCCATGTGCATGATCTCCCTAGGATAGAGCCCTAGAAGTGGTATTGCTAGGTCAAAGGGCATGTACATCTCTATATTCCCTTGGGCATAGCTCCAAATTGCTCTCCATAAGGGTTGGATCAGTTCACAACTCCACCAACAATGCATTCATGTTCCAAGTTTCCCACATCTTCTCCACCATTTATAATTTTCCTGTTTTGTCATGTTAGCCCACCTGACAGGTGAACTGTGGTACCTAAGAGTTGTTCTGATCCTCATTTTCTAATCAGTAGTGATTTAGAGCATTTTTTCATATGACTATAAATATCTTTAATTTCTTCCCCTGAAAATCGCCTGTTCACATCCATTGCCCACCCATTAGTTGGGGAATGACTTGTCCTTCCACTAATTTGACTCAGTTCTCTGTATACTCTCAAAATGAGGCCCCTCAAAATAAACCAGTGGTTTATTTTAGTTTATTTCTTTTCTCTTTAAAGACAAATTTTAAACTATCATTACTAATTTTTAAAAGTGGACAAATCAGGTCCTCTGCTAGTAGTATCCTTATGATATCTAGGAGAATGATATTGCTCCCAGCATGGGTGGGATTCAAAGTGTAACTAGTTTTAAGAAATTTTTCAGGTATGTTATTAAACTTGTGATGACCAAGTGTGGAACAGGATGGAAACTCCTGTTATACGTTTTTATAACTCTGACACACCCTCAATCAGTTTTACATTCATCTTGTAGTTTTTGACATGGTTCCTAAGCTGTTTAGATATTTCTTTTTTACATTTTGTTAAGATACCAAAGTGGGGAATATAATTTGAGTTCCTTAACCTTTCAGTGCTGTTGACAATTCTGTATCACTGTATGTTTTAAGAGATGATGACCTGGATTGAAAGAATGGCATTTCAAAAAAAAAGAAAGAAAAAGAAAAAAAGAATGGCATTTCTTCACCTTGAAGTTCCTTATGTCAATGAAAACACATGTCGAGTCGTTATCCTTAAACTTAAAGATTTGAAGTCAACTGATTCTGTTTAAATGTTGGAAGTTATAAGCAACTATCTGGATATTTCTCTTATGTATATGTATCTAAAAGACTCTGGGAACATGGGTAATAAAAGCCTTATTCATTCTATAACTGGTTTCAGTAGCTTTTCATTTTAGGTTCTTGCATAGTTCAGTTGACTCATCAGTCTCTGTAGTTCTACCTTTCTTTTCCAATTTATATAGTAAACTCAACTTGTGGACCCAGCACCACCAGTGGCAAAAGCCATTAGTCTTGAGAGCAACTTCTTCTAGAGATAGGAGTATCTATTAATAAAATTTGACATTTATTTTTTTACATTGATCAATCTGTAACTCCCCTTTGGTATGATTATATGACTCTTCTCTTGGCAAATAGATAAAAGTTCATAACACAGGCACTGTGTAATTTACTTTGTAATTTACTAGTTCTCTAATTGATATTTTCCTTGCCAATCCTAAACACAAACAAAGCATTTCTGTATTATAAAACATAATAAAATGTATTTCTTTTAACTCACATTGGTATATTTATTTACTTGTATCACGCATGTATTTCATTTCCTGAAAACTGTAACTGAATTTTTGTATGATTTTTATAGAACCATTTTAGTATGGCAAACTATTTCTTCCCACTCAAACTTTTGTGTATCTTTTGACCTGAATGACTTAGTTGATTGATGTCTCTGTTTTCTGGTGTAGGTTGTGCAACCGTGATGACACAAGACTGACTACGTTCATCACAGTAAGTTCACAATTATAATTAACATCTTAAAGTTATGTTTTGTTTTTCTCTTGAGATGTATAATTCATTGTTGGGTTTTTCTAATTGGTCAAACGGATTACTCAATCCATTGTAAAATCAAATTTTGAGTTTTCTATGGTTACTTAAATTATTGCTGTGGTATCAGTTGTAATTATTTGAATATTTTAAGCTCCTTCAGGTGAGGTGCTCTTGATTTTTGCTATCATATCCTCAGAACCTCAATAGTTATTGGTTGTTTGCTTAAGATATTGTTCAAAGAGTTGAAATTTTAAAACAAACTGAAAAAATAATTGTAAGATCATGTATTTAGCCCTGTGAAAAGGACCTTGAAGGATTGCATTTTAATTCATAGATAAAATATTTTCAACTTTAATTAATTTTAATATTTTTTCCCAGTAAATTCCACATTTTGTTGTTGTTTTATTTATCTAAAGTTAGTGTTGTCAATTAAAAAGAAAACAGATCAAATTGCTGGTCATAGGTAGGAACTTTTATAGTAACTAAACTACTTGTTTCTTTTTATATTTTTTATTTTCGCCTAAATTAATTTAGCCACTATATAAATCCTCATCTGTGACCATTAGTTTATAACACTAAGGAAACATTATAATTCATGTTAACCTAATGATGTCTAAACTTAAAATCATCAGTTATTAAGCAGTTACCGTGAATCACACTAAAATGTATAAACAAAAAATAAAATTAAAAATACAAGTCAAATGTAATTGTTTATCCTTTAAAAGTTTTTGTTTTTAGTGGCCCCTTTAGCAGTGTTTTAAACAAGTAGCAAGCATTTATTAGTATCCGTGCTGTGTGGGGCACTATCATCGATTTGATCTAATTCGAGGAAGAGTCGTTCTGAAAAGTTTGAATTATAAAAGTATTTTAGAAGAAATAATGGTTATGACTTTTAAGTATATTCAGTAACTGAAGCAAGGGCAGCTAATAAGAGAGCTTAACATTTGTTTCCTTAATGAATTTCTTTAAATGGTTTCTAATCAAAATATGTTATTAATTATGTTAATGTCCTTATAAAGTAGAGAGAAGTACTTGGAAAATGTTTGTTTTATTAATTATGTTGCCTCCCCTTCCTTTGATGTTGTTAACACTATTAAATTTTACTGTCCATAAAGAAAGGATTTGTTTAGTAGAGATAAACTTTAGTTAACCTCAATTATTTCACATTTGCCATTATTGCAGTTGGAATTATAACGAGGTTTTATTGTATTTTTGAAAGATGTTTTACATTGTAAAGTCATCTAAAATGGACTCAAGAGTTTCTTAATTATGAAACTGTCTACCTTGAGTTGTAGTTTTCTAATTTAGACACAATTGAATTTCATACTATGGTGTTGTGATCAAAAGATCTTGCTCTATAGATTTTGGGGGGAAAATGTCTTATCACTGGTCAGGGAACCAAGATGTAGTAATTAGCAAAATAAATACAAGATATAACCCCATAGAGATAGTTTTTATGTTCATTTCTGACTTCTGATAAATCTTGTTCAGTTCATACTTACAGATATTTGAAAGGATTATCATTTTATTTTAAACCTCTTTAGCCTGATAATCTTAACTTTAGACTATGTTTCCATTGTATAAAGAGAGACAGACAAAATCCTACCCATTTATTGCCTAAAGAAATTTTTAAATTCTGTGATGTGTAGTTTTTACATTGGAGATTCAAAACTTCCTTTGTTATATTGGTCAAATATTTTACAATAGAATGTAAGGGTGTATAACAGCAGTGACCTTCATGCCAACATCCCAGGGGTGCTTTATAATCAGCAAAGTTAAAATTAGCCCTAGAAGCACAAAAATTGCTAGAACAACCAATTTCAAATGCTGACCATAACAAATCACTTTAAGGTTAGATTTTAAAATCCTAAGAGTTGGAATGCTTTAAAAAAAAAAAAAGGAAATGTAAACCAGACCTGGATGTTAAAAGCTTTATGGGTAATGTAGCTAATTAGGAATGGACCAAAAAAAGACCGACATCTTTATCTAACAACCAAGTTCAGAGAGAGAGAGAGAGCAAAAGTAGTTCCATTAATGAGGAAGGAATAAATGATTTGTAAGTCAAAAAGAATCATTTCATAATGAACGCTATTTAACAAGGATTAAATTAGAATCAGGTTGGGAAAAATTTACTAGTTGGCAAGAAGAAACAATGGACTAAGTACAAAAGATGTGCTCCTAGCCTAGTTAGGCAAAGCTTCTATAATTCATGCACAAGGCCTTTGTAAAGGAAAATACTTTTGTTTACACTATTTTTATAGAACTTTTATATCCATGGATATTTTACACAAAAATATAATGAATCCATTTCTAATTCATTTTCAGTGAATGGATGTCTCTAAATTATGGAGACATACTTTCTTTAGTTTTCTATCAGGAGTAGGAAGAAAAATTTCTCTTCTCTAGGAGGAATGAAGTACTTTTCTCTATGTTCCTATGCTACTCTTTCCTCCTTTGATCATTCAAGGATTAAGCGTACCTCTCCTGACTGAAAATTCCTTAAGAGTGAAAGCTTTTGACTTCTTCCAGTGACTTCACCATTTTTTTGCATGGTGAGGATTTGGACTCTTGGTTGAATATCAGGCTAAATGACTGATGTTTCTATGCCTGTTAAAGTTTTAAAGAAGCATGCCCAGAATCTCAAAAATGCAGATACCTCATAGACCATCTAGACCAGAGGCGTCAAACACATAAGTGACCTGAGTACAACCCAAACAAGATCAAAATGTAATTTGGAAATATTTAACATAGTAAATACAGATACAACAAAACTAAGCCAAAATATGTCCTGTAGGGATCCTTATGTAAGGACTAACAGTCCCTCTTTCCACCTGAATTTGACGCCATTGCTATAGATCAATTCTCAAATAACCAAGACTACCCAAACGCTTATTGGTTAATGGTTATTCAGCCTTTGCTTGACAACCTACCCGCTAGGCAGCCCATTCCATTTCTGCTGGTTACTAGGAATGTTGCCCTTATGTTGAGTCTAAATCTACAGTTTCTACCTAGTGTTCCTAGTTTGCCTCCTAAGGTTAAGCAAAATTTAATCTGTCTTCTACATGACAGTCCTTCAAATACTTCTAATCATTATTCTATTAAGTCTCCTCTTCTCCAAGCCATGTATCTTCACTGCCTTCAACAAATCTTCATATGGTATGCTCTCCAGTTGTCTTATCTTCTGGAAGAGCTCAAACTTATCTTTGTATTCCTTAAAATGTCTTGTCCATAACTGAGCATGGTATTCCTGAGGTCATCAGATTAGGGTAGAATATGGCAGCACTGTAAAGCACCTCATCCATCTCTGTGTGTGTGTGTGTGTGTGTGTGTGTGTGTGTGTGTGTGTGTGTGTGTGTCTCTGTGTGTGTCTGTGTCTGTATCTGGGTCTGTGTAGCCTAGGATAGTATTAGTCTTTTTGTCTTTCCTGTTTTAATTCATATCAAGTATGGAGGTCATTAAGATACCCAAGTTCTGTTTTCTAGCAGTGTCTCCTCCAGCTTGTATTTGTGAAATTGGATTTTTGAACTGAAGTGTAGAACTTAACATTTGTGCCTATTGAATTTTATCTTATTCAATATAGCCCTTCCTTCTAGACTTTCAAGGCCTTTTGGGAGCCTGATTGTTAACTTGTATGTTACATATCCATCCCAGCTTAATGTCATCTGCAAATTTGACAATTATTCCATCTTCTTTCATCTAAATCATTAATAAAAATGTTGAATAGCACAGAGTCAAGGACAGATCCTTGTGAGATTCCATTTGAGATGTGTATCCAAGTTCAAATCAAACCATTGATGATAACTCTTGGAGTTAATCACTTCACCAATCATGAATGTACCTAGTCGTATTATCTTCTAGTACATACCTCTCCATCTTATCCATGAGGTTAGCATGAGACTCTTTACTGAGATAATTTGTCTGCAGCATTTCCCTGAACTACTTGTCTAGTTACTATGTCATAAAAGGAAATGAGGTTATTCTGGTATGACCTATTCTTGATGAAGCCATGTTGCATTTTAGTAATCACTATTTCCCTTTTTAGGGCAGATAGGTGGAAGAGGGGATAGAATTGGGCCTGGAGTTAGGAAAACTCATCTTCCTGGGTTCAAATCTAGTCTTAGACACTTAGTAACTGTATGACCCTAAACAAGTCACTTAACCTTGTTTGGCTCAGTTTCTCTTCTGTAAAATGAGCTGGAAGATGAAATGGCAAACCTCTCAAGTATCTTTGAGAAAACCCTAAATGAGGTCATGAAGAGTTGCACGTTACTGAAAATGACTCTACAACATGTACTTGGCACTGGATTAAGCTGTGGGAATACAAAGAAAGACAAAAGTACAGTCTGCCCTCAAGAAGCTCACAATGTAATGGGGGAGACAACATGAAAAAAACCTGTACAAACAGGAATAGATGCAGGATAAGTCAGAGTTAATCAACAGAACATTAAAGGGGATTGGAAAAAGCTTCTTGAAAAAAGTGGGGTTTTGTTCTTTGTTTTTGGCAGGGACATGAAGGAAGCCAGGAGATGAAGATGAGGAAGGAAAGAATTCTAGGCATAGGGAACAGTCAGTGAAAATGCATGG
This sequence comes from Pseudochirops cupreus, assembly GCA_028627135.1. Lineage (NCBI taxonomy): Eukaryota > Metazoa > Chordata > Mammalia > Diprotodontia > Pseudocheiridae > Pseudochirops > Pseudochirops cupreus. The sequence goes on from CM053582.1 coordinate 312,794,942, forward strand.
AGTCAGGAGATGGAGAGTCTCGCTCAAGGCACACAGTATTCCCTAGGTATTATTTGAAGCTGCCCACCAAAAGTTATTTTGTTATTAAAGTTAGTTATAAATACAAGTTATTTCTTGTAAGTTCACTGCACAGAATACATGCTCGCATGCCTACATAACTGACACATACAGCATCAACTATTAATGAAGATAACCCTTGATGATCCAAATAAATTAATTCCAAAATTTTAATATCTATCAGATTATCCTAGTAACTAAATCAGATTGATCCTATTCAAGATACTTACTCAAAGACACATTTTTTTCCTTTTATTAGCTTGGCCCAATCTTAACTAGCTTGTCTGGTGCCATGGCCAATCTCCCAGTCAGCACCTATTAATCTTAGACTGTAACACAGATAGATTCCCTTTAACTTAGAATATCTCGATCACTCGAAGGAACACTTTTTAATTTGAGAATTGTACCATCTATTTTCTAGGTCAGCAATGAGTTTCTCTTTATTGCTCCTCTTAGATCTTTCATGCTCATGAGTATTTTATTTAGATAGGACTACAGGATTACCAGTTTCTCTTTTCACTAACTTTTCAGTTTTAATATACTTTGATTTTTTTTTTTTACAGTTTCACAGCTGAAATATTTGTCCTAAAAGGCAACAGATCATTTACCGTGACCTGTAACTTCCCTTTTCTAAGATCCTCTTCCTGCCATAAACCTTTGGGATCTTTTCCTTTGTATTAATTTCTTTGAATTACCCCTGCATGCATGCTGCCAACCGATTAAAATTTTCCTTATTTTAGGAAGAGGTCTTTAACTCTTACTGTGACTTGTTTTTAAGAAAAAAAGATTTTTTTTTAACATACTGTCATGTATGCAAATGTTTGCAGTAAGGGGTACCACTCTTCTTCAACGCCAGAAATGTAGCAGACTAAGGTATGTGCTTTGTACATGCAGTTGAGTTTTGTCCTGCCGCAACGTTGAACGAACGCTATTAAGATACAATGATCATAATTTTTTATGTGCTCATACTTTGCTATACATGCTGAAATCTTGGGAAATTGGAAAGTAAACTCTGAATATTGATTGCAGGTCAATTTTGAGGTTTCCTTTAGTGTGCTCATCTTAAAAATTTCATTGCTTGATCTATAATTCTCCTAAACAGATACCAGGTAGGTGGGATATTGTGGTTTCCAGTTTGTTATTTTTGTCCTAACTAACCAGTCATTTGGGCAATTTCTTTAGTTTTACTGCAGAAACTAACCCTTTCTGCTAAGTTTACCAAACAGTCCAAAAGAAAAGTCTCAGAATTACCAGATTTACTGTTCAGCATATCTGTATTCCTCCTAGTTTTAAAGTCTTCATTCTCATCTTCCTATTGCTCTGATATTTTGAACCACTCTACCAAAGTTTTCAGCTCATCAGTAATGGTTTTGGGAATATAAGACATATTTACTTTTAAGCTCTTTACATTTCTCACAGACACTTAATGCCCGCAGGACAGACCCTAAAAAAGAACTTTTGTTTTTGTTTTTGATTTAACTGTTGGACCTTATGTAATATCCTCTCTCCAATCTTGGATTCTCTCACTCAGATCCAAATTATTATGTGTAGTAGAAAACTCTTAAGGTTTTAGATAAAAATTTGTTCCCTTGTGCCTTAGAGATTCAAATTGAAATATATGTCTTCAACTCCACATCACTTCATTCCAAAGTTATTTTGTTTTCATATCCAAGATTTTGAATTCTACCTGATACTTGAGTGTATCTGCATATTTGCGTGTTAGTGGTAAAAAAATGGCCCTGGCTTGTTATTGTGAGGGTTGAGGTGAGACTTTTATATAGTCATGAATTCTTAGTTTGTAATTAAAGTGACAACATATAGTTTTTGAGATCCACCCAAGGGCATGAGATACAAACAAGTTCCGTGACTTGTGACTAACCCTGAAGTATACAGTGATTGACTTTAACTGAAGATGAAGAATAGGTGCCCAGTTTCCACTGAATTTTGGGGGTCTAGTTCTTGCCACTTTAGATAAGATTATAACATAGAGTCAGGTTCTGGCACATCTGGGAATGCAGGTTCATACCTAGAGATAAATTAGTCAGGAGGAAATAGCCATGGAGTGAGACAGGAAAGTCAACTCAGGGAGTGCTCAGCATAGCTATGCAAGGGCTATGTAGCCTGTATGGCATAAATGAGACAAATGGCTAAACTGTCTAAAAGTCGTTTCTTGTAGAATCTGTGTTGTCGAACTGACAGACAAGTGGGGTTTGGAGGTGCATAGTTTTCACTGAGGGTAAACCATGCGGACCTAGAACATCATATGAGAGAGACATCAATCCTAAAGCTTGAGGAAGCCAGCTTTGGGCCCTAGATGGAAGAGAGTAGCTTCTTACGTTGTTTTTTTTTTTTGAAGACATGTTTGGGGAGAAAGAGAATAGGGTCAGGACTGTGGACCTAAGTAAACCAGTCAAAATAATCAAGTTGATTAGGGTGGGCCAGGATTAATCTTTGTAAACTGAACTATTAAACTTTTGAATCTGTAACTATACCCTCTTGCCTCATCTTCTCCTTTTTATCTTTCCTCCCTGCATTATCCTATCTTCTCTTATGCTGTATGAAACACCTTTATATACCTAAGAAATTAATGTGCTACTGATACAGGGAACATATAGGGAAAGGGGTGAAACAAAACCCTGCAGTCTTGTGCCTTCAGGGAACTTAGGCCTTGAAGAACAATGACAAATTAAAAGAAGTACTTTGAGTAAATAGGTGAATAAAGCATGCATTTATTGAATATTTTATCTTTTTTTTTTAAATCCTGAAGTCTGATGGGAGCATCAAGAATGTAGGTATTATTTCATAATTGGGAAACTATAAAGTTGATAGGAAATAGACATGTGATTACATTGTCATGTCAGCCTCCTCAGTGAGTAAACCACCTCAACCTATGCAGTTTAGCACCTTCTCTGCAACTTAGAGAATTGTCTTAGATAATTTGTCTTGGAGAATTGCCTAGAAGCATCAAGAAGTTTGTGTGACTTAGCTAGGATCACATAACTAGTATATGTCAGAGGCATGGCTCCAACCTAGGCCTTCTTGGCTTTGTGGCTGGCTATCCACCTACCTGACACTGTGGTCACTTATTTTAACAAAAAATGATGAGGATGCTAATGCTAATGATGGTGATCACAATAGATGTAGAAAAAGTCCTTGTCAAATGCAGCACTAATATATGGTGAAACTATTTTAAAAATGGGAATAAATGAGCTTTTTCTTAGTATGAGGAAAAAAAGAATTTATCTGAAGTCAAAAGTTTTAATTGAAAAACACTATAAACCTTTTAAAATAAGATCAGAGGTAAAGCAAAGATGTTCTTTGTTACCACCATTATTTAAAAGTTTTAGATCTAGCAATAATCAAGAAAAATAAATCGAAGGAGTAAGTAAAGTCAAAATAATTTCCTTTTTTGAATGTGATATAATGGTTTAAGAAAAGCAACATGGTAGAGAGACTAGAAGGCTGTCCTTTGAGTCAGGAGTGCCTGCATTCAAGTCCTGACTAATACATATTTGCAGTGTGAGTAGCACAAGCCATTTTGCCTTTGTTGTGGGAACTATAGGGGCCATTGGGTCAGCTTAAATCCTCAATGTCCCAGCAGCCTCATAAGAGGAGGCTAATACCAACATAATCTCCACCATTTAGCTCAGGTCGGTTTGGGTTATAGCAATAATTATAGAACCACCTCCTGAGTGGAAATTTTTCTAGGGAAAGGAGACAGAGACAGACTGAGGCCAGCACCTACATTGAACCACCAAGAGAGCAAAACAGAACCCAAGGATTGAGACAAAGGATGGAACCCACTAATAGCCATCCCAAGCAGAATGGCAGCAGTACCATCCAGACCACAAAGTGAATAGTACTGGACAGGGCCTATTGAATCCATACACATAGACTTAGAGGGAAAAAGACTGCTACTAGTACTAAGTCCCAATCCAAGAATTAAGACAAGAAATATGAGTAAACAGAAGAAAACACCAACACAAGTAGAGAAATACTGTGGGTTAACAGAAGCCCAAGACAAGAGGCAAATGTGAAGAAGAACAAAATGTCACAAGAAATAGAAATAGCTTAGTCATAAAAACTATCTGTAGCTAGAAGAAATGAAACAAGAGACAAGAAGTAAAATTATAATTTAAATAACAGCTCCGGAGGAAAAAAATAAAGGAGGATAAGTAGCTTAGAGCAGACAAATACTTATGCGATGGAGAATTTAGAATGCAATGACTCTGTAATAAAACAAGAAATACTAGAACAAAGTCTATTTACTATCAGAAATGATTGACATGGAAAACTGATTAAGGATAAATAATTTAAAAATGCTTAGACTTCTCAAAAACCATGACCAAGCAAAAGCCTAGGTGAAATATTTCAAGAAGCGATAAACAAAAACTACCTAGATATCTTAGAGACATAGAGCAAGGTAAAAATAGAAAGAATCTGCTCATCATCTCCCGAGACAAACTCCAAACCGAAAACACGAAGACATGTCATTACCTAAACCTAGACCTACCAAGTCAAAGGAAAAATACTTCAGGAAGCCAGAAAGATTGCAGGTACTAAGGAACCATAGGAATGGTTATTATAGGACTTTGCTAACATTTGCAGTAAAGGAGGGAAAATCTTGGAATATAATGTTAAAAAGGCATATAACCAAGAATGGCTGCCTCTGCAAAAACTGAATATAATCCTACATGAAAAAAATGCTCCTTTTGTAGAAGAGACAATTTTCCAGCAATCATGATGAAAAGACCGGAGCTGAGTAGAAACTTCATAATATAAACGTTGGAGTAAAAAATGTTGGCTTAAACCAGGAGTGTTGTGAGATGCAAATGAGATAATGTAAAGCTTTTTGCAAACCTTAAAGTACCATATAAATGCCAATTATTATTAGCCTACAGTCAGCAGACTCCTAGCCTAGTGATAACCTTATTATTTGAGCCTTCTATTGTACTCCTGCTAAGCTCAAGCATTGTAAACAATACATGAATGTGCTAATACATGTTTAACAACCAGATTCTATGGGAGTATATATATATATATATATATATATATGTACTTATACACTTTTAAGTTTAATCTGTATTGTTAATGTATATTTAATTCTTGGCAATCAATAAAACTATAAATCAAGCCCTGTATTTTAGAAACTGGTGATTTCTAAGTTGTAAATGTTTACACTGAAAATTTAGCAATGGCTCTCACAAGTCAATTAGACCTGGCCCAGTACAACGTTTGCCTAAATCTAATTTCTGCTAGACTGCTTCATGATTTTCCCAGTAGTTTCTATAAAACAGTAAATCTTTACCCTAGTTGTTGGAGTTCATGGATTTATCAAACACTTAATATGTTGACTTTCAGAATCTTATACCTAGTCTGGTTCAATGGCCAATTTTTTTTTTAAAAAACAAGTACCAATTAGTTTTGATGATGACAATTCACTTTAAAAAGTTCATTTGAGATTCTTGACCTTCTGTTCCTCTAGATGAATTTGTTCCACTAGACTGTTTTTTTGGGTTCTATAAAGTTATCCTTTAGTAGTTCCATTGACATAGACCTGAATCTGTAAATTAAATATGGTAGTACTGTCATTTTATTATATAGTGCAGCACAACCATGAACAAGAAACATTGCTAAAAAATTTTAAAGATATCCTGTAGTATTATAATGAATGATTTGAAACTGTATTCATGTAATTCCTGTGTGAGCTTTGATGTATGTGCTATAGGATAACTTATATTTTTTAGTTATTTTGAAAAAAAGTTATTTTTCTCCCCTTGCTACATTTGTTGGTAATGCAAAGACAAGGTGATGATTTTTATGGGCTTATTTTTATGTCCTACTGTGATGTTAATAATTATTTAAATTTTTACTGTGATCTTCAATATTCTCTAAGTAAACAATCATATAATCTGTTAAAAGCAGTACTTTTGTTTCTTCTTGGTTTATATTTATTCCCTCAGTTTCTTTTTCTTGTCTTTTTAACATAGCTAGCATTTCTAGAGCATTAAAGATAATGGTGACAATGCATCCTTGTTTTACTTTTGGTTTTTATTGGTAGTGTCTCTAGGTGTCTCACAATTATAGATATTGCTAGCTTTTGATGTTAGATATTAATTATCAACATTGCAAAACAATCCATTTGTTCCTAATTTTAAGTATTTTTAGATAAATATATGTTATACTTTATTGTAAGCATTTTCTGTCTCTGTTGACATAATAAGGTGGTTTTCGAAGTGTACTTCACTAAGTGTACTTTTTGAAGTTTTCCCCAGATACTAAAATTGCTGGATACAGTTCTGTCTCACAAAGCTGCCTGGTTTTCTTTTGGATAGCACTAATTGCTAGGAAATTTTTCCTTATGTTGAGCCTAAAAATTCCTTTTTGCAAGTTCTAACTATTGTTTCCCCTGTAGCTTTTCTCTTCGGGGCCAAGTCTAATTTCTTTTCTATATGATAGCTCCTAACATATTTTAAGACCACTATCAAGTCCTTCCTTGCTATTTTTTTCTCCAGGATGAACATTCCTGGAATAAACATCTCTTAATTTTTCATCCCTATCTTGAGATCTTTCATCATCCTTGTTGCTCCGCCTAGCTACTCTCTTAACTTCTCAATGTGCTATCCAGAACTAATTGTAATATTCCAGATGTGGTCTAACCCAGGCAAAGTATAACAGAAAACCCATCCTACCTCTTATTGTGATCTTGGCTCTAGTTAACTTATTTTGGTTGCTGTATAATTGGCTTATATTGATCTTGAAGGCAGCTAAATCCCCCAGACTTTTTTTCAGTTAACAGTCGATTTAACCATACCTCCCCCAGTTCATACCTGTGATGTTGATTTTGTTGAGTTTAAGTGTAAGTCTTTAATATTTATCCCTATTAAATCTCTTATTTTTTAGTCCATTGTTTTAACCTGTCAAAATCATTTTAGATTCTTCCTGTCATTCAAATATCATTTTATTTGAAAATTTTACAAGTCTGCCTGCTTTGTCCAAGTCATTGATAAAGATGTTAAGTGGAGGCAAGAACTGATACCTGGAATACTCTGCTAAAGATATCTTTTCCCTTTACAACACCCCTGGTCATTGAACCCTGTTAAAATTAAATAATATAAAAATGAAATTATTGTCTATATTATTAAGTAGGATATTTGTGAATCATCTTCTAACCAATGGGAGATGGGGTTTTTTCTGTGTTTATAAGGAAAGACTTTCTAACAAGTGACATTGTCCATTGAACACATGGATTATCTTATGTAGTAATGAATATTTAACTAAAATTTGGGAAAACCCCTGACAAAGATGTTGGAGAAATGATTCCTTACTGGGTGTATAAAGTTGGGCTAGATAATACGTAAAGGCCCTTCCAACTCTAAAATTTTGTCATTTTCATCCTTTATGATCTTAATAGAATCCACACTTCCTGCTTTCTGACAGTTGCTTTTACCATGAGGTAATCATGTTTTGTTTATTAAAGCTGCTTTTTAGTCTCAATGTCAGCCTTTTAGTTAAATTGCTTGAAATACATTACACATCTGTCATTTTTGGTTACATTCCCCATTGACTTAGCAGTTTAGGATGTGGTAAAGAATGGTTTAGGTTTGAATACAGTCATAAAAGCTTGGGACTATGCATCTATTATATTATTTTTTCTTCCTTATGTGGCAAAAAAGGTTTTTGGGTCTTTGTGCAATACTTCACTTGTCCAGAGGTCACTTTTCTAACAACCTTAATTATATTTGTTACACAGTCAAGAATCAGGAATGGAGCAAAAAATGACTTTTGAGCATCCAAAAAATGTTATAAAGTCTATACATAATAAAACCCATGTGCTTTACTCATAAGAGAAATCTTTAGCTGTGTGTTATAATTTTCAGGTACAATTCTAGTAAGTTTAGATATCTGGCTTCCTGGTCAATGTATAATTAGAAAAGAATGGGGGAGCTGATAGAAGTAGGTGCTCTGATAACAATTGCAAGTGAGGGATGAGACAGAAAAGCAACAACAACGACAAAAAGTAGACAAAACTCAAAAAGTATGACATTCTGAGTTCAATTAATGGGGAGGGATATAGTGCTAAATACTTCAATAGCCCCTGTGGATTTTATTTGACTTTTGAGTTCACTATGAGCTAATAGTACATTTGCTTTGGCTGCCAAAAAAAAGTTAATGTCATTTTAGATTCTATTAATAGAAATAGAAGGTCTACGATGAAGGACATAATTGTCCCACTGTATATTATGTCAGAAAACATTTGGTGTATTTAGTTTTAGGCATTGAAACCTTTTAGAGGAGCATTTATAAACAAGAACACCTCTGGAGGAGGACCACCAGGGTGACAAAATGTCTAGAAACTATGGATATTAACGCATCTGGAAATACTTATTCTTAGAGAATAAGCCATGGGGTAAAATTGAGAATGGAGACTAGAATAAGACATAATTGCTCTCTTCAAATATGTAAAGCATTGTGACAGAAAGACTATGGCTCCAGGGAACAGATCTAGAATGAATAGATGAAAGTTATCATGAAGGATACTTTAGCTTAGTATAAGGAGCAACTTTAGAATAATTAGAGGTATCCCACAATAACCGCAGCCTACATTTCTTAGCTCTACAGTTTGCAAAGTGGTTTACATATCTTACTGGATTCTGGTCTTAGAATCTTCCCTTTGAAGGTAGGAAAAGCAAATCTTATTATCATCTTTTATTTTACAAATGAAGAAATTAAGGTTCCCAACATTTTTGACAGTGTTCCTTTACCAATAGTAATGAGCTCTCCATCATCAGAAGTGTTCAGACAAAGGCAATGACTCTTGTTTTGAGGATAATGTAAAGGAGCTTTCTGTGAACTTCTTAAACAAAACAATTTATATACTCCCAAATGTTTTCTGCATGGCTAAATTATGATTCACCACAAAAGAGGAAGAGATTCTGAAGACTCTGAATGAAAGGTAAAAACAGGGACTGATCTTCCTCTTTCCCACAGAATTTGAATCATGAAGAAATAATGAAAATAGTTTGAAGGAAGATCTTCAATCTTCAGAAAATTAATTAATCAATAATGCTTATTTCCAGGCAGAAACCTTCCAGAAAGATAAATTTTTAAAAAAGAAATCTGAATATATGAGCTATTTTGCACAAGCAGCCACTTGAGTCCAGGTTCCATATATACCGAAACACCCTGCAACTTCACATGTTCTTTCAGGAATCCTAGAGCAGATGGTAATCCTTAAAATATGTTTTTGGAATTATATTCCATATAATTTGACCTTAAGTTTTTTTAAAGGACAGAAGTTCAAAAGAATATGTATTGCAAATTAGTAAAATGTACTAACTAAAGGACAAGATTCACTGTGTATAGTAAATAATGATGGTTAGATTAATAGCTCTGACATCCAGAAAGTAGCTGTGAACTGTTTGGTGCAGCTCAAGCTTTCCTACATTTCTTGAATACCATACTGTAACGATACTGGGATTTGAAGATCTTCCATGCCCCTTGAACTTGCTGATGTAGCAGGAAGGAGGGGGAGCAAGAGAATGCCAGAACCAAGCTAGTCTCTGTGCAGTGCTGACTGGAAGTGGCAGCAGGGGCAGCAGCTGCAGTTGCAGTGTGAACTCCTTCTTCTTTGAGCCTGCCAGAATTTCTGCTAAGGACTCCTGCTGAGGACTGCCAGGGACAGGAACTGCGGGGGGCCAGAGCTGCTGGGACCAAGCTGCATGGACTCTGAGCAGTTGTTGTGAATGAGGAGAGGAGGATCTTTGCCTGAGGTAGCCTGTCCTATTTTGAAGGCTTGAGAATGTGGATGTTTACTACTTTAACTACATGTACCAACTTCGTAACTACTGTGTTGGCTTTGACTTTCTGGTTTTGGGACCCAGTTTTCTGGAATTTAAATGAATGTTCTAGCTATATTTCTTATGTAGAGAGCCTGTTACATTTTGTGATTAATAACTTATAGTTATTAATAGTTACTTATAGTTACTGTAGGCATTGTGAATGCTGCATTGCTGATACACATACCTCTCAAGAGGGAGAAACAAGCAAACAACCTCAATCCCCCTAAGGTCTTTGTCATTAATTCTTCCTTCTCTACTCCATCCTATCACTATTTTCATAGGAAGATGCAAATCAACCCTTAAACGCTTATGATCCTAAAACTTATTTCTAATTATATTTATTATACCCACTTATCAGCATTAGAAGTTATTTAGTTAAATCTTAATGACAGTGTAGGTACCTTTAGAAAGAACACTATAAATTAGCAACCAACAACTTTCCAAAGTAGGATTCCAAGTCACTGGAAGGAGAGAAGGTTTAGTAAAGAGCTAGTCTAGGGGGAGGAGCCAAGATGGCAGCATAGAAGCAGGAAAACTCCGCAGCTCCCCCCATAACCACCTCAAATACCTATAAAATATGACTCTAAACAAATTTTAGAGCCCCAGAACCCACAAAAGTAAAACAAAGCTCCCACTGAAGGCAGCCCGTCAGGTGGGACAGGAAGGGCTCTTTGCAGTGCTGGGAGCCGAAACCAGCCTGGCCTGAAACCACAGCTTGGCCCTGGGATGGCCAGGACAAGCTGCAGCTGGAGCTTTCAGGAGAGTCGATCTTTGGCAGCTTTGACAGTTTCCAGAATTATCAACCCATAAGAAACAAGGACAAAGTGAAAGGTCAGTGGAACTCAGCTAAATTTGGGGGAGAAAAGCAGGTCCGGCTATCTGCCTCCAGGGCAAGAAAGCAACAGACGCAGTTGCCTCCAAGTGGCTGTTTTCAGAGCTCCTGGCCTGTAGATTGCAGGGGGGCCAAGCAATCATTCAGAGGCTAAGTGCTCTTGCCTTAAACTGACTGGATTGGGATCATGGTCTTGGGTGGTGGTCCTTAGGTGCATTTTCAGTGAGCCAAAACTGGTGAGGGCTGCAGAGGCCTCCTAATAGCTCCAACAGCTGCAAAAACCTCAGCGATTTGGGACAAAGCTCTCCCCTCTAGAAGCAGAGTTCCACAGAGCTAAAAAGTCAAGTAATTGACTGGCAACACAATCAGGCATAGGAAGCAAAGCAAGCCCAGCAATCCAACTTTAGATTCCTTTTTTGGGGACAAAAAGGATCAAAGCATGGAATGGGAGGAAGACAACACAGTCAGAACTCCCACACCAAAAGCTTCCAAGAAAAACATAAACTGATTACAAGCCATAGAGGAGCTTAAGAAGGATTTTGAAAACCAAATAAGAGAAGTGGAGGAAAAATTGGGAAGAGAAATGAGAATGATGAGAAATCATGAAAAGAGAGTCAACAACCTGACTAAAGAAAACAATACCTTAAAAAATAGACTAATTCAAATGGCAAAAGAGGCCCAAAAAGCCAATGAGGAGAAGAATGGGAGTAGAGAATAGAACAAGTGGGGAACGGAATAGGAAGGAGGGAAATATAGTCAGTCTTTCACAATATGTTTAATGTGGAGATGTTCTGCGTAACTACACATGTACAGCCTGTTAGAGTTACTTTACTTTACAGTGGGGGTGGGTGATGAGGGAGGTAGGGAAACAATCCAGAATTCTAAAATCAAATGTTAAAAATATACATATATATTTATATTATTATTATTATTATTATTATGTAACTAGGAATTAAGATATACAGGCCCTAGGGTAAGGAGATCCATCTTGCCCTACTGGAAAGTCAGAGCTGTGAGGGGGGAGGATATAAGAGAGAGCAGATTGGGGGAGGGAGTAAACATGGAATCACTGTTTTGGGGTGGTGGGTAGGGGGAAGATGGGAAGAAAATCTGTAACTCAAAATCTTGCAGAAACGAATGATGTAAACTAAAAATAAACAAAAGTCAATTAAAAAAAAAAGAACTAGTCTAAAGTAATAGGAAAGTAGCATAGGACCCTGCATGATAAGAGTAAGGGAAATTCCTCAATAGGAAGTCCCTATACAATTGGAATAGGATGTCTAATCTCTATTCCTATGTATCTTATATCCTCTACTAGATTGTAGATGTAACTTGTGGTCAAGAATCATGTCTTATTTATCATGGTATATGACCATCTAGTCCAGTGCCTTGTTTTCCAAATATGTGTTTCCTAAAAAAGGTAAAGGAAGGTGGCCTAGTTATACTAAATCTCAAACTGTATTATAAAGCAGTAATCATTAAAAGAATATGGTACTGGCTAAGAAATAAATTAGTGAATAAGTGGAATAGATTAGGTACATAATACCCAGTAGTAAGTGACCATAGTAATCTGGTGTTTGATAAACCCAAAGATACAAACTTTTGGGACAACAACTCACTATTTGCTAAAAACTGCTGGGAAAACTGGAAAACAGTTTGGCAGAAACTATGTGTAGACCAACATTTCACAATGTATCTCAAGATAAGGTCAAAATGTATACATGACTTAGACATAAAATGAACAAATTAAGGGAGTATAGGATACTTTACCTGGCAGATCTATGGATAAGGGAAGAATTTATGACCAAACAAGAGAAAGAGGGCATTATGAGATGTAAAATTGATTATTTTGATTACATTAACTTAAAAGGGTTTTGCACAAAAAAACCCAATGCAGCCAATATTAGAAAGAAAGCAAAAAATTGGGAAAACAGTTTTACAGCAAGCTTCTCTGATAAAGGTCTCATTTCTCAAATGTATAGAGAAATGAGTCAAATTTATAAGAATACAAGTCATTCACATATTGACAAATGGTTAAAGGATATAAATAGGTACTTTTTGAATGAAGAAATCAAAAGTATCTATAGTATATAAAAATGCTCTAAATCACTATTGATTAGAGAAATGTAAATTAACACAACTATAGGGTACTACTTCACACCTGTCAGATTGGCTAATATGACAGAAAAAAATGACAAATCTTGGAGGGGATATGGGAAAATTGGCATTGTTGGTGGAGTTGTAAGCTGATCCAATCATTCTGGAGTGCAATTTGGAACTATATCCAAAAGGTTATAAAACTGTGAATACCACTACTAGGTCTGTATCCCAAAGAGATATAAAAAAAAAAAAAGAAAAGAAAAGGAAAAGGACCCCTATGTACAAAAATATTTATAGCACCTCCTTTTGTGGTGGCAAAGAATTTGAAATTGAGGGGATGTCCTTCGATTGTGAAATGAATGAACCAGTTATGTTATATGATTGTAATGAAATACTATTGTGTTATAAGAAATGATGAGCAGGATGCTTTCTGAATAACCAGGAGAACATTGTACATAGTAACAGTAATATTGTGTAATCATCAAGTGTGAATGACTTAGCTATTCTCAGCAATATATTGATCTAAGACAATTCTGAAGGACTCATGATGAAAAATGCTATCCGCCTCTAGAGAAAGAATTTATGGAGTCTTAATGCAGATTGAAGCATGCTTTTTAAAACTTTTATTTTTCTTGTTTTTAATCTGTTATCTTTTGCAACATGTTTAATTTGAAAATATGTTTTGCATTACTGTGCATGTATGGCTTGTATCATATCACTTGTCTTTTCAATGAAGAGGGAGGAGAGAAAGGAAGGGAGAAAATTTAGAATTCAAAAATTTTTTTTAAAAATTAACATTAAAGATTTTTTTACATGTAATTTGAAAAAATAAATAAATAGAAAATGTTTAACAAAATAAAAATACAATACAGCAGAAATATATATTTCCTAAATTAAATTGAATTAGACTGATAGTAGTATATGAGAAAAAGTACACTAGAATGGGAGTCACCGGACATAGGTTTTCGTCTAGGTTTTGCCACTTCCTCTATGTGATTTTGGACAAGTCTTCACTTTTCCCTCAGTTTGGCCCTCTATTTTGACAGTTGTAAAATTAGAAGGTTGTTCTAGAATGAGGTTGTATAGGGTTCTTCTAGATATAATCTATTATCTTGTTTTGTAATTTTACTAATTTTTGGTAGAAAATTCTTAAGGTACTTTGATACATGGTATATTTTCAGTATCTATCCTAGTAATTTCAAATCATTAAAAGGTATACCTTATTTCATAGAATATATCAACTGCTTAAAAAAAGTTAACTCTAAAACAATTACCTTTAAATTGAGTAACAATTTCCCTTTTTACCTCCTTTATAAAAACCAGAGATATTTCCTCATTGACAACTCAGGCTAGCCCATTGACTCAGGTTTGTAATTGGCTCACTGTGAAATAAATACTCATTGACCATTAACTGTCATGAAATAACTTTACTTATTATAAAGTTTTAAAAGGATAAGATTTCTGATGAATAGGTCTTATGAAATGCCATACCACTCTGTCTTTCTGTTTAACATGTACTGTCTATGCTATGCCTAAAAGGTGTCTTCTTGGGCCAGAGGAAAGCCTGCTCAAGCTCTGGGCACCGGCTCCCTATGGGATGGGCTTTTTATGCCTCTGGCACTTCAAAAACCCAGTCCTCATGATTCAAGTCCTATTCTCCCAGACCAACCAAATCCAAAAGACCACCCCCTCACTCTAGTCCCCTTAAAGGAAGCAAGCCCAATCTACATAAAACAGGTAATGGTGGTCAGAGATGACACAGCTACTAGTGTTCTGGGCTTGGAATCAGGAAGACCAAGTTCACATACTGCTTCTGCATGTACAAGCTGTGTGACTCTGGTTAAGTCATGTAACTTCTGTGTACCTCAGGCAATTTCCCAAGGACTTATCTATAATGTCTTATATGTATTGCTATCTGTGGTATTGGACAGCATTCCCACACTGGGAGACATATGCACTGAGTTTGTACTCTTCTTATTTCTTACTGTTGACAATGTAAAGGAGCATTACTGAGCAACAAAACTCTCTGTTCGACTTAAAATTTGATTTGGTGATTTGTTGCTATGTTGACTGAAGCGGCAACAGCCAGGACCCTGATGCTTGGACATTCCATAAGTTTTTTCCTTTTCCTCCCATCATTGCTACATGGTGTGAAGAATAAGATATTTAGGCATCAGTTATTTCCATCTTGCTGTGTTTCTGTGTTGAGAAGTGAACAAAAATGGGAACTAAGTTTGTATACATTCCTGGAAGAGCATCTGTAATTTAAGGCTTCAGAACCATAAACCAGATGAATTCTCTACTTTTCTGATTTTACTATTCTGAATTTTTGTATAGTAAATTGTAATATTTTACAGATAGCACCTTTTTTTAGTTGCTTCCCATTTACTTCTACATAAAATTGGATTTTTTTGTTTGTCTGGATTTTTAAACCTTCCTTATAGGACCTTACTTTCCCTAAAAATGCTAAAACTTTAACTTCAGGTACTTGTCTGAGTCTTTGACAAACACTCTGTGTTTTCTTTTTATACTATTGTACAGAATTTGAAATCATACAGAATCCATTTTTAAGTGACAAAAATACTGGGTTTAGCTTGATAAATGGTCTTGACTTTGTTCAAGTATATTGTCAGTGACATTCTTTTTTTTTTAAACTTTTATTTATTTTAGTTTACATCATTCATTTCCACAAGATTTTGAGTTACAAATTTTCTCCCCATCTTTC